>CM028353.1:60632570-61380309 GCA_016618105.1 Dendrobium huoshanense
GAAGAGATTTTTGATGAAAAAGCTACTATTAACATTTGGCGGATGGGGCAATAATACTAAATATTTTCATGCTCTTGTTAACAAGAAGCGAGCTATTACGGTATTCAGAATAATGCTCATCCTGATGGATCTGTTACGGATAATAGTGATGAGAATGCTAATCTGACTGTTTATTTTTTTTCAAAACCACCTTAATAAGGCTTTCATTCCTAATCCTGTTGAGAGATTTCTTTTATTCCTAAAGTTATTTCTCAGGTGGATAATTGGGGGTTATCCATTTGTCCCCTTTTGGAGGAGATTAAATCTACCTTATTTGATATGAATGCGGATTCTGTTGCTGGCCCGGATGGTTTCAATGATAAAGTTTTTTAGCATGCGTGGCATATTATTTCTGATGATGTTTATTTCGGCTGTTGTTGACTTATTTAATGGTAATCCTATTCCTAAGTTCTTTTCTTCTACGTCTATTATTTTGATTCCTAATAATAATGAGGTTAACTCTTTGAAAGACTTTAGACCCATTAGTTTGTGTTCTATTTTTCATAAATTACTTTCCAAAATTTTGGCTAATCATATTGCTTTACTTTTACCTAAAGCTTATTTCCCCTAACCAAATGGGGTTTGTTTAAAGGTCATGCCATTGTTGATAATATCTTGTTGCTAAGGAGTTTTGCGAGGATTTAGAGGTGAAGACTAGAGGGGGCAATATGATTATGAAACTTGACATTGCCAAGGCGTATGATAACATTAATTGGACTTTTATTTATAATAGGCTTAGACTTTTTGTTTTTGATGATAAGTTTGTTTCTCTTATTAGCCTGTGCATTGAAAGCCTTTTTTCTCTATTATTGTTAATGGTAAGTGTCATGGTTTCTTTAAGCTTCTCATGGTTGAGATAAGGGGATCCTATCTCTCCAGCTATCTTTATAATTACGGCGGAATACTTGTCTAGGGGGCATTCTGGTTTGTTTTGTAAATATCCTAGTCTTTATTTTAGAACTATGGGTGGTATCAATATTTCACACTTATGCTTTGCGGACGACTTCATTATTTTCTTGAACTCTTCGAAGAACATGGTTTCCAAAATTTTGAGCTTTTTCGATCAGTTTGAGGCGGTTAGTGGTCTTATTTTTAACAAAGATAAAGTTGTTTTGTTATTTCTAAAAATATTTTTTCTAATAGGATTTTGGATATTAAGAATCTTAATGGCTTTTCCTAAGCTTTTTTACTTATTAAATATTTAGGTATTCCTTTGTTTAAGGTAGCAAGAAGTTGTTTCTCTTTGATGGTCTTATTTTGATGGTGCACAATCGTTTGGCTACTTGGGATTCCATGTTTTTTTAGTTATGGTGGTCATGTTGTTCTTATTAAAAGTGTTCTAGCTTCGATTCCTATTTATAGCTTTCAAGTTCTTTCTCCTACTAAGTTGGTTTGCTCTAGGATTGATAGAATCTTTCATAAATTTTTTTGGAGGGGTTTTGCTATTAATTCTAAAATTCACTGGTTTTCGTGGGAGATGTGTTGTAGTCCTTTACATGAAGTGCTCTTTGGGTGTAAGTCTATGGCTGATTTGGCTTATGCTTTTTCTCTTTAAATTGTGGTTTAATTTCAGGGAGAATGTGTCTCTTTGGGCTAGTTTTATGTGGGCTAAGTATTGTGGAGGTAATCACCATTCCACGTGCTACTACTCTAAAGTTCAGTCTAAAGTTTGGCATCGTCTTTGTTTGGTTAAATGGAAAGTTGAGCCTTTTGTTGTTTGGGGGCTTGGTGAGGGTAATGTGTTCTTTGGGATAGACAGGTGGATTAATGGTTAGTCTCTTGAGTCTTTACTTAACACTAATTCTATTGATTCTGTGAAGGTTAATTTCTTATTTACTGCCAATGGTTGGTATTTGGATAAGCTTTCTAATTTTATTCATGTTTCTTTAATCCATTTGATTACTAACATTTCCCTTATCGTAACTCTAAAGATGTTTTACTTTGTACCTTTACTAAAGATGGGCTTTTTAGAACTAAAGATGCTTGGCATGTTCTTAGAAGTAAGAAGGATACTTCTAAACTTTTTAAAATGATCTGGCATAAGTGTATCCCTACTAACGATTTTTGTTTTTGATTGTAGGCTTCTTTATAAGTTCATTTCTACGGATGACCTTCTTAAGAAAAGAGGGGATGTTTATCACTTCTAAATGTCAATGTTGCTCGAATGGTGAAAACTTGCATCATGTTTTTATTTCTTTTCCTATTGCTGTTAAGGTCTGTACTACTTTGAGAATTTATTTCAGTTTAACTTTTAAATACCTATATTTCTATACAGAATTTGTTTGAGGATTGGTTGGTGAGATCTAAGGGTCACATTCGTAATGTGGTCCCTGCTCTCATTGTTTGGTTCATTTGGTTGGCTAGAAATGACTCCCATTATAATGGCATTATGATGGATCACCAAAGTATTATCCATAAAGTTAAGGTGAAGGTTAAAGCCCTATTCTGTGCTTATTTACTTTCTATTAAGAATTTTGAGAAGGATTTTTTCATGCTAGAGGGTTTTGGGATTTTGCTGGATGTGGTTCATCACTCTGCGGTTTACAGATATTCTTACTGGCTGAAACCTCAAGTTAATTTTTTTAAGCTGAATTTTGACCGTGTTCTTGAGGGGAATAACTGGTGTGTGGGTGGTATCTTTAGAGATTTCAATGGTGAATTTGTTTTGGGCTTTGCTGGTAAAACCAGTGAAAATGATAAGATTGGGGGGCTTTTAATGGCTATTTTGCATGGGTTGACCATTTACATCAGTTTAGATATTTATAAACATTATTCTAGAAAGTAAACTTTATATTGATTTAAATCTTTACTAGATCTGGATGGCAGCAATTGCTTCTATCCTTTATTTTTATTCGTAGAAATATTAGGGATTTGTTCGTTTCTGTTAACTAATCTTTTGTTTATGTGCCTAGTGCGACTAATTCTTGTGTCGAGGCTCTAGCTGAGTTTGGTAGTTTGTTTACACTATTATTGATTTATCTCTTCAGCTGCTTACTGTCCGGATTCAAGGTATGATTAAGTTGGATCAAATCGGTTAGCCTTATGTTAATTGATCTGCGGGTTTTGGAGTTTTTTGCCTCCTGTTCTTTGTTTTATTGGTCTCTGGTGTGTGTTTTGGCTTCCCCGATTGCCTGGGGGCTTCGTGTTGGCTCCAGTTTGTGCCTTCTAAATTGTTGGTTTCGTTATACCTGGAAGGGTGGTGTTTGGATGTTCTGTCCCTGGTGGTGTTTCCCGTGCGGATTTTCCACTTTTATGTGACCCTGTCTTTGTATTGGTTTATAATTTTGATGAGCTTCTCGGTTTGCAAGGAGTTCATGGAGCTTTACTGGAAGGATTAAGCTGAATATATCCTTTTATTTTTGCAATTCTTTAATTTACTTTTTGTCTATTTACAATTTTTTTTCTTCTATATTGTGTTTCTTGTTCTTTTTTTGCGGTTGCTGGAGGAAGTGTTGATGTTGATCTTTCTGGTGGAGTCCTGCTGCTGGGGTTTTTTTGTTGTTTATTGCATTCTCCCATTTTTTGGGTGCTTCTTCGTAAGCACTGTATAATGTTACTAGTTTGCAATGTATTGTTTTATTAGGTAGGAAACTCGATCTCTTAGGTTTCTTTCTCTCTTTTGGATTGTAGTTCTTCGAGCGGTAGTGAGATTGAGTTTCCCTTAAGGACTTTGTAATTTTGCCATTATATTAACGCGTAGGCCCCTCTTGTGGGTTTCCCCTAAAAACAAATAAAAATAAAATAAAATAAAACTAAAAAATGTTAAAAAAATAATAAAGTGGATATGTTGGTTTACACTTAGGGATAAAATGTAAGGTGAGTATATATGTAAAATGGCTAGAGAAGCTCTAGTTGAAAATAAATTTATAGAGAGTCACTTTAGATGGCTTGGTCACATAAAATGTTGGCCTTTATAGGATTCTATTAGGATAGTAGATGTATTAGATATTGTCTATGTTATAAACGTAGAGATAAACTTTTGAAAAACTTGATTATAAAGTATTAGAAATGGCCTTCTTTATTAAATCAAATTTGAATGTTAATAGAACCTAAAAGAAAAGAAGGATATATGTAATTGACCCCATGTAGTCATAAAGGCTTGTTATAGTTGTTGTTGTCAATGTTTTATTTTATATTCTTTGGAATTAAGGCTCCACTTTTCATTTCTCAAATAAAAAAAAATATTATTCTTTTCTTGCAAAATGACTTGCTTGAATAACTATACAAAATATTCAACTAAATTCTTAAATTTAAATGCATGCCAATATATACATATCACATGTTAGGCAAATTATTCAAATTATCTCAATTTGTACATATCAATTCATATATTCATATTAAAATACTAAAATAATTTTACTTAAAAATTTAAACAGCACGTTAGGCTTTCTACTTAGATTCTTCTTACTAATGTAATTTGTATATTTGTTTTAGTATTGTGTTGTTATCAAAAAAGTTAAAAATAAAATTCAATTAATAATACTTATTAACCAATGCCAATCGAATGTTCAAATTATTCATATCATATACAAAAATCTCACATAATAAAGTTCTTTAAAACTATTGTCATAAAAAAATAATAGATTTTCTAATACCTTAAGAATAATTTTCACAAACTAACTATATATGATTCTATTTTTTACATATTAATAGAAAAATTACCCAACCACTTATCTTGCCAAAATAGATGTTCCCAGCACCCAAGCCCCATTGGATGAATTCTTCAGCTTCCCATTTGATATTTCATAGTCTTTTCCAATTGACGGAATCACCAGTTTTGAAGCAGCAAATCAGGGGATGATTGTCCTAACAATATTTGGCCTTCATGAATTAGCCCATAAACTTTTATTGGATCTGAAAGAAAACAAAAGTTTATGGCTAAAAGACATGGTCATCTCCGTAAGGGTACAAAAACCAACTCTGCCTTCGTCCTTAGCCCCAGCACAATTAGTCCAGAGCTCCAGATAATAGAACGATTACCATCTTTAGAACCCCAAAGAAACTTGTTAAAAATAATTTCCATTTTGTTGCAGATATTCTTAGTAGGGCTTAAAGTATGCATGAGATAGACGGGAATGGAACTAAGCACATATTTAATGAGAACCATTCTACCCCCATAAGATAGAAAATTATAAGCCCAAGAAGACAATTTCTTGTGGATAATCTTGAAAACCCCATCAAAAAAATGAGACCATTTTCTTCCCTTTATAAAGAGGAACACCAGATATTTGATAGGTAGAATAGTCACATTAACACCAAACATCCTTTCAATATTAGCAATACGAGAAACATAAATAGACTTAGCCTGAATAAAACAACATTTAGTAGGATTAAAGATTAAACCACTAGCTTGTTGAAAGGTATTACGAAACTTAAAAGAAATTTAAGCATTTTCATGGAGCCATAGAAAATATAATAAAGTCAGCAGCAAAGCTCAAATGTGTAATGAGCACACCCCCATTCATTTTTAATAGAGACTAGAATGACACCGAAACAGATTATTAATACCATGGGATAAAATTCAACAGCAATGACAAAATAGCAGAGGATAAGGGGTCACCTTGTCTGATACCATTGAAGAATTCAAAAAATCGTGAGACTTACCATTGATAATAACAGAAAAATAGCAATTTTCAATACAATTCTTGATTAGATTCCTGAATTGCAAATTAAAACCAAAAAGATGAGGATTTTTGTAAAGAAACATCCAGTTCAAATTGTCGTAAGCCTTAGAAATATCCACTTAAAAATAACATTACCACCAAAATTTTAGCATTAAGATCATAAATAAGTTCTTTAGCAAGTAAGACATTATCAAAAATAAATCTACCTTTAACCAACCCAGTTTGCTCTAATGAAATAATTTTACGAAGGATAGCAGCAAGTCTACAACCAATAATTTTAGCAATAAGTTTGTTAAAAAAGGTCATAAGCTAATGGGGCGAAAATCATTCCAATAAGTAGCACCATTTATTTTGGGAATTAAAACAATAGAAGTGGAAGTAAAAATTTCGGCATTAGGGCACCTTCAAAAAATTCCACCACGGCATTTATAATGACTTTGATAATCGGCCAAGTTTTTGAAAAAAATTACTCGTGAACCCATCTGGACTGGCCACAGATTCAGTGTTCATCTCTTTAAGAATTTTCAAAATTTCCTTTTCATTCGGAATATTAGTCAGCATCATATTATCCACATTGGACATAATGGAAGCATAAAATAGAAACAGTATTTAAATCAGGCCTGAAATTGTTATTAAAAATTTTCTCAAAGAAACTAGACCCCGAAGAAGCAATCATATTAGAATTAGTAATATCATCCCCATAAGGAGTAACAACTTATGAATGTTCCTACTGGTTCTATTTTGATTAGCAATGTTGTGAAAATAGGAAGTATTCCTACCCCCCTCCACAAGGAACTTAGCAGAAGCTTTTTGTCTCCAAAGGCTTCTTCTTTTTTCTGCAAACTAAACAAAGTGTGCTTGGCATTGTTAAGAGTAGAAAGATTGGTAGTATTAGCTTCTTGCATATAGGCCTAATCAGCCTTGTCCACCTCATTTTCATCAAGTTTAATATTAGTAAAAACATTTTTAAAGATGTACTTATACCACCATCTAAGAGGTTGCTTAAGCCTCTTGAGTTTGAGCCAAAGTCTAGTCATACCAGTCACAGTGTCATCAGAATACAGAGGAGCTTCCAATTGCATTTAACAATGTTCTCGAACCTGTTGTCCAGAAGCCACATATTTTGAAATCGAAAAGGTTGAGAGGAGGAGTTGTTAATATTAAAAACATTAAGTAACAGAGAAGAGTGATCAGACTAGGTTCTGGATAAATGTTCAATATGGGTATTATGAAAAGTGGAAATCCATTGATCATTTAAAGGATACGATCAGACCTTTGCCATATGGTACCTCTATTCCAGGTAAAACCACTACCCAAAAAACCAATGTCGTGCAAGTTACAATTTAAAATCATGTCATTAAAATCCTCCATAGCCAAGAAATTTAGAGGTTTACCACCAATTTCTATCAGAGCTATTAGTAATGCAGTTAAAATCACCACCCACCATCCAAGGAGCATTAACAGAGGTGCAAAATCAGATAGCTGGTCCCAAAGGGTTTTTTCTACACGATCTAGTACACGAGGCATAAGCAAAAGAAGCAAAACTGGAAATATGATTGATAGTAACATTAGCATGAATAACTTGAGGAAAGTCACAAATAATATCTAAAGTAATGAAACGTTTCCAAAAGATCCAAATCTTGTTAGCACAATTAGCAAAAGCAAAATCAATACAAAAATTTTACAATTCGATTTCAGTTTAGTAGCAGAAACAAAAGGTTCAAGTAAGACAAGAAGCTGAGTGTCATTAATTCTACAAAGATTCTTCACACGATCTTTAGAGATGGGAGCACCCACCCCCCTAATGTTCCAAAGAAGTACTTTAACCATTAATTACAATATTAGAAGCTCTAGTGGCCCTAAGGGTATTTGGAGGAGCAACTTTTTTATTTTTACCTTTCTTTTTGGACCGAACAATGAAGTCATCCTCTACCTTCTTCCCCTTATAATTTGGATCAGACATAGAATACACATTCAAATCACTTAAAGTATCCACGGTAGCACAATTTCTATTGAACCAATTTTCCCTTCTTCCATATCAACCATTTTCCCTTCCAAATCCTTCCCCTCCCTTTCCTTCAAATTAGAATCCTTTTCACTATCTTTAATAACACATTGCTCTTGAGAATTGCCAACATCAATAGGACAATTGTTTAGAGAACCAAATTCCCTGTTTCCCTCCAAAGGAGAGGTTTTAATCCTATAAGAAGAAAACCCATCCTCTCTTTTCTCATTAGCCAAATCATCCTTATTACCAGAGTTTTCATTTTCCTGTATATCCTCATCCTCTCTTTTCTCCCCATCCAATGCCTCTATATTCTTTTTTGACAAAAATAGGTTGTCATTATTGATATCTAAAGAAGTAGATTATGTGTCATTTTCCTTGTTATAAGGTTTAGAAATCAGAGGATTAAGTTCATGTCCCTCCAACAAACATTATTTTCCTGCATTTTATTTTCTCCACTGACCAAATCATCCTTATTTCTATTTCCGTAATGTTTTTTTTTTTTTTTTTCATTTGAGGATATGCAACAAAATAATCATGCATAGCATGTCCATGGATCTTACAATGCATAAAAAATCAGGGACTTTTTCAAAGTCAACTTTTTTTAAATAACCAAATTTTCAGATCCAAACCATATATCTTTCGGGTGTTTCTTAGTGATATCAAATCCACAAGAACCCTAGCAATAGAGGGTCTTGACCGATTAGCAGTGGCCTGATCAGTTTGCAAAGGGCGACCGAAAATGGATCCTAACGCATGAAGAACATGAGTATTAAGAAAATGCAGTCGTAAATTAGGGAAAGAGATCCATATGGGAACAATGGGAGACTCTTCTTTGACATCAAAGAAAGGAGTCCATTTTAGTAACCTCATTTGGCAATTCAAATATAATAAGCTCTCCTAGAAAAAACACGACTGTAGTAAAGATCGTTCGATAACTGTATATAAACTGTCTAGCATCAAGCAATCTAATAAAAAGTTTTCGGATAACTTAAGTTTAGCAAAAAAGTTCTGATCACATCCAGATTCGGACGCCTCATGGAAAACTTACCAACCAACGCAAATTGATACGGACTAGCCAGTTTAAGGATATCATCTTTGGACATTAAGAGAGATGGGACACCTTTAACAGTAGATTTAGTGAAAGAGATTACCAGAGGTTTAGATGTAGAAGCACCCGCAAGAACATCACAAAAAGACAAGATGAAGAGGGGGAAATAGAAGATCCAGGCAAACCTTTCATCGGGACACCAGTATTAGATGGCGGAGCACCCAACACATCATTCGATGGAGAAGTCGTACTCTTCTCCATGAGGAGAAGAGAACACCAAAGGACAAGAGGCCAGGACAGAGCAAGTTTCCCGAGCCAAGCACGCAGAGAATGGAAGCAGATCTACAAGAGATTGATCGGGATGCAATAAAGCACAGAGCCGCCAAATCGCCAAGAAAGTCTCAAGAGCACGGGGAAACCCTAACGCAAAAATTATGTGGAATAATCGATTATATTATTTACGTGTGCATCACTAATAAAAAAATTGTTTCATAAAATATCATATAAAGTATAATTTTATTTATTTATTTCTTTAAGACACTAAAAAGGCTCAATAACATATATTCATATCATATTAAATGACTACAACACAAAACTTTAGTGAAAGAGTTTTTTAAAGCCACTAAAACCTATGATGAATCATGTGGCATGTATAAGATGACATATATTTTTTAGAATGATTTAATACATTATGTTGTAGGAGAAAAAGGTAGATAAGAACAAGAAAGATTAAAGTATTTGATATATCAGTCAGGCAATCATTAAAAACTTTAAAAAAAAACTTTCTTATGAGCTTTACTTCTAAAAAGTTCAGTAATGCTAATGATGTTATTGTATTCTCAATATTTTTGCATAAATTTTTCTTGCAGATTAAAACATTTATCCCTTTTGCAAAGAATAATATTATATTTTTGGTGGTTAAAAGCCTAATATCAAATAATCAAAGAGTAAAATAATGAATGGTATAAGTACTCCTTGTCATAAAAATTATATTGATGATATATCATATAAAAACGTTGGCAAGCCAGAAGTTATAATTTTTTTTGTATGAAGATTTGGATAACACATAGAAGTAAACTTAGAAATAAAAAACTTATTATGGTAGTCATGATTTTCAAATGTGTAACACAAGGTACATACAAGAGCTTCATAACTAAATGCAATGCTTTGAGAAGCATCCATCATTACAATATCATCAAGGTTCTTACATCTTGGTTTATCAATTCTTTTATTAAGTCTAGTGGTTAAAGTCATTCCTTTGAGAAAATTGGATGTATGAAATCAATAATCTTTTATTAACACATGAGTGTTCAAAATGTAGATTTTCAACTCATAGAAATATTTCCTGAACAAGTAAGGAGAACTCTTTATGATTGAGCAGATTATGTGGTTCACTAAAATTTATTGATGTGATAGAAAGCTAATAGTCAATTGATGAATAATGGAGGGGGGAGTGATCGAATGAAACCAAGAAGTTGTGTTAACAGCCCATCGCATCCTTGACTACAACTCAAACCAATGTTGACCTAAAAGTTTACATTATTCATCTTATGCATATAGCTTAAGAATATAAAATTATCATTATTATATTAAAGTAAATCTTTATTAAGATAATGAAATGTGTTAAAATTTGGTCAAATATAACCTACAACACTAAGACAATCGGAATTCAAATATTTCTTCTAAAATTATAAAAAATTAAATGAATATAATATTAAATGTAATTAAATTTTTTTTTTATAATGTGGGACCTGACCATGTGTTTTGATGATTACAAGTACTATTGGATGTTTGTAATTTAGTTTCTCCTATTTTATATATTGCATTTGTTTTTTTTTTGTGCTCATCACTAAAATCTAAGGTTTAACATGCACATGGAAAACAAATTTAAAAAATTAGAGCTTATTGAAGTGTTGTTTATGTTAAACTTATTCTTAAAGAGTCTATAATTTTTTTTTAGGGGAAACCCACAGTGGGGCCTACGTGTTGATATAATTCAAAATTACAAGTTCTTAAGGGGACATTCACCTCACTAATGCTCGAAAGAGCTATAAAATTTAAAGAAAAACAAAAACCAAAGAGCCAATTATCCCCATCTATATCAATTACAAAATTGCCTAGATACAATCTAAGTCGATGCTGAAGAAGCGTCCAAAAAGGAAAGACCAAATCATACACGTTCAGCCCAGTCTTTCTACAAAACCCAGCTTGAAAGTTCCAAAAATTCTGCAAAAAAACACATAGAAACTGAAAAATACTGTATCAATAAAAGAAAGTTGATTCAAGACCTTACCAGAGCAGCAGATATGCAAATATTCCCTAGCTTGACTAATGGTGTACAATCTAACAAAACAAATCACCTCAATCCAGTTAGAAATTCCACAAAAAATGTTTTAAGAAATAATAGGACAAACCTGATGCAACATAGACGAATTTCCATCCAGTAAATCGAGAGCCTTGAAGTAAGGCTCAGGATTAACCATAGTGAAAAAACCCCAGAAACTAATCCACCACCGATAATTAGCACCACCAGCATCCCGCAAAACAGAGACAACAGCATTAAAACCTAGCAAACAACTCAAAGTAAACCAAGCACTGCCAACCCAAGCAAACAAACTAATAACATAAATAAAAAAAGAACAGCAAAAAAAGCACTCAGCACAAGACAAAACAGGCACACCTCACCCAACCTGACATAGGAAGACAAATTTTTATCAGGCTTAATCAAACCAGTTAACAAACGAGGCAAATTATCATTACCAAAATCCACCTCATTATCCATATTACGGCCAAATTTGGCTAACCAATCAGCACACGCATTTCCTTCCCTCAAAACATGATTAATAGAACAATTAAGATTAGAAATAGCCATATGAATCCTTCTAATAATATAAAAACTGAGGATAGAAAACACTATCATTCTTAATAATCTGAATTAATAACATAGCATCTGGTGGGAAAACAATTGTGTCACCACGCAGATTTTGATTTTTCTTCCTATTTTTGTAATCGAATACTGCATTGAGAATAAAGTACAGTCTCGAGAGGCCGACACAATATTCTACAATGGATTCAATATCAGAATAGGATGTTGAAAATTGATATTTCTATAATCAAACATAGTTCAAAGAATAACATATCATCTCAAAAGATGAACATGAAATCCAATATAATATATTTAAAGATAGAAATATGTTTTTGAAAAAGTTTATTCATTCTTTTGTTTAGATATGGCAAGAAAAATATTATATCATCTTAAAAGACGAACATAACATTCTTCAAGATATCCAAAAGCGAGAATGAGTTTTATAAAATTCATTATTTCTAAAGTTAAATATAACAAGTATAATATTATATTATCTGAAAAGATAATAATAACATTCTACAAGTCTATTCAAAATTAGAATAAGGTTTTAAAAATATCTACGTTCTCAAAGATTCTTCCCTTGTTTTATACGAATAAAACAAGGTTTATTTTAATCTGGGGTTCTCAAATTCCTATAGGAGCAAGCTCATATAGTTATTACATCTTAGGAGGAATGCTCCAAAAAACTCTCGATTAAGCTGTGATTTCATACCCTTTGACTACAAAGTAAAAGACAAGAAACAGAAGTAGGAATTTTCTAAGGTGAAAGCTCAATGTTGAACATTTATTAGCGAGTCAAAGGATGAAAAGTAGGAGGTGTCGAATTCTGAGAAGCCCAGAGACAACCTCAATCTATCTTATATTGGGCTTTACATTTTAGGAGAAAATTTTATATTTAAGTTGACTTTTTATTAGAAATTTGGGATTATATTCCCAGAGAGTGAGGACTTAAGATCTAAAAAGAATCTGCCTTAGAACCTAAATCTAATTTGGGTACTACAAGTAGCGACCCGAACCTAACTAATGAAGTGCAAATCTGGACTTACCCCAGCCTGGATTGGGGAGCCAGCTAACCACCTAGACGCTTTAAAACCATGTGTCCAATCTTTTATGAAAGATGGATAGGGATGTTTATTTAAGTTTTAATGAATTGGGGGCCGACATCTAAGACAGTTCCTAATTGGCCCCTTGACTTATGTAGGGTGAACAATGTCTAGAAATGCAATTAATATTTTAGACTCTTTTTTTAATTTGTATCCAATGCAATGCATGCTAATTGACTCGAATGCATAAAATGAATATGAAGCAGTTTTAAAATTAGGCTTAGAAAATAGGTGTTTTTTCGTAGAGATTGCACAACTTCCCCTTAACAGAACTGCACCCTCATAGGTCAAGTGGTCTACCAGAACCCGCAAGGGGGAGGTGCCTAACAAGGAAGAGAAAGTATAAATATGCTTATGCTGACTCTTGGCGGTCCCGAGCTTACTTCTTAGATCATTAGAGTTACTATGTGAGCCTAAAAATTTTTATTTTTAATTAAAGTAAAAGAATTTTAAGCGTACCCTTACGAAAAAAAATCTCTCCGATTCGAATCCAGGCTAAAACAAAACATGACATGCAAGGGCCCTAAAAAAAGCTACTACACAAACAATATAAATAAACAAATTAAATAATCTAAAATTATAATTCCAATGTCCAATGTCCATATTACACCCAGAATTTGCAGAAAAGTAAAGTGGCCGGGCACCACTGCCAACAAACCCGATTCTAATCCTAAAATGACGCAAGTGATTTTTTGAAATGAGATTTATTATTTCTTGTATCTTCAGTTCTTTGTCTTCTTTCTTCTATTTCTCCATTTCATCCTCTCTTCTTCTACGAACTTCTTGATCCGCCGGGTTCTGGATATCCAATGAAAAGAAACTCATCCCTGAGAGGGGTATTTTTCTTTTCTATTTGGATATTCAATCATCCCAATTTAGCTTTCCAAATAAAAGAGAATAATCCTTTAAGGTATATTCTCCTTTCTTTGGATTCCAAATTGGATGTAATATCCCATTTTTAAAAATCCTTTCACATTTATTGACTCTTGATATATTATATTTACATTACATTTCATTTCACAGAAAGGGAAGAAAAATCTAGTCCACCTGCAGGTTTATCCTAAGCAATTTATAATAAAAATCATCACACGCAGTTATATATGTGCAATTGAATTTAAATTATTAAGCCACACTTGGCCAACACTCTTCTTCATTTGGGGGCTAAGCAGCTAAAGCACCTGTAGCATTTATTTATTAATAATTAATTAGCCCCCTTTTTCTTCCCTGCACGAGTGTGGCCACCTACAGAAAATCATGTTAACAATCCGATCGCTCCTAGCCTATGGGTAATCTAATCGTCAATCAAACCAACACAGAGTGCAGTAAAAAAAATAAACAAACACCCCACATTTTACAACCAGCATGCAATAAAATCGCGAGAAAAAGCCCGTCACAGTACAGTAAGGAATAAACACCGGTCTAACCTAAAACTAGAGTCGGTTGTCCTAGCAAACAATTCTAAGTGTGTGTATTAGGAAAGTGTGGTTTTTGATATATCCTAAATCAATTATTGGCTAAAGTTTTCTAATCGATTGAATTCTAATTTAAAGATATTTACTAATTCTAAAGTAGATGTCCACTAGATTTCTATGTTATAAGTTTTCTATCCTAAGTGTGCATGCATCCTAAGTCTAGATTTTTCTAAGACTCAGTCCTTAATTTTGTCCTTTAGTGTCACTACTGTTATATAGGATAAAATTTTTGTTATTACTAACCCTTAGGACTTTGCATGCGTGTAAAGGTTTAAGAATCTAAAATAAAAAAAAGTAATCCTAATAAAATTGAAGTTCTACAGGACCTAAAAAGGAAGGGTTTACGCACACCACATCAAGGGGCCCCTAAAGGTTTTGCTAAGTTAGAATACTTACAGTTACCGGGGGCTACGACCCGGTGGTTTCGCCCGTAACAACCTCTCTACCCGGTGATAGAGGCGACTGACGCCTTTAGCTCTTTGTACTTTTGTTCCTCGATCCGTACCATTCCTCGCAGTTCATGCAAATAACAGAAAAATAGGGAAAATGGGATTAGAAAGCACATTTAATAATTAAAAATGAAATAATAGAAATTTACTGAAAATAAAGACGTACCTTTCTTCGGGCTTGAACACCAGTTTTGTTGAAATGTCTTTTTGAACCTTTACTTTTGGAAGTACACTTTGTAATTTTTCAACATATATTGGACCTTTAATACTTACACACAAAACAGTTTACTTTTCGTCTTCCATAAGCATCACCCTTCAAATCTACACTTTTCACTTTTCCAAATCACAGTCAAAACTCACTTTACAAAACCATACATCTTCATTTTCAAACATAGATTTGATAAACCATTTTCATACATCTCAATTCCACCTTTCAACAACATTTTTCAGCAAAACAGCATTAAATGCTTGTTTTTGTGAAAAATGTTTGTTGAAAGGTGGAATTTGAGATGTATTGGAAAAGGGAGAAATATATGTTTTGAAAATTGAAGATGTATGGTTTTGTAAAGTGAGTTTTGTGTGATTTGGAAAGGTGAAAAGTGTAGATTTTGAAGGGTGATGCTTATGGAAGACGAAAAGTAAACTGTTTTGTGTGTAAGTATTAAGGTGAAATATATGTTGAAAATTACAAAGTGTACTTCCAAAAGTAAGGTTCCAAAAGACATTCAACAAACTGGTGTTCAAGCCCGAAGAAAGGTACGTCTTTATTTTCAGTAAATTTCTATTATTTCATTTTTAATTATTAAATGTGCTTTCTAATCCCTATTTTCCCTATTTTTTCTGTTTATTTGCATGAACTGCGAGGAATGGTACGATCGAGGAAACAAAAGTACAAAGAGCTAAAGGCGTCAGTCGCCTCTATCCACCGGTAGAGGTGGTACGGGCGAAACCACCGGGTCGTAGCCCCCGGTAACTGTAAGTATTTCTAAACTTAGAAAACCTTTAGGGCCCCTTGATGTGGTGTGCGTAAACCCTTCCTTTTTAGGTCCTTGTAGCAACTTCAATTTTATTAGGATTACTTTTATTTTATTTTAGATTCTTAAACCTTTACACGCATGCAAAGTCCTAAGGGTTAGTAATAACAAAATTTTATCCTATATAACAGTAGTGACACTTAAGGACAAAATTAAGGACTGAGTCTTAGAAAATCTAGACTTAGGATGCATGCACACTTTAGGATAGAAACTTATAACATAGAAAATCTAGTGACATCTCACTTTAGAATTAGTAAATATCTTTAAATTAGAATTCAATCGATTAGAAAACTTTAGCCAATAATTATTTTAGGATATATCAAAACCACACTTTCTAATACACACACTTAGAATTGTTTGCTAGGACAACCGACTCTAGTTTTAGGTTAGACCGGTGTTTATTTCCTTACTGTACTGTGACGGGCTTTTTCTCGAGTTTTATTGCATGCTGGTTGTAAAATGTTGGTGTGTTTGTTTATTTATTTTTACTGCACTCTGTGTTGGTTTGATTGACGATTAGATTACCCATAGGCTAGGAGCGATCTGGATTGTTAACATGATTTTCTGTAGGTGGCCACACTCGTGCAGGGAAGAAAAGGGGCTAATTAATTATTAATAAATAAATGCTACAGGTGCTTTAACTGGCTTAGTCCCCCAAATGAAGAAGAGTGTGGCCATGTGGCTTAATAATTTAAAATTCAATTGCACATATATAACTGCGTGTGATGATTTTTATTATAAATTGCTTAGGATAACCCTGCAGGTGGACTAGATTTTTCTTCCCTTTCTGTGAAATGAAATGTAATGTAAATATAATATATCAAGAGTCAATAAATGTGAAAGTGATTTTTAAAATGGGATATTACATCCAATTTGGAATCCAAAGAAAGGAGAATATACCTTAAAGGATTATTCTCTTTTATTTGGAAAGCTAAATTGGGATGATTGAATATCCAAAGAAAAGAAAATACCCCTCTCAGGGATGAGTTTCTTTTCATTTGGATATCCAGAACCCGGCGGATCCAAGAAGTTCGTAGAAGAAGAGAGGATGAATGGAGAAATAGAAGAAAGAAGACAAAGAACTGAAGATACAAGAAATAATAATCTCATTTCAAAAATCACTTGCGTCATTCTTAGGATTAGAATCCGGGTTTGTTGGCAGTGGTGCCCGGCCACTTTACTTTTCTGCAAATTCTGGGTGTAATATGGACATTGGACATTGGATATTATAATTTTAGATTATTTAATTTGTTTATTTATATTGTTTGTGTAGTAGCTTTTTTTAGGGCCCTTGCATGTCATGTTTTGTTTTAGCCTGGATTCGAATCGGAGAGATTTTTTTCGTAAGGGTACGCTTAAAATTCTTTTACTTTTAATTAAAAATAAAAATTTTTAGGCTCACATAGTAACTCTAATGATCTAAGAAGTAAGCTCGGGACCGCCAAGAGTCAGCATAAGCATATTTATACTTTCTCTTCCTTGTTAGGCACCTCCCCCCTTGCGGGTTCTGGTAGACCACTTGACCTATGAGGGTGCAGTTCTGTTAAGGGGAAGTTGTGCAATCTCTACGAAAAAACCTATTTTCTAAGCCTAATTTTAAAACTGCTTCATATTCATTTTATGCATTCGAGTCAATTAGCATGCATTGCATTGGATACAAATTAAAAAAGAGTCTAAAATATTAATTGCATTTCTAGACATTGTTCACCCTACATAAGTCAAGGGGCCAATTAGGAACTGTCTTAGATGTCGGCCCCCAATTCATTAAAACTTAAATAAACATCCCTATCCATCTTTCATAAAAGATTGGACACATGGTTTTAAAGCGTCTAGGTGGTTAGCTGGCTCCCCAATCCAGGCTGGGGTAAGTCCAGATTTGCACTTCATTAGTTAGGTTCGGGTCGCTACTTTGTAGTACCCAAATTAGATTTAGGTTCTAAGGCAGATTCTTTTTAGATCTTAAGTCCTCACTCTCTGGGAATATAATCCCAAATTTCTAATAAAAAGTCAACTTAAATATAAAATTTTCTCCTAAAATGTAAAGCCCAATATAAGATAGATTGAGGTTGTCTCTGGGCTTCTCAGAATTCGACACCTCCTACTTTTCATCCTTTGACTCGCTAATAAATGTTCAACATTGAGCTTTCACCTTAGAAAATTCCTACTTCTGTTTCTTGTCTTTTACTTTGTAGTCAAAGGGTATGAAATCACAGCTTTAATCGAGAGTTTTCTTAGGAGCATTCCTCCTAAGATGTAATTAACTATATGAGCTTGCTCCTATAGGAATTTGAGAACCCCAGATTAAAATAAACCTTGTTTTATTCGTATAAAACAAGGGAAGAATCTTTGAGAACGTAGATATTTTTAAAACCTTATTTCTAATTTTGAATAGACTTGTAGAATGTTATTATTATCTTTTCAGATAATATAATATTATACTTGTTATATTTAACTTTAGAAATAATGAATTTTATAAAACTCATTCTCGCTTTTGGATATCTTGAAGAATGTTATGTTCGTCTTTTAAGATGATATAATATTTTTCTTGCCATATCTAAACAAAAGAATGAATAAACTTTTTCAAAAACATATTTCTATCTTTAAATATATTATATTGGATTTCATGTTCATCTTTTGAGATGATATGTTATTCTTTGAACTATGTTTGATTATAGAAATATCAATTTTCAACATCCTATTCTGATATTGAATCCATTGTAGAATATTGTGTCGGCCTCTCGAGACTGTACTTTATTCTCAATGCAGTATTCGATTACAAAATAGGAGAAAATCAAAATCTGCGTGGTGACACAATTGTTTTTCCCACCAGATGCTATGTTATTAATTCAGATTATTAAGAATGATAGTGTTTTCTATCCTCAGTTTTTCTATCTTATTAGAAGGATTCATATGGCTATTTCTAATCTTAATTGTTCTATTAATCATGTTTTGAGGGAAGGAAATGCGTGTGCTGATTGGTTAGCCAAATTTGGCCGTAATATGGATAATGAGGTGGATTTTGGTAATGATAATTTGCCTCGTTTGTTAACTGGTTTGATTAAGCCTGATAAAATTTGTCTTCCCTATGTCAGGTTGGGTTGAGGTGTGCCTGTTTTGTCTTGTGCTGAGTGCTTTTTTTGCTGTTCTTTTTTTATTTATGTTATTTAGTTTGTTTGCTTGGGTTGGCAGTGCTTGGTTTACTTTGAGTTGTTTGCTAGGTTTTAATGCTGTTGTCTCTGTTTTGCGGGATGCTGGTGGTGCTAATTATCGGTGGTGGATTAGTTTCTGGGTTTTTTCACTATGGTTAATCCTGAGCCTTACTTCAAGGCTCTCGATTTACTGGATGGAAATTCGTCTATGTTGCATCAGGTTTGTCCTATTATTTCTTAAACATTTTTTGTGGAATTTCTAACTGGATTGAGGTGATTTGTTTTGTTAGATTGTACACCATTAGTCAAGCTAGGGAATATTTGCATATCTGCTGCTCTGGTAAGGTCTTGAATCAACTTTCTTTTATTGATACAGTATTTTTCAGTTTCTATGTGTTTTTTTTTGCAGAATTTTTGGAACTTTCAAGCTGGGTTTTTGTAGAAAGACTGGGCTGAACGTGTATGATTTGGTCTTTCCTTTTTGGACGCTTCTTCAGCATCGACTTAGATTGTATCTAGGCAATTTTGTAATTGATATAGATGGGGATAATTGGCTCTTTGGTTTTTGTTTTTCTTTAAATTTATAGCTCTTTCGAGCATTAGTGAGGTGAATGTCCCCTTAAGAACTTGTAATTTTGAATTATATCAACACGTAGGCCCCACTGTGGGTTTCCCCTAAAAAAAAATTATAGACTCTTTAAGAATAAGTTTAACATAAACAACACTTCAATAAGCTCTAATTTTTTAAATTTGTTTTCCATGTGCATGTTAAACCTTAGATTTTAGTGATGAGCACAAAAAAAAACAAATGCAATATATAAAATAGGAGAAACTAAATTACAAACATCCAATAGTACTTGTAATCATCAAAACACATGGTCAGGTCCCACATTATAAAAAAAATATTTAATTACATTTAATATTATATTCATTTAATTTTTTATAATTTTAGAAGAAATATTTGAATTCCGATTGTCTTAGTGTTGTAGTTTATATTTGACCAAATTTTAACACATTTCATTATCTTAATTAAAGATTTACTTTAATATAATAATGATAATTTTATATTCTTAAGCTATATGCATAAGATGAATAATGTAAACTTTTAGGTCAACATTGGTTTGAGTTGTAGTCAAGGATGCGATGGGCTGTTAACACAACTTCTTGGTTTCATTCGATCACTCCCCTCCATTATTCATCAATTGACTATTAGCTTTCTATCACATCAATAAATTTTAGTGAACCACATAATCTGCTCAATCATAAAGAGTTCTCCTTACTTGTTCAGGAAATATTTCTATGAGTTGAAAATCTACATTTTGAACACTCATGTGTTAATAAAGATTATTTGATTTCATACATCCAATTTTCTCAAAGGAATGACTTTAACCACTAGACTTAATAAAAGAATTGATAAACCAAGATGTAAGAACCTTGATGATATTGTAATGATGGATGCTTCTCAAAGCATTGCATTTAGTTATGAAGCTCTTGTATGTACCTTGTGTTACACATTTGAAAATCATGACTACCATAATAAGTTTTTTTATTTCTAAGTTTACTTCTATGTGTTATCCAAATCTTCATACAAAAAAAATTATAACTTCTGGCTTGCCAACGTTTTTATATGATATATCATCAATATAATTTTTATGACAAGGAGTACTTATACCATTCATTATTTTACTCTTTGATTATTTGATATTAGGCTTTTAACCACCAAAAATATAATATTATTCTTTGCAAAAGGGATAAATGTTTTAATCTGCAAGAAAAATTTATGCAAAAATATTGAGAATACAATAACATCATTAGCATTACTGAACTTTTTAGAAGTAAAGCTCATAAGAAAGTTTTTTTTTAAAGTTTTTAATGATTGCCTGACTGATATATCAAATACTTTAATCTTTCTTGTTCTTATCTACCCTTTTTCTCCTACAACATAATGTATTAAATCATTCTAAAAAATATATGTCATCTTATACATGCCACATGATTCATCATAGGTTTTAGTGGCTTTAAAAACTCTTTCACTAAAGTTTTGTGTTGTAGTCATTTTAATATGATATGAATATATGTTATTGAGCCTTTTTAGTGTCTTAAAGAAATAAATAAATAAAATTATACTTTATATGATATTTTATGAAACAATTCTTTTTTATTAGTGATGCACACGTAAATAATATAATCGATTTATTCCACATAATTTTTGCGTTAGGGTTTCCCCGTGCTCTTGAGACTTTCTTGGCGATTTGGCGGCTCTGTGCTTTATTGCATCCCGATCAATCTCTTGTAGATCTGCTTCCATTCTCTGCGTGCTTGGCTCGGGAAACTTGCTCTGTCCTGGCCTCTTGTCCTTTGGTGTTCTCTTCTCCTCATGGAGAAGAGTACGACTTCTCCATCGAATGATGTGTTGGGTGCTCCGCCATCTAATACTGGTGTCCCGATGAAAGGTTTGCCTGGATCTTCTATTTCCCCCTCTTCATCTCTGTCTTTTTGTGATGTTCTTGCGGGTGCTTCTACATCTAAACCTCTGGTAATCTCTTTCACTAAATCTACTGTTAAAGGTGTCCCATCTCTCTTAATGTCCAAAGATGATATCCTTAAACTGGCTAGTCCGTATCAATTTGCGTTGGTTGGTAAGTTTTCCATGAGGCGTCCGAATCTGGATGTGATCAGAACTTTTTTGCTAAACTTAAGTTATCCGAAAACTTTTTTATTAGATTGCTTGATGCTAGACATGTTTATATACAGTTATCGAACGATCTTTACTACAGTCGTGTTTTTTCTAGGAGAGCTTATTATATTTTGAATTGCCAAATGAGGTTACTAAAATGGACTCCTTTCTTTGATGTCAAAGAAGAGTCTCCCATTGTTCCCATATGGATCTCTTTCCCTAATTTACGACTGCATTTTCTTAATACTCATGTTCTTCATGCGTTAGGATCCATTTTCGGTCGCCCTTTGCAAACTGATCAGGCCACTGCTAATCGGTCAAGACCCTCTATTGCTAGGGTTCTTGTGGAATTTGATATCACTAAGAAACACCCGAAAGATATATGGTTTGGATCTGAAAATTTTGGTTATTTAAAAAAAGTTGACTTTGAAAAAGTCCCTGATTTTTTTATGCATTGTAAGATCCATGGACATGCTATGCATGATTATTTTGTTGCATATCCTCAAATGAAAAAAAAAAAAAAAAACATTACTGGAAATAGAAATAAGGATGATTTGGTCAGTGGAGAAAATAAAATGCAGGAAAATAATGTTTTGTTGGAGGGACATGAACTTAATCCTCTGATTTCTAAACCTTATAACAAGGAAAATGACACATAATCTACTTCTTTAGATATCAATAATGACAACCTATTTTTGTCAAAAAAGAATATAGAGGCATTGGATGGGGAGAAAAGAGAGGATGAGGATATACAGGAAAATGAAAACTCTGGTAATAAGGATGATTTGGCTAATGAGAAAAGAGAGGATGGGTTTTCTTCTTATAGGATTAAAACCTCTCCTTTGGAGGGAAACAGGGAATTTGGTTCTCTAAACAATTGTCCTATTGATGTTGGCAATTCTCAAGAGCAATGTGTTATTAAAGATAGTGAAAAGGATTCTAATTTGAAGGAAAGGGAGGGGAAGGATTTGGAAGGGAAAATGGTTGATATGGAAGAAGGGAAAATTGGTTCAATAGAAATTGTGCTACCCGTGGATACTTTAAGTGATTTGAATGTGTATTCTATGTCTGATCCAAATTATAAGGGGAAGAAGGTAGAGGATGACTTCATTGTTCGGTCCAAAAAGAAAGGTAAAAATAAAAAAGTTGCTCCTCCAAATACCCTTAGGGCCACTAGAGCTTCTAATATTGTAATTAATGGTTAAAGTACTTCTTTGGAACATTAGGGGGGGGGTGCTCCCATCTCTAAAGATCGTGTGAAGAATCTTTGTAGAATTAATGACACTCAGCTTCTTGTCTTACTTGAACCTTTTGTTTCTGCTACTAAACTGAAATCGAATTGTAAAATTTTTGGTATTGATTTTGCTTTTGCTAATTGTGCTAACAAGATTTGGATCTTTTGGAAACGTTTCATTACTTTAGATATTATTTGTGACTTTCCTCAAGTTATTCATGCTAATGTTACTATCAATCATATTTCCAGTTTTGCTTCTTTTGCTTATGCCTCGTGTACTAGATCGTGTAGAAAAACCCTTTGGGACCAGCTATCTGATTTTGCCACCTCTGTTAATGCTCCTTGGATGGTGGGTGGTGATTTTAACTGCATTACTAATAGCTCTGATAGAATTGGTGGTAAACCTCTAAATTTCTTGGCTATGGAGGATTTTAATGACATGATTTTAAATTGTAACTTGCACGACATTGGTTTTTTGGGTAGTGGTTTTACCTGGAATAGAGGTACCATATGGCAAAGGTCTGATCGTATCCTTTTAAATGATCAATGGATTTCCACTTTTCATAATACCCATATTGAACATTTATCCAGAACCTAGTCTGATCACTCTTCTCTGTTACTTAATGTTTTTAATATTAACAACTCCTCCTCTCAACCTTTTCGATTTCAAAATATGTGGCTTCTGGACAACAGGTTCGAGAACATTGTTAAATGCAATTGGGAAGCTCCTCTGTATTCTGATGACACTGTGACTGGTATGACTAGACTTTGGCTCAAACTCAAGAGGCTTAAGCAACCTCTTAGATGGTGGTATAAGTACATCTTTAAAAATGTTTTTACTAATATTAAACTTGATGAAAATGAGGTGGACAAGGCTGATTAGGCCTATATGCAAGAAGCTAATACTACCAATCTTTCTACTCTTAACAATGCCAAGCACACTTTGTTTAGTTTGCAGAAAAAAGAAGAAGCCTTTTGGAGACAAAAAGCTTCTGCTAAGTTCCTTGTGGAGGGGGGTAGGAATACTTCCTATTTTCACAACATTGCTAATCAAAATAGAACCAGTAGGAACATTCATAAGCTTGTTACTCCTTATGGGGATGATATTACTAATTCTAATATGATTGCTTCTTCGGGGTCTAGTTTCTTTGAGAAAATTTTTAATAACAATTTCAGGCCTGATTTAAATACTGTTTCTATTTTATGCCTTCCATTATGTCCAATGTGGATAATATGATGCTGACTAATATTCCGAATGAAAAGGAAATTTTGAAAATTCTTAAAGAGATGAACACTGAATCTGTGGCCAGTCCAGATGGGTTCACGAGTAATTTTTTTCAAAAACTTGGCCGATTATCAAAGTCATTATAAATGCCGTGGTGGAATTTTTTGAAGGTGCCCTAATGCCGAAATTTTTTACTTCCACTTCTATTGTTTTAATTCCCAAAATAAATGGTGCTACTTATTGGAATGATTTTCGCCCCATTAGCTTATGACCTTTTTTAACAAACTTATTGCTAAAATTATTGGTTGTAGACTTGCTGCTATCCTTCGTAAAATTATTTCATTAGAGCAAACTGGGTTGGTTAAAGGTAGATTTATTTTTGATAATGTCTTACTTGCTAAAGAACTTATTTATGATCTTAATGCTAAAATTTCTGGTGGTAATGTTATTTTTAAGTGGATATTTCTAAGGCTTACGACAATTTGAACTGGATGTTTCTTTACAAAATCCTTCATCTTTTTGGTTTTAATTTGCAATTCAGGAATCTAATCAAGAATTGTATTGAAAATTGCTATTTTTCTGTTATTATCAATGGTAAGTCTCACGATTTTTTGAATTCTTCCAATGGTATCAGACAAGGTGACCCCTTATCCTCTGCTATTTTTGTCATTGCTGTTGAATTTTTATCCCATGGTATTAATAATCTGTTTCGGTGTCATTCTAGTCTCTATTACAAAATGAATGGGGGTGTGCTCATTACACATTTGAGCTTTGCTGCTGACTTTATTATATTTTCTATGGCTCCATGAAAATGCTTAAATTTCTTTTTAAGTTTCGTAATACCTTTCAACAAGCTAGTGGTTTAATCTTTAATCCTACTAAATGTTGTTTTATTCAGGCTAAGTCTATTTATGTTTCTCGTATTGCTAATATTGAAAGGATGTTTGGTGTTAATGTGACTATTCTACCTATCAAATATCTTGGTGTTCCTCTTTATAAAGGGAAGAAATGGTCTCATTTTTTTGATGGGGTTTTCAAGATTATCCACAAGAAATTGTCTTCTTGGGCTTATAATTTTCTATCTTATGGGGGTAGAATGGTTCTCATTAAATATGTGCTTAGTTCCATTCCCGTCTATCTCATGCATACTTTAAGCCCTACTAAGAATATCTGCAACAAAATGGAAATTATTTTTAACAAGTTTCTTTGGGGTTCTAAAGATGGTAATCGTTCTATTATCTGGAGCTCTTGGACTAATTGTGCTGGGGCTAAGGACGAAGGCAGAGTTGGTTTTTGTACCCTTACGGAGATGACCATGTCTTTTAGCCATAAACTTTTGTTTTCTTTCAGATCCAATAAAAGTTTATGGGCTAATTCATGAAGGCCAAATATTGTTAGGACAATCATCCCCTGATTTGCTGCTTCAAAACTGGTGATTCCGTCAATTGGAAAAGACTATGAAATATCAAATGGGAAGCTGAAGAATTCATCCAATGGGGCTTGGGTGCTGGGAACATCTATTTTTGGCAAGATAAGTGGTTGGGTAATTTTTCTATTAATATGTAAAAAATAGAATCATATATAGTTAGTTTGTGAAAATTATTCTTAAGGTATTAGAAAATCTATTATTTTTTTATGACAATAGTTTTAAAGAACTTTATTATGTGAGATTTTTGTATATGATATGAATAATTTGAACATTCGATTGGCATTGGTTAATAAGTATTATTAATTGAATTTTATTTTTAACTTTTTTGATAACAACACAATACTAAAACAAATATACAAATTACATTAGTAAGAAGAATCTAAGTAGAAAGCCTAACGTGCTGTTTAAATTTTTAAGTAAAATTATTTTTAGTATTTTAATATGAATATATGAATTGATATGTACAAATTGAGATAATTTGAATAATTTGGCCTAACATGTGATATGTATATATTGGCATGCATTTAAATTTAAGAATTTAGTTGAATATTTTGTATAGTTATTCAAGCAAGTCATTTTGCAAGAAAAAGAATAATTTTTTTTTTATTTGAGAAAATTGAAAAGTGGAGCCTTAATTCCAAAGAATATAAAATAAAACATTGACAACAACAACTATAACAAGCCTTTATCTGACTACATGGGGTCAATTACATATATCCTTCTTTTCCTTTAGGTTCTATTAACATTCAAATTTTGATTTAATAAAGAAGGCCATTTCTAATACTTTATAATCAAGTTTTTCAAAAGTTTATCTCTACGTTTATAACATAGACAATATCTAATACATCTACTATCCTAATAGAATCCTATAAAGGCCAACATTTTATGTGACCAAGCCATCTAAAGTGACTCTCTATAAATTTATTTTCAACTAGAGCTTCTCTAGCCATTTTACATATATACTCACCTTACATTTTATCCCTAAGTGTAAACCAACATATCCACTTTATTATTTTTTTAACATTTTTTAGTTTTATTTTATTTTATTTTTATTTGTTTTTAGGGGAAACCCACAAGAGGGGCCTACGCGTTAATATAATGGCAAAATTACAAAGTCCTTAAGGGAAACTCAATCTCACTACCGCTCGAAGAACTACAATCCAAAAGAGAGAAAGAAACCTAAGAGATCGAGTTTCCTACCTAATAAACAATACATTGCAAACTAGTAACATTATACAGTGCTTACGAAGAAGCACCCAAAAAATGGGAGAATGCAATAAACAACCAAAAAAACTCCCAGCAGCAGGACTCCACCAGAAAGATCAACATCAACACTTCCTCCAGCAACCGCCAAAAAAGAACAAGAAACACAATATAGAAGAAAAAAAATTGTAAATAGACAAAAAGTAAATTAAAGAATTGCAAATAAAAGGATATATTCAGCTTTAATCCTTCCAGTAAAGCTCCATGAACTCCTTGCAAACCGAGAAGCTCATCAAAATTATAAACCAATACAAAGACAGGGTCACATAAAAGTGAAAATCCGCACGGGAAACACCACCAGGGACAGAACATCCAAACACCACCCTTCCAGGTATAACCGAAACCAACAATTTAGAAGGCACAAACTGGAGCCAACACGAAGCCCCCAGGCAATCGGGGAAGCCAAAACACACACCAGAGACCAATAAAACAAAGAACAGGAGGCAAAAAACTCCCAAAACCCGCAGATCAATTAACATAAGGCTAACCGATTTGATCCAACTTAATCATACCTTGAATCCGGACAGTAAGCAGCTGAAGAGATAAATCAATAATATTGTTAAACAAACTACCAAACTCAGCTAGAGCCTCGACACAAGAATTAGTCGCACTAGGCACATAAACAAAAGATTAGTTAACAGAAACGAACAAATCCCTAATATTTCTACGAATATAAAATAAAGGATAGAAGCAATTGCTGCCATCCAGATCTAGTAAAGATTTAAATCAATATAAAGTTTACTTTCTAGAATAATGTTATAAATATCTAAACTGATGTAAATGGTCAACCCATGCAAAATAGCCATTAAAAGCCCCCCAATCTTATCATTTTCACTGGTTTTACCAGCAAAGCCCAAAACAAATTCACCATTGAAATCTCTAAAGATACCACCCACACACCAGTTATTCCCCTCAAGAACACGGTCAAAATTCAGCTTAAAAAAATTAACTTGAGGTTTCAGCCAGTAAGAATATCTGTAAACCGCAGAGTGATGAACCACATCCAGCAAAATCCCAAAACCCTCTAGCATGAAAAAATCCTTCTCAAAATTCTTAATAGAAAGTAAATAAGCACAGAATAGGGCTTTAACCTTCACCTTAACTTTATGGATAATACTTTGGTGATCCATCATAATGCCATTATAATGGGAGTCATTTCTAGCCAACCAAATGAACCAAACAATGAGAGCAGGGACCACATTACGAATGTGACCCTTAGATCTCACCAACCAATCCTCAAACAAATTCTGTATAGAAATATAGGTATTTAAAAAGTTAAACTGAAATAAATTCTCAAAGTAGTTACAGACCTTAACAGCAATAGGAAAAGAAATAAAAACATGATGCAAGTTTTCACCATTCGAGCAACATTGACATTTAGAAGTGATAAACATCCCCTCTTTTCTTAAGAAGGTCATCCGTAGAAATGAACTTATAAAGAAGCCTACAATCAAAAACAAAAATCGTAGTAGGGATACACTTATGCCAGATCATTTTAAAAAGTTTAGAAGTATCCTTCTTACTTCTAAGAACATGCCAAGCATCTTTAGTTCTAAAAAGCCCATCTTTAGTAAAGGTACAAAGTAAAACATCTTTAGAGTTACGATTAAGGGAAATGTTAGTAATCAAATGGATTAAAGAAACATGAATAAAATTAGAAAGCTTATCCAAATACCAACCATTGGCAGTAAATAAGAAATTAACCTTCACAGAATCAATAGAATTAGTGTTAAGTAAAGACTCAAGAGACTAACCATTAATCCACCTGTCTATCCCAAAGAACACATTACCCTCACCAAGCCCCCAAACAACAAAAGGCTCAACTTTCCATTTAACCAAACAAAGACGATGCCAAACTTTAGACTGAACTTTAGAGTAGTAGCACGTGGAATGGTGATTACCTCCACAATACTTAGCCCACATAAAACTAGCCCAAAGAGACACATTCTCCCTGAAATTAAACCACAATTTAAAAGAAAAAGCATAAGCCAAATCAGCCATAGACTTACACCCAAGAGCACTTCATGTAAAGGACTACAACACATCTCCCACGAAAACCAGTGAATTTTAGAATTAATAGCAAAACCCCTCCAAAAAAATTTATGAAAGATTCTATCAATCCTAGAGCAAACCAACTTAGTAGGAGAAAGAACTTGAAAGCTATAAATAGGAATCGAAGCTAGAACACTTTTAATAAGAACAACATGACCACCATAACTAAAAAACATGGAATCCCAAGTAGCCAAACGATTGTGCACCATCAAAATAAGACCATCAAAGAGAAACAACTTCTTGCTACCCTTAAACAAAGGAATACCTAAATATTTAATAAGTAAAAAAGCTTAGGAAAAGCCATTAAGATTCTTAATATCCAAAATCCTATTAGAAAAAATATTTTTAGAAATAACAAAACAACTTTTATCTTTGTTAAAAATAAGACCACTAACCGCCTCAAACTGATCGAAAAAGCTCAAAATTTTGGAAACCATGTTCTTCGAAGAGTTCAAGAAAATAATGAAGTCGTCCGCAAAGCATAAGTGTGAAATATTGATACCACCCATAGTTCTAAAATAAAGACTAGGATATTTACAAAACAAACCAGAATGCCCCCTAGACAAGTATTCCGCCGTAATTATAAAGATAGCTGGAGAGATAGGATCCCCTTATCTCAAACCATGAGAAGCTTTAAAGAAACCATGACACTTACCATTAACAATAATAGAGAAAAAAGGGCTTTCAATGCACAGGCTAATAAGAGAAACAAACTTATCATCAAAACCAAAAAGTCTAAGCCTATTATAAATAAAAGTCCAATTAATGTTATCATACGCCTTGGCAATGTCAAGTTTCATAATCATATTGCCCCCTCTAGTCTTCACCTCTAAATCCTCGCAAAACTCCTTAGCCAACAAGATATTATCAACAATGGCATGACCTTTAACAAACCCCATTTGGTTAGGGGAAATAAGCTTAGGTAAAAGTAAAGCAATATGATTAGCCAAAATTTTGGAAAGTAATTTATGAAAAATAGAACACAAACTAATGGGTCTAAAGTCTTTCAAAGAGTTAACCTCATTATTATTAGGAATCAAAATAATAGACGTAGAAGAAAAGAACTTAGGAATAGGATTACCATTAAATAAGTCAACAACAGCCGAATAAACATCATCAGAAATAATATGCCACGCATGCTAAAAAACTTTATCATTGAAACCATCCGGGCCAGCAACAGAATCCGCATTCATATCAAATAAGGTAGATTTAATCTCCTCCAAAAGGGGACAAATGGATAACCCCCAATTATCCACCTGAGAAATAACTTTAGGAATAAAAGAAATCTCTTCAACAGGATTAGGAATGAAAGCCTTATTAAGGTGGTTTTGAAAAAAATAAACAGTCAGATTAGCATTCTCATCACTATTATCCGTAACAGATCCATCAGGATGAGCATTATTCTGAATACCGTTAATAGCTCGCTTCTTGTTAACAAGAGCATGAAAATATTTAGTATTATTGCCCCCATCCGCCAAATGCTTAATAGTAGCCTTTTTCATCCAAAAAATCTCTTCCTGACATTAAAGATTGCAAAGATCCCCTTTAGCCTCAATAATAAGGGCAAGATTAGAGGTTGTGGGGTCTAATTGACACCTATCCTCAAGGGAATTAATCCTCTCTTCCACCAAGATAATATTGGAAAAAATATTCTTAAAGATATTGTGATTCCACCAGTTCAAAACAAGTTTTAACCTTTTCAACTTAAACCAAAGTCTAACCATAGAAGAAATAGAATCATTAGGAAAAATAGGGGCACTCCAATTATTATGCACAACATTAAGAAAGGTCTCATGAGTTAACCTCATATTCTGAAATCTAAATTGAAAATGCAAGCCCAAAGTCTTAACCTTAACATTAATAAGCAAAGGGGAATGATCAGAGAGAGTCTGACTAAGATGCTCCACCTTAGTAGAATAAAAAACATTAATCCACGCATTATTAAAAAGTACTCTATCTAATCGTTGCCATAAATGACCCCGATGCCATGTAAATTTGTTATCCGAGAAACCAGCATCAATAAGATTATAATTCATAATCATATCATTAAAGTCCTCCATAGATTGATAAATAGGGAGAGAACCCCCAACACGCTTAACCGAGTTAGTAATGGTGTTAAAGTCCCCACCAACCAACCAAGCAAGGGCGCACACAATGTGAAAATTATTAATTTTCTCCCATAAGATTTTCCTAGAAAAACAAGATGAAGAAGCATAAACAAAAGAAGCAACACATTAAAAATTCAATGATTCAATATTACAATGAAGAACTTGAGAATAATCACCAATAATATCAATTCAAACAAAATTTTTCCAAAAACTCAAATCTTATTGGCCACATTAGCAAAAGCATGCTTAAAACCCAAAACTTTAGCAGTACCTAAAAGTTTATACATAGAAATAAGAGGTTCCAGCAAAACAAGTAAAGAGATATTATGAATACGACACAGATTTTTAACTCTAAGTTTCAAGGAAGGACACCCAATCCCCCTCACATTCCAAATAATAATGTTAAGCTTAAAAAACCAAATTATTGAAAAGTATGTGATCGAGTAGTCCCTGGGGACTGTAAAATATGTTTTTAGGCTTTCTACCTCTCTTGCCATGGTCTTTAGAAAAGCTCAAATCATTGTCCTCTCTAACATAACATTTTGCAAGAATATCAACTTCCGTGTCAATAAAGGCATCACAATGATAATGGTCAGATAAAAGTAATTCATCATTATTCTCAATACCTGACGGATCCCGGGAAGACTTACCACCTTCCAAATAAAGCACACCATCTTTCACTGTAGAGATGTTCCGATGTATTGGAATTTGATCTGTCAAAGCATTAGAAGAATCATCATTAATAAGTTGAAGATCAACTTGATTAATCATGGAATGAATAGCATCAGCAGCAATAACAAAATTTTGCTTTGTTTCTAAAGGCTTGGATGACTCAACATCCTCGATGTCAAGAACAACAACCAAATTGTCTGAACTGTTGACAGTTTTCGCATTTAGCTACATGTCTTGTTCCAAAAGATTAGGAACTTCCTCTATAGAAATATTAGAAGAGATTTCTGGCTCATTAGCAGCATTCTCATGTATAATAGGAATAGAAAAATTAAAAGCAGGATTGTGCTCGTTAAGTAAAGAAACATCAAGTATAACATTCTTTTTCCCCCCATTATCATAATTTAGAGCCCCCACTTCTAAAGTAGAAGCAACAACATTAACCCCCTCTTTTGACCCAATGGCAAATGAAAATTCTCACAAACAACATTCACATTGGCTTTTGATGTATTTTTCTCCTTACGAAGATTCGGGTGTAAACGAAAACATTCATTAATCGCATGACCATGCATCTTACAATGAGAACAAAAAATAGGTAAATTTTCAATTTCAACCTTTTAAAAGTAACCATTCACTTCAGAGCCTAACCAAATTTCATGCGGTTGTTTTCTCGTAACATCCATTTCAACTAGAACTCTAGCCACAGATGGCCTAGATAGAGAGGCAGTAGCTTGGTCTGTCTGTAAAGGTCTACCGAACGCAGATGTAAGACCAAATAAAATTTGCGTGTTAAAAAAATGCAAGCAAAGGTTCAAAAAATCTATCCACAACGGGGCAATGGGAGACTCCTCCCTCACATCAAAATCTTGTGACCATTTAAGCAACCTCATTTGACAGCCTTGAATATAGTAAGATCGACGGGAAAAGATACGGCTATAATCTAAATAATTAGATAATTGTATCGCTATATGCCTAGGATCCAACAATCCCGCATTAAAAGAACCAGACAATTTAAGGGAATGGAAAAATTTACGAATCACATCCAAATTCGGCCTTCTTAAAACAAAATTTTCCAACAAGAATGAAAGTAAATGGAGCAGCAAGTTGATTAACAACAGCATCTTCAAACAAAAGAGCCGGGCAACCTTTAAATGACGAATGCACAAAGTGGACTCTCGGAGTAGCAGAAGACGTACCTCCCGAAATAACATCCTTAAAATATCTGGATTTACTAGTGAAGGTAGGAGGAACAGCTGGGCTAGACGACATCGGAGAAGTCATCGTCCCCCCATTAACCGACACCACAAAGAAACCTCAAAACCCCAAAAAAGAACAAACCAAAAATAGGGCAAAAAAATGGGGGAAAAACCTTAAAAGCAATATCCATAGAGAGGAACGAAGTTACCAGAGCTCCTAAAGAAGGAGACGAGGAAGAAAACCCTGATTGAAAGATGATGAACCACTCCTGGAGGAGGAGCAAGAAGATTGCCGCAGAATCGCCCCAGAAATGCAGACGCAACGGCTAGGGCAGAGCTTTGAGTGCTTCTTAAGTATTTTATATACATATCCACTTATGTATCTTCATCTTTATAATACTTAAACATAATTTTATGCTTCTTTTTTAATGGCCAACATTTTGTGCCGCAAAGCATTCTAGGTCTCGCTACCATCTTATAAAATATTCTCTTTAGTTTGAGCAGAAATATTCTATCATACATTAGGCCTGATGCATTGCTCCACTTTAACCATCTAATATGAATTTTACAAACATATCTCTATCTTTTTCACCATCGCTTTGAATAATGAGCATGAAATATCTTAGACAAGCACTCTTTCTAATGTCATAATCACCCAATGACACAATCCCATCACTAGATGGTTCCCTACTAAAGTTACACTCCATATATTTGATTGTTTTATCTAGTCAAATGAAAGCATTTTTACTTTTATTTTTATCCGAATAATTCATGTTTTTTTTTCATCATCTTCCTATCTTTTTTGTTTTTGAAGGAAATGCAGAAAATTGCATTAAAAGAATAGAAAAAAAAACAATTACAAAACCCTCAAGTCACACCTTGAATACTACTTTCCTCCTTCAAACAATACAAGAAGGAAGAAGGAACAAAATCAAAATGAAGATCCTCCAAAAAAAACGACCCATTCAAAGCCAAATTAGCGCATATATCCGCTAATTTATTGCCATATCTACTAGAGCAAGAAAAAATAACTTGCTTAAAATTCAGTAAAAAAGCCAACTCATCTTCAATTACTTTACTAACCTTCCATCTCTTGATCGACCTCTGAAAATTTTAATGATATTGAAGTTGTCTCCTTCTATGATAACCCCTTGCGCTTCAAACATCCAATCTTGGATCACATTCCTCAGATACAACACAGCTAGCATCTCTAATTGAGCTGAATCCCAGTGCAAAAGCTGATAGCCGAAGGCTATTAGAAATCTCCCATTGCCATCTCTAGTACTAGCAACATTGTTCTTCTTGATAGTTGTATCAACATTAATTTTTATCCAGCCGGGGGGAGGGGGATGCCAATGTAAAGACAGCAATTGCTGGTTAGCATTCAAATTATCCGGCTGAAAGTTTAAGAAATTGCTTCTTAAAGCATAGGAAACTACATTAGCAGCTATATAGTTCTCAGAATCTTTTTTGTCACCATGTACCAATCTACATCTGCTCTTCCATACAAGCCATACAACTGTACAAAACATATTAGCCACCAAAGCATTCTTACACAGCAACCTCTGAAGTCCTAACATACAGTCAGTCAGACTATTAAAAATCAGAACATTAAATCCCCAGTTATTTAGTGACAAAATAACTTTCTTTAGTTTAGAATAATTGCTCACAATATGGTTACTGTTTTCCTCCTCCTCACATTCCCTTGGACAATTAAACAAAGTACTCAACTTTCTACTCACAAGAAATGAATAAGTCAGTAATGAATTGTTACAAACTCTCCACCAAAACAAATCAATAATTGGTTTTAGCTTCAGCTTCCTCATCCAATTCCATTGAGTAATCTTCTCCTCATGATCCATAGCTGCTAAAGAAGCCAATGCAGTGATAGACTTACCAAAAAACTTCCCAATAAGTTCCAACAAATCACTTTGCATGCTGTCATCAATCGGGATACTAGAGATGGTTTCAATCAGATGAACTCCAAAAACTTCTTTCAACTTGTCAAAATTCCACTGACCATCAGAAATGAAGGAGCTAAGAGAGAATTCAAAAAAATTCTGAACATTAACAAAGGTAGGCCACTTAGCAATACATCTATCCAATATCCACGAATCATACATCCAATTGATTGAATCTCCATTGGAAATCCTCCATCTAAAGACATTTCTAAGAAACATAGCACCCAAAGTAATGATGTTCCAAGCCGGTGGGCAACCAGTCTTAACGGAAGAAGACCATATATCTTCTCCATATTTATCTCTTAAAATATGGTTCAAAATAGAATTAGGATTGCTAAGGAAATTCCAAGCAAATTTGGCCCAAAGTGGACCAACTTTTGAAACAGCCGAGAATAAATCTCTACCCCCTTCACATTTGGGCTTACAAAGCTTGCCCCAAGAAACGTAGTGAATACCAGCATTACCATCCCCTTTGCTCCATAAGAATCCTCCACACATCTTATCAAATTCCTTCAAAATGCTTGAAGGAACAAGAGAAAGAGATGACAAGAATAGTGGTAATGATAAAAAAGCATATTTTACCAGGATCAATCTACTTTCCAGAGAGATGTTTTTCAAACCCCATGTATTCAGCCTTCCAGCCGCTGAATCTAAAAGATTCTGGAAATCCGATGGCCTCAACCTCCTCAAAGCCATTTTAATACCAAGATAACTGATCTCCTTAACCTGTTTAAAGTTAAGAATCTTAATTATTTTCTTATGAACTCCTTTCCTTGTATATTTCCCAAACAAAATCATGGACTTAGAGTAATTAACTTTCTGTCTTGTCCAATCACATTAATTGTTTATAATCCTCCTCAACTCCTTAACTTCCTTCACCTTTGCTTCTGAGAAGATTAGAATATCATCTGCAAATAATAAATGAGAAACTCTATGGGCTAACTGAGAGACAGACATACCCATACTAATCCTTAAACATAAAGCATCAGACAGAATTTGTGAGCACAAAATGAAAAGAAAAGGGGATAAAGGGCAACCTAGCCTAAATCCACACTTTCCATCAATCCAATCCATCTTCTTCCCATTAATCAAAATGCAAAATTTTGGATTGAGCGCACAATGCAATAAGAGTTCCATAAACTTAGGAGGAAACATAAAATGAAGGAGAACTTGCCTTAAAGAATCCCATCCCATGCTATCGTACGCCTGCTCCATATCCAACTTGATTGCTAACAAACCACCTTTAGATTTGGACCATTTGAACTTATTAAAAACCTCTTGTGCCACCAGCACATGATCAAACAAGGAGTGGCCTCTAACAAAAGCCACTTGATCCACCGATATGATTTTATGAATAACCTTTTCCAACCTGTTCAGTAACATTTTAGCTATAACTTTATATATAGTCATGCAAAGACTAATAGGCCTGAAATGGGATGGTTCTTGAGGACATTTGATCTTTGGAAAAAGCACAATCAAAGTTTCTTTCCAAGACTGTTCCATAACACAAGAGGACAAGAATTGAAAAATTGCAGCCCACGCATCATCCTTAATCACATTCCAAAAATCTTTCTTGAATGAGAAGGTTATCCCATCTAAACCCAGAGAGATATTTCTTTCAGAATTATCCACCACCAATTGAAGTTCTTCTCTAGTAAAATCAGCATCCAGCATACATTGATCATCTTGGCTAATCATCTTAGACGGGTTCGGCCACCCATCCAAAGAGCAAACTCTATGCTGCCACTTAAACTTGAAAAAATCAGAAAACGTTTTCAAAATAATAGATTCCTCTTCCGAGATAACTCCATCCATATTCTTGATATGATGAATCCAATTGCTATTCCTTCTTTCATTAGCAAAGGCATGAAAAAAGGAAGAATTACAATCACCTTCTTCCATCCACCTTATTTAGCTCTTTGCTTCCACCAAGCGTTGAGACGAGCTAAAGTGACATTAAGTTCATTGATTTTGAATCTAAGCAATTGAAGACTTTCCACTGAAATACCTTTCTCCAATTCCTCCAACTGAATTTCTAGAATTTCTCTTTTTAACTTATCTCTCAACTCATTTAAATTCCGATGTTTTTTTCTACTCCAGAAAAAAAGACCTCTTAGAGCTTTTTTAAATTTCCAATTAAGAACTGAAGCTGGGTTACCAACAGATTTCCTTTTCCAGTTCTTCCTTACTAAAGCTGTTGCACCATGATAAGAAGCCCAAACTTCCTCATAACGTATATCTCTTTTCATGATTTCCACTGATTTAAACATCTCAAAAAGAATCGGACAATGGTCCGAAGCAATGCGAGATAAATGTTTGACAAGAGCAATCTGTAAAGTGTTCAGCCAAGGAGTTAATTATACATCTGTCTAATTTTTCAAAAATGCGAGCACTACCAGATTTATTGTTGCACCAGGTAAACCTTGGACCCGAAGCTTTAACCCATGAAGATCACTATTATTCAAACATTGCTGAAAATCCTTGGAACCTTGTACATGCTGAATTTCCTCCCACCTCTCTTCTCATCTTGAGAAAGAATGCAGTTAAAGTCACCACCAACCACCATAGGTAGATCAACCAAACAATGCTTCTCCAGACTCTCCCAAAGCAATTTCCTTTCTTGATTATCAGTACTTCCATATACAGAAGCAACAATCCAGCTCCCCTTCTCCAGACTCTCCCAAAGCAATTTCCTTTCTTAACTATCAGCTTCCTATCTAATCCTTTTAATTAGAAAAATATTAGCAACAAAAAGTAACTAGCAAGGAGAATTCTCTTGAAAATGTCTAGTTGTAACATCCATGACTAAAGCAAAGTATCTTAACAAATGTATTGTTTATAATAAAGACCTACTTAGCATGAATCAATACAAATTTGGGTAAGCATTTGTATCACATCATAACCTATGCTCAATTACTCTCTCCTTTACTTTTACTGTATGACATATTAACTTAAATCATTTATAATTCACGTACTTATGCATCTCCTTTATTCTTTAAATTAAAAACCAATACACTCCTTCACTTATCTGGCACCTTTTTAGTCTTCAAAAAAATATTAAAAAGTTTAGTAAACCAAAGAAATTTCTCAATATAATAAATATTTTCACATATATATTAGAATACCATTAGGTCCTACTACTTCTACATGCTTTATTTTTTTAATATAAATTCCAACCTTAAATTTATTAATATGGTGAAAAAGTAAAAATCTATTTCTTTTATTAGGATGCTATGTCACTAATGCCATTCATATTTTCAAGACCAACTTAAAAAAGTTTATCAAAATATCTCAATCAAACTATCTTTTTGTTTTGATAAATTATACATACATCTTTCACCATCCATAGTATCTAATCTAGTATATAAATCACCTAATGCTAAATTTTGTACACCTCCTATTACTTTCATAGATTCCTTGTGTGCCGCTTTAAATCTTTCATAATTTATGGACCTTTTTCATATAAACTATTTATTATTAAAAGTTTCTTTTTAAAATATTTTCTTATACATTTTGATTTCTCGGACACCAATTTGAAATATTTAATTTTTTTCCTTTTACTTCCTCAAGCACATGCTTCATAACATTCTTAATATTATTTGTTACTTTTTCTCATACAAAATTAGCTTCCTCATAAACAAACAAATATATTTTTTCTTATCTTTACCCTAAAAAAAATTATTATTAATATTTATAAGTTATCCCATCTAATTCTATGATAATCTTATTTTTTAATTTTCATTTTGTTGCCATCATCTTAAATATCAAAACTAATAATCATTATTGTTTAAATAATATACTTTCGTTTGGAATTAAACATTATTGCTTAAATAATATACTTTTGTTTGGAATTGCTTGTTAATCTTTGCAATATAAGTGATCTTTTTTTAGTAAAAAATTAATCAATTTCAATTTTGTTGAATACATTATTATTAGTGAATAGATGCTCCTATCTTTTCTTAAATAAAGTATTCAAAATTACAAATCATAAGCTAGAGAAAATTTTAATATGGTCCAATCAGTTCCATTAGTTGTTCCTAACCCATAGCAACCATGAATCCTTTTAAAATATTCTATTACTCTATTAATATGTTCATTTAAATCTTGATCAATGAAAACTCTTTCTTCAAGATATAATTTAACATTAATTTTTCTAAGTCTTTTGAACACATATTTAAACTTGGTTTAAGGAGCATAAGAACTTACAACATTAATAATTTTAGCACCAATAACAATCTTTAAAATTATAATCCTATCTCTAGTTCTATTAATTTCTATATTATTATTCTTAAAACGCATATTTATAATTATAGCTACACCATTTGTAGTACAACTTCTACTTGAATAAACAGTATAACTCAAAAGCTATCATTATCTTTAGCCTTATCACCAACTCATTCATTTTCTTCAATATTTGGAATGTTTATCTTCTAATAAATAATAATACCTATTAATTCCAATAAATTTAAAGTAAGAAAAACTATATTCAAAATTCCTATCCTAATTCTCGTTTCTTTGACTAGTTTTTTTGCAAACATCCATCCATGATGTGAGAACCATCATATTTAATACTACACCTAGAAAACAGTGCACCAACCTTTATAAAAATTCCATTATATTCAAGTCATACAACATGTTTATTTTAGAGAACTTCCTAGCTTTAACACAACATATTAAATCATTCATGTTATGTTTTTTGACTAATTTTATGCTGCTCTCAATAAGGATCCTTTTTCTCTTGATCAAGGATCTTTTAGTTTATACTTCCTAGTTTGTATTAGGTTGTTTTTGCTTTCATTTTAATGCAACTTTTGCATTTCTTCAAAAAAATGACTAATTTTATGCTACTTTTTTTTTGAAGAAATGCAAATTGCATTAAAAAGAAGAAACAACTTTTACAAACTAGAAAGCAAAAACAAGCCCTTCAAAACTATCATAATGGATATGCGATCTACTAAATTCCATTTAAAATCCATTGGGGTGATGGGGACACCAAATTTTAAAATATCCTAAAAGGTTGGTTACTAAATTTTATGCTACTATTGACTACCTAATACAACCCTCCACTTTTCTAATCTATTACTTAGGATACATCAACCAGAGGGTTAATAAAATAAAAGAATATAAATAAGAAAATAATGTAGAAATTTAGTTAGGTCCAAGGCATGTAATGATACAAAATTGGCACAATTCCATTTAAAGATATAAGATAGGAAAAAAAGTAATTATTAATATTAAGGTATCACGGATCTTTGCAAATTCATTATATGGTGTTAGATGTGATTGATGTCTAAATCTTCTAAGTTAAAAATCAAGTATATTAAACGCTTAAGACGAGGTCGTTCGATTATAGTCAAGTGGAGGAGCTTAATTCTACTCTTGCTAGAATTGATACTTGGTGGATACAAAGAGCAAAGGTAAAGTGGATGATGGAAGGGGACCAAAATTCAATGCTTTTTCAGACTTTTGCTTCGGCCAGAAGAAATTCTAATTTCATAGCAAAAATTAAAAATGAAGAAGGGGAGATCTTGGAAGATCAGCATAGTATTGAAAATGTGATTTTCAATTTCTTTAAAGTAAAGTGGAAGAGTAGAGATTGCAGCATGGAAGACTTGCCAAATCCATGGACATCCCTTGATAATGGAGATAGAGATTTTTTAGACAAAGCTTTCACTTTGAATGAAGTGGAGGAAGTGATCAAGATCGGTGGCACCAATGTATCTCCAGGTAATGATGTAATTACCTTTTCTTTTTTAAAATCTTATTGGGAGATTATTAAAATTGATTTTTGGAATGCTATCAATGCTTTTCTGGTTTCTTCAGATTATGGATCCTAATTGGAAGGAAACAATTATTGTGCTTGTTTCTAAAGTCTCTAACCCCTTGGTTCTTCTAACTTTAGACTGATAAGCTTATGTACTATGGTTTATAATGTCATTCTTGAACAGGATGTCCTTGATTATTCCTAAATTGATCTCAGAAGAACAAGCTGCATTCTTGAAAGGTAGATCTCTTTCATATCATGAGTTAATTGCTCAAGAGGTTATGCATAGACTCAAACATTCTAAATCTTTAAAAGGATTGGTAACTTTCAAAATAGATATGGAGTAGGCCTATGATTTAATGGGATGGCCTACTTTAAGGAAATCCTTGGAGTATTTTGGATTTCCTTCTAAATTCTCTATCCTTATTTTGGAATGTGTCCAAGAATTCAAAATTCTCTATTCTTATCAATGGTAATCAATCTAATTGGATAGAGGGGAAGAGTGGTTTTAGGCAGGGATGTCCCTTGTCTTCTTTTCTTTTTATTCTTTGTGCTCAATTGATTTCTAATGCATTGAAACAAAGAGAGGACACTTATTGGTATTCTATTGTATTCAAGTGGTCTGAGACTCTCTCATTTGTTATATGCAGACGATGTGATCATCTTCTGGGTAACCAAAGTAAAGGTTGTAAAGGAAGTAAAATCTATTTTAAAGAGCTTTTGTGGATGGTCTAGCTTAAGAATCAACATAAAAAAATCTAGAATGATTTTTGGAAAGATGGTTAATAGAAGAAAGAAGAAGCTTATAGCTCGGATCATGGGGTTCAAGGCTTCTAAAGAACTGAAATTATCTTAGTATAAAGTTAACCACAAGAAGACTTGTTAAAGAAGACTTCCATTTTATTATTTATAAAGCTTTGAAGATGACAAACACTTGGGGAGGAAGGATGATTTCATTGGCAGAAAAGATTTTGTTAGCTAAATCTATCCTTTTATCTTTTATAATTTTTTATTATACAAATTCTATTGTGCCTAAAAGTATTCTTAAAGAAGTTGACAAGATATGCAGAAATTTTATTTGGAACAAATCTAATGGTAGACATGGCATTCATTATGTCAATTGGAATGTCATGTGCTTTCCTTTGGAGCGGGCAAGGAAGAGGGCTGCACTCTTGCTCTAATATTGTAGGCCCCTTGAGAACAAAATTGGCTTGGAGATACATGGTTGATAAGGATTCTCTAGGTTCACAAAGCTCTTTTTCTGAGATATGGGAATGTACTGAAAGAAGGAGTTATAAGGAGGATGGGATCTTCAGCTTGGAAGATCATTGCTGAAGGAAGTCTCTTAGCACAATTATTAAGATGGAATGTAGCCAATTTAGTGGACATTCATGTATTTAATGATACATGGATTCTGGACAAAAGTTTCAACAAATGGCCAACGTTTATAATTCCGAACGATGGCTGCAATTTTCCGGTTTCCAATTTTATCAGTGATGGAAGATGGAATGATGGAAGCAATGAGATAATATATGGGAAATGATCTTGTTAACTTAGTTTCTCAAATTAAGATTAATAATGAGTCAATTGAAGACAAGATATAATTGCTACATCAAACTAAATGGTAAATCTATTTCTGCAATGATCTCTGAAATTTCTAATATTCATATTGGCAGCAAGCAATACTGGAGTTGGATTAAAATTCAAAACTGAACCAAAGGGTTGATACATTGTGGTGGAGAATTTTCAATGATGCTATTCCCATTAAGAAACTACTAGAACATAGAAGATTACATAATTGTAAGCTCTTGTCCGAGAAATTGTCTAGAAGATGAAGACATAGATGATGTTGTGGCTAGATGCTCAAAGCTGAAAGAAGTTATTCTTCAAATTAGGAAATGGGGATTTCAGTTTACCTATATTTGATTCCTTAACATAGTGCAGCAACTGGATGTCTAAACAAAGATCGTTTATGATCAATTTATATTGTAACGTGGTGTTCTTCTCTTAGAAATCCAGGAACAACTTGATTCATAATGGTAAAGAAGAAAGTTCTTCAGTTATTGGAGCTAAAGCAGTGAGTTTTTCCTCATTTATGGCTCAAGGTTCTAGTAAAATCTCGGGTATATGGGATATTAATCATTCATCTTGGTTGCCTAACATTCATTGGATATCCCCCTCCACCCGATTGGCTTAAGGTCAATGTGGAAGCATCCTTACTACCTTCCTATAAAATTGGAATAGGAGAGGTAGTACGTGATTACAAAGGTAGATTTCTCTTGGCTTCTGGTGAACCGTATGTACATTGTGATATTTCTACATTGGAGCTCATCTTGCTAGTCAATCTGTCAAGGAGGTGATCAAGGAATGGATGTTCAAATATAAGGGCTTTATTATTGAAGGAGACAATGCTAATGTGATGAAGCTCTTGCAAAAATCTCAACAAAATGGGACTACAAAGCATGGTAATATGGAACTTTTTTATGGTTTTGATCAAATTATTTTCAATTGTGTTGATAGAAGACGTAATAAGTTACCGGATTTATGTGCTAATTATGGCATTTTGAGTTTTTTTATGTGGGAAGATATCAGCATAAAAAAAGGTTCCTCCTCTTTTTTTGTCAATTTTAATGGAGGAATCTAGTAATAATAGTGTTTAGTTGTTCCTTTTTTCTTTTCTTATTATTAATGCAATCTTATGCATTTCTTTTAAAAAAAAAAACACTATCTGTAACACTATGACCCCATGTTAACTAACAGTTAATTTTGATTAGTGTAAATAGCTTAAAAATAATAGTTTTTTTTAAAAACTTATTTTATGTTTCAAAAAAAAATTTAAATTTAAGAATCTTGATTTTTTAGTGTCTAAAATTAATTTTAATTCCTAACTAAATTAAATAATTGACTTAATTAAATAAATCCATACTTTTAAAAAAATATGCAATTTAATTACAAAAATCTTTTTGAGCCAGAAAGGGTAGTGACTTGGATTTTTTGATGAAAATTGTACTTTTTGATCAATAACTTTCATTTATTTAAATAAATTTTTTTATTAAGTTATATGTTTTATTTTGCTTAAATATGGGAATCATGTTTTGAGAAAAATGGATTACATCCGTGAGAAGTGTTTTCTATTGGTAGCATCCTAGTACATACCATTTAGATTTTATAATTATGGCATAATTTTTAGTCGTTGTTTAAACTAGTTCAATTTTGAATGTATCAGAGTTAGTGGTGTAAATGACACATGTCGAGCTTGTGTCACCCCTGGCTTTGAGCTTGAGCTTGATTAATTATTCAACTTCAAGCTCAAATTAGTACTTAACTTATCAAGTTTGATTTGGTTAACGAACTCATTCATTGATTATGAAAGGGAGAAAATGAGTCCTGCTCAGGCTATTGCTATAATAAAATTGTTAAGAAAAATTAAAAATAAGAAGAAAAATGATAAGAAATCAGTTTCATAAAGATGTTCGATATAATTTTTAAATATTTTTAACAACTATGTACTTAAATTATTAAAAGGTTATATATTTAAAGAAAATTTATGTTAATATTTTTAACAAGCTATCTCTTGAGCTAATGAGTTTAGAGTAGGTAGGCTCATGCTTAGCTCATTAGGTCATTAAGCTTGGACAATGAGGTTTCTATTATCCTGAGTAGAAGCTGACTCAAGAGCCTGCTTGACTTACACAACTTATGGAGGATAGGAGTGGGATGACAAAGAAGAGATGGATGGTGGTGACAAAGAGGAGTGGAGAAGTACAAAATTGCAAATGCCTTAAATATGTAACAACCTTCATCTATTTTAACTAACTAATTCTTTTTAAATAATTTTAATATTATTTGAAATATTTTCAAAGAATAAGAATTCACTTAATGAATCATAATACATCGATATATCTTGAATTTATTTTAGGATGCTTATTAAGAACTAATCTAGCCACCACTTTCAATTTTCTACAATCTAATCCTATGGTTTTAATGGAATTGTATAATAGGGAGTCCAACTTTCTCAATTTTCATCACATTTAAATCAAAATTCTTTAAAGATAGATTAGAACAACCACCTCTATATTCCCAACACAACACTTATTGCCTGTGAATTCCTCAATCCAATCAGAGTGATCAACAGGGTCATGAATGTGCAAATCCATATGCAACACACCATCCAAGTTAATAAACACAGCATCCGACATGGGAGGAATAGGTAAATCAATAATAGGGACACTATTAGAAACATCTAGCCCTTCAATAGGAATATTAGAATCAATGATAGGATTATAACTAGAAGCCACCATATTACACACAACATAACATCCATCATTCAAAAAACTCTTACCAACAGAGAAAGAAATTAAATTCTGACCAGAAATATCAAAAATAAGATTAATTTTAACCATTTTAACACCATTACAATCAAAGATTTTTAAATAATTAGTACTAGAGGAAGTAATTAGAGGTGAATCAACGTTTGTGTTAACAAAAACATATTCAAAAGGAGGTTTAATAGAACAAATCAAGGAGCCATTCATAAATGCACATTATTAAGAGTAGAATTATGATAATTCAAAAACATCTTATCATAATCCTCAAATGGAACATGGCCATTATCTGTGTTCAGACTTGGTTCAGGAATAACAAATTTCCTTTAGAGGTGTAAAATAAGACATTCAACTTTTTTATGACCCAACGCTATGCAATGATAACAAAACTAGGTAAATCTTAAAAAATCACCTTCTAAATTTATCCATATTTCTTCAATCCAAGCAAAACTGATTCGGGATACTTTTTTATAATATTTTGTTTAACAAGAATGCAAGCAACCAATGGTCTAGAACCCATAGCAATTGAATTAACCATTTGGATTGGATTTCCATACAAAGTATCCAGATCGAGGAGAATGCAATTGGAAAAAAAGGGAGTTGAAGATCAACAAAGGAAATCTAAAAGAAAATGATTGGGGATTCCTCTAAAATATAAAAAAGGGAGACAATTTAATTAGCTTCATAAAATAATTGCTAACGTAATACATTCTATGTATAAAAACCATTCCTTACTCACAATCATTAGATAACTTTATTGACACTGGTCATTAATCCAACAATGTTACCCAAAAATCACAATTAAGCTTAAGGGTAAACAAAATTCTAAATAGTATCAAGAACATGTCTGCTCAAAGGAAACATACCAAATAAGGTAAAATCAAAAGTCTTTTCAAGCTATTGCACTTCTTCCTCTGAGATCCGTAAAGCCATCTAACCTTGAAGAGTAGATACTTTGAGATCCAAAAAAGCATTTGAGGGAGTCAACTAAAAATTTGTAAACTCTTTCATTCAATTTTTTTTCTAATTATTCAATTTTGAAGGTATTTTTGTTTGATCGGAAAGCTTGATTAAAAATGACACATTAAGTTTGTCTTAATTAAGACATTTGTTAAATTAGTTTCTATACTGCTTCAAAGTAACTCCTATTTATTAATGCTTCTTATTGACTATTTAGGAAAAAAAATATGTTTATCAATAGTAAAACTAATAATTAAAAACTAATCTATCACTAACCCTATAAATATTTTTTACTCATTTGATATGAGGCTATATACTATAATGTAGATTTTTTTTCTTTACATTTTATTTTATCGGTATTTTGAATGCAAGAAAAAGGGTCTAAATAAAGGCGTAGCATTAGAAGAATATTGTAGAACAAAAGGTAAGAATTGAATATTCATTCAGGAGGGCTTAAATAGGATCATTGAAGAGCAACAATCAAAGTTATCTAGAGAGGGTGGCACCATGATTAGAAACTTTGCACCCATGCATGATGGGATCAAGTTAGTTGCACTAATAAAAAAATGCTTTTGAAAAACCTTAATGGAAAGAACTTTAATTATGTATTTTATTTTGATTGATCTCTAATGCAATTTCTAATTTGAATAGTTTATAAATTTATCTGTTTGTGAGTATTCTATTTTGAGATATTTAAAATTAACAAATTTTGTTAATTTGATTTATTGTCCAATTTTTTTGACTTTTAAACTTTTGAGTTACCTCATTAGATTAAAAGAAACTATTTGCTTACTAATTTACTTCTATTCTAATTAATAACAAAGATGAATCTTTTTATCATGTAATGAATTTGTGAGAAAAAAATACAAATCCAGCTAATACAATCTTGAACCACGGGCAAGAGAGAGAAGCTCCACAAATCAAGGAAGGATTTTGAAGAACAACTTGAAGATTTCGGTTGCTTCAATTGGAGATGGTAGAAGGTGGCTGATCATCTACGGATGATCGGAACACCAAAGCCATTTTATCTACTGCGAGTCCAATCATGTTGGAGTCAAAAGGTAGATTCTCCTTCAAATGCATATCCCCTCACAATTTTCGGGTTTTAGAATCTCCTCTTGTGATCAAAGAAGGAGGATTGTTGGAAAAACATAAGGCCTTGCTGGATTTGAGTAAAGGAAAAGAGCTAATTTCTAACAATTTACCTATATCTCCTTCACTGAATTCTTTGTTCGGAGCAAATGACAAAGAAGCTTCTTCTTCAAAGAGTACTTTTGTTGATATTTTGAAGAACAACAAGGATATTGACCTCAATATCAATAATCCTAATTCTTCTTCAAATTTGGATAATTCAAATGTGTGGATCAAAAAAACCACACATTAAAATTACTTGGAATAAAAATCTGGATGAGAATGAAGATACAAATGTGGTTAAATTGGATATGGAGAAATAAAAATCCAATATTCAAGTTTTAAATAAATCTTTGGTGGTTAAAATTCTTGCAAAAGATGTTCCTTTCTAAAAATGTTCCATTGAATTAAGAAAGCAATGGAAGAAATATGGAGGATTTCACATAACCCTACTTGGCCTAGATTGGCTATTATGTTCCTTTCAATCTCATGAATCCATGGAAGAAGTCCTCAATGGAGGACCTTGGTTCGTAGGAGGTTTTGCAATTGGGTTAGACAAGTGGTCTCCCAATTTCTCTCCTAATTCATTGGAGGGTGTTTCTTCCCCATTATGGGTTCATTTTCCTCACTTACCCCTTTCACTGTTGGGATGAGTCCAATATCACTAGAATTGTCTCTAGGATTGGAACTCCATTACTATTAGATGGTAATATGTTTAGGTGGGCAAGAAGAGAGTTTGATAGAGCATGTATCCGAGTTAATTTGAACTCTAAACTTCCTAATGGAATATGGGTTGAAGGGTTGCACGGTAGATTTTTTCAAAAATTTGAATATGAGAATATATCTTCACTTTGTTACAAATGTGGGAGAATAGGAATTATTGATTCAGTTTGTCCTTATGTTGAAGAAATTCCTTCCATCTCAAATCATACCAACAATCCTTATGGTCCTTGGATGCATGTGAAATTCAAAAGCATAAAGAAATCAGTGAGAAATCAATTTAATTCCAAGTGTATTTCAGCTTCAATAAAATCTTGAACAGGTCCTCTTCATGAACCAGATGGAAATACTCAAGCTTTGATAGACGGGAAAGGTCTAAATCAGATGGTAGATCATGTTGAAGATGTAGGTTTCATTTGCCTAAACGAAGAATTTGTTGATTTCACGGAAGGAGACAAAGTGGAGGTTAATCAGAATTTGAAAATCAAAGCTGGCAAACTTAATCCACGGGATTATGGTTTTTTAACAAATCCTTTTAATGCTTTGGCTGAGGTGGATAATATGGAAGCTAGTTTGTTATAAGGAAATAATGAGGTTGGAACTAAAATTGTTGAAAATCTGGACATTCAAAATTCAAATTTTGAAAGTTCAAAACTTGAGATGGTAGCTGATCCTCCGGCTATTAAAATTTATGCTCAAAATTCAAAAGACAAGCTGTTGTATTCAAAGGTTGTAGAGGTTCTATAGCCGGCTTCCTCTCCAACAAATCCACAGAATTCGGAGGCTAAAAAGAAGGATGTTCAAAATTCGGCCTTGACTCCTACAAAGACAACCAATTCTACTCATGATGTAGTAATTCAGGAAACTCATAAAATAGATTTTACCACAACTACTTTGGCAGCTGATGCTAGTGTAATTGGTAATTACACTCATACTACACTCCTTGTTTCTTCTTCTTCTCCATCAGCTATTAGTTTGAATTTTAAAAAGACCATTCCTAAAAAAGATTAAAAAAAAAAAATTTTAAGAATGATTCCTCCGGCTCAAAGCATGTTTTATAAAAAGAACTTCAAGCATTGGGACCGGTGAAATATTTACCTAGAAGAAAGATGCCTGAACACAAAGAGAAGAATGGTGGGAAAGGTTCTTCTTCCCTCTTAGCTCACTAATATGAATGAGTCTTCCATGAATAGCTACAAATTGGAGTTATTATTGAAGATAGAGAATATGATCTTAAAGTTTGGTATAACTATACCAAACTTTTGGAATTTATTAATGAAATGTAATTTTATTTTTAGATTGTATATCCTCTTTCCTAGTTTAATTTGTTTTTTTAAACTTTGCGTAATTGTTTATGAGATCTTTACTAATTCTTATTCTCTAACTGGATGGGAACTCTGGGATACTAATCAACCTACGGGTTGTCTTATATTTTGGTATCTCCTGCATCTCAACAGTTTTAAAATAGGAGTTAGTGGATTTCATTACAATAACAATAAGTTCAAATTAACAAATTACATTTTAATAAGGTCTTTTTTTTGTTAAAAAAAGGATCATTTAGTTCTTTTTACTAGTCTATATTAGGCTATCTACTTTTTATTCTAATGCAATTTATGCATTTTCTCAAAAAAAAAAAAAAAAAAAACAAATGAGTATTAATAATATGATTACAAATGTGAAAGAAATACATATTTCAAATGTTTTATCTTCAAGCATTTTATGATTAAGTTTTAATTCAAATTGTTTTTCTTCTTGTTAGATTATGTTGAATAAAATATCTTTTCAGTAAAAAAAATTAGAATCAAACTCTTAGTTCAATGTTAAAGATTGTTCGTATAATGGGAAACATCATTATATGTTAGTGGAATTTTTTTTTAAACCCACAAAGGGGCCTACGCGTTGAAATTAAAAGCATGTTACCAAGACCTTAGGGAGAAAATCAGCTCGTTATGCTCGATAGAGCACAAAACAAATCAAAATAAAACCTAAGAGCCAATTTTCTCCATTACCAAAACATACAAGAATACCAAGTAACATGCTACTAATGATGTAGGCAAGCATCCAAAAAAGATGAAAAAAATGATTAAAGTTAAGCCCCTTCTATCTGACAAAAGTCTGAGAAGCCTTGAAATACAGCCTCACCTTCAAAATTTTAAATCTACAAAGAGACGAGCTACAGAAACCAATAATATTAGCAACAAAAGGATAATAATAAAGATAAATTAAAAAGATAAGAGCCAAAAGATCAAAATTTTCCATGTTAATCTGGTTATAAGATTCAGACTATTAGAGCTCATAATATTCACATAGAATCTAGCTTCATTAATAAAGTCCACAAGCCACTCAATCCTACAGGGGGGCAAGCCTAATTAACCACAGAAAACAAGCTTCAGCTATCCCTCTAAATAGAAATAGCAAAAGACAAGCTGCCATTAGTCCCTACACAGAACAACGGAGTAGAGCACCGCATCCAGACAAGCTAGAACGTTCACCATAAATCACAACAAAACTGAACGAAATAACACTCATCAACAGCCCATCAAAAAAGAAAAAAGCAGTTCATATAAATTAAGCAAAGGAGAAGAATTCCGATCAGAGTAATAAGAGAGGCAACATCTGGAACATCCCTCATTAATAGACGTCCTCCCACCCACATCCCACCCAGTACCCCCAGCCCCAATAGGAGAGAAGCAATGGGACTTAGCTTCAGCAGAAAAACCCACAAAATCATAGCTCCAATCCAAAATCTCAACGACAATAGCTAAACAAGGAAAATACCAAAAATTATAATTATCTAAATTCCAAATAAGAAAATAACAAGAGCTGCTATTCCCACCATGTAAAAAATGACAGAACAAATACAAATTGAGCATAATAAGGATTAGCACAGCCAACAGAAAAATAGAATAACTATCCAGCAAATGATACCAATAAACAAAACATAATAAAGAGTCCACACAGTAAAACCAAGACCACTACTCCCAAAGGACCAAAGAAATAGCCGAAAACCCACCAACCGGTAGAACTAATAGCTAACATAAGGGGTACTTCTTTCATCCAGATACAATAAGCCTTTAAGATAACTGGGAATTGTAGTCGAAATGAAATCATTAAAACAATTCAAATTACTCCCCAAGTAGCAAGCTAAGAAGCACAAGAGTTACCCATCCTACTAACCTGGGAAAGATGAAAATTGGTATTCAACAAAAGCTTTTTAATTTCCCTAACAAGATAAAAGTCATTAGGAGAGCATCTCACTTCTTCCACATCTTGCAAAAGAGAAATATTGATGCCAGAGTTAACTTCAATGTACAAGTTCATTAAGTTAAGAGGAAGGCAAAATTGCACATCATAAATAATAGCCTTTAAAATATTGGTTTGAGCATTACCTTGTTAACTTGAACCCGCAAAGGCAACCAAAAGATGGTCAAAAAAATCCCTTATAAGGACACCGCACCCATTCACAACATTAGAATTAACAACAGCAACGTTTAATTTAAAGCAACTAGGCAGAGGTTTACACCAATAAAAAACATTAATAGCAGTGGGAAAACGATCCCAAGTGATCCCTAACAAAATGCTAGCATTATAACAATTCTTAAAACTCTTAATGGTTATCAAATTAACGGCCACCAAAGCTAGAATTTTATCCTTAACCCTTTGAATAACATTAACATGGTTCATTTTCACTCCATTAAAAACAGAGTTATTTCTATCCAATCAAAGAAATGAAAGAACGAGAGAAGGAATAATGTTGCGAATGTGCCCTTTAGTACCTATAAACCACAACTTGACTAAGGAGTAAAGAGAAATATGAGCATTAAAGCAATTGGAAGCATGTATCACCATTAAAGCAATTTAAAGCATGTATCCTGTTATTAATGTTGCATTAAAGGAATCAAAAATGCTGACCAAACATGAAGCCAAATAGAGACAGTGGAAGCATGTATCACCAGAGAAGCCAAGGAATGCAGTAGAGGTCATCATAATCTTAAAGGCAAAACAAACAATAACAGGAGTCACAGTAGCACTGATCCAAAACAAAAAAACCCAAAAATACACAAAGGAAACCAAGCACGAAGCACACCACGAGAAAACCTGCAGCCTAGAACCAATGGCAGCAAACCCAACTAGAGAGGCAACTTACAAACCAGCAACGGAACCTTCAGGAAAACAGGAACCAAAACACACAGATGCAAAATGCCCAACCAGAAACAAAAAAGGTAGGCACCAAACCTAGAAACACTCAAGGATAGGGAAAATCCCTAATAGGGAATCCAGAGAGAAACAACCACAGCAGAAATAAACCAGAAGACTAAATCAAGCAAATAATAAAGCAACAAATTACCTAGAAACATAAGGAATTCCCAGCTAATCAAGAGGTAACAAACCTTTGAGATGAACAGGGATAGAAGGAATACCATAATCAGTGAACCCATCCAGGTTATAGCCAAAGTTAGCAAGCCAAATAGCTGCAGCATTAGCAGGTTTGTCAATTACATTAAAAGATGAATTAATGAAGATCTGAAGCTTTTTAATATCCCTAACAACATAAAATATGCTCGGGTTACAGCCTCTTTCCTCCAAAATATGTAAATAGGAGATGTTAATATCTGAATTGACCTCAATAATCAAGGTAGTAACATTAAGAGGAATGCACAATTGGAAGCCATAAAGAATAACCATACACATAGCATACTACATATTGCCATTCATAATAGGACCCGCAAAAGCAAGCACCAAACTACCATTAGAATCCCTGATCAAACCACCACAACCACCAGTTTTATCAGCAAATCACCCATGGACATTAATTTTAAAATGATTGGGCATAGGCTTAATCCAGGGAATGGCCTTAATTGCAGCAGGATTACCTGGCTTAGTCAACCCAAAGAAAGAAACCAGGAGAGAATAGTTCGTAAAAGTCTTAACAAAAACCAAATTAACAGCCACCATAGCTAACACTTTATCTTTAACCTTATGAATAATATTAAGGTGGTTCATCTTAACCCCATTAAACAAAGCATTATTTCTTTCCAGCCAAATATACCACAAGATAAGAGACGGGATAATATTCCAAATGTTGCCTTTTCCCTCAATAAACCAAGCCTTCAAAAAGAAATTAAGAGATAAATGAGTATAAAAATGTTTAAATGGAATAGGTCATCATAGAAAACCCACGTCTTAATAGCCACAGTGAAATTACTAAACGACAAGAGGGGGGAGTGAATTGTAAAAACTTCTTAATAATTAACTTAACCCTAAACAAGAGTTCTAATTTTTTTGTTGTTTTTGAAATTTTAAAACAGAGATTTATGCAATTTTTCTTTCACAAGATTTCACATGCAATAGATATGACAAATTCAAAATGCAAGAAAAAAGTAAACAACAATAAGGAAAGAACACACCAAGAATTTTATAGTGGTTCGGTCAAAATATGACCTACGTCCACTCCCCGGAGTCCTCCACTCCGGGATTTTCACTATCAAAATAGTTCTCCTTTTGCCCCCCTCGGCAAGGTGGAGAAGCCTGTACAAACCTCCCTTTCACCAACCGGCGTGGCGGAATACCAAACTCTATTTTCACCCTCTTGGCGACGGCAGAGAACCTTCTCGTTTTTCTCCCTCCTGGAGAAGGCAGAGAACCTCGAGGTAACGGATGTAGACGAGCCTTTCCCTTGGAGATCCTTCCTCAAATCCTTCTTGGGCCACAGGAGGAGCAAGATGCAGCAAGCTTGGAGCAACCGTGTGATCTCCCTCACACCTCTTCTCCCTCACAACGCTCACCTCCTCCTTCCTCTCTCAACCCTCAAGAATTTCTCTAGAGTTTTCTCCCTTGGAATCCCTCTCTAACCACGTTCACCCCCTATGTAATTCTTACCCAAAAAAAGTTGATTGACATCTAAAAACGGGCTCCAAAAACCTCTGATTTCAAAATTAGCCGTTACTGTTCGTACAGTACGATTCAACATCGTACAGTACGATCTGCACAAACAGCCGTCGTCCTGGTACGAAGATGTACGAACAGTATAAAAATAAATCGTACTGTACGATATAATATCGTACGGTATGATCCAACAAGATACTACTCGTACAGGACGATGGTCTGGACGATCGGATGTCGTCTCTGTTCATCGTATGGTACGATTACTATCGTACAGTACGATGTTCAAATTTTCATTAGCCCTGGATTACATGCACTAATCACGGGTTAATTTAGGTAAGTATTAAAAACTGATCGTACAGTACGAACTTGTTCGTACAGTACGAACGGCGCAAAATCACTTACTTAAACTATGTCACGGCTAGGGTTTTGGATCTGAACATATCGTACAGTACGAAAGACTTCGTACAGTACGATCTATTCACAGAATTGTCCACATAGCTTGGATCGTACAGTACGAAATAAAATCGTACAGTACGGTCTACAGAGAAGAATTTTAGTTATTTTTGTAGTTAAAAAAGAACTCTCCCCCTGTGTGTGTGCATGGTTGCTCTTACTCTTACGCATTTTGTGGCCAGACTCAACAAAGTAAAAAATACAATAAATGAAAAATACAATATTTGACTCATACTCCTAATCTACCCGGTCTTGAGTCTTCCTTTCTTCCTGAGTCACTTGTGATCTTCCTGAAATGTTAGTGCTCAAGAAAAATAACAGATAAAATAATAATCAATGAAAAGCAGTTCCAAAACACTCATTATTTGGCATCATCAAAATCTCAAACTCGGGGTCATGGGTTGCAACAATCTCCCCCTTTTTGATGATGTCAAATAATTTGTTGCAAGTAAGAAAGAAAACCATTTCTTTTGAAAAACATTTCTTTTGTTATTATTTTTTTTGTTTTTTTTTCTGTTTTTTTTTTGAATTAAACACAAGAAAAAAAGGTACTACAAGTGAATACGAAACAAAAGATACTGCATTTAGAAAAATAGGCATTACAACATTACAACAAACTTCTCCCCCTTTTGACAGCACAAAAAGGAGGAGCAACTAAAAGCAAAAAGTAAGAGAAGAAAATAAATAGAAACTACAATGCAAACATAAACAAACTAAGCAGACGGGTCCTGATCAGGTGGTGGTGGAGGTGGTCAGGAGCAGCCCTAAAGAGATTTTTTTATTTTTTTTTATTTTATTTATTTTTTATTTTTTATTTTTTTTTTAATTTTTTTTTTTTAATTTTTTTTTTATTTTATTTTATGCATTTATATCTATGACACCTAATCTAGTCCTCAAGGTGCTAAATGTGTCAAAAGCTAATGGTTTTGTGAATATGTCTGCCAATTGATCTCCTGTAGCGATATGATGTAATTCTATATCTCCCTTAGCGACGTGATCTCTAATGAAATGATGTCTAATGTCTATGTGTTTCGTTCGAGAGTGTTGAATTGGATTCTTAGAGATACAAATTGCACTTGTGTTGTCACACATGATCGAGATGGTTCCAACAGGTAGTCCAAGATCAAGAATTTGTTGTTTTAACCATAGTACTTGTGCAACACAACTTCCTACCGCAATGTATTCTGCCTCGGCTGTGGAAAGTGCTACTGAGTTTTGCTTCCTACTGGACCAAGAAACTAATAATTGTCCGATGAATTGGCAGGTACCAGAGGTGCTCTTTCTATCTATCCTACATCTTGCGAAGTCAGAATCTGAGTACCCTAGGATTTCAAAGGAAGTGCTGTGTCTGGGATACCAAATTCCTAAGTTTGGGGTGCCTAGTAGATATCTAAGAATTCTTTTGACAGCAGTTAAGTGAGACTCTTTAGGATCGGCTTGGAAACGGGCACAGAGGCACACACTAAACATTATGTCCGGTCTACTGGCAGTCAAGTAAAGTAGGGATCCAATCATTCCTCTATATTTTTTCTGATCTACTGGTTTTCCACTAGGATCCTTATCTAATTGGATTGTCGAACTCATTGGGGTGTTCATGGGTTTTGCACTATCAATTTCATATTTCTTTAAAATATCCTTAATATATTTTGATTGGCTAAGAAAGGTTCCATTATCCATTTGTTTTACACTAAAGCCAAGGAAGTAATTAAGCTCTCCCATCATGCTCATTTCAAACTCATTACTCATTGTTTTTGAAAATTCATCGCATAAGTTTTTATCCGAAGATCCAAACAATATGTCATCTACATATATTTGAACAATGAGAATTTCTTCTTTGACCTTTTGTAAAAAGAGTGTAGTATCTACACTACCCTTTTGAAATCCTCTATCCAAAAGAAATGAGCTAAGTCTTTCATACCATGCTCTAGGTGCTTGCTTTAATCCATATAGTGCCTTTTTTAATTTGAATACATGGTTTGGAAATTGTGAGTTTTCAAATCCGGGGGGTTGCTCAACGTAGACATCTTCCTTAATTACCCCATTCAAAAATGCACTCTTCACATCCATTTGATATAACTTAAAGTTCTTGAAGCAAGCAAAAGCTAAGAGCACTCTTATGGCTTTTAGTCTAGCAACCGGGGCAAAGGTTTCTTCAAAGTCTATTCCCTCAATCTGGTTGTACCCCTTAGCTACTAGCCTTGCTTTATTCCTGATTATTTTTCCTGAATCATTCACCTTATTCTTGAAGACCCATTTTGTTCCAACAACACTTTGCTCTTTAGGTCTCTTAACTAACTCCCAAACATCATTCCTGGTGAATTGGTGCAGCTCTTCTTGCATTGCTAGAATCCAGAATTCATCTCCTAAGGCTTGATCTATACTTGTAGGTTCTATCATAGAGATGAAAGCTGAGTGACTAACCTCCTTCCTAAGTCCATGCCTAGTCCTTACACCTTCTGAAGGGTCTCCTAAAATTAACTCTTTAGGATGACTAGAAGAATATCTCCATTCTCTAGGCAAAACTTCCTGAGGTTCGACCCTTTCTCCTAAGGTCATCGTCTCTACTCCTTGAATTGCCTCTATTTCATCATCTTCAATTTTTGATTCTGAGGGCTTATCTGATTCATCAAATACCACATGGGTGGATTCTTCTACTACAAGGGTTCTCTTATTAAAAATCCTATAGGCCTTACCTACAGAAGAATAACCTAAGAAGACACCCTCATCAGACTTGGGATCGAATTTTCCTAAGGGATGTTTAGCATTATTTAAGATGAAGCACTTACACCCAAAGACATGTAAATGTGAAAGGTTTGGTGTCCTACCCTTAAGGAGTTCATATGGAGTTTTATTCAGCTTCGATCTAATGTTTACTCTGTTCAGAACATAACAGGCTGTGTTGACTGCTTCTGCCCAAAAGTATCTAGGAAGGGTATACTCCGCTAGCATTGCCCTAGCAGCTTCTACCAAAGTTCTATTCTTCCTTTCTGCTATGCCATTCTGTTGGGGTGTTCTAGGAGCTGAGAAATTGTGCTCTATTCCTATCTCTTGACAGAATGACTCAAATCTATCATTTTGGAACTCTCCACCATGATCACTATGGATTGTTGATATTTCACAACCTAATTTTCGTTGAATCCATGTGGAGAAAACTTTAAATTCCTCAAAAGACTCATTCTTGTGTGCCAAGAATCTTACCCAAGTAAATCTAGTGAAGTCATCTACAATCACAAATCCATAATTCTTTCCACCTAGACTGGCTGTACTAACGGGTCCAAATAAGTCCATGTGTAGAATTTCTAGTGGCCTAGAGGTGATCACGTCTCTAATTGAGTGAAAGGATGATTTGACTTGTTTTCCTTGTTGGCAAGCATCACATAAGTGATCCTTGGTGAATTCTAACTTAGGTACACCTCTGACTAGGTTTTTCTGAGTGATGTTTCTAAGAGTTTTCATGCTAGCATGACATAGTCTCCTATGCCATAGCCACGAGTCATCAACTATTGTTTTCAAGCAAAATGATTTTGAACTATCAACGCAATCAAGGTCTAACATGTAAACATTGTTAATTCGTTTTCCTTCTAAAATTAATTCATCAAATAAACTAATCAGGCATCTATCAGTAAAAAATTTAACATCAAAACCTTTGTCACACAGTTGACTAATGCTAAGTAAGTTATGCTTTAAACCATCAACTAATAAAACATTTTCAATTATAAAATTCTTAGCATTACCAACGATACCTGAGCCTATCACCTTCCTGGTAGTGTTGTCTCCCAACGTTACTTTGCCTCCAGTTTTGGTCTCCAATAGGATGAACTTCTTCATATCTCCAGTCATGTGTCGCGAGCAGCCACTATCCAGGTACCACATGCTCTCACTAGGTCTTTTGTGAAAGCATCCCTACAATTTCATTCAAAGGTTAGATTTGGGAACCCAAGTGAGTTTGGGTTCCTCCTTATGCTTGCATGAATGAGATGTATGCATGTTATGCTGTGATGGATGCAGTTTAGGTCTCCATACTAGGTGTGTCCTACGGTGAATTGTGCATGTGCGGGCTATGTGACCTAACATGCCACAAGAGAAGCACCTAACACCAGGAAATGGATTTACTAATCTATGAGTATGGTGGTGCCTCTTCCTAAGGTTTTGAAATGCATGCTGTGTTGGGGGTTTTCTAGGATGGCTTACTGTGAGTGATGCAATTTCATTTTCTAGTTCTTTTATCTTTTCACTATAAGTTTTGTTTTGAGCTGTCAATCCATCAACTTCTATCAATAGCAAGTGCTCACTATGATCTACTTCTAATGCAAGTGCAGTTAGTTTTTCAAACTCTACATCTAGTTCAATATGTGATGTTTTCAAGGATTCATGCGCTTCAATTAGTTCAATATGCTTCTTATTTAATGCGTCATACTCATCAAGAAGTAACATGTGATCTTTATCTAAATCAGAATTTTCTTTAACTAAGTTAGCATGCTCAATTTGTAAGGAACTAAATTCAATATTAAGTTTAGCATGCATTTTCTTCAGTTTCCTATACGAGTCATGAATATTCTCAGAAATAAGCAGTAATTCATCATAAGAAAGTTGACATACCTCATCTTGATCCAATTGATCAAGGTTATCATTAGCCATAAGACACAAATTTGTTACCTCCTCCTCTGCTTCTTCTTCTGATGATTCTGAGGCAGAGTCGGCCCAAAAAGCTTTCTGTGTCTTTGTCTTTCCTCTCTTGTATTTAACTTTGTCATCTCCTTTCTCCTTTGCTGGTTGACTCTTCAGATTAGGGCAATCGGCTCGAAGGTGACCTGGCTTCCTGCACTCAAAGCAAATTGTATCAGATGAAACCTTATTGGACCTTGAGCTCTTACCTTTATTCCAGCTGTTCTGATGACGCTTTTGTTTTTTTTTCAGGAAATTTTTGAACTGTCGGGTCATCAGTGCTATCTCATCATCTTCCTCCCCTGCAGAGCTTTCACTTTCTGAGTTGCTAGCTTTTAATGCCACCGTCCGCTCCTTTTTCTTTTCACCTGCATCACTTTGCCTTTGGCTCACTCCTTGCTCGTATGCAATGAGTGACCCAAGGAGGTTATCAATAGAATAAACATTAAGATCTTTAGATTCAGTGATAGCAGTTATCTTAGCATCATAGGAACTAGGTAGGCATCTAAGAATTTTATTCACTTTCTCAGAATTTGAAATTTCTCTACCTAATGCATGCAATGATGTCACAATTTGGGTGAACCTAGTGTACATGTCAGAAATTGTTTCGCTAGGTTTCATACGGAATAATTCATAATCATGCAGTAGAATGTTAAGCCTAGACTGTTTTACTTCGTTTGTTCCTTCGTATGTGATGCACAGTCTATCCCAAATCTCCTTACCAGAAACACAAGTAGATACTCTCATATAGTCCTCAGATTTCAATGCACAAAAAAAGCAGTTTAAGCACTTAGCATTCAGTTGGGCTAATTCCCTATCCTCATTGCTCCATTCAATAAAAGGTACAGAAGTTTTCAAACCATTAACAATCTTGAACGGTGCAACATATCCATCATTTACTAACATCCACATGCGGTAATCTATAGATTGTAAAAATGTAGACATTCTAATTTTCCAGAAATCAAACGGTATGTTATCAAAAAGTGGTGGACGAGTTATTGAATAACCCTCCGCAGTGTTACGATTACCAAAATTTGACATGATCGTTTTTTCAAGGTTTTCTAAAACACTATTTTTGAAAAACAAGCTCTGATACCAATTGAAATTACTAAACGACAAGAGGGGGGGTGAATTGTAAAAACTTCTTAATAATAAACTTAACCCTAAACAAGAGTTCTAATTTTTTTGTTGTTTTTGAAACTTTAAAACAGAGATTTATGTAATTTTTCTTTCACAAGATTTCACATGCAATAGATATGACAAATTCAAAATGCAAGAAAAAAGTAAACAACAATAAGGAAAGAACACACCAAGAATTTTATAGTGGTTCGGTCAAAATATGACCTACGTCCACTCCCCGGAGTCCTCCACTCCGGGATTTTCACTATCAAAATAGTTCTCCTTTTGCCCCCCTCGGCAAGGCGGAGAAGCCTGTACAAACCTCCCTTTCACCAACCGGCGTGGCGGAATACCAAACTCTATTTTCACCCTCTTGGCGACGGCAGAGAACCTTCTCGTTTTTCTCCCTCCTGGAGAAGGCAGAGAACCTCGAGGTAACGGATGTAGACGAGCCTTTCCCTTGGAGATCCTTCCTCAAATCCTTCTCGGGCCACAGGAGGAGCAAGATGCAGCAAGCTTGGAGCAACCGTGTGATCTCCCTCACACCTCTTCTCCCTCACAACGCTCACCTCCTCCTTCCTCTCTCAACCCTCAAGAATTTCTCTAGAGTTTTCTCCCTTGGAATCCCTCTCTAACCACGTTCACCCCCTCTGTAATTCTTACCCAAAAAAAGTTGATTGACATCTAAAAACGGGCTCCAAAAACCTCTGATTTCAAAATTAGCCGTTACTGTTCATACAGTACGATTCAACATCGTACAGTACGATCTACACAAACAGCCGTCGTCCTGGTACAAAGATGTACGAACAGTACAAAAATAAATCGTACTGTACGATATAATATCATACGGTACGATCCAACAAGATACTACTCGTACAGGACGATGGTCTGGACGATCGGATGTCGTCTCTGTTCATCGTATGGTACGATTACTATCGTACAGTACGATGTTCAAATTTTCATTAGCCCTGGATTACATGCACTAATCACGGGTTAATTTAGGTAAGTATTAAAAACTGATCGTACAGTACGAACTTGTTCGTACAGTACGAACGGCGCAAAATCACTTACTTAAACTATGTCACGGCTAGGGTTTTGGATCTGAACATATCGTACAGTATGAAAGACTTCGTACAGTACGATCTATTCACAGAATTGTCCACATAGCTTGGATCGTACAGTACGAAATAAAATCGTACAGTACGATCTACAGAGAAGAATTTTAGTTATTTTTGCAGTTAAAAAAGAACTCTCCCCCTGTGTGTGTGCATGGTTGCTCTTACTCTTACGCATTTTGTGGCCAGACTCAACAAAGTAAAAAATACAATAAATGAAAAATACAATATTTGACTCATACTCCTAATCTACCCGGTCTTGAGTCTTCCTTTCTTCTTGAGTCACTTGTGATCTTCCTGAAATGTTAGTGCTCAAGAAAAATAACAGATAAAATAATAATCAATGAAAAGCAGTTCCAAAACACTCATTATTTGGCATCATCAAAATCTCAAACTCGGGGTCATGGGTTGCAACACACAGGACCCGAGATGAAAATATGATGCAAGGTTTCAGAATGGAAACAACATTGGCATTTCGAAGTAAAAGAAAAACCTTTTTTCATAAGATTATCAATGGAAGGAAGAAATTTATGAAGAAATCTCCACATAAAGATAGAAATAGTTTTAGGGATGTTCTTGTGCCAAATGTTAGAAAAGATCTTATCAATAGGCCTTTTACTTCTAAAAGAAAACCACACATGCTTAATATGGAAAGCCCCGTCATTAGAGAAATCACACATAATCACATCTTTAGAATTAATATTAAAACTTAAAGTAAGAATCCTGTTAATAATGCAGCTAAGAACAAATTCCGAAAGCTTGTCTACATCCCACCCATTGTCTTTAAAAAGAAATTAACTTTAAGAGAGTCAACTTAAGAGGTATTAAGTAATAAATCAATAGAATCCATACCAAGCCATTTATCCTGCCAAAAAAAGATGTTCCCATTTCTAAGCCCCTAGAAAATAATGGAATCCATCTCCCATTTAAGCTTACATAGCCGTCTCCAAATATTTGAATCCCCGGGCTTAACCGACAAAGTAGTGGGGTGAAGATCCCCACAATATTTAGCATGCATAAACTGAGCCCAAAGATTCTCTTTAGAACAAAAATTAAACCGCAGTTTAAAAGAAAATGCCTTAGCCATGTTAGATAAGGATTTGCAACAAATGCCACCTTCTTCCAACACACCACAAGCTTTTTCCCAAGAAGTCCACATAATTTTAGAAGTAGAATTAGAACCCTTCCAAAAAAACTTACTAATAATCTTATGGATCCTATCACAAACAGGTTGCGTAGGAAGTAAAGTTTGAAAAATATAGACAGGTAAAGCACAAAGGATGCTTTTAATTAAAGTGATAAAACCACCAAAGCTCAAGAAATTAGAATCCCAAGATAATAATTTGTTGTGCACAGAGTCAATCAGACCATCAAATAGAAAATAATGTTTTCTACCTTTAAACAAGGGGACACCAAGATACTTTATAGGCAAATTAGTGTGAGTAAAACCAGGAGAAGCTTTAATAGCACAAATACTATCATTAGGAATGTTTTTAGAGGTAATAAAAGTGCATTTATTTTTACTAAAGGAGAGACCACTAACTAATTCAAACATATTGAAAAAGGACATAAGTTTCTTAACTCTATTAATACAAGCATTAGAAAATACAATAAAATCATCAGCAAAGCAAAGATGGGATAATTAAAAGCCTCCCATAGTCTGATAATAGATAGTAGGATTAAGGTAAAATAAGTTATAAATACCTCTAGATAGAAATTCATCCGAGATGATAAACAAGGTAGGAGAGATAGGGTCACCTTACATAATCCCATGAGAAGACTTGAAAAAACCATGGTTAGAGGCATTCAAAATAATAGAGAAATAGACATTCTCAATACAATTTTTGATAAGAGAAATGAAAGTAGAATTAAAACCAAAATGCTCCAACGTAAAATAAATGAAACTCCAACAGATATTGTCATAATCCTTGGCAATGTCAAGTTTCAAAATCATATTACCACCCCTTACTTCAACATCAAAATCATGAGAAAATTCTTGCGCCAACAGGATATTATCCGTAATAGCCCTACCTTTATTAAAACCCATTTGAGAGGAAGAAATAATTTTAGGTAACACAGAAGATAAATGATTCGACATAATTTTACACAGCGATTTGTTAAAAAAGGTGCAAAAGACTTATAGGCCTAAAGTCATTCCATGATTGCATAGCAAGACACTTAGGGATAAGAACAAGATAAGTGCACAAAAAAAATTTAGGAACAGGGTTACCCTCAAAGAAATCGATAACAACATTCAAAATATCATCACAAATAATTTGACAACATTTTTGGAAAAAAAGGGTCATATAACCATCCGGGCCGGCAACCGGAATCGCTATTCATATCAAAAAACCATATTTTTAACCTCATCAAAAGATGGAGATGAGGAGAGGAGGGTATTGTCATCATGCGAAATAAAGCTATGAATAAAAGAATGATCCAAAGCTTGAATAGGGTTAAAAACTTTATTAAAATGGTTCTTGAAATGACTCACAACAAGATTTTCAATCTCAATAGTATCATTAGAAAAGGAGCCATCAGTTCTTTGAATATTCGTAATGCTATTTTTAGCCCTTTTCCTCTTAGTTAAAGCATGGAAATACCTAGTATTACAATCACCCTCAAGCAAGTGTTTGTTCGCAGCTTTTTTGCTTCCAAAAAGCCTCTTCCTGAACCTGAAAATTAGAAAGATCAAGTTTAGATTGACTAAGCAAAGACATATTCACATCAGAGGGGTCAACTTGATAAGCATTCTCATTAAAAACAACAACATTGCTCAGCTTACAAAATGTTGGAAAAAATATTTTTAAAAGAATTACGATTCCACCAATTGAGAACAAATTTCAATCTCTTAAGTTTAAACCATAACCTTTTCATACCAACAGAAGAGTTGTCAGGAAAGAAGGGAGTCCGTCCAATTCTCCCTAAGAACCCAAAGAAGGAATTGTTAAGAAGCCACAAAATCTGAAATCTAAAATGGGATGAAATATTGATACGATTATTATTAACATTCAACAGTAAAGGGGAATGATCTGACAAAGTTCTACTCAATGCATCATATTAGTAGAATCGAAAGTATTAATCCAAGAGTCATTGAAAAGGACATGATCAAGCCTTTGCCAAAGGTGCCCCCTATTCAAGTAAAATTATTGCTAGTATACCCAATATCAATCAAGTTAAAGAAAAAATCATGTTATTGAAATCAGCCATCAAGCAGGTGAGAGGGAGAAGAGCCACCAGATCTCTCAGAAGAAGTAATGGTATTGAAATCACTACCCACCATCCAAGGTAAAAAACAAATACTATTAAAATCTATAAGTTTCTCCCATAATTGCTTTCTAATATAAAGAGAAGAAGCAGCATAAATAAAAGAAGCAAAGCACTAAAAATTAAATGCTTCAATCCTACAATGAAGCACCTGATTGAAATCACCAACCACTTCAACTTTAATCAGCAAATTCCAAAGTACCCAAATTTTATTCGAAGTATTAGAGATAACATTGTTAAAACCAAGAAACAGAGAGGTACTCAGAAAGCCTAGAAGCCGCAATAAGAGGTTCATACAAAACAAACATAGAGATATTATGAATACGACACAAATTTTTAACACGAATCTTAGATGAGAGGAAACCAATGCCCCTAACATTCCAAATAATAGTACTAAACATAAAAAACCAATTAATGAGAAGCATTTGAACGAGTATTCCTAGGGGTGTTTCTCAGAGGTTGTATTGTTACATGCTTGGGTTTTCGACCCTTTTTATTCTGTACTTTAATTGTAACTAGTATCAATATCATCAGAAGCAAAACACTTAGAGGCAGTCATGATTTCATCAGTGTTAGAGATATAATAACTATGATAATTAGAAGATGATAAAGCCTTACCAACATCACGAAGATGTGGTTCATCATCAACCATAAACCTACCATCTTCATCCCCAGATTCATAATTATTCCTTCCCCAACCAAACGGATAGAGACAGATACAGGATTATGAACCAACGCAAAAATTTCTCCCTCCTCACGGCCAGGAGAAGTAACCTCATGATTGCTGGCAAGCAATTATAAATCATCATTTGCAACCATTTCTGTAACCTAATCATTAGCCTGTTCAACATTCAAATTAGCATTATGCATAAGTTGTAAAACATCAGAATTTGAAAGGATCCACATTATGCACAACTATAGCAAGATTATCATAACATTTAGTAGAAACAACATTATGTAAGTTTAAAGGTGGAAGATCAGCAGAAAAAACTTCCTCTAAGGGAGGATTAACAAACATAAAATCCTCATTTAAAACATTCTGCTGTTGGTCCACATTGTTCACATCGATATTAGGAACAGTTTTACCTAAAGGATCAGAATCAGATGATTTTTTCGAAACTATTTTTCTCAGCACGCAAATGAGGATTTTTCTGAAAACATTGATTCACTCCGTGGCCATGCATCTTACAAAAAGAACAAAAAATCGGTAAGTTTTCAAACTCAACTTTCTGGAAATAACCTTTCATTTCCGAACAAATCCAAATTTCAGTCGGATGTTTCTTAGAAACATCTATCTCATCCAAGACCCTAGCCACAGATGGACGTGAGATAGAAGCAGTGGCTTGGTCCGTCTGTAAGGGGCGACTTGAAGATAGAAGCTAAACCAAACATGATTTGATGATTAAAAAAATGCAAGCATAAGTTAGGAAAGGAAATCCAAACTGGTGCTATCGGTGATTCTTCGCGCACATCAAAATCCAGAGTCCATTTTAAAAGATGCATTTGACAAGCCTGAATATAGTAAGAACGCCTCGCAAATAATTCGGCTATAATCAAGATTGTTAGCTAACTGGATCGCAACATGCCTCTGATCCAATAAACCCACATGAAAAGAGCCCGAAAGCTTACGACTAACAAAAAATTTCCGGATAACATCCAGATTCGGCCTACGCAAGACAAATTTTCCAACTAAAGTTAAAGCAATACGGAGCAGCTAACAGATCAACAACTGAATCCTCAAAAGAAGAGCAGGACAACCATTAAATGAAGATTGCATAAAAAACCGTTTAGGATTAGTAGAAGAAGAGCCAGCAAGAACATCTTGAAAGGACCGAGATTTGCCATCAAAAGACGAAGAAATAGGGTTAGATGACGACGGGGTCGTCATTTTCCCGCAAAAAGAAACCGCAAAACCACCAAAACCAAACCCTATATAGATGAAATAGCAAGGGAAGGAGACCAAACCGAAACCAACAAGCAAGACCAGCCAGGAGAGCCAGAATCATGCACGAATGGGAGAAACCCTAAGTTGCCCAGAAATCACCTCCGAGAGCAAGAGAGACGTTGCGAACGAACAACGGGCTATATCTTAAGTAAGAGTTCTCTATATCTTAAGTTTTTCAATTTATTCAAATACGCCATTTCACATAAAATATTTGAAAAAATATTAAGCTACTACAAAGGATATAGTGTCAATAATGATAATTGGAAAATAATAAGCCAAAAACTCAAATCAAATGCCCTTTTGGGCCTAAACTTATTAATAAATATAATATCAATAGAACTCTTAAAAGCAAAATTTTGTTTATTAGTAATAAATGTACTTGAATGTTATATCCCACGATTTGATATAAAGCATAAAAATTTGCAAAAAAAATAATTCAAATTAAGATTAATTAATGTATGAAGCAGTAATTATTATAAATTCAAAATTAATCAATTTTAAGAAGATTTATGCTTCAATTGGGGCAACTTTTATAAAAAATTTATATATAGACATCGATTTTAACCGCTGCGAAATACACTGTCAAAATGTTGAAGTTTTCCTAATATTTTTTAGCAGCAGTTTGCAAATTGCCACCTAAGGTAGGGTCACTCATAAACCTATCCATCTTCTCCTTTTGTTCCTTAGCAGACTCATTCTCTTGTGACGTCATCTTCATAGATCCCCATTTGATGATCATCCACGTCGAATCAGCCAGCACTGATGCCGAAGCCACCCAGCTCGACATTTAATCTTACTTCGACCTGTACAGTTTCTCTTGGTCCGATCTCTCATAATGTAATGGATGCCCAAGACCATGGCGTTCTACAAAGCCTTTGATTATTTCAATTGATTTGCTTACATGCTATTTTGCAATTTTTTTACGCGAAATATACTTTTTTAAAAGCCTAGCACATTAGAGATGTACGTTTTTTATAATCTCCGAGCAGTATTTTGAGTTATATTAATCATTGAATAACTAAAATTTTATTGCCCTCATAAAATAGATTTCCTCCAATTTGGAAGTACCAACAACTCAGAAACTCAGTATGCAAAAATTCAAATAATTAATGCACTTGGTTTAGAGCAGAGAAACAGAGCACATGAGTTTCTTGTTGATCTTAATTTTATGAGAAACTCATCAAATGTTGAGGATTTTAATTAAATGAACTATTGATCCACTCATAAGCTTAATGATTGCCAAAATTATATAGGTGTATTGATTTCATAAAATTTTTAAATGAATTCTACACAAAAACTGCTCATTTCCATTACCTTTTCATTTTTCATTTCGTTCTTTTTCTTGTTTCATTCTCAACATATTGTTTATATTTGGATGCAACACATAGACGTGAGTTGTAATTTCAATAGCAGTGATATTTGTAGGTTCATATATGAGAGTTATACATCTTAGTTGCAAAAGAGCAAGTAGTAAATTACTTGTAGATTTATATATTTTTTAATATTCACTAAATTTATATTTGTATAGTATTTTATTGATATTTATAATTTGATTTCAAAAATTGATTTATTGACATTATATATATATATATATATATATATATATATATATATTTATTTACTCTATCATTTAGCAGTGGTTTTAACACCTGCTAAAAGCGCTGCTAAAATCTTTTTAAAGTAGCACTGTTAAAACTGTCGCTAAAGCCTTTCAAGCAAATGTAAATACAACTAATTTACAGAGGTTCCAAAACCACTATAAATAAATTAGTAGGTGTTTAAACCACTACAGTAGGTCCTAAAAAGTGTTGTGAAAGCCTAATTTATTAGTAGTGATTTTTTTTAGTTTGATAGAGATTCAAATTAATGACAGGCAAGTTGTTTATGGTAATTTATGTGAATGTGGTTGAATTTGGTTAATGGAAATACTTATACTAGTGAAATTATAGGGGTTTAAATAGATGTTATTCTTGCAATGGATAAAAAATAAAATACAAAGTAAATTTAGAAATAATTTTATAATTGCTTATAGTAAATTTTGTCATAGATGACAAATTTTTTAAGTGAAGTCTCAAGATCTTTATAAGAAACTCTTTATAGAAACTTTAATTTTTATTCTCTCTTAGACTTGTTCCTTGATGCATAAGTATTAAAGGTAGGTCGGAACTTACACACATTTTTAATTTATCCTCCTATTTAAGTATTATTAACCTTTCATTATATAATTATGAAACCTACCACATTCATTTGTCACTTCTACTACTTATTTTTATTAAATTTGCATTCCAACAACTACCTTAAACTTAATTTATGAAACAAAAAAAAAAATTTATCCATGAAAAACAAACTTTGGTAGGAAATTAAGCAATTTGTTTTAGTGATCTAAAAAATTTTAGTTGTAACTAAATTATTTTAATATATTCTCTAATAAAAGGATAACAAGTATTAATATGGTTCACAACAGCAAATAATCCTTTAATGGTGTTAAAAATTGTCCTAAGAAGTGTAATATAAGGGAGTTTATAAATTAAAGTAGACATTATGCAAGTGTCCTAAAGTCAGTTGTTCCTTAATGTTAAGAAGGTTCTTTCACTATCTTAAAAAGACCACCCTACATTTTTTTTTTTTTTTTTGGTTATGTGATTGATATGTAAAGAACGAAAAACACATCCTCTAAAAACATAATTATTACTAATAACCTCCTCTCATGATATTAAACTTTCATTGAATGTTTAAAGAATATTAAAACAATTTTTTTTGAATATTTTTAACTATATGAAATTGAGTATAAAATTATAAAGTTAACATTTTATGTTATTCAGAGGATAATTTCAAATTTCACAATATTACTTTTTAATAAAAATCACAAAAAATAATCCTTTGCGAGTAAATAAATATTTAATTGAACATTCTATCTTGAATAAAAAAATCATATTTTTATCATAAACTAATTTCGATTGAAATTTAAATATAACTAAATTTTAGAGATTATTAATACGAAAATCATTTTTAACAAATTCTTCAAAAACTGTTATATATTTTTATTTTTCATTCAATATGTTTTCAATTACAACTTTCACCAAAGTTTTTTAAAAAATAATCTTCAAACAAATTTTTTTAAAACTAATATATATATATATATATATATATATATATATATATATATATATATATATATATATATATATATATATATATATATATATATATATATATATATATATATATATATATATATATATATATATATATATATATATATATATATATATATATATATGTGTGTTTAATAACAATGTTATCAAAATCAAATAAACGGCATGACACTTTACACCCTTTACACAAGAGTTTGTCATGAAGTCACGTTCATCATTCAATCTACTTTCTTATACTGCTCAGTCGAAAGAAATAAAAAGAATTTCAAAACCTCATTTTATAAAAAAAAAATCCAAATAAAAAGAGTAAAAAAAAATTATGATTTAAGTCATGAATGGGTTCTACTTTAGCTGATCTTGAAATGCAACATGAAAGAAGACCAAAACATGAAAAGAAGCTCTTTCCATGTAACTTGGTCTTCTATAATAATCTTCTTCATTTGATGGTGAAAGAATACAAAAATAAATCTATGATGTCAAATATAAGAAATTAACAAGAGGACGGGCGTCTAATCATTGGAGCCCATGAAGTGTTCAGAAATATTTATTTTAGCAAAAAATAATTCTTAATTAATGCATATAATTTCCCATTAGAATTCCAAACAAGAACTGAAGTTTCTCTATTTTTTTAACTTATTAAGCATCTTTCTTGACAAATGCATAAGTGGGAAAATAAATTCTATTATGATATTTGAAAATTCTTATTGAAGGCTGTGTTCTCATTAGAATAATACTTTTAGTGTTTTTTTTAAGGAAAATGCAATCCAATGCATTAATATTATTAAGAGAAAAGGAGAAAAACTAGCCAATGCCTACTGATTCTTTTTTTAGTATAGAAATAAAGAAGGAAGGAATCTTATGAATCATTAAGTCTTCCAAAATGTAGGAACTAAAGATTGCATAATTAGCACATAAATCCGCTAATTTATTGCAATTTCTATCAACACAATTAAAAATAATGTTATTCCTCTATTTGATTGATACTGAACTATAAAAAAAAAAAAATAGAGAGAGAGAAAAACAGATTAATATTTTTTTTTTAATTTTAGAGAGAAAATAGGGTTTTAGAGGGAGAGAGTGAACCAAATTTTAGTGAGTGAAAGATTCTTCTTTTTCAAATTTTTCTTGATCGATTTTTCCCAGTTTGTTTGTTTAAACAACGTCCCTTTATTATCTGTCAAGGGCGTGGTCTTCCAGTTTATAATTTGATTCCTGTTGTAGGTAAGGGAAAAGAGATTATGGTTGATTAGAACCTAAGTGAGAAGAAGAAGATTTTTCCTAATGCATTTCTTTCTTCCCCATTGAAAGATCAGAACCTATTAGAATTGAGTGTTCATGAGAATGATTCTAAAGCTTCATCATCCAGAGGTTTTAATTTGAAGGCTAAACGATTCTTTGATCTTCTAATATTGCAGAAAATTTGGATGGTTTGAATTTAATTATTGGTAGCTCTGTTCATGATAAGTTTTTGAATTCTAATTCTAAAACTTATATTGAGAAGAGTATGGAGGTTTTACCTAATTTTGATAAATCTTCAATCGATAAGAATGGCTTTGACAATCTGTGGGTTAAAACTCAGCTTACCAAAGTGAGTCATATGGAATCAAATTTTGGAGAATTAGAAAATACTAATGTGATTAAACCTAATGTGGATAACGAATGTGAAAATGTTCAACTACAGCATAAATCTCTTGTGGTTAAAGTGTTTTGCAGATAAGTGTCAGCGCACCACTTTTGAAGACCCTATAAGTGGTCCCCTTCACACGATTTCTGCTCCAGCCGCTCTCAACCGTTCTCCACTCACCTACTACTAACGATTCTGGTGTAACTGGGATATTGTTATGATTAGTTATAATTATATCTCATATATATATGCTGTGTAACTGTTCATTTACATATCAATGAGAAAGGTTTCATCTACAGTAAAACTTGTTCTTCTCTTCTCCCTTTCTCTTCATGGTATCAGAGCTTTGAGTTTCACCACCATCTTCCTTCATGGCGGAACAAAGCTCCACCTTGACTGGAACTTCTCCGGAGACTTCTCTATCTGCTGTAATGACATATTTCCTCGTGCCTGCTCCGCTCAAGTTCCTCATGACGAATCTGAAACACATCAGAAATCTTCAACTCTCCAATGAGAACTATGCCATTTGAAGCTTGCAAGTGTACAAGCTCTTCACTGCTAATGGTTTTGACGGCTATCTCACCAAAAAATAGACGCATCAGAGTGGATCATCCTCAGATGTTGAGTTGAAGTTGTGGCTTCTAATAGATCAGAATCTTGTAGCTGCGCTGCTTTCCACCATTTCTCCTTCAGTTCTCCCTTACATCCTTCATCTCTCCACCTCCGCAGAGATCCGGAATACTCTAGCAAGTCGCCTACAACCTACTAACAGGTCAAGAGTTATTCAGCTCAAAAATGAGCTTCATAACATTCAAATGAAGGACTCAATGATGACACAATATCTCTCACGGATAAAACAACTAGTGGACAACATTGTTTCTGCGGGTTCTCAAGTGGACACAGAGGACATTATGATGTACATTCTGAATGGTTTACCCCCACACTACAATCCTTTCATGACCTCCATACGAACCAGTCAACTTCCCATCAGTTTGGATACTATGTATTCCTTCTTTGTAGTGAAGAGATACACGTTAACAACGAACTGCAGCATGACAATCCATCTGCCACCGATAATGTGGCATTCTATACTGGATGAGGTCGTAGCAATAGAGGTCAGGGTAGCTACCGTGGAAGAAACTTTCCACCCAGATCTCAATCCAGCAGCAATCGCTCTGCACCTACTCATGGAAACACTCGCCTTGTTTCTCAGATCTGTGGAAAGCCTGGACATATTGCCATTGACTGCTGGCACAGATGCAACTGCACCCTCTCGTGCTCTTCTGTCACAGCTGCATAACACCATTTCAACTGAGTGGATACTAGATATCCGGGGCTTCAAGTCATCTAACCTCTGATTCTACCAATCTGCAGCAACCCGTGGCTTACCCAGGCATAGATTATGTCTCTATTGCCAATGGGAACTCCCTTCCCATTCAACACCAAGGACAAGGAATCCTTCCGCTCCTAAACACTCCTCGTAAGCTTTATCTTCGAAATATTATTCACGTTCCATCACTGACTCATAATCTTCGTTCATTTCATAAGCTTACCAAGGACAATAACTGTTCTGTCTCTTTCGACGCTAATGGTTTTGTCATTCAGGATCTAGCGCACAATCAAGTACTTCTCCATGGTCCTACCCATTACGGTCTCTACTCAATTCATACGCCTAAGATTCACTCATCTCTAATTGCCTTACATTCACCAACCATATCAAGGTCCGTCTGGCACAATTGCCTTAGTTATCCACATCTATGTGTCTTGAAGTCTTTAGCTAAATTAGTTTCGTCTTTATGTATTTCTTCTAGTTCTGATATGTGTCGGTCTTGTAATGTGGCAAAAATCCATAAGTTATTCTTTCCTTTAGAATCTACAGCTGTTACCACTCCTTTATCTCTCATTCACACAGATGTTTGGGGACCTTCACCAGTTCCCTCAACTAATGGATATTACTATTATGTTACCTTTATTGATGATCACTCTCGTTTCTGTTGGCTTTACTTAATGCAATCAAAAGATCAGACCTTTTCAAAGTTCTTACACTTTAATAACCTTATCAATACAGCTTTTAACAGCTTGTAATGGTAAAATTAAAACCATTCGATCCCACAATGACGGAGAATTCATTAACAATTCCTTCACTAACTATCTCCCTCAAAATGGCATAACTCATCAACGTAGCTGCCCCTATACACCCGAACAAAATGGACTAGCATAACGCAAAAATAGACATCTTCTATACATCACCAAAGCTCTACTTCACACGGCCACCCTTCCCTCCAAGATCTGGGCCGACGCTGTCCTCACCGCCAACTACCTTATTAACCATCTGCCCACCAAATCCCGTAATCTTGACATTCCATACAAACTGCTCCACGACACACTACCAAATAATCATCATCTCAAAACCTTTGGCTGTCTTTGTTAACCATGGCTTCATCCCTTGACCACAAATAAACTTTAAACCAGATCTCAAGATTGTACTTTTCTCAGTTATTCATCATCTCATAAAGGCTACAGATGTTACAATCTTACTACCCACCAAATTCATATCTCTCATCACGTAATTTTCTATGAACACCACTTTCTCTATTCAACTCAGTATAAACTTCCCACTTCCACTCCTTCTGCCTGCACATCTACACCTTCTTTACTTATTCCTACCTCCACTATATTACCTCCCATTCTGTCTAACTCCTCTGGCTCAATGCCCCACTCCTCCTCCAAATTAACTGTATCGCCTCCCTCTACATCCAGTCCATCCTCTCCATCATCCACTACCTCCCCACTCTCTTCCAATTCTTCTCCCACACTTCCTATCAGCTCTCCTGCTCAACCTATCCATCCAATGGAAACTCGTTCCAAAATTGGACATCTTAAACCCAAAGTTATTTTTGATCTCTCTGTTACCACTCCCACCACCTACAAACAAGCTAATCAATCTCCTCATTGGTGCCCTGCCATGTCAAATGAATTTCTTGCCCTTCAAAAACAATCCACATGGCACCTCACTCCTCCCCTGACCAATATTCCCATCCTTGGCTGTCGGTGGATTTACAAGACCAAATTAAACTCTGATGGCCAAGCTACCACCCATAAAGCTCGCTTGCTTGCTAAGGGGTTTGCACACAAATACGGTATTAATTACAAGGAGACTTTTAGCCCGGTAGCAAAGTTTCCCACCATTCATATTCTACTTTTAATTGCTCTCCATCACAAAAGGCCAGTTCAACAATTTGATATTTCAAATGCCTTTCTCCATGGTGACTTACCCGACACGGTGTACATGCAACAACCTCGCGGGTTCATTGATTCTCAATTTCCCAATTATGTAAACTCAATAAATCCATTTTCGGATTGAAACAGGCTCCGCAATAATGGTTTAAAAAGCATACCTCTTCCTTGCAAGCTTTCAAATTCTCTTTAGCAAAGCGGATCCTTCCTTGCTGATTTTTCACAATGGCGATATCAGACTTTATTTTCTGATTTACGTTGATGATTTACTCTTAACCGGGAATGATGACAACACAATGAAAGCCCTTCTTATCCAGCTTCAAACAGAGTTTTCTCTCAAGACTAGGCTCAATATCAACTTTTCTTGGGATTCAGATTTGCATAATAGAATCCAACATTTTGCTCCATCAAAGTGCCTATGCCAGCAAACTTCTTCAATCAGCAGGATTTCTCAACTCCAAACCGGTATCTACACCTATGGCTATCAAGCCTTCCAGCAAAGCTGATGCATTGGAACCTTATTCCAACCCCTCTCAATACCAGCAGCTTGCAGGAGCACTTATGTATCTCACAATTACAAGACTAGATATTGCTTTTGCCTCCAACCACATCTGTCAATCAATGCATAATTCATCCAACTAAGACTTCCAAGCTCTCAAACGACTCTTGCACTACATTAAAGGTACTCAAACCTTTGGTCTTTTCTACCAGCAAGGAGATCTTACACTACATAACTATGTTGATGCTGACTGGGCGGCTGACCAGTCTGACCGGAAGTCTATCTCATGCATTTAACCTTTTATCGGTCTGAATCTCATATCCTAGCAAGCCAAAAAGCATCATACTGTTGCTAAATCCTCTACTGAAGCTGAATATCGTGGTCTCTCTACAGCTACCTCCGACGTCATTTGGTTTCTCCAGCTACTACAAGAATTTTAAATTCCTCAACTATCTCCTGCACCCATTTTCTGTGATAATACTTCAACGTGATTTCTCTCGCTCAAAACCTGGTGTTCCATGCCCGGACCAAGCACATTGAATTGGACTATCATTTCATCAGCGACCATATACAGTCCAAGGATGTTCACATTAAACATATTCACTCTCTGTATCAACCGGCAGACATCCTGACCAAACCTCTTCCTCCTCTTCGCCTCCATCAGCTTCGCACCAAATTAACCATCCAGAATTTGGCCACTGAATTTGCATGGGGATGTCAGCGCACCACTTCTGAATACCCTACAAGTGGTCCCCTTCACACGATTTCTGCTCCAGCCGCTCTCAACCGTTCTCCACTCACCTGCTACTAACGGTTCTGCTGTAACAGAGATATTGTTTTGATTAGTTTTAATTATATCTCATCTATATATACTGTGTAACTCATCCTTTACAGATCAATGAGAATGGTTTCATCTACAGTAAAACATGTTCTTCTCTTCTCCCTTTCTCTTCAATAAGTTCCTCTTTCTTGTAGTAGTATTTAATTAAGGCATGAATGGAATAAATTTGGGAGCTTTCATCTTACTTCTTCGAGTCTAGATTGGATTTTGTGTTCTTTTCAATCATCTCATGCTATGGATGAAGTTCTGAGTGGAGGACTATGGTTTGTGGGAGGGCATATAATAGGGATGGAAAAATGGACACCTCAAATTTCACAAACCTCATTGAATGGGCTATCCTCACAAATATGGATTCATTTTCCACATTTTCCTTTATAATGTTGGAATGAGACAAATGTTACTAAGATTGTTTTAAAATTGGCGTTCCTATGTTTTTAGATGGAAATATGTTTAAATGGGGAAGACATGAATTTTCCAAAGCCTGTGTTTGAATTAATCTAGATTCTAAATTATCTCATGTAGTCTGGATTGAAGGTTTATATGGGAATTTTTTTTTTCATAAAGTGGATTTCAAAAAAATTTCATTATTTTGTTTCAAATGTTGTAAGATTGGTCATAAAGTTTATATGTGCCCTTATGTCCATAACGAAGGTCAATCTAATGTTCAAAAGGATGTTCTTATTAACAGTTCTCAAGGAAATGGTTCATAATTTGCTGGCAAAAGTAATTAAAAGATATTGATTACTAAAGTGGATAATGAGGATTTAGAAACTTGTTATGGTCCTTGGATGCATGTGATGTTTAGGAAAAAAAAGAAGAATGACGAGTGGTCATGTCTGATTAGAAATCTGGAGTTCAACCATATTCTGGGATTTTTCGGAGTAATTTTTCTCATGATCATATGGCATCAGTGAACTTACCTTCATCTAATAAGTTTAATTTATTATCTCTTGATTTTCCTAATTAAATGCTTCAAGTGGATTCTTATGTGGATGAGAATATTCTTGAAACTATTAAGTTTAATGATCCGTCAGTAGCTGAGACAGCTTGTTTTGTTGCTAAGAATTTTAGAAAAAATCTAGGAGCTACTGCAAAATCTGAAGATTGTAGACATGCAGATTGCAGTATTAATGGAGGAATTATAATGACTATTTTGAGAGAAACTGCATACTCTATTCCTCAAATTTGTGTTGAAGTAAAAGATGTTTTAATGATTCAATCTTCTTTTGCAGTGGGAGAAATTGCTAAAGCTTCTCTTCAAATTTGTGTTGAAGCTTCTTTTCAAATGGGAGAGATGATGTATGATAAACATAGACCTGAAGCTTTTTATGGTAAGGGATCACCGCAGAAATTGGAAATAAAGCTCAATAATGATGATCCTAAGTTAAGTTCAATATCTTCTTGTCTTGTTAATACTAATAAAGATTTATGTTTATTTAGTGTAAAACAAAAAGAAGTAAACAACTTAAATTCTTAGGACCTATTGAGAATTTTCCTAGGAAGAGGAAAGTTGATTTTAATAAAAAGAGAGGAGGAGGGAATTCATCTTTTGTTGGTTCTTAATGTTGACATTTGTGTATTAGGTTGGTAGAGGAGCTTATAATCGAGAAGCTTCTCTTTATATCAGGGATGTTATGAGGGATATTGAGGGTTTCTTTATTTGATCTTCTTGATACTAAAGTTCAGAAATAATCTTGGTTTATTCAATTATCCTTGGTTCAATAAGATTTGAAACAAATAATTGAAGAGTTGGTTCCTAATCCGCCTCATGATAATAAGGGGAATCGATGTTTTTATAAGGATTTGGTCTTATAAGCTGATGTAGACTCTTCGTTGGATGTTCCTGGCTCTGATTGGGAGACAGATGGGGAATATACTTCGTCGACTATATTTGAAGAGGTTTCCTTTTGCGAGATTTCTGCTGTTGAAGTTGATTTTTTAGTTTTTTTTTTGAGTCTAGTTTTTTTTTTTCTTTTCTTTTTTATTTTATATTTGCATAATGGAATTATAGTGATGAAATTTGGGATTCTTACATTTTTTTCACTTTTTATCTATCTCAGAACACTAGGATAATAACCAACCTTCTAGCTTATTTAATATTTAGTGCCCTCATCACCCCATTTGGTTTAAAGTAAGAAATATGGGATCTCATTTTCATTATTATAGTTTGATTTTTACAAATAATTTCTTCAATAAGGTTCTTATCCTCTTGTTTGGATTAGGAACTCTTTATTTTATTTCCTTTCTACATTGTATTAGGGTTTTTATTTCTTGCTTTTAATGCAGTATGCATTTCTTCAAAATAAAAAAGAACTACCAAGAATAAGTAGAATTTAGATGGAAGTTTAGGGAATTCATAATTAAAAAAATTAACAAAAATAACTTGATATAACCATACAGAAAGCACTAAGTAATGTTGAAATTGACTAAGTGGAGCTTTAGCTAAATAATTATATTTAAGAAAATTTACCAAAAAAATTAAAGTTATTTGGGCATAATAAAAAGGCCTAACATGTATTTATTATGGCACATGATCTATTAAAATTTCAAACAATTATATCGCTCGTGTTTGCCCTAGCGCCGCTCTAGCGACTTAGGGTTCCTTCTACGCGATCGAGTTTCCTCTCTCTGCTTCCATTTTTCTTTATAATGCTCGTGAAATCGGAGTGTTTTGGTGCTTTCTACTGCGGCTCTGCCCTTTCTGGCCTACTTTTGCATGGTGGAAGTTCCTTTCTCCGCTTTATGGGGGAAAGCTTCCGAGCCAATTTTGCATAATAACAAAGGCTTTTTTAACCTGGACGGTGCTGGGTCCAAATCGCCATCTAAATCTCAGTCTTTTAAAGAGGTACTCTCTGGTAAATCTGATTCAGGTGATGATCTTCCATCTCTTACTCAATCCACTTTTAATGGAGTTCCTGCGGTTTTATTATCTGATGATGAGGTTTTAAAGTTAGCTTCTCCGTTCAAATTCATGCTAATTGGAAAATTTGGTTTGCGGAGACCAAATTTGGATGCTATTCGCCAATTTTTTGCATCTTTGAAACTTTCTGGTTTTTACTCGGTTGGCTTACTTTATTCAAGGCATGTGGCTATCTAGCTTTGAATGATCTTGACTATAGTCGGGTTTTTGCTATACGATCATATTTTATTTTTAATTGCCGAATGAGAATATTGAAATGGACTCCTTTTTTTGATATTAAGGAAGAATCTTTGATAGTGCTGATTTGGATCTCTTTCCCTAACCTTCGTCTTCATTTTTTTAATCTGAAAGTTCTGCATGCGTTGCATTTGATCTTCGGTCGGCCTGTTCAGACCGATCAGGCTACCGCTTCTCGTATGAGACCTTTGGTAGCCAGAGTTCTTATCGAGGTTGACATTTCTAAAAAACACCCAAAATAAATTTGGGTTGGTTCCAAAGCATTCGATTATCTTTAAAGAGCTGAATTTGAAAAGGTGCCTGATCTTTTCTCTCACTGTAAGATTCATGGGAATGCTCAAACTAACTGTTTCAAACTCCATCCTAAACTTATAAATTCTAATGTTATGAAAAATGAGAAGCCAGGATCTACTAAAAAAATAGATTTATGTGCCTGTGACTGTCAAGAATTTTGAGACCCAAGAGAATGAGGTGGAACCGCCTTCTATTTCTCATAACTTAGAAGATACGTTGCAAAAATTGGTTGATGGGAATTTAGAAAATGAAATTTTTTTGGTTGATGATTGTCAAGAAAATAGTGTAGAAATGGTTAATGTGGAGAACTCTTTCCGATCACTCCTATTTTGATGTAAATTAACAAAATCAATATTTCTAGTTCTTATGCTTTTAGATTTCAGAATATGTGGATGCATCATATTGATTTGAAGAATGTTATCAATATTAATTGGAGTGCTCCTGTCTTCTTTGATAATAACATTAATGGTATGTTGAGATTATGGACTAAGCTGAGCAGACTTAAACAATGTCTGAGATGGTGGAACAAAAATGTTTTTAAATATATTTTCTCTAATAATAAAGTTGCTGAGATGAAAGTTACTGATCTTGATAACATCTATTTGAATAATCCGAATTCTGATAATCTATCTTCTCTTAATAAAGCCAAGGAGAATATTTTGCAATTACAATTGCAGGAAGAATCTTTTTGGAAACAAAAGTACAACCCCAAATTTGTTATGGAAGGCGATAAAAATACTAAATTTTTGCATATGTTAGCTAATATGATGAGAACCAAGAGTCATATCCATAAAATTGTGGGTGATGATGGTATATTTATTGAGTCTGATGATGCTATTTGTAAATCTGGTATTGAGCATTTCATGAATATTTTTAGTAGTCAATGTTTTTGTGCTCCTATTAGCAATCCAAATCTCATTCCTAAAATTATTAATGATTTTGATAACAACATACTTTGTCAAATTCCTTCTGATGAAGAGATTTTCAATGTGGTTAATGACCTGAATGGTTATGCGGTTGCTGGACATGATGGGTTCCCCACCAAATTTTTTCAGCATAACTGGGACATTATTAAAGAGGACATTATTGAAGCAATGAAGGTTTTCTTTAAGGGTAAATCTTATCCTAAATTTTTTTTGTCCACTAATATTGTTCTTATTCTAAAAAAAAATAACTCTATTAATTGGAATGATTTTAGACCGATCAGCCTTTGCACTTTTCTTAACAAGCTTAATTCTAAGATTATTGCCAATAGGTTGATTATCATTCTACCCAATATTATTTCTTTAAATTAGACGGGCTTTGTTAAGGTTAGAAGTTTTTTTGATAATGTCCTATTAGCTCAAGAAATTATCCATGATATTAATGATAAGGTTAAAGGAGGTAATGTTATCTTTAAACTTCACATTTCTAAAGCTTACGAAAACCTCAATTCGAATTTTCTTTATGATGTTCTTTCTTTATTTGGTTTTAATGACAATTTCATTTTGCTTATTAAAAATAGCATTGAAAATTGCTTCTTCTCTGTTGTCATTAACGGTAGAAATCATGGTTTCTTCAAATCTTCCAAAGGTTTAATACAAGGCGACACTATCTCTCCTGCTCTCTTTATTATTGCTATAAAGTATCTTTCTAGGGGTTTGGATAATTTATTTGTGAGAAAATTGAACCTTAATTTTTGTACCATTAGAGTTTTTCCTATTTTGCATCTTAGTTTTGCTGATGATTTCATTTTATTTTCTAACGGTTTTATTAACAATATTAAAGAGTTAGTCAATTTTCTTATTATTTTTAATCATCAAAATGGTCTCTCTATTAATAAAGATAAAAGTACTTTTATTGTTGGTGATTCTATTAACCAGAAAATAATTAATGCTATTCAAAGAGTTTGTGGTTTTCAGTCTAAGAACCTCCCCATAACTTATTTGGGAACTCCCATCTACAAAGGGAAAAAAAGAAAATTTTTGTTTGACGATATCTTTACTAAGTTTAAAAAAAAAAATTATCTAATTGGTCTACTTACTTTTTGTCTTATGGTGGTAGATTATTTCTTATTAAGTATGTTTTAAACTCTATTCCGTTTTATCTTTTTCATACTTTATTTCCTTCTGATGCTACTTGTTCTTGATTAGAGAGAATTATAAACAATTTTTTTGGGCCTCTAAGTTCAATAGCAATGGTTTACGTTGGTCATCTTGGGATAAGCTTTGTGGTGTTTTGAATGAAGGGGACCTTGGTTGCAAAAATTTAAAAGATACTGCGAAAGCTTTTTCCCATAAACTGTGGTTCTCCTTTAGAAATAATGTTAGTTTATGGGCTCGTTGCATGAATGTTAAATATTGCAACAACATGCATCCAACTTTATTCTTTTACAAAAATGGTGATTCTATGGTTTGGAAAAGACTTTGCAACATTAAATGGGATGCCAAACAATTTATTCAATGGTGTTTGGGCAAAGGTGACATTTATTTTTGGCAAGATAACTGGTTAGGCTATTCTTCTATTGATGCTCTTCTCAATACTGACTCTACTGCCAATATTAAAGTTTCTATTTTCATTAATAATAACTGTTGGATTGCTTTTAAACTTAGGGAAATGCTACCTTTTGATATTGTTGAAACTATTTTGAAAATTCCTTTACAGGTTCGCTGTAAAGATAAAATGCTTTTTACTCTTTCTTCATCTGGTAAGTTTCAGTTGAAGGACATTTGGGAAAAATTTAGAATTAAAAAGGATAATCAGATGATCTATTCGGCTTTTGGCACAATAAGTTTTCTATCTCGTATTCTATTCTTGTTTGGATATGTATTAAAGGATATCTTCCAGTTGATGTTATGCTTCAGAAAAAAGGTTTTTCTATGCCTTGTAAATGTTTATGTTGTTCTAATGTGGAGAGTATTGACTATCTTTGTGTGAATGGTGCTATTGCCCAAGAAGTCTTGTCTTACTTCAGTAATCTTGCCAAAAAATACTTTAACTTTAATCATAACAATGTTATTTCTATTCTTGAGCATTGGGCTAATGTTTCTAAAGGCCGTATTTTTAATTTTATTCCTATCCTTATTTTTTGGTATATTTGGAAGGCTAGAAATGATGCTAAGCACAATGCTATTAAGATGGAGGACTCCTAGATTATTTCTAATATTCGTTATAAAATTCTGCAAGCTTTCTCTAATAACATTATTACTGTTTAGAATTTTAAACATTGCAAGTATTTGACTAGTGTCTTTGGTATTACTGTCAACAACGGGAATGCTATTTCTGTTGAAAAAATTGTTAAGTGGATTAAACCTAAGCCTCCTTATGTGAAACTTAATTCGGATGGTTCTGTTGGTGCTAATACTGCGGGTGCTAGTGGTCTTCTTAGGACTATTCTGGGCGTATGCTGGCCGCGTATGTTGCCCCTTTACATTGTTCCAATGCCATTATGACTGAGCTTATGGTTTTTTAAACTATGGCTTGAATATTTGCAAAAAGATGGGTTTCACTAATGTGTGGATTGAGGTGGATGCTATGCTTCTTATTGAAATCATTAACGATGTTATTCCTGGTAACCCTCAAAATTTTTATTTAATCAAGAAAATTAAGCTTTGTCTTACTTATGTTAATTTCTTAATTTCTCATATTTACTGGGAAGCTAATGTGTATGCTGATTGGTTAGCAAAAAAAGGATGTTCTATGCATAATTATGAAGAATTGGATATTAGGAACTTAAACCCTATTTTGAAAGGTATGGTCTATTTGGATAAAGCTGGTTAGTCTTACATTCGGAATGTTTGAGACCTTATTTCATTTGGTTGTTGGGTATTTTGGTTTTTGGATGTCTGTCTCGTCTGTGTTTATGGTTTTTGGCTGGATCCGAATATGGTTTACCAATTTCTAGAAGGTTTGCTGGGTTGGGTTTAGCTTTCTTCATTTGTCTATTGACTCTCAGGTGTTTATTTTAAGCTTGATGGATAGTGGAGACATCTGTTTTGTTTTTTTGGGAAGTTTCCTGGATGGATGGTTTAAATGAGGCCTGGGGTTTATATCTTGTTCCTCTGTAGTTTTCTGGTAATCTGGGGTTGGGGTTTAAGATGTTATACTATCCTATTTGGTGGCAACAAGCTATTTGCTGGCATGATATTACCTTTATTAATATCTATGTGCATTCTCTGTGTGGTGTTACTGTGGCCTGCTCATCTGAGCAGTTTTTTTATCTTACTGGGATGTTCATTTTTGATCCAACTAATTATGCTAATTTTGGGAGTTTTTTTTTTTGTCCTACCATGTATTCTTATTTTGCTAGTTTCCACATTTTCAAGTCCAAGTATTATGGTCACCTGCATGGGTTTGTGAATCATTTAGTTTGGTTAACCTATTACATGTGTTGGGTCTGGTTTAATTTTGTTGTTTTGGGTTTTGGGGCTAATGTCCATACGAAGCACTGGAATAATTTTTATACTTGGTTTTTACTTTATAATATTAATGTTGGTGGGAATGTTTTGGTCTGGATTAACGATTACTGTTATGCTTTCTATTTCAAGTGGTTTGGCTGGCTTTAGAGGAAGGTTTTCTGTGTTATGTACTTTATTAGTATGGTGGCTTCCCATGTGTCTGGTAAGGCTGTTTGAAACTTTAGTGTGACTTTCTAGTTTCTACAGGGCATGTTGAGGTGTTCTTATGATTTTATTAAGTTCTGTTCTTACAATGATAATTCTGGGTATTTAGTTTCTATTTACTACTATATTTCTCACACCTTTTTTGGAGAATTCCTTGCAGGTATCTTAAGATGTATCGACTTTTGAGCTTCAATGACCGTAAGGTATTCTTGTTTTGTTTTTCGCACTACTTTTTCTACTATCGTCTTCATTTTTGCAGGAAGACTGTGCTGAATGGGATTATTCTGCTCTTCCTTTTTTGGGTGCTCTCTACTCACAGCTCGAGTGGTTATTTAGGTTCTTTTTGTACTCGTAGTAAAGGGATCCACCGGCTCATAAGTTTTTTGTTTTCTTTTTTACTTGTAGCTCTTTCAAGCAGTAGCGAGCTGGAGGATCTTTCTAAGGATTGTGTAACCAATTTTTTAATATTAATTCGTAGGCCCCACAACGGGTTTTAAACAAAAAAAATCAAACAAATGTATCCTTTAGGAGGACGTCGGTATAAGGTTCATAGCACTTATATGTGCTCTAACAACTAGACTTTCCTGGCACATGAATTTGCTATAGAAATTTCTAAATGAAAGCATTAAGGTTCCCTAATAAATCATCTTTTATAAAACATTAATTTGGACAAAAATATGGATAAATGCCAAAAAAATTACGTGTCATAAAATGTGAGAATTCCTATTATATTAATGTTATTAAAGATGAGTAATGATAAGTCGCATCTAATTGCTATGAATTGTGTGTTTTCCCAACATTTTATTTCGATGAAATAAACTAAGTAAAATGCCACTATTGGGTGCCCCAATATATGTTCTGTCCAACATTAGATTCAAATATCAATTATTTAAGATTTCTTGCTCTATTTGAAATACCAATAATCAATTAAAATAAAATTTAGCATAAATATGTTTTTTTTCCCTCAAATAAAAAAACAGTTAATGAATCTAAAATTACAAGGTATATCAACATTTCACCAACTAAAGCTCTATTCAAAAAAATAATATAAATATTTTACAATAATGACTTTACAAAAATTACAAAAAAAAAAAAAAAAAAACCCTACAGTCTAAGGTACCTTCCATGTTTCTCCATTTATGACTGAATGTAACTCTAATTATGACCATGTCAACCAATGATTTATGCCACCTCTAGTAACTTATCAATTCTTTTATGCAATATCAAATCTCCTGCAGTTATATGTGTGAGTGTGTACAAATATATAGTGTGTATTTATTTTTTAATTTATTTATTTTTGGAGAACAAACAAAAAAATTAAAATATATGGATGATGAAACCATGTAAGTACAGGTGCATCCGGCATTGAGTAGGATCGTTCACATCTTATGTTATTTAGGTTAAATTAAATTCTTAAGCATGTATATAGATAAAAAACCATAGAGTTTAAGGTAATTTTTCTTCAATATAATTTTTCTTGCGACATTTATGATATGTAAGACAGTCCCACACACACATCACATATGCAAGACTCTAAGCCAAGACATCTAAGTTGGTAGCCAAACTTCCCAATAAACAAACTAAGTATGTTGAACCTTTTAAGCATAATTAATACATGCAAATCAATTAAATAAGAAAAGGCTACCTAAAAGAGTATAGATAATGAGGTATTTTATTCTACCATTTGGACAAATTTTCATTAGAATACATGTGGCTTCCACCGCCACAAAGTAGAAGTTGGCTTTGAATCCAAAGTAGCACTAAGTGTTCTATGTGGATTAGTACAAGCATACACCATTGCAAACAAAACTATAATCCTGTATTTGAATCAATATTTACCCATGATTTACGCCTGAAGCTAGTTTTCAAACTTTAGCCAACTAACTATTTGTGAGTTAATTGTAAACACTTAGCTATGGCATAAAATTCTAAATCTAGAAATGTTCTTCTCACTTTAAAAATGGTTTCCTATCTTACCATTAGTTGTTCAATAATTTTTTCTTCAAAAACTAGACAGAGGCAAGGATCTTTAATAAATTCTTTGCAATTTGGAGCTTTGCATAGATAGTGAAATTTTAATTATAATCTTCATTAATAACAAATAAGTAAATACAAACTTGTTTTCCTTTTTTAACAAACTTGTTTCTAAAATCATTTCCAATAGATTGGTAAATATTCTTCCTAGAATTATTTCTAGTAACCAAACGAGGTTCGTTAAAGGTAGGAGTATTTCCGATAATGTTCTTTTCGCCCAAGAGCTTGCGAATGATATTAATACCAAGGTCAAAGGTGGTAATATTATTTTAAAACTAGATATTTCGAAAGCTTATGGTAACCTGGACTGGAATTTCCTGTACAAAGTGCTCTATTTATTTGGTTTTACTAACTGTTTCATTAAGCTTATTAAAAATAACATTGATAACTATTATTTCTCTGTGCTTATTAATGGTAGAATTCATGGCTTTTTTAAATCTTCTAAAGGTTTAAGACAAGGTGATAATATTTCTCCTGCTTTGTTCATTATTGCTATGGAGTACCTTTCTAGGGGTTTGGAAGATTTATATTTAAGGTTCCCTAAGCTTAATTCGGGGATTTCTGATATGTCATCTTAGTTTTACTGATGACTTCATCCTTTTTTATAATGGTTCCATAAACAATATTAAAATTCTAAGAAATTTTCTTTTACAATTTCATGCTTTCAGTTTTTGGCCATTAATAAGGGTAAAAGTAGTTTTATTGTTGGTAAATCTATTAAAATGTATAGAATTAATGCTATCCAAAAAATTTGCGATTTTTAGTCTAAGTTGTTTCCCATTAAATATCTGGATACTCCCATTATAAAGGTTAAAAAAGAAGTCATCTTTTTGAAGATATTTTTACTAGTTTTAAAAAAAAAATTAACTCATTGGTCTTCTAATTTCCTGTCTTTTGATGGTAGATTGATTTTTATCAAATCTATTTTAAATTATATTTGATTTATTTACTTCAAACTCTTCAATCTACTGCTATCATTTATCTTAGAATTGAGACAATGATAAATAAATTCTTTTAGGGATCCAAATATAATATTAATGGCATTAGTTGGGCCTCTTGGAATAACATTTGTGGTGTCTATAACGAAGGCGGTTTAGGTTGTAAAAACTTATCATATATGGTGCAAACTTTTTCTCACAAACTGTGGTTCTCCTTTAGAGGTAATTTCAGTTTATGGGCTCATTTTATGAATGCTAAATACTGCAAAGATTCTCATCCTTTTCTTAGTTTTTATAAAGCTTCTGGCTCTTTGATTTGGAAAAGACTTTGTAATATTAAATGGATGGTGGAACAATTTATTGAATGGGGTTTAGGCAAATGTGAAGTTTTATTCTGGCAAGATAATTGGTTAGGTCTTTTTTCAATTGATAAATTTTTAAATGCCCAGTCCATTGATAATGCTAAGGTCTCTAATTTTATTATTAATGGTTATTTGAATGTGACTAAGCCTTTGGAGGTTATCCTTGCCAACTTAATTGATATTATTTTGAAGGTGCCTTTAGATTTGCAATGCAAGGATAAAATTCTCTTCAATCAAATGAAGATGGTTTGGGACATATATAGGGTTAAGTACAATTCTTCGATCATATATTATGCCATCTGGCATAATAATATCCCTGCTTCTTATGCTATTTTAGTTTGGAAATGCCTTAAAGGCTTCATTCCAGTTGATGATTTAATTTAAAAAAAAAAAGGTTTTAGTTTCCCTTCTAATTGTCAATGTTGCTCTAACATTGAAAACATTAATCATCTTTTTGTGACTGGGATTATTGCTCAACTAGTTTGGACTCACTTTATTAAATTGTAAAACTTAATTATGTGGTCATTCCCAATGATTTACATGGTTTATTAAAAGTTTGGATGACTTGTTCGAAAGTTCACATTTTTAACTTATTGCCTACTTTTATATTATGGATCATTTGGAAAGCTAGAAATGAAGCTAAACACAGTGACATTAAAATGGATGCTAAACAAATCATTTCTAATGTTTATCATAAAATCTTGCATCTTTATTCTTGCAAGCTTATTTTTGGCTAGAAACTTCAGTAATTGCAGGGAAATGACTATCATCTTTGGGATTCCTTTGGAGGATGGAATTCTCAATGGTTTTGACAAGGTGGTTAGATGGATTAAACCTAGATTTCCTTTTGTTAAGTTAAACTCTGATGGTTCTGTTAGGAATTCTTGCGCTGGTATGGGGGGTATCATCTATGATCACATGGGAAATGTTTTAGCCGCATTTGCTGGTCCTTTACATCATTCTTCTGTTATCACTGCCAAGCTTTTGGGTTTATCTTATGGGCTTGATATTTGTACTACTTTGGTCTTTAAAAATATCTGGATTGAGGTGGATGTGGAACTTGTTGTGCAGATCATTAATTACATTGTTCCGGCTAACCCTCAAAACTTCTATCTGATTAGAAAAATCAAGAAGTCTCTTCTACTATTAATTATTCCATTACACATTTTATCGAGAAGCTAATGTGTATGCTAATTGGTTGCCTAATTATTGATGTCAACTTGATAGTTTCCAGGAGTTGAACGTTAGTTGTTTAAATCCTATGTTGAAAGGAATGATTATCCTGGATAAAAGTGATTTACCCTACATTCGACATATTTGATTTTGGTTCCGTTTCTAGTGATTTCTCTTATGGGCTCTTTGCAGGATTGCAAGGTATTTTGGATGGACGTTGTTTGTAAGTTTTGGAGGAGTATGAATATTATTTTTGTTTGTTACTGGATTAGTTATTCAGTCTTGGTTGGTTATTGCTGGTTGGCCTATACTGCGAAAAGTGTTTTGCATTTAATGGGTTTGGTTTGCATCTATCATATGGGGCTGATTTCTAATCTTTATTTTACTATTTTGCTCTATTCATTTACGGGGCTAAGTGTTGTGTCCTATTTTGCTCTTCCCTGGAGGTTATTTGAGGATTGCCTTTATTATCTGATATCTTGCAAGTTGTTTCAATTTCTATTTCTATATTATTGACATCTGTATAAGCTTAATTTAGCTATAACTATGACAAATTGCATAAGGCCGGTTGTTATTTTATCATTTTAATGTATAGTTTGCCTTGCAGGGGTGTGGCCTGGAAGATAGTTTAGGTTTCTTTTAAGTTTGAATATCTCATGAATTCCCAATTTTTTTTGGTCTGCTAAGAAGAATGTTAGCAAATTTCTATTTGGTATTATTAATCATATTAGTATAGATCTCTTTTACTACTATTTTCAACATTTTTTCATGTTTCTTTGCTTCTTTGGTAGTAGTTTCTTTTGCAGTTTGAGCGCCTGGTTTTGCACGCAGTGTGGGACTTCGTCTGGGTGCTTTGTTTTGTGTGGTTTATGTTCGAGCCACTTTTTTTGCTGGAAGATCGATCTTATTGTAATTCTTTTGCTCTTCCTTCTTTGGGTGTTGTCGTCTTGCAGCCCTAGACTGTTATTAGGCAATTTTGTAATTGTTAGCTTAAGTAATCATCAGCTCGTAGGTTTTATTTATTTGTTTTTTTTAGCTCATTCGAGCATTAAAGAAGCTGAAGTTTTATTTTAAGGACATTGTAACCGGTTTTTTATATTAATGCGTAGGTGCCACCGTGGGTTTATCCAAAAAAAAAAAAAACAAGTAAATACGTAATTTGCTAAGTAGAAACCTTACTATGAAATGCTATTTGTGTGATGATTTTATTGTATGTTTATCACATGTATATATTAAATTTAGTGGAAAGAAAATTAAAATTCATATAATTTAGCTCATTTACAAGAGTATCATCAACCATTGAAAGAGAATTAAGTAACACCTTCCATAACCAAAAAACCTAACAAAAGCTAAAAATTATGATGAAGTATTGCTGTTGGGTATCACAAAATAATATAAACAAAAAATGTGGTTAAAATAAAAGAGTTTTAAAAATAAACAACCACAGAAATAAATTCTACCTCAATTTAAAAAACTTCTTTTTAAAGGTAAGCATGTACAAATGTACTAGAGCTCTGTAAGTTTACACTTAATGTTGTATGTCAATCTACTTCTTGAATATACCAAAAGAATTAAAAATAAAATAATAAGTAATTTCATAATTATAAGAATATTTATTAAGAATGAAAGATGCATAAAACCAAAAAAAAAAAAAAAACTAAAGCTTAGGGCCATACAACATAAGTACCAATTCTTGTTATTATATTTTGTTGTCTAATACAGTGCTTCACAAATCAAAGGGAGTGCTTATACATACTGAACAACAATATGGACCTAATTGATTGTTTACAAGATATTGTGTAAGATCCCAACTTTAAAAATTTCTAATTTCCATTATTTTGTTGCAATAAAAATACTTTTAACATCAAAAATTAAATTTATACATATATATATATATACACACATTTATAACAACGTACAAATTCTATGAACAATATCATAAATATAAATATTTTGTTATACAACTTTTTGACTAACTATTTTGATAATAACCTTAAGAAGAGTCCCATTTTTCCTTTATTCCGCCTCTTGTTTCTGCGGATGACAATATGATGCTCACTAATCTTCCTACTGAAGAGGAAATTTTGAGCATTTTAATAACTATGAATACAGATCATTTTGCTGGCCCTGATGGTTTTACTAATTTTTTTTTAAAAAAGTGTTGGGATATCATTAAGAAGGACCTAGTTAATGCGGTTGTGGAGTTTTTTAGGTGTGTTCCTATCCCTAAGTTTTGTACTGCCACTTCTATTGCTTTAATTGCTAAGTCTTAAAACATTAACTACTGGAATGACTTTTGTCCTATTAGCTTATGTTCTATTTTTAATAAACTTATTCCTAAAATTTTAATGGGTAGGCTTGCTTTAATTCTCACCAAAATTATATCTTTGGAACAATCTGGTTTTGTGAAAAGCCGATCCACTTTTGACAATGTCTTTCTTGCTCAGGAATTAGTTAATGATTTGGAAAAGAAGGTGGTTGGTGGTAATATCATCTTTAAGATGGATATCACCAAAGCTTATGATAATCTTAATTGGGATTTTATGTATCATATCCTTAATATTTTTATCTTTAACTTGCAATTCATTAATTTGATAAAATATAGTATTGAAAATTGCTAATTTCATGATTATTAATGGAATGTCTCATGGCTTTTTTTGTTCTTCTCATGGTCTTAAAAAAGGAGATCCTATATCGCCTACCCTATTTATAATAGCGGGGGAATTTTTATCTCGTGGTTTGAATCAACATTTTAGAATGAATCCTAATTTGTACTTTAAATTTTGAGGTGGCTTTCCTTTAACCCATTTAAGCTTTGCGGATGATTTCATCATATTTTCCAATGGCTCTATCAAAATGGTGAACATTGTCTTCAAGTTCTTTAATGTTTTTAAGCAAGCTAGCGGCTTAACTTTTAACTTGTCTAAGAGCTTCAATAAATTTTTGTGGGGTTCTAAGGATGGTAAAATTGGTCTATTGTGTGGGTTCTTAGCATAATTATTCTGTGACTTTGGAAGAAGGTAAATTAGGATTCAAAACTTTTACGGATATGATTATGACTGTTAATCATTAATTGTGGTTTTCTTTTAGAGACAAAAAAAGTTTATGGGCTAAATTTATGGAGTCTATGTACTATACTGGTAAGAATCCTTTGAACTTTGTCTTTAAACAAGATGATTCCCTCAATTGGAAAAGATTATACAATATTAAGTGGGAAGCTGAAGAGTTTATTCAATGGGGTTTGGGAGACCAGTGGTATTTACTTTTGGCAAGATAAGTGGGTGGGTAATTTCTCCATTGATAACCTGTTACACACTCGCTTCATTTCTACTTTCAAGGTGAAGAACTTTATTTGTAATGAGGGCTAGAATATTGATTTATTATCGAATTTTGTTCCTGATTATATTTTCACTTTAATTTGCAAAATTATTATTCACACAGAAAGTGAAGACTGCATTTTGTTCAATTGTTATAATGATGGGAACTTTAACACTAAACAAATTTGGCATACTATTATCAACCTCTGCCTAGGAATTATATTAATGTTGCTTATCGGCATGTGAGCATTCCTACCACTTATTCTTTTCTTATTTGGAATATTTTGAGTAATTATACTCCTATCGATTTTGTTCTTATTAGAAAAGGTTTTTATATTATTTCTAATTGCCAATGTTGTTATCACAATGAAAATATTATTCTTGTTTTTTATTAAGGCCCTATTGCTATGAAAGTTTAGAAATTTTGATAACCTTTTTAAAGTCGTTACTACTTATCATTTCAACACTATAGCTGATGTTTTTAAAGAATGGTTTATTACTACTAAAGGCCACATTCTCAACATTCTTGTTGTTATGATCTGTTAGTTTATTTGGAGTAGCGAGAATGATTCCAAACATTAGAATATTAAAATGGATGCTACAACTCATATCTCTAAGGTGAAGTTTAAAATTAATAAACTTTTTGTTGTGAAACTTTTAAAAGCTAATTCTTTTTAAGGCTATTATCACTTGGCTAGCGAGTTTCGTGTTAGTCTTATCCCCCCTACTACTTGATAGAACTATTTACTGGATGAAACCTAAGGTGGGATGCTTTAAACTTAACACTGATGATTCTAAAAACATTAATGTTGTGGGTTGTAGTGGTATCATTCGTGACTCCAATGGTAGGGTTATTATGTCTTTTGAGGGACCTTTTAATGTTACTACTACTTTTCACGCCGAGCTTGAAAGTCTTTTATTTGGGATCCATCTAACCATCTATCTTGGTATTACTAAGTTATGGATTGAAGTTGATGCTTTTCTTATCTTTCATTATGTTAATGGTAAAATTCCAATCATGTAAATTTTTATAGGATCAAAGATATTACACATGCCCTATCTCGCATTAATTTTAAACTCACTCACATTTTAAGAGAGGGGAATGTTGCTGCAGATTCTTTGGCTAAGTTGGGATGCACTTTTGGTAACGTCATTGAATATAATTTGCTTACCCTTCCTAAAGAGACCAAAGGCTTGTTAGACTTGTTCGGATGGGGCTTCCATACATTCGTTACCAATAGCTTTTTGTTGTATGTCTTGATCAGGTTTTTCCTTGAGATCTTTTATTGGGTCAAAAGCTTTTTCTATTTTTTTATGGATATTAGTTTTATAGCGGGTTTCTGGTATGTTTTTAATTTTCATGTTCAGAGGTGGGTTGAAGATGGTAATTGTAGTCTTGGGAATAGACTCTTCACTATTGGCTCTATTCATTATTCTAATTCTACTAGTTATTGGGATCCCTCTTTGTATGACTGGATCTTTGTTATGCTGAGTATTATTTATAATATTTCTGCTAGATTTAATCAATCCTCTCTTGATGGGATTATTGTTCTGGACACTACCTTGTTCTCTGAGGATATTTTGAGTTATGCTTACTTCTCTCATTCCAACATGAAAGACTTCTTCGTGTATTGGAAGAATTTTGTTTATTGCAACTATTTTCAGGTATCCAATAATTTTATTTTCATTTTTTTAGCATTGTGGGTGTTGTGAATCCGGTGAAAGCTAGAGATAATGCTTTATTGAAGGATAAGTTGATGGCTTACTGGCTTTTGGTTGGCTTTACTGTGTATAAAGGGTTTGATATTAATGGTCCTAAAAAGAGCTATATTAGCCTTTTTCGTGCGTTCATGAGAATAGTTTATCTGACCAACTATTTATATTCTTAGGTTACTAGCATTTGGGATTTTAATAGGCATAATGGTAACATTTCCTTTTCAATCTTATTTGTTGATTGGGTGCTTAATATGGATCGGAGGATTGTGGGGAGCATTTTTATGAAGTTTTTGCTACTTCAGGAGATTGGTAACAATATTTACACCATGTTGATTATTCTGATCTCTAATTTGGTGATTGTTTCCAAGCCTTTCACAGTCTTGGTTTGAGTCTGTCTGGTTATTAAGAACTGCCCGATCACTGTTAAGCATTTTGTTCTCCTCCAGGTTGAGTTTTTCTAGTTCTTGGTTAAAACCAATATTTGTAATTGAATATCTATTTTTTTTTTACTTTGGAGCTGTGTTCTAATACCTTAATGTCTTTTAATTATACTGTTCCAAGGATTTTGCTCTCTTCGGGTTGGGTTTTATAATAATTTGTCCCTTTTATATCTGTTTGAGTTAAATATCCATTTTTGTCAAATTATTCTTTTAGTTAGAGTATTTTCTTTGTGCAGATTTGGTCATTGGAGTTTTGGCTGCACTTCTTTTACAGGGTTTTTACGAGTTCCATAATGGTGAGCTACACAAAGTTTTATTATTGTTTTTGCAGGAAGATGGTGCTAAATGCCTTTGTTTTTCTCTTCATTTTTGGGGTGCTATTTGCTTACAACCCTATATTGTTTTTAGGTTCTTTTGTAACTCATAGTATTGGGAACCACCGGCTTTTAGAATTTATTTTGATTTCTCTTGTAGCTCTTTTGAGCATTATCAAGCTGGAGGTTCCTTCTAAAGACCTTATAACCCCTTTTTTGGTATTAATGAGTAGGCCCCTATGTGGGTTTTAACTAAAAAAAAAAAAATTACCATCTTGAGAATATTGTCTTGCTCTTAAAGTCATGATAATGTATCTAGATGAGAAATGTATGTGTGCATTAGCTTATTATTCATTAGTGAAACATACATTTTTTCCATACTAAATGTATATGGATGAGTATATTGAATATATACATAAGTTATGATCATTTCATATGTTGTTCCCTTGATATTACTATATCATATATGATATGAAATTTGTGTAAAGCAAGAAAGGCTGGCTAGATTGATTGACTGATTCATGGCAGGAGGCATGTCATCCTATACAAGATTAAGGGCAAAAGGGATTTCCTTTAAATAACATTTGTGATGTAATTCTAAGTGATATGAAATAGGCGGTCTAAGGAGACTGACTGATATGAAATAATATACTGATAGGAAAGAAGTGATATAGATTGATTCATATAGGGTTAGCCAACTAGACTTAGTAAGCACAGTCCTCCCCATAGAAGAAGGTAGAGGGAGAGAAGCTCCACCTGTTAGAGAGAGAAAATTTTGAATTTTCAAATTTCACTGACTCAGATTCTGTTCCTGGTGATCAGGAACTGAGGGGGATGATGGAGGTGGACAATCGCTGGCAAGGGCAGGCAGTGGCTATGGAAGCAGAAGGACACTGGTAAGCACAGTCATCGGTGTCAAGGTTACCATTATTTGTAGGTAAATCAAAGTTAGATATGAAATGTAATGGTTTGTTGTTTTTGATTCCAAGCAGAGGATTCAGAATTAGTTGACAAAGCCGCAAGGTCCATTGGTAATAACAGAGGTATCAGATGTAACTCCTAAGATGATCAAGCATGTGGAATGCAAAGGTAAGTCTATTGCTGAGGAGGTGGGTAATGTTACTCCTAGAAGTGCGAAAACATATGTAATTTCATCTGATTCAGCTACGTCATCATCTAGAATGAAAATATTTGTTACCCGATTTAGGAATTTAAATGCAATCCCTGGACTTAGTCACAGTGTGATAAATGCGAATTCTCTAAATTTGGTTGATAATAATATTCATTCTAAGTTGGGAGTGAAGAAGGCATTGAATGAAGTTAAGATGTCTGATGGGATGCTTAGTACCACTGTTGGTATTGGTAATGTGAATCCGTGGTGTAACAAACCTTATATTAAATTAGATTTTAAAGAAGAGGAGGTGGTGTTATCTGATGATGGAAAGGCAGTTATGTTAAATGAAGAATTGGAATTGTTGACCTCAAAGAAACTTTTAAATTCCTTGGTAATTAAGGTGTTTGGTAAGGAATTACCTTCCCACATGGTGGCTTGGGAAATAAGGAGACAATGGAGTCAATTTGGGCAGTTTCATTTTACTTCATTGGGAAGAGGATGGTTCTTATGTTCGTTCAGTTCAGATGAGATGGCAGAAGTAGTTCATTCTGGAGGCCCTTGGTTTGTAAACGGGCATATAGTTTTCATGGAGAGATGGACTCCTAATTTCTCTTCTTTATCCATGAAGGGGCTTTCTTCTCTAATTTGGATTAGAATGCCACATTTGCCATTGCAATGTTGGGATGAGGTGAATGTAGCGAGTATTACTTCAAGAATTGGTAAACCACTGATGTTGGATGGTAATATGTTTTATTGGGGATGGAGAGAATTTGCAAGAGTTTGTGTGAGGATAAAGCTTGATCAACCTCTTTCGGTAGGTGTTTGGGTGGATAGCATGGCTGGAAGGTTCTTTCAAAATGTTGGAGTATGAAAAAATTTCCAATTTTTGTTTTGAGTGTGGAAAGATTGGACATGTGAAAAATGAATGTGCTTAGGTAGAACTTAATCCAAAGGATGTGGAGGTTGCTGAGATTGGTGGTAGGGGAATTGATGTGGGAAGGAAGCTAGAAGTATTGAATGATCCTTCTTATGGACCTTGGATACTTGTCAACAATAAGAAAAGTAGGACATCAAAGTAGAACAACAATCTGGTTAAGCCAAATAATGTTAGATATGTTAAAAAGTTTGTTGTTCAGGTGATAGTTGAACAAGAGGTTCGGTCTGATATGGATGCTGGTATCAGTAAGATCTCTAATTTGGAGAATCAAAGGAGGTTAAATGCTGTTACTGAACAATTGGAAGAGGGTGAGTGTATACTGGAAGGTGATAAATTTGAAGAGATAGAGCATAATAATGTTGCAGAGGAATATAGCAGGCCTCTTGACAAGAGTAGAAATAGCTCTGATAAAAAATTGGGTAAGAATTCAATACCCGATAGTACTTGTTTATCAAATTCAACCAATAAATTTGATATTTTGAATATGATTAATGGTGATATTTTGGAGGTGGAAGAGATAGAAGGTAGAATTGATATTGTTGAACATGGAGAAGATAATGTTACTGTGACTAATACTGGAATGGGTAAGGAGGAGAGCTGTATAGAATGTATTGGCAGGAATAACTATGAAGGTGAAATTACTAAGGAAGTTGGAAATGGTGGGGAGCTTAACAAAATGAAGTTTGTTAAAGAGCTGAGGTCTCTTGGTCCAATCAAAAAGGCTCCAAGAGGTAGGGATATGGATTGGGGTGGTAGTAAAAAGAAGGAAGGGTCCACATCCCCTAGATTGAAATTATGAATTCCTTAGCCTTTTAGAATTGTAGGGGAACCAAGAAAAAAGAGGCTTCTCTCTATCTTAACGAATTTATAAAGGAACATGGAGTGCTTTTTGTGGGATTGGTGGAAACTAAGATCAATACTTTTGATAAAGTTTCACTTAAGAAAATTTTGGGCCCTGATTGGGACTACTTTTTGTTACCTTCAGAGGGCTTATTTGGAAAGATTAAGGTATTGTGGAGATCTGATTTGGCTTCTTTTACAGTTTTAAATATGTCGAATCAATGTGCTATTTGAGACCTTACTGTATTCAACAAAGGGATGTGGATGGTAGCTACTGTATATGGGAGCAAGGAGGTGGTGAAGAGGAGTTTATGGGGTTGTATTCAGGAAGTGGCTAGTAGGAAGGTCCCTTTAATTGTGGGAGGAGACTTCAACATTATATTATCTCAAGAATATAAGAGAGTAGGAAGGAAATTTGTGCTCTCACAATTTGAGATGATTGACTTTATGAATGGGAATGATTTGCATGAAGTAGGGGTTGTGGGACCAAGATTCACTTGGTGCAATAATAAAAGTGGAGGAGGCTGAATTCTTGAAAGCTTGGACAGGTGTTTGATCAACACTTTGGCTATCAATTGCATTAAGGTGGCAGTGGTGAGACATTTAGCCAGAGTCGCTTCAGATCATTGTCCTATAGTATTGAGGATATTTGGCACTTCATTTAAAAGTAAAGGACTTTCTCAAGTTTGAGGATGTATGGTTATCTTTTAGAGGTTTGGCACACATTATTGTTAAAGTTTGGAGGAAGGGATTTCATGGTGATGATATGGAAGTCCTTAACAAAAAATGTAAGAAAGCTTCAAAAGATTTGCATTTTTGGGGAAAGGCCAAAGTCAAGGAGTTCTCTATAAATAAGGAAAAACAGAAAGAGGAAATATTTAATCTTCAAGAGGAAGAAGCCAATGTGGGTTGGTTGATAAACTTTGGGAGCTGAGATCAAAGGTCAATGAGCTTAATTTGACTATTGGCCATTTAAATACATGGTGGAAGCAAAGAGCAAAGGTGAGATGGTATGAGGAAGGGAATGCAAATACCAATTTTTTTCATTCTTTTGCAAATGCTAGAAGGAGTGGAAACTGGATATCTCAAGTAAAGAAGACTAATGGGGAGTTTACCGAAGAGCCTAAGGAAGTGGAAGAAGTTTTCTTCAGGTTTTTTTCTGATAAATGGAAGGAAAGGGACAACTGTGTACAGAACTGGCCGATCCTATACAAAATTTTGGATGAGGAAGATAGAAAAAGGTGAGATGCTGAAATTTTGGATTGGGAAATTACAGAAGTAATCAAAATGCTGGGCAATAATAAAGCTCCTGGTTATGATGCATAACCTATTCTTTTTTCAAGGCATATTGGAATACTGTTTGGAATGATGTTTGCAAAGCAATAAGGCAATTTTTTGTTACTGGAAGAATGTGCAAGGAATGGCAGGACACACTAGTGGTGCTTATTCTGAAAACTATAAATCCAATCACTTATACTAGTTTTCATCCTATTAGCTTGCGTAACTCTATCTATAAGATAATGGTTAAATTTTTATTGAACAGATTAATGTTGGTCATTCCAAAATTATTTTAGAAAAGTAGGTAGCATTTGTCAAAGGTAGAAGCTTAGCAGAGCACTTATTATTGGCTCAAGAGGTTTCCAGTAAGATGAGGGTGTCTAAAGCAGCTGATGGTATGGTAGCTATCAAGTTGGACATGGAACAAGCCTACGACAGCATGTGTTGGAAGACTCTTTACAAGATGATGGGTATCTTGGGATTTCCAGATCAATATTTGAAATTGGTGATGGAGTGCATTATGGAGCCAAGATTTTTTATCTCAATCCATGGTGGGTTCTCCAAGTGGGTTGTGGGGAAGAGTGGGTTCTGTCATGGTTGTCCACTCTCACCTTTTCTTTTTATTATTTGTTCTCAGCTGCTCTCTAATGCCTTTTCTAATGAAACCAAGGAATTAGGCATCAAGATGGCTCCAAATGTTCAAATGGTGTCTCATTTTATTTATGCAAATGAATTTTCTCTTATTTTTTGATACTAAGTTAAAAAGCATTAAGAAAGTAAAGAACATCATATATGATTATTGTGCATGGACTGGATAGAGGTTGAATCCTCAAAAATCAGCAATGATTATTACCAAAATCATTGATAGAAGAAGGAGGAAAAAGATTGCAAGGATCATGGGTAAGCATGTACGAATTACCTGCACTACATAAATATAAACTTAATCTTGTATGCCAATCTTCTTCATGAATAACATGAATATAACTAACAAAAAAATATAAATAATCTCATAACTTATAAAAATATTTAATAAACATGAAAAGGTACAGAAAATAAGAAAAAAAAATATCTCAGAAAAAAATATTTAATCTCAGCCTTCTCAGGGGGACATCAGCCTTTGGCTGCTCTCTCCTCCGATCGGAGATGGGTTCGTTCTCTACTATCCCAAACGCTTGGGGTGCTCCGCCATCTAGATCTACTGCTCCATCGAAATGTTTGCTGGTAGATGGTAAAATTGTATCTTCCTCTCATTCTTTTCATGATGTTTTAGCTGACAAGGCTACTTCGCATAGCCCTGGTTTCTCTTTTACTAAATTGATGGTTAAAGGTGTTCCCGCTTTACTTATGTATGATGATGATATCCTTAAACTTGCTTTATCTTATCAGTTTACTCTTGTTGGAAAGTTCACTGTCCGTAGACCTAATCTAGATGCTATTCTGTCATTCTTTGGTAAGCTTAAACTGTCTGGTAATTTCTCTATTAGAATGTTAGATGCTCAGCATGTTTCGATCCAACTCTCTAATGATGTTGACTACAGTAGGGTTTTTGCTAGATGCTCTTATGATATACTTAATTGTCAAATGAGACTTCTTAAATGGACTCCTTTTTTTGATGTTAAGGAAGAATCTTCTATTATTCCCATAAGGATCTCATTTCTGAATTTGCGGCTTCACTTTTTTAATGCTCATGTGTTACATTCTCTTGGCTTGATCTTTGGTAGACCTCTTCAAACCGATCAAGCTACAGCATCTCGATCCCGTCCTTCTATAGCTAGGATTTTGGTTGAAATTGACATAACAAAAAAAAATCCGAAAGAGGTCTTGATTGGGTCTGAAAATGTGGGTTATCTACAAAAAAGTTGATATTGAGAATGTTCCAAATTTTTGTTTACACTGTAAAATTCATGGCCATGCGATTACTGATTATTTTGTTGTGCACCCCCAACTTAAGGATAACTCTAAAGTTTCAAAAAAAATTGGTGGAACCTGTCATGCTGAGCAAGTTGTCTATCCTGGATCTATTCCTTCTATGGAAAATGGTCCTATTAAACAAGTGGAGGATCCCATACTTGGGAAAGATGACATAGATGGTATTTCTCTAAATTCTTCCATAAGAATTTGTGGTGAAGTGAATAAGGATGAGTCTATAAGAGATCAAAGGGATGGTTTGGAACATATGAAGATGGATGTTGGAGATAAAATGGAGGAAGTGTTAGATACTTTAAACATGGATGTGAATCAAGAAAGGGCTCTAATCAATAATGTGGAAATTGATGTGGTAATTTTTGAGATTGAGGAAGACAATAATAAACATAAGAAGGGTAACTATGCTAGTGGGAGTGAAAGTACTTCTTCTAAACACATGTATAACACCAGGTGTAGGAATGATGAATTAGAGGAAGGGAAAGTGGGTAACATTGAAATTTGGATTCCTATGGAAGATTTTAAGTATCCTACCAAATATATGTCACCGAACAAGGGAAAAAATAAATTCATTGAAGTGGGAAATAATTCCAACTCCAAAAAGAAAGGCAAGAATACTAAAGGTATTTCAATTAGTACCCCAAGAATCACTAGATCATCTACCCAATCCACCAATGGTTAAAGCTCTCTTATGGATTATTAGGGGTGTGGGTGGTTCTCTATATAAGGATAGAGTTAAGAATATGTGTAGGATTCATGGTATTCAATTACTTATTTTAATGAACCTTTGATTGCTGCTACTAACATGGAGTCTGTTAAAGTTTACTTGGGCTTTGATTTTTGCTTTGGTAATTGCACAAATAAAATTTGGCTATTTTGGAATCATACGGTCTCTTTAAGTATTATATTAGATTTACCCCAAGTTGTTCATATTAATTTTTATTTGAACCAAGTTTCTTGTTTTGCTTCCTTCATCTATGCTTCTTGCTCTAGAATTAGGAGGAAGACTCTTTGGGGTCAACTCAATGATTTTGCTTCCTTGGCGAATGCCCCTTAGCTCATTGGCGGTGACTTTAACTGTATCTCTAATTTGAAAGAGCGGGATGGAGGTAACCCCCTAATTTTGACAATATGGAGGATTTTAATGATATTATAAGGAATTGTAACTTACATAAAATTGGCTTTTCTGGTAGCAACTTTACTTGGAACAAGGGGAATATGTGTCAAAGACTTGATCGTATTATTTTCAATAATCTTTGGATCCATAAATTTTCCAACAGTCATATTACTCATCTTACTCACACTTTATCCGAGCATTCTCCTCTTCTTTTAAGTTTTTGTAACACCAATACTTATAGTTTTTCCCCCTTTAGATTTCAAAGTTATTTGGGTTTAATTCTCAATTTATTAGTTCGAAAAAACAAATAGCATTGAATTTTGTAACTTTTTCGTTATTATTAATGGAAAACGTCATGGTTTTTTTTGTTCTTCTCATGGGCTTAGACAAGGTGATCCTTTATCTCTTGCTCTTTTCATTATTGCTATGGAATTTTTATCTCGTGGTCTCAACCAATTTTTCAGAATGCATCCTAAACTGTATTTTTGGGCAGGTGGTTCTTTGCCTCTGACCCATTTGAGTTTTGCGGATGATTTCATTATATTTACCAATGGGTATATTAAAATGGTTCAAATGCTTTTCAATTTTCTTGAAAATTTTTGGAACACTAGTGGTTTAACTTTCAACAAATCTAAAAGTTTGTTTATTACGGCTAAATCGATTGCTGCTTCTTGCATTCATAGCATTGGAAGGAAAATTGGATTAATTAAAAAGTTACTTCGTATGAAATATTTGGGTACTCTGTTTAAAGGAAGGAAAAAGTCATTCCTTTTTTATGATATCTTCTCTACCATTCAAAAGAAATTTACTGTGTCGGCCTTCAATTACTTATCGTATGGTGGTAGACTTGTTCACATTAAACATGTTATATGTTCTATTCCTATTTATTTACTACACACTTTGGCCCCGACTGTGAATGTTTCGAGAAGGTTAGAGATTCTTCTCAACAAATTTCTTTGGTGTTCCAAGGAAGGATCTAATGATATTATTTGGGGCTCTTGGAAAAATTGTTCTGGAACTATGGAAGAGGGAAAACTTGGGTTTAAAACCATAAAAGAGATGGCTAAAACTTTTAATCATAAATTGTTGTATAATTTTAGAGCCAACAAGTGTCTTTGCGCTAAGTTTATGGTTAAAAAATATTATGGAATCAAGCATCCTTTAAATTGCTCTTTTAGAATTGGTGATTCCAATAACTCGAAAAGATTATGCAATGTCAAAAGGGAAGCTGGGGAGTTAATTCAATGGGGCTTAGGTATTGGTAATATTCATTTTTGGAAAGATAAATAGTTGGGTATTTTTCTATTGATAATCTTTTATATACACGTTCTATTTCCAATTGTAAAGTTAAGGAGTTTTTTACTAATTGGAGCTAGAACCTTGATTTACTTTCCATTATGGTGCCGGATTTCATTATCAATTAATTGAGAAGATTACTATTCATTCAGAGATGGAGGATTGTATTTTGTCCATTTGTTCCAATGACGGTAAATTCAGCACTAAATAAGTTTGAAATTAATTAAACATTCTCATCCAACTAATTTTATTAATGTTGCTTTCTGGCATACTAGTATTTCACCTACTTACTTTTTTCTGATTTGGAGAATTTTACATAGTTATGTTCCCGTGGACTCGATGCTTATCGATAAAGGTCTCTATATTATTTCCAAGTTTCAATGTTTCTATCACACTAAAAATTTGTCCATATTTTTTTTCAAGGCCCTATTGCGATGAAAGTTTGGATTCCCTTTGACAATTTGTTTAAAGTGTTCTCAACCTTTCATTTTACTTCTATCACTGAGGTGCTAAGTGAATGGTTTACTAAACTGAAAGGACACATTCATAATATCATACCTGTCTTGATATGTTGGTATATCTGGAATAGTAGAAATGCTTCTATACATGAGAATGTCAAAATGGATGCGAACACGATTATTTCAAAAATTAAGCATAAGATTTATCAATTATTTATTACGAAGCTTTTAAAATTTGACTTTTTCAAAGGTTACCATCATCTTTATGACGAATTTAGTTTGAACTTTTCTGCTACTAGTGCTATTTCTAACAACAGGATTATTTAATAGAATAAACCTATGGTGGGCTGCTTCAAACTCAATACAGATGGTGCTAAAAATATTACTGAGGCGGGGTGTGGTGGCATCATTAGGGATTCTATGGTTTTTGTCATTAAAGCATATGCAAGACCCTCTAATGCTATAAATTCTATTCAAGATGAGTTGGATAGCCTTTTGTATGGGATTCATCTTTGTAATTCTATTGGGATTAATAACCTGTGGGTGGAAGTGGACGTGATGCTCATTATTTATTAGATAAAGGTTAATCTTCTGCTAATTCGGATAACTTCAATAGGCTTAGAGATATTAAACATTTCCTGTCTCTTACTTCCTTTAAAATTTCACATATTTTAAGAGAAGGGAATGAGATGGCTGATTTTCTTGGGAAAAGGGGTTGTAAATTAGTTAATTTTGTGGAGTTTGAGGAACACAATCTTCCTAAAGAAGCTAAAGGGCTTGCTAGATTAGACCGTTTGGGTTTTCCTTATATCTTGTTACATTAGTGCTAGTCTGGTTTTTGCTATTATTCCTTTCCAGTTTTACTTCTTTTATGCTTGGCTTTACCTGCTCCTCTTGGCTTCTGCTTCTTGGTTGGATTGGTGTAGATTTTTATTTTAATATTTATGGTTTGTCCTGTGATGGATGCAACTATTTTTTTTTCCGGAGGTTATATGTTTCCTCTTTAACAATATAGAGTTATGTTTTGGTTTGGTGCTGCTTCATTCCTCTCGGATTAGTCTGTTCTTCTTGGATTCTATTACATGAATGGTCTGCTGATGATTTTTATTCAGTTTTTTGTGGATTGGGCTCTTACGGCAATTATTTTTTGGTTTCTTGGAGACCCCTCTTGCCAGACTAACAATTTGGTGTTTTATATTGGTTTGGTTTTTGGCTACCGGCTCTAGAGGAATCTTTTTTTTTTTTTGCTATTCTGTTAACGCAGTTTTATGGTTTCTCTATGTGGTTGTTGGCTGCGTGATTGCTATGATCATTGGTATGAAGGTTCGGTTTTGTAGGTATGGGATGACCAGATTTTTTGGTGATTCCCATTTTGGTTTGGTATGTGTGGAATTTGGGGTCCGTTCTATTCAGTTTTTGGTTTATATTATCCGGTATACTTATTCCTTGAAAGGTAGTGCTACTCTGTTTTTTTTTGTGGCTTGTGTCTGGTTATGAGACTTTTCCTATAGCTCCTGCGTACAGCTCACCGTTTCGGGTTTTCTTCAAGCATTTCTGCTCTGGGTAGGACCCGATTATAGTTACTACATTGGTGCATTGGCTCCTTAATCTTAATGAGGTTATTTTTGTTAGCTTCAAGGAAGTTTTACTATTGTTATATCCTTTACCACATGTTTTCTGCAAGTTTATGCATCTCTTATCTCAATACACCTGTCACATAATTTATTTTTGTTGGAGGTTCCTTTTTGTGCAGAACTACTGCCAAGACTTGTGGTGTTACAAAGGTTGCAGAGGGAGTTTCTCCACCTTTTTTTGGACCTTTTGGAAGGTGAATTACAATTTTTGGAGGAAGTTCATGCTGATCATTTTAATCTCTTTCTTCCTTTTTTGGGTGCTATCTTTTTGCAGCACTAGAATGTTATTAGGCTTTTTTGTATATCTTAGTACAAGGAACCACCGGCTCTCAGTTTTTTTTTTTTTTTTGCTTTCTTTTGTAGCTCTTACGAGTATTAGTGCGCTAGAAGTTCCTTTTAAGGACCATGCAACCGCTTTTTTGATATTAACGCGTAGGCCCCTCTGTGTGTTTTAACTAAAAAAAAAAGCAAGTGCTACTTCGTACCAACACAAATGTTTATACATATTTATCATCAATTTGGATCTCTACGATCATTCCCAACACTACGTGTAAGATGCAAACTTAAAAAATATCTAATTTCCACAGATTTAGTGAAAGTAAGAATGCTTTTACTTCAATATTAGGTTCCAACACACACACGCAAATACGCGCGCGCGCGCACACCCCCACACACACACACACACACAGATATATATATAACATCGTACAAATACTTATAATAATATATGAAATAGAAAAATTTTATTCTACAATTTGTTGACTAACTAGTTTGTTTACTTTTATTAGAGAAACATGAATGATTGAAGTTAAGTACCATCTTGAGAAAATTTACTTGCTCTTAATGGCATGTTGTGAATCATTTGATGTCTACTTTACTTAGCTATCTTCAGTTGTTCAATTGAGCAATTATATTGCCTAGTTCGTTAACTTGTTTTCTCATTCTTTTAAATGATTCATTGTAACCTACAGTGAGATAGTTTGCATGACTTCTCCATTGGATATCTCCCCAAGCCGCATAAGAAGATACTCCCAATCCTATAGTTGTAAAAAGTGATATGAAAAAGTCATATGATCAAACATATTAAATTTATACAGGGGAAAATGATACATATAAAATACATGATATTCATGATATATTGTACTAGAGATACGATATAATATTATATATTGATATTCTACGACATGCATAATGATATAAACAAAAAATGTCATATATATTGAAATAAAATATAACGTATAAACATCTATAGATTCATAATATACTTGTTGTATTATATCGGCAAAGTGTATAGTAATAAAATATCATATTACTTCTTTATATTATTCATATCCCTGATTATAGTTACATTACTTATATTAACTTTTCTTGCTCATATGAAATGATATTATTCGTATTGTTTTTTACTTGTTCTAATTGTTAAATGATCATACTAATTTGAAATGAATGATTTCATCTTATTCTTTTTTTGTCAAGAGTAGGAGATAAACTGATGTAGTTATTAATCTCCTGGTATTATATATTTGATTTTGATGAATGAATATATAAATATTTTTATATATATAAGATTTAAAAGTTTTTGTAATGGACGTATTTAAATTAAAGAGTTATTAGATGCCTTTTTAGATTAATTAAAAGATGAAATAGATAATTTATTCAAATTTATATTTTTTCCAACTCAAAGGATGGCCCAAAACATTTGTGTGGAATAATTCTAAATTCTTTGATTTTAGTTTTTTTTTTTTAATTTTTTAGAAATTGACCATCTTTACATTTATAAAATGCAACCTTCATAAAATTTAAATTCAATGGCTTTGAAATTTGAAATTTTCACTTGAGAATGATGGCTTTTTAATCCCTTCTCACTTATGTGTCCTAATGTTTAATGTTGAGCATTAATATGTATATCCAAGCATGTTGTAAATCTCACTATTCTTGTATTAGAGGCAGTGTAGAGTGTATCAGTCTTAATTCCTATAGAATTTATCATGTCTCCTTAGGTCACTTCATAATTTTTTGCATTGAATAAAGTATTTCAATCATCATCTTTTTCTATTTATAAATTAATTTTCTCCTTAGGATAAAAAATAAGTCTAACCTTACTCAACTTATATAATACAACATTTAGGGTTTGGAATATCTGATCACATATTCCCACAACATAAAATAGCTCATTGCACTAAGAAAATTTTTTAATGGTCTTTGAAGAAAGTCATCTTTAGGTTAGAGCTTGGTGGCCGACCTTGGCCAACATTGTTGGGATTAAAATGTTATATTTTATGTCCATTATTGCTCAATTTAAATAAATTGCTAAATGGTCTAAAATTTCTTAAATATCATATCCATTTCTCAATACTATTTATCCAAAACTTTATCCATTATAATTATCAAAATTCTCCCTTGGAAACCCTCGACATATGTTAAGTTCTTCTGCATTTTGTCTTATTCTCCACCTCAACATATGAACTTAAATCTTACCAAACTCCACCAAAAACTTAACATTATAGAATATTATCAGAAATATGTACCATAAATCCATTTACATGTATTTACCCTTCATTTAACAAATTCCATAATGAGCTAAACAAAATATTCCAAAAATTAGTGCAAACTAAAATATTCTTCTCTTTCCCTCCATCAAATTGTTCATAACCCCTCCCATTCAATCATAAAATATATATCACTTGTATACATTCTAAAATATTCATTCATAATCATTTTAATCCATGAATATAATCATAATGCACCCCACATTCTTCATAGTTTGTATTAAATCAAAGTGGAAGGAGGAATTTTTTTTTTTGAATTTTTTTCCATCAAAAGTGATTTCTTGTTGCTTTATCTTCAAACTTGTAAGTTAATTAAATAAATTTTACTTAAATTATTTAATATTTTATGATACATTAGATTCATTTAGTTAACAGTAAAATGGAAGTATAGTATTTGGAATCCCATGGTCATGACATAAAATTCTAACTTTTAAGCTCCACTATGTAGCTTCGCCTCTCCCCTCTTATGTTAAAATACCCAGAGAACACTTTGGTGAGGATATGATTCAAAATAAATCCATTAGTACAAAGACATATATCTTAATTACATTTTTTTGCACTTTCATTTTTAATGATTATGGTTAACTATAGAAGATTTTCTTAATTAACTTCTGATCATTTACTTTCTTAAGAACTTGAGGATAAATAGTTTTTGTAATATTTGATGCATATTAAATTGTAAACATAAGGATCTATGTATTAGAAACTTGGTATTTTAGGCTAAATAGAAAATTGTCAAAAAAATCTAATTTTTTAAGAAGATCTTGAGACATAAGTGGTCTTGCACATCCTCATAATTTTAAAGTTCTTTTGCATTAAGCTTTTATTTAATTGAGTCTTTATATTAATTTTCTCTCTCTTTTATCTACATATCCTTTCATTTTTGTATATATTTATATATTATTTTAAAAAATATAATGTACATGGAATGTTAATCACCTTCAAGACCACATTAAAAATTAGATCACAGTAATAGATTCCTTTGGCCTTAAGTTTTATTAAAGTTGTTTATAGAATTAAGAATCCTTGGATAAAAATATATAAAATAATGCAACAATTTAGAGAATACATAAAAGCTCTCATCCCAACTACACCTCCAATACTTATTAAGAAATTTGCTATTTGCATATGTTACATTCTTGCAACTTGTATTGTTTTGATGATTTCAAATATTATTGTTTTATGTGCAATTATTTCCTAACACTTTTTGGAAGAATTGTATTTGCTTTTGTGTGTACTAACATTTTAGGAAAATTGAACTCCAAACTATGAAGACTTCAAATCAAATTCAGCATACAATACTTTGCAAATTGGAGCTCTAATTTGTTCTTTGAATTGAGAGGGAGTGATTGTAATTGAATGAATAAAAATACACACACACACTTAAGGAGATCTTGCAAAATTTGTACTGATCGTACGGGACGAACCTAGTTAGTAAGGGATGATCAGTTCAGTTTTCTCCCCGAAAGAGCATTGGAACGAACAAGAGTTTGAAGAAATTTTTCTAAGTCCTGATCGTCTAGGACGAATTTATTTTCATCCCAGGATGATTTCTTCTTTGTAAAAATTTCATTCAAACGAAATCCAAAATCATTTCAGGATGATTTCTTCTCTGTAAAAATTTCATCCAGATGAAATTCGAATTGTCCCAGGACAATTTCTTCTCTGTAAAAATTTCATCCAAACGAAATTCAAATCGTCCCAGGACGAATTCTTCTCTGTAAAAATTTCATCCAGACAAAATCCAAATCGTCCCAGGATGATTTTTTCTCTGTAAAAATTTCATCTAGATGAAATCCAATTCATCCCAGGATGATGTGAACAGACTTACCAAAATTGATTACGTCCACGCAGTTACTTGGGAACAGACCTATACTATACTGGATTGTACCAGATGAACCTAGTTTGTACGAGATGATGATCGTGTACGAACATAGTTCGTACCAATATACATAAGAATCAATTCTAACACTTTAAGTAAAATCATCCAGGACGATCCAAGATCGTACGGGACGATTCATTTCGTGTTGACCTGAAAAATTTGCAGTTTTGGATGATTTTTCTTGTCTCTCCTATATATAGTCCAATTTAGACTACCACCCAATCTTTTTGCTGATTGATCTTCGTGCCTATTAGAAGAACAGTCAAGAAGAGAGTGTGAGAGAGCATTCAAAGGAGGATTCATACCACTGGAGTGTGAAGGCTTTGCTTGGTGTTCAAAGGTAAGAAACTATACTTGTGATTTTTGATTACATCACTCTTTTCTTTCTTCCTTCTAGATTTCTTGTGAGGAGATTTGTCAAGGAGATCCAATTCTCTATCGACACTTGGAGAGTGTAAACAGACGAAGGGTTCTCTGCGCACACTAGGAGAGTGTGAACAGCTGAAGGGTTCTCTGCCTACACTAGGAGAGTGTGAAAGGACGAAGGGTTCTCTGCCCACACTAGGAGAGTGTAAAAGGACGAAGGGTTCTCTTCCCACACAAAGAAAGTGTGAAAGGATGAAAGGTTCTCTGCCCACACTAGCAGAGTGTGAAAGGGCGAAGGGTTCTCTGCCAACACTGGGGATAGTGTTAAAGGAAGACGGTTCTCTACCGCACCGGGTAGTGGTGAAAAGAGTGTTTGTAAAGGCTTCTCTGCCTTGCAGTGGGTGAAAAAGGAGAGACACTATTGGTATTAGTGCATTACTCGGAGGGTGCCTCCGGGGAGTGAATGTAGGTCTGGTTTACACCGAACCACTATAAATTTTATGTCTTTTATATTTACTGTTTTTTATTTTCTGCATTTTGTTTTGTTACAAAAAATTGTGTTTGATATTTTTTTCTAAAAATCCATTAAAATTAAATTTTGTTTCAACATACTCAAGAGGGATAATTTTTTTTTGAATACAAATTCCCCCCCCCCCCCCCCCCCTCTTAGATAGCCTTGGGATATAAGCTTAAGTTTAACAACCTAATTCATAGTGAACGAATTTTAACAAGTGGTATCAGAGCTTTGTTTCAAAATCATTAGTTTAAACTAGTTTTTGATTAACGTAAATGGCTACATTTGGAAACTAAAACACACCTGAGGATTACTCTATTACTAGACCTCCATTGTTTGACGATATACCTTTTGATTTTGGAAAACACACATGTCTACTTTCTTACAGTCACTTGATTATCGTATGTGGATCTTAATCTAGGAATGATATACAAAACCAACTAGATTAGTTGATGGAGTTAGAGTTGAAACACCTTTTATAGACTTGACAGTAGAAGAATGTGACTTAGCACAACTAAACGCCAAATGCTTGAATAGTTTCTTTTGTGCTGTAAAATTGGAAGACTACATGCGGGTTTCCACTTGCAAAAGTGGAAAGGATATATGAGATAGACTTTGTATAACATATGAGGGGACTAATGAGGTTAAATAATCTAGACTCAATATGTTATTGCATGATTATAAATTATTTCGCATGAAACCTAATGAATCCATTTCTTACATGTACACAAGATTCACACAAATTGTTACCTCTTTGCATGGACTTGGTAGGGAACTAACGAATGCTGAAATGGTTAATAATATTCTTCGTTGTTTACCTACTGCTTATGATGCTAAAATTACTACAATTACAAAGTCTAAGGATTTAAACATTTATTCTATTGATAATCTTCTTGGTTCACTTATTGCTTACGAGCAAGGAGTTAGCCAAAAAAAGATTGATGCAGGTGAACCACGAAGGGAAAAGAACATAGCACTGAATGTGGAAGAGTCTGAGAGTGAACACTCACAACCTGAGGATGAAGAAGACATCGCCTTGATGACTAGAAAATTCAAAAGCTTTCTAAAAAGGAAGTAGAAGAAATGTCAGTAATGGAATAGAGGTAAATTGAAAAATAAATAACAAGGTTTCAAATGAAGTTATTTGCTATAAGTGCAATAAACCTGGACATATAAAGACAGATTGCCCTAAACTCAAAGTCAATCCTAGCAAGGAGAAGGTAGAGGAGAAACCTACTGTAAAGAAGGGCAGATAGATGTTTCAAAAAGCTTTCTAGGCGGACTGAGGTTCAGATTCATCAGAGACTAAAAAAGAAGAGGAAGTCACTAATTTGTGCTTAGTGGCTGACAATCTTGATCACTCAGATCAAGAAGAGTTATGTGACTTAACTTATGATGAATTATTTGAAGTTTCTAAACACATGCATGATGCATATAGAAAAATGAAGAAAATGCATGCTAGTCTAAATCTAGAATTTGAAGAACTTTAAAAGGAACATGAAATCCTTAGAAAAGATCATGCTTTGATTGATAACAACCATATGAAATTACTTGATTAGTTTGATGACTTGAATAAAAATCATAAGAATTTAAAATCATTCTATGCAAAACTAGAGAAAGATTTTAAGAATTCTAACGATGAATTAGAGAGAAAACTTTATAGAACCAATTATACAAATCAAATTTTAGAAGATATGAATTCATTTTATAAATTAATGATAAAAGCTCTCGAGGATAATAGGATACCACCTAAACTTGAAGATTTTACTAATGCTATTCTGTATCCTAAATTTATGTAATCCCTGAAAAGATAGATGAATGTTAGAAGACTTAGAAATCCATTTCCTAAAGTAAAATGTAATAATTATGGATTATTTGGACATATAGCTCACACCTGTACTTTGAAGATAAAAACTAATTTGGTGTGGAAACCTAAGATGCTTAAACCTAGACATATCATACATGCATCTGATTATAAATTGCTAAAAGGTGAACCCAAACTTGTTTGGCATTTGATAATTTTGCAGGGACACTCTCAGACAAGACCTTGTGAGAGCATATGGTACCTGGACAGCAGATATTCAAAGCACATGACTGGAGATACTGCTCAATTTATAATGCTGGAATCCAGGAGTGGAGTCAAGGTTACACTTAAAGATAACACCATAAGTAAGGTGGTTGGGATAGGTATGATTGAAAATTTAAAGAATTTTTTCACAGACAATGTATTATTGGTTGAAGGCTTAAAACATAATTTGTTAAGTATAAGTCAGCTATGCGATAAAGGTTATTATGTAAAATTTTTTCTTACTATTTGCATATTAATACTAAATGGTAAAAATGTTTTGAATAGAAAAAGGGTAAACAATGATTATATGCTAGATTTAAATTGCATTCAAACTCCTACTGCTTTTTGTTTAAAAATTATATCTGATGAGTCATGGCTTTGGCATAGGAGACTTTGTCATTCTAGTATGAAAAACCTTAGGAGGATTACCCAAAAAAACTTAGTGAGAGGTATACCAAAACTAGACTTTACTAAGGACCACCTCTGTGATGCATGTCAATTAGAAAAATAGGTGAAGTCCTCTTTTCAGTCCAATAAGGATCTTAGAACAAATAAACCATTGGAGATTTTGCATATGAATCTTTTTGGGCCAGTTGGAAATGTGAGTCTAGAAGGGAAGGTATACGGTTTTATAATTGTGGATGATTTCTTAAGATTTATATGGGTTAGATTTTTTTTTCACAAGAGTGAATCATTTGAGGAATTTAAAAATTCTTTGACTTGGAATCAAAGAAAACTAGGTTGTGAAATTATATCAATTCAAAGTGATCATGAAGGCAAATTTGAAAAAAAAAAGTTTGAGGATTTTTGTAAGGAGAAAGGAATTGATCACAATTTTACAGCACCTAGAACCCCTCAGCAGAATGGGGTAGTCGAAAGGAAAAATAAAACATTAGTAGAAGCTGCCCGAGCAATGTTGGCAAAATATTCGCTTCCTAAATATTTTTTGGCTGAGGCGGTTAGTACAACATGCTATGTTCTGAATAGGGTGAATGTGAGATCTTGTTTAAATAAAATACCATATGAGTTGCTAAAAGGGAGAACATCGAATTTGTCTCATTTGCATGGTTTTAGTTGCAAGGTATTCATTCATAACAATGGAAAATTTGCCTTATAAAAATTTGATCCAAAATCAGATGAAGAAATTTTTGTTGTATACTCAAGTGGTGGAAAATCTTATAGAGTATTCAATAGAAGAACTTTGATAATTGAGGAAACCACACATGTTGTATTTGATGAATCTGGAAATATGGAAGAGCAAAATATTGTAAAAGATGAAATTGAGATCAACTTCCAAAAGATTGATAAATTGAACGTGGAAGAAAATGTAAAAAAAAAATTTGGAGATAGAAAACCCTTTTCGTAGAGATTTGAGATTTTCTAAAAACCAACCAAGAGAATTGATCATAGGTGAACCAAGTGAGGGTGTAAGGACTAGGAGTGGATTAAATAAGGAAGTCAATCATTCAGCCTTCATTTCAACCATAGAACCCACTAATATTAATCAAAAGAAATTTAGAGGGATAATTGGATCTTTACTTTATTTGACTGCTAGCTGACCCGATATCATGTTTAGTGTTTGCTTGTGTGCTAGAATTCAATAAGATCCAATAGTATCACATTTGACAGCAGGGAAAAGGATTTTAAGATATTTGTTAGGAATACAGAACTTAGAAATTTGGTATCCTAAGTTTAGCTCTTTATTTAAAATTATTGGTTATTCAGATTCTGACTTTGCAGGCCGTAGGGTGGATAGGAAAAACACTTCTGGAACATGTCAATTCATTGGAAATTCATTAGTTTCATGGTCTAGTAGAAAATAAAATTCAGTAGCCCTATCTACTGCTGAAGCTGAATACATTGCATTAGGAAATTGTGTGGCACAAGTACTTTGGTTGAAACAACAATTGATTAATTTAGGATTAACTATAGGCACTATACCAATTTATTATGATGATACTAGTGCTATCTGCATTTCTAAAAATCCTATTCAACATTCAAGAACCAAACCCATAGACATATGACATCATTTCATAAGGGATCAAGTATCCAAGGAAGAAATTGAACTCATTCATGTTACAACTGAAACTCAACTTGCAGACATTTTTACAAAACCTTTAGCCTTTGATACTTTAAGTGCATTAAGAACGAGGCTTGGTGTGATTGATTTAAATGCTGAAATAAAAATATTTTTGCAACATTGATGTTTTTTTATTAATTTAATTTAATTTTTTTTTGTTTATGATTTTGTTTATGTGATTTCTTTCCTTTTTAGAGTCTGTGTTTTCATCGTTGATTTTGGTATTTTTGTGATTTTGATTTCTAGTTTTAGTTTTGAGTGCAAAAAGAAAAAAAAAATTTATCATCATTGTCCAGGACGAAATCATTTCGTACGAGACGATTTGTGTAGTATGACAAACTGTGAGATTTTGAACCGTTTTATGTGCAGTTTTAATGTACCTCGTCTGTACGATCGTCACGATTGTCCAGGATGAAATATTTTTCAAACGACGGGATGAATGAATGGAGCAGTTGAATGGATAAGACAGTTTTTAATATGAACTTCGTCTGTATGAATATTTGGTTCGTTTGGACGAACACATGTCGGTTTGATGTAGAGGATGGTTTAAACTGTCATTAAAATGATATAAGTTCTGATCATCCCGTGACGAACACGTATTCGTCTGTATGATCAAACTGGTCAAAAGTCTGAATGAAAGGATGCATTGTAAGTTGTGTTGATTACGAAAAGCCATTTCATTTTGATGCATTGAATCGTCTGTATGAAAATTTTTTGTATGGGATGAATTTTTTTTTCCTCCAGTACGAACATGCCATTTTTCAATAAATTGGCAGGCTTTTGAACTTAACTGTCACACTCTAAACATCACTTTCAATCTCTTTTGTTCTTTAGATCAGTCCTTTTCAGATGGCTAGTTCTAGTTCAAGTAAGAGGCAGAAGGTCATAAAAAAAGAAACCACATAGGAATCCTTCAGAGAACATTCTGTCTGAGGAAAATGAGGAATTTTTTCCTCGATTTGCCTCAGCCAAAATCACACCCTCTAGAATACTACTTCAAGAAAATCTTACTTTCTAGGTAATGATTCTGTTCGCCTCGACCCAATTTGATTTCATTCTTACTCTAGTCCACCCTTACAACAAAGAGACTTTTCACTATTTCCTGGCCAATATGTCCTTTGGGCCTCGTCAGTCTGTAGTCCACTCCTTTGTCTTTAAACAAAGAGTAAAAATTACTAAGCATGACATAGGAGCATTTCTAAACTTAAGAACTGAAGGGGAAAGAGCAAATTATCTGATCACTACCGATGACTATTCATGGTCTGAATCCAATCAAGTGATTAGAGGGAATAATGTGAATGAACATGTGGCTAGAGTATTCAGTCTTGTGAAAACTGCACGAATCATCCATCATGTCTTTAGAACTTCCATTATCCCTAAGGCTGGTGATAGAGTGAACATAACTCCACTTCTTTCTAAGGTCACTTTTATGGTCATGACTAAAAAAAAACTATAGATGAAGCCCAGTTAATTCTTGATTATCTTTTTGGGCTTTCTGAAATAGGTCATGCTGATCAGAAAAGAAAAATGAATATTGCTTTAGGATATCTCGTTGCTTATATTCTGGAGAAGAAGTATGGTTTGACTAATCCTGATCAGGAGTTTGAAGATTTGCTCTATTACAATGATGCATCATTCAGAGAAATCTTCAAAAATGATGACACAAGTAAGGCACACGTCATCAGTGACACTGAGGAGGAACCTGAAGCCGAACCAGCACCGACCAATGATACAAATTATAGAAAATTGGTTCAAAGATTTGATCAGCTAGAGACTCATTTTTATCAATGTTTTGATCAATTTGAAAATCGCTACAATCAGGATATGGGCTTCATAAGAGAGCAAATAAATGATTTGAACAGTAACATGCATATGGTAAGCAGTTACTTTACCTTCTTCAATGCTTAACCTCCTCCTCCTCCAGATCAGGGACCGTCCGAGTGATTGTTACACTTTCTATTTTGTGTTTGAGTTCTTATCGTTCATGTGTTTGCTGTTGTTTTGTTGTATTTCTTTGGATGGATTCTTAGATGTATTTTCTGTTTTTCTCTAGTTGGTGTGTATTGATATCGATTGCAGTGACTGTAATAACTTTTTTATATCAATATAAGTAAACATGTCTTGTCTTTATCTTATTTCTAAAATGTGTGTTTAACTATGAAAATCTTTGGATTTTATTTTCTTATTAGTGCTATAATTCTTAAAATGCAAATTAAAAATCAGACTCATTAGAAAATCTAATTTTTTCTAAATTTATGTTTAGCTTATAACTTGATAATAATTAAGATTGTCAAATTTCATGTCTCTTGTTTAGACTACCTTAATTTATTATTGCAATTGTGATATTTTTCTTATTTTGTATTTCACTCTTCAATTAATATTTATGCACTTAGATTAATTTAAAAACTTTAATTAATGACTTTGGAAAGAATACATTTACTCTTGATAAATGTACAAATGTACAAAAATCAAAAGGAAAGCGCAATGGTTCGCAATGTGAAAAAGAGACAAAAAATTAGCCCAATAAATGCAAATATGCACAAAAGTGTGTCAAAAATTTGAAAAAGATACGCAAAGAGTCACTTGTGGTAGTTATTTCTTTCCAGACTCTTTTAATCTTCTCATTCAAATTGATCGTGTTCATTTACGTATATTGAATTTTGAAATATACAATTTTTCTTTTCATCCTCTTTGCAATGATGTCTCTATCTAAATGTCTAAATTTAATCATGTTGTTTAATAAATTTTTTATTATCTAAGTTATGTCTCTTCTTGAATTCTATGATTTATTATGATTTGTCTAAATTACTAATTTTCATTTGCAAGACTTTATTCCAATCACTTTTAAGAATGAATTTTTAAATGATTTTCATATGTCTGCTTTTTCAAGTTTTTTTTTCTTCTTGACTTTTTGTTGTTGTCAAAAAGGGGGAGAAATAATTGTTTGTTATTTGTTGTGATCGTGTCGTTTTGGTTTTGTCTGTTTTGTCTTGTTTTGTGTTTTGTTCGTTGTTGGGTGTTTTTAAAATTTTTTAAAATAAAAAATTTAAAAAAAATTTTATGTTTAAAATTTTAAAAAATTTTGTGTTCAATGACCCCTTATTTTCACGTGCTCATTAATTCAGGGGGAGTTTAGAAGATTCTTAGAATTTGAAATTCGACAAACAATAATTATTTTGCGATCATCAAAAAGGGGGAGATTATTAAGAATGTTGCTATTTGCATATGTTACATTCTTGCAACTTGTATAGTTTTGATGATTTCAAATATTATTATTTTATGTGCAATTATTTTCTAACACTTTTTGGAAGAATTATTTTTGCTCTTGTATGTACTAACATTTTAGAAAAATTGAACTCTAAACTATAAAGACTTCAAATCAAATTCAGCATACAATACTTTGCAAATTAGAGCTCTAAATTGTTCTTTGAATTGAAAGGGAGTGATTGTAATTGAGTGAATAAAAACACACACACACAAACTTAAGGAGATCTTACAAAATTTTTACTGATCGTACGGGACAAACCTATTTCGTACGCGACGATTAGGTCAATTTTCTCCTCGTAAGAGCATCGGAATGAACAGAAGTTGGAGGAAATTTTCAAAGTCCTGATCGTCCAGGACAAATTTATTTTCGTCCCAGGATGATTTCTTCTCTGTAAAATTTTTTTCCAGACGAAATCCAAAATCGTTTCAAGACGATTTCTTTTCTGTAAAAAATTCGTCCAAACAAAATTCAAATCATCCTAGGTCGAATTCTTTTCTGTAAAATTTCGTCCAGACAAAATCCAAATCATCTGAGGTTGATTTCTTCTCTGTAAAAATTTCATCCAGACGAAATCCAATTCGTCCTAGGATGATGTGAACTGACTTACCAAAATTGATTACGTACATGCAGTTAATTGGGAACCGACCTATGGTATAACAGATCGTACCTGACGAACCTAGTTCCTTCGGGATGATGATCGTGTACAAACATAGTTCATACCAATATACATAAGGATCATTTCCGACACTTTAATTAAAATCGTCCAGGACGATCCAAAATCATACGGAATGATTCATTTGGTGTTGACTTGAAAAATTTGCAGTTTTGGATAGTTTTTCTTGTCTCTCCTATATATAGTCCAATTTAGACTGCCACCCAATCATTTTGCTGATTGATCTTCGTACCTATTGGAAGAAGAGTCAAGGAGAGAGTGTGAGAGAGCATTCAAAGGAGGATTTCTACCACTAGAGCGTGAAAGCTTTGCTTGGTGTTCAAAGGTAAGAATCTCTACTTATGATTTTGGATTACTTCACTCTTTTCTTTCTTCCTTCTAGATTTCTTGTGAGGAGATCTGTCAAGGAGATCTGGTTATTTGCCGACACTTGGAGAGTGTAAACGGATGGAGGGTTTTTTGCCCACACTAGGAGAGTGAACAGCTGAAGGGTTCTCTGCCCACACTAGGAGAGTGTGAAAGGACGAAGGATTATCTGCCCACACTAGGAGAGTGTGAAAGGATGAAGGGTTCTCTGCCAACACTGGGAATAGTGTAAAAGGAAGACGGTTCTCTATTGCACCAGGTAGTGGTGAAAAGAGTGTTTGTAAAGGCTTCTCCACCTTACAGTGGGTGCAAAAGGAGAGACACTATTGGTATTAGTGCAATACTCGGAGGGTGCCTCCGGAGAGTGGATGTATGTCAGGTTTAGACCGAACCACTATAAATTTTGTGTCTTTTATTTTTACTGCTTTTTATTTTTTGCATTTTGTTTTGTTATAAAAAATTGTGGTTGAAAAACTTTTTCTAAAAATCCATTAAAGTTTATTTTCGGTTCAACATACTCAAGAGGGATAATATTTTTTTATTACCAATTCACTCCCCCTCTTGGATAGCCTTGGGACATAAGCTTAGGTTTAACAACCTAATTCATAGTGAACGAATCTCAACAATACTTACTCAATTAAATCCATAAGTGCAAATGATAAAAATTTATATTCAAACCCCAAGAAAAACCAAACCATTAAAGGTGCACCAAATATAAATGGAGGAATTGGAGATAATTATTTTTTAAATACTTAATATTCAAGTGATGGACCTGAAAAAATTAATGTTAAATCCCCAACTAATGACTTTATGCATGCCATGAAACATTTTGTAAATGGATGAAATCTTTAACATATATAAAATGGATAACTATGAAAGATTTATTTCTACTAAGATGATGTTGGAAGGGTATTCTAAAATTTATTTTATAAATGCTTTAGGAAAAAATATATGTTATCAAGAACCAACCTATATTTTGATAGAAATGAGGAATTATTAGGAGTAAAATATTATGCTCAGAACCATGATAAGTAATCACATGATTAATTATTGATTTGAAGGCATGGTAAGCTTCCTAAAATTGAATATTTAAATTCTTTAATAGACCAACATTTTAGAATTGATTATGCTGACAATAATTACCAACTTGCAAATATTTTTTTTTCAAACTAAGATTTATATTAGGAATTTGGTTAAAACTCATGAACATCATATCTTAAAAGAAACTTTTCATTTTGCTTTTTTAGTTAAATAATAAAATAAACTCATATTTATTTCTATATTTAAAAATTAAGCTTATTTCATGCCATTCCATCACTTTGCTACTTAACGCACTCGTCCCACTATCTATCACATTTTAAAATTTTGGTTAAAGCTCTTATTAAATGGGGTTATCAAAATGTTTTGGAGTTAATTTATTTTAAAGTCATAAAAATTGTCATATAAAAAACAAATGTAAAACCCAAATTCTATTCTTAGAAAAAATTTGAAGACTTAATTTATAATAAATTTGAAGAAGTTTAAGATATTATCATATTATCTATTAAAGAGTTGAAATTCATTAATGAACTCCAAATCAATATGATGAGGTCCCTTATTTATACAAAAATTTAGATGTAAGATGAGAGGAGGTTAATTTTGCAAAATTGAAGTATAATTAATGATATCTCAACCCACACCTAATTTGGATCTAACATTGAAACTACAATAGATCCTTAACAATTTCAAGTTAGCTGATAATTAAAATTTCTTTATCATATCACAAATAGTTCCCATAAACAATTATTATTATAAAGAATAAATATGTTATTAGAAGGACCTTAGTTGTATAATCTGATTGGCATTTACTGTGGAAGGTAAAATACTTATATCTTTGAACTTAATATTAGAACCAACGAAACTATTATGAATACATTATTTATTCATTAATGACCCTTAATTTACAACATAATATTACTTCAAGGAATACTCTTAAGATTTAAATAATTATCATAAAACACCTAATGCTAATGTTAGTATGTCCATTTATGAGCTAAATTTTCGTACATCCATTTTGCCTTCTTATTTAACACTAACCATAAAGACAGCATGATTTGGAAACATACACTTATTTTTTATAAATCCTTTCTACTTGTTTCCTTGAAGAGAATTCATGCAACAACATAATGAGACAAGCATATATGGTGTTGTTTCTCCACTTCTCTTTGATTCTACTACACAAGATAAGTTTTTTGATGAATTACCTCATCTTATAGGCATTCAACACATAACAACTTTCCAATCATCCGCACTGTAGGATGAACTTTATTAAGTATTTTAAAATCAAATGCTTTGTTGTGAAATTACTAAAGAGAATTTTTTTGAGGGGAGGTTTAGTTTGCGAGTTATCCTAGCTCTAGTTGACCTTAAGAAAGATGAGATATGGTGAATGTGTGTTGAATTTAGTAAATAAATAAATTAATATTAAATATAAGTTTCTTATTTCCCTATATCTTTGATGGTATTTTGGATTAAATCTCAGAAGAAATTTTCTTTAAAAAAATTATATGAAAAATGGTCATCACCAAATCAGATGTATATTTAGAGATAAGTGAAGAACTTTTTTCAAAACACTTGAGTACTTTATGAATGGATTATCTTCCCATTGGACTCCAAAATATTCCTAACAAATTAATAATATTCACAAAAATTATTCATAAGAACTATATGAAAATTTTGGTGGTGTATTTTAATGATATATAAAATTTTAGTTATAGTGAAAATTAACTACCGCAACACCTCCAATAAGTCTTCAAAATTGTTAGGTAAGAAAAATTAACATTTATTTTAAAAATAATTCTCTTATAATGTTTAGGTAAGTATATAAAGATTTATTGTGTCTATGCTAGACTCAAATGAGACCCTTCCAAATTTAGAGCAATCCAAGAATAACCAACACATAAGAATTTTATTAAGGTTAGATGCTTTCATGATCTAGTCACTTTTTATATGAGATTGATGAATGACCTCTTTATTATTATTTTTTCTAACCTTATATACTAATATAATATAAATTTTGCTAGACCCCTACTAAACAAAAAATGTTAGATCAAATTAAAATTTTGATTTCAGCATCCCCAATCCTTAAGCTTCTTAATTATTGAAAAACCAAATATAACTTGCAATGCTCCAAAAAACTAAATTATAGGATACCATTAGTAAAGAGAATTACTTTGTATTATTCTTTATAGAAAGGCTAAATGTAGATAGGTAACAATATTCCTCTTTAACTAACAATTTCTTATGATATAATCCTTATGAAATTAGAGACACAATCCACATCATATGGATTTTATTCTCAACTTAGACCATCATGCCCTAAAATTCAACAATACTATAAAAAATATATAATTAAAGAATGTTGGCGTAACGTCTCTCTAAGCCTGCTGCAATTCCTGGGCGATTCTATGGTTTCTCCCTCGTGCAGTGGTTCTCGGCCCTCTTGGCTTGGATTTTCCACTATTTTTGCTTGATTTCATTCGTTTTTCTCATTCTCTTCTATTTCATTGGCTGATTTATTTATCGTGCAGGGAGATGATGACTCCATCATCATCTATCCCAATTTCTTCCTCTCTTTTTGAGGGGAAATCACAATCTTTCAAAGATGTAGTCACAAGATCTTCATCTTCTTCACCAAAACTTAACTTTGTTCATTCATCATTTAAGGGCTATCCAGTTGTTCTTTTCAAGGACTCGGTTGTTGAACAGTTAGTCTCTCCTTATGCATTAACTTTGGTTGGTAAGTTTATGTTGAGAAGACTGAATCTTGATGTTATACAGAAGTTTTTTCTTAACCAAAAGCTATATGGATCTTTTCACATTGGTTTACTTGATCAATGACATGTTGCTATCCAACTTTCAAATGATCTTGATTATAGCTACTTATTTGCTCGAAGATCATATTATATTCAAGCATGTCAAATGATTTACTGAAATAGACTCTGAATTTTGACGTTAGGGAGTAATCCACTATTGCTATAGTTTGGATTTCTTTTCCTTACTTGCACCTGCATTTTTTTAATCATCAAATTCTTTTTTGTATGGCCTCCATCTTTGGCCGCCCTTTACAAACTGACCGGGCTACGGCTTCGGTGTCAAGGCCGTCAGTTGCTAGGGTTTTTGTTGAGTTAGATGTCTCTAAGAAACATCCTAGTGAAATTTGGATTGAATTAGAAGTCAAGGGATATTTCCAAAAACCTGATTTTGAGAATTTACGGATATTTTGCTCTTTTTGTAAAATGCATGGGCATGGTAAGAATGACTATTTTTGGAAACACACTCACTTTCATATAGCTAAGAACTCTGTGAAACAAATGAATGATGTGGTGGATCATGATGTGTCTTACCCATCCCCTTTGGTGGGTAATACTCCTAATCCTTCACAAGAAATTGAGGACTAGTTAGTGGTTATTGAGAAGGAACCTAGTTCAGATGTTCACAATGATGCTTCTAATATTGATATTTTGATTCATGATCTGGGAGTTTGTTGACCTCATTTTTGTATGAGGTCACTTGGACCAATCCTGACTCCAAATCAATTCAATCTTCAAACCAATCTAAACTCTAGGATTCTCCTAAATCCAGACCTTAGGATCTACTCAGATCTTAGAAATCCAAACCAAATTCAATGCTAAAAGGCCAAGTCCTAAAAGCCTTTTCCAGTGAATTTTAAAACACTTCAAAAACCAATCAAATGTCCTCCGATTCAGAGTCTGTCAGTTGCATAGTGATGGGACATGTTTTTGGAGGCAACCATCCAAATTTCAGGCCATTCTGAGGTCTCTAACCCAAGAAACTAAATCAAAATCCAAAGGCTATAAAACCTTCAAATATTTACAGCCTATGCCACTGGACCTGTCACGTAGAAGATTCTGACCTCAGAGCCTTCACCAAAACCTCTAGTCACTTCCAGACCATTAATCCTGATATGTTGAATAATAAACTATATTTTTTTGAACTCATGTCATCCCCTAGTGGGCATGAGCCCAAAATGACCAAAATACCCCTATGGGGCTCAAATAGTGATTTCAAACCAAATGAATCCCAAATTGAATGCAACCACCTCCAGCAAGTTTCAAATGTCATTTCAAACCTGTTGGACCCATTCCCAACCCCTGGGTCAACTTGGTTGATCAAGTCAACAGGTTTGACCCAAGAGGCCCTTTAAGAATCCAAATAGGTGTTTTGAACCAAATGACCACCTCAGACCATAGGACCACACCCAATACATTCTAAATGTCATTTTAAATTGATTGAACCCATTTTTAAACCTTGGGTCAACCTGTTTGACCAGATCAAACAAATTTGACATAAAGCCCTTAATGGGCCAAATAGGCCCATTTAACCAAATCAAGCCTTTTGAATTCTCAACCTCACTTCAATGATTAATTTAAGCATCCACAAATCATTTGGGGTCAAGTCACCATGGATCTTGACTTGGTCAAAACCTTGACTATAGTCAAACACATACATACACATATTTTTAGCATTCAAATCCTATTTCCTTAAAACTTCAAACCCTTCCAACTCTTTCAATCAACTGTCTAAGCCACTCTAGCTGCCATCTCAGCATACATTAACCCATTGACTAGTCAAACAGTCAATGGGTGGTCAAAGGAGCTTCCAAATGGCTAAAATCCTTAATCAAATTTGTTAAACTTAAACCCAAATCAATCCAGCAGATTAGTTAAGGTCTAGAACCTTCCAAAAGCTCATCTTGACCCTTGGATCTAGATCCAATAGCCCCCATTACTCTATGTGTCCAAATAAAGGACAAAAGACACTTTCCATGTATGATGTCCTTTAGTCCTTTGATTCTTCTGCTCCCACCAACTCCCAGTGACACATGGCAGCATCTGGTGGTCCAACCATTTTATCCTAGCCGTCCAAGTAGCCTGGGGACGTTTGAATATGGGAAAATGCCCTAAGGAGCCCTCATTTAATCGATAACATTCTCTCACCCATCTAGAGCTCCTCCAGCTAAACTCTTTGTTCATTCGAGCTCTACTGGGTCTCCTCTACCTTCCCACTATAAAACCTAAGTGGTTGCACGTCACCGACGGTGATCTTCCGGTGAACCCACCACTTAATCCATCCCAGCCTCGTAGCAGTCGATCCAGGCATTTTCAAGCTCGGTGTTGTGCTAGGGATATACACTTGGATAGTCTACAAGCTCAACCATCCATTTAAAGGTCCAAACTGTCCATTAAATCAATATAAATCTCTAAACCTAGCTTAGGACACTTAGGTAGATTTAACTTTTCATTGAGCTGATTATTTTCCGCGAAATCAGGCCCCCAAATTTTATGTTAATGTTTTTAATCTATACTTAAAATCTCATTAAAAATGATTGATTCGATCGAACGAACAAGGCGAAAATTGATTTCTAGGGCGTCACTCACAATCGCCTGGTAGTGTACGTTTTCTGGACCGTTGATAACACGATCAACGGTCTAGATCAAGTATTTCCGCCATTCGTTCATCAGTGTATTCCCGATCTATCGATCGATCATTCGTTCAGCATATAAAATGACCGTTGATTTATTACAGCGGGCGATCGGGCGGCATGCGACAGCGGCTGACGTGGTTAAGTTAACCGTGTCCCGCCGCCGCCAATGATTGGCATTAATTGTCGCTGCCGTGGTTTTGATCCAACAATCCTGAGATGGCCACATCACCCCGCCGTCACCGTGCCTCGATCTGACGAATGTCATTGAGCCACTAGTCCCGCCGTCATCGCCAGAGCTGTTATTAAGCTAAAATTCAATTTTTAATTAATTTTAAATAGCAGAAACTTTATAAAAATGTTAAAAATTCAAATAAAATCCAAAAAATTTATATCTTATATCAAATTGCTCAGAATTTTAAAGTCTTTAAAATAAATTAAACTTATTTTGAAATATTTAATGTATCTTAAATAATTTTAAAACATTTAAATTTTGATATTTTAATTATTAATTAATTAAAAAAATCAAATTAGTTAAATAATTTCAAAATAAATTTATTTTGGAATTATTTCAAATAATAATAAAAAAATCTTTAAAATAATTTTAATATATTTTTCAAAACATTCAAGATTCTTTAAACTATTTAATTAATTAAATATTTAATTCATATTTAGACATTAAATTAAATAAAAAAAATCAAATCAAAGCTTTAATTTCAAAATATTTTAAGTAAATTAGAGAGCTATTTAAATTTATTCTAATTTAAAACTAGGTTTAATTTAAGATATTTTGAAATAGGTTTAAATAATTTATTTAAACCCCTTAACATTTAAATCATATTTAATTAAATCTTAACTCAAGTCATTTTGAAAATTCCAGACAACTTCTATTCTAAATCGTCTTAAAATTTTCAAATATTTTCAAAATCATTTTGAAACTATGTTAAAACTATTTTGGGAGTTTGTTCAAAAGTTATTTTGAATTACTTAAATTTTCTAAAATTTCCAAAACTAACTTTTTTCTAAATATTAAAATTAATTTTAAAACTGTATATGTTAAACTTTGAGAACATTTGAGAGATCCATTGGAATTTCAAACTTGGATTAAGTATGCTTGAACATGAATCATTGGGGAGATTAGTGAATAGTTGTTTTCCAACTATTCATTAATCAATATCTTTTTCTATGTTAATTAGCTTTGTATCTTGCACGATTAGGTTGTACACACACCACCTAGCCTAGGATCTCCTAATTTTAAGGATTTGATTGTGTTGTTATGTAAGTTTCACTCATGCTTGTCCAAGGGTTAGAGAGGACATTGATTGCAAACCTATAACATAGTGTCACTAAGGACAATAATTAAGGACCTATGTCTAGAAAACTTAGAGAAATTCTAGAAATTAGGATATACATAATTTTGACTTGAAATTTGAACCAATTAAACTTAGTGACGCTTTCAGCCCTTAGAAAAAAATTTTCATTGATTTTTGAAATCATTAAGGCCCTTCATTAATTTTCCAAATCTTAAACCCTTAATTAAACCCTCAAAACTACCATAAAATGTAATAAATCCATTTTAAACCCAAAAATTTAGTATAACCCCTCTAACTGACCAGATTTAAATCCTTAACTCATAAAAATTAAAATACCCATGATTTGACAAAAAAATAAACCTTAATTTAATTTTAAGTGAAATTCAATCTTTAATTAATTAATAATAATTAAAAATTCCAAAAATTTTCCAAACACTTGGGAATCTCTCCTTAGGTCATCCTTGACCTTTGGAGCTGATTTCAAGGAGTTGGGACTTTATTTGGAGCAAAATTGTAAAAAGGCTCTCTAATTTAGTAATTTTAAAAATTCCATAATTACACAAATTTCAAACCTTCAAAACTAATTCAAGAAAAATCCAAATCAGTCAAACTCACTTGCATTCAACTCATAATAATGATTAATATTTACTAAAAATATTAAACTTCCAGAAATTTGTCAAAATAAAAAAGTCAACTTTTTGGTCAAACCTTAAGTCAAAATCAAGATAAAAATTCAAACCTTCATAATAAAATGTAGAAAAATCCAAATTTAGCATACTTACTATCTAACTGATCGTATTAAGGTCTAATATTTTATTAAAATACTAACTTTCTAGAAAACACTTTAAATTAAAAATTCAAATTTTAACCCTTTAATTAAATAATTAAAATATTCAAAAAAATCGTAAAACTCAACATTGCTTTAAAAAATCCAGAAATGATTAACCAACCCTTAAAAACAGTAGTCAAACAGTTCTAATAAAATTCACTAACTCTTAATCTTTAATCAACCTAATTCACTTAATCATATCGGGTACCACTAGGTAACCCAGGCCTATGAAGCTATTAAGTTAGCTCCAAGAAAGGTGAAATAAACTTCACGGCCTCGGTGTGAAACAAAGGTTGTGTCCTATAAATAATAAAATAAACTTTTAAAATCAATTCTATATTACTAATTACTTAAATTTTAATCAAAATCCTCTTTAAGCCTTTCAACCAATCAAACCTTAAATAACTTCAACTAAATATCCTATTTAGGACATATCAAAGTCACATAGCCTACCTCACACACTTTAGAAGGTTTGCTAGGATCACCGACTCTAGTTTAAGGATAGGTCGGTGTTTACTTTTTCGATGTGTGCCGGGTTTCTGATCTTTTACTGCATGATATTTGCTAGTGTAGAATTGATGTGTTTGCTTACTTACTTCTTGAATTCTGTGATTGATTGTGCGTTAGATTTACCCCTAGGTTAGGGACGAATTATACTTGCTCAATCTTATGCATGTTTCCATGCTCATATAAGGAGCTGAAATTAAAGGGGGCAATTAATAAAAATTAAATATATATACTCTTTGCACAGGTACCTACTGTGCTTAAGACCCCCGTTAAATAATAAGAGATGGCCAAGTGTGGCTAAAAAAAATTGCATTTCAAATTTCATATAATAACTACTTGGGATTGTTTATATAATTGTTGATTATTAGGATAACCCTGCAGGATCGAGTCTAGAATTTTTTATTCGAATTAATGTAAATTCAATTTGATAAGGTTGTAATTTCTTTATAAATGACTTGAGATTGGGATATAAAGATCCAATTTGAATTCCAAAGAGGTGAAGACATCCCTAAAGTGGAGAGTCTTCTTCCATTTGGAAGTTAAATTAGGATCCCTTTCAAATATCCAAAGAGGATAGATAATACCCTGTTCAAGGGGGGGTTTCTTTCCTTTTGGATATCTGGAGTCGACGAATCAAGATGTTCATGAGAAGATGAAGAAATGGGCGATGAGAAGAATCCCAAATCTCAAAATCATTTAAATCTTAGGATAGAATCCGGGTTGTTGTTAGTGGTGTCCAGCCACTTTAATTTTATGTAAATTCTGTGATGTAATAATTAGTGGCACTTGCCATATGGACATTCAATTTGATTGATTTATTTCAATTGACTGCGTATTAGAGATACTTGATTTTCTAGTCTTTATATTTGCATGTCGCATTTGGTTTGACCTGGAATTCAAATTTAGGCTCTTAGGGGTTTGTCAAAAATTCTTCTACTTTAATTAAATAAAATATTTAAGATAAGATAGAAACTCTAAACGGTCCTAAGAAGTAAGCTCGGACTCGCCGAGGGTTTTTTAAGCATTGATATTATACTTTCTCTACCTTGTTAGGCACCTCCCCGCTTGCGGGTTCTAGCAGACCACCTGGCTTATGAGGGTGCCGATCTGTCAAGGGGATGTTGTGCAATCTCTATGTAAAAACCTATTTTCTAAGCCAAAAATTTTTAAACTGCTACATACTGATTTATGCATTTAATCGAGTCAATTAGCATGCATCGCATTAGTAACAAATTAAAATCGAGTCTAATATTTAATTGTATTTATTTTAACATTAAATACCCAACATAAGTCTAAGGGGCCAATTAGGATTCGCTCGAGATGTCGGCCCCAACACTTTAAACTCAATCTAATTAATGTCCCGACCACTCTACATAAATTGACCGGACTCATAATTTTAAATCGTTTAGGTGGTTTAGCTTGCTCCCCAATCCAGGCCGGGGTAAGACCTGTTGAGTCTAGTAATTTGGTTGTTAAGCCTAAGTTAATGTCCCAAAGGCTACCAAGATGGGGGTGAATTGGTAGTTTAAAAATTTTAAGCCCTCTTTTAAAATTATGTTGAACCGAAATAAAAATTGTTTCTTTTAAGTTTTGTAGAAAAAGTTTTTCAACCACAAAGTTTTTAAGACTTAAAAATAAAATGCGGAAACGTAAAAACTGTAAAGTAAATGACACCAGATTTATAGTGGTTCGGTCTATAACCAGACCTACATCCACTCCCCAGAGGCACCCTCTGAGTATTGCACTAATACCAATAGTGACTCTCCTTTTTCACCCACAGCAAGGCGGAGAAGCCGTTACAACACACTCTTTTCACCACTACCCGGTGTGGCAGAGAACCATCGTCCTTTTACACAATCCCCAGTGTTGGCAGAGAACCGTCCGTCCTTTCACACTCACCTAGTGTTGGCAGAGAATCCTTCCGTCCTTTCACACTCTCCTAGTGTGGGCAGAGAACCGTCGTCCTTTTACACTCTCTTAGTGTGGGCAAAGAACCCTTCAGTCCTTTCACACTCTCCTAGTGTGGGCAGAGAACCTTACAGCTGTTCACACTCTCCAAGTGTAGGAAGCGATCCTTTCGGCTATTCACACTCTCCAAGTGTCGGCAGCGAATCGGATCTCTTTGACAGATCTTCTCACAAGAAATCTAGAAGGAAGAAAGAAAAGAGTGAAGTAATCCCAATTCACAAGTAGAAATTCTTACCTTTGAACTCCAAGTGAAGCCTTCATGCTCCAGTGGTAGGAATCCTCCTTTGAATGCACTCTCCCACTCTCTCCTTACCTATTCTATCAAGAGACAGGAAGATCAAATGATAAAAAGATTGGCTGGCAGTCTAATTTTGACTATTTATTCAAAAGACAAGAAAAACCGTCCAAAAACTGCATGTTTTCAATTCTGTATGCAGTGGATCGTCCTGTATGATCATGGATCATCCTGGACGATTTTACTTAAATGATTTAAAACGACCCTATTTGAATATGTGTACAAAATGTCTTCGTACAGCTGATCGTCCCGTACGAACTAAGTTTGTCCGGTACGAACGGTTATTACTTGGTCATTCTAGAAAACTGCTGAAAACCATTCTAAGTCGGTTAATCGTCTGGACAAAAATTGGTTCGTCTGGACAAAATTTTTACAGAGACCAGATCGTCCTGGACAATAATTAATTTTGTCCGGACGAAAATTTTACAGAGAGCAACTCATTTTCTGACGATAAATAATTTTGTTTGGACGAAAATTTTACAAAGACCAGATCGTCTTGGACGATAATTAATTTCTTCTGTACGAAAATTTTACAGAGAGCAACTCATTTTCTAACGATAATTAATTTCATCTGGATGAAAATTTTACAGAGTCCAGATCGTCCTGGAAGATAATTAATTTCGTCCCGGATGAATAGGACTTAAAAAAATTTTCAAGCCAGTTCCAATTCGTACCATGTGCTCAATAGGAGATAACTGTCTGATCATCCCGTACGAACGGATATCATTCAGTACGATAAGTATAAAATTTTTATGATCTCCTAATGTGTGTGTGTATGTTTTTATTCACTCAATTACAATCACTCCCTTTCAATTTAATTTCAAAGAAGTACAAACTTCAAATTTCACAAAGTATCTCATTCTGAATTTGATTTGAAGTCTTCGTAGTCTGGAGTTCGTTGTTCCTGAAATGTTAGTATACACAAGAACAAATACAAATCTTCTAAAATTTTTAGGAGATAACTACACATTTGAACAATAATGTTTGGAATCATCAAAACTATACAAGTTGCAAAAATGTAAAGCATGCAAATAGAAACTATTTTAACAAGGCCAGATTTGCACTGCATTAGCTTAGTTTGGGGCACTTTTAAGTGCCCAATTTAGATTTAGGTTATGAGGCTGGCTCGGGCTATAAGACCTCAACTTCCAGGAATTGAATCCCAAATCTCTAATAAAATTGATTATTTAACTTTAAAATATCCTTAAAGCAAATTCGAGCCCAGTAATTAGGATAGGCTGGGGTTTTTCTGCAGTAATTCAGAATCTCAAAATACTCCCTACTTCTCTTCCTTTGACTCCAGAAATAAGTGTTCAACCTTGATCCAATCCCTCTTGAATTTCCAACCCTTACCTCCTTTGATATCGAACTTTGAAATCTTTAAATAAAATTTTTACCGCTATTTTAATCGAGAGTATTCGTAGGAAAATTCTAATTTTCCAATGATGTAATTAACTACGAGGGCTTGCGCTCGTAGGAGATTTAGTAACCCAGAACTGATTTTTAAAACCAATTTTTCAAAACCTTTAATTAATTATCTTTGGGAAAATTAAATACAACGATCATTATCGTCATTTTCAATCGATCGATAATGATTGATATCTTCTTTCTTCGGAGGGATATATCAATTATTATCATGGTTTTGATTATGAAACTAATGATAGTTTATCTAGATTAACATAGTCAAACACTTTATTAAATTCTATTTTTATCCTCCGGGGTCAAATATGATTCTCCCTTTGAGTTTGACTATGATATTTTGGATAACTTTAAAGTATTGAAATTTGAACCAATTAGTGAATGATATTCTCTCCATTTGAGATGATATATCATTCCTAATGTTGTGTCCGATTTCAAAACTAAAATTCAAAAATTAGTCTTTCTCAAAGAAAATTAATCCTTTTTCAAAAATGTATATTTTAATCAAAACAGAGTTTCTAATATCACTTTAAATATTCCTTTTATTGATTGTGAACATAATGTGACACATAATTCTCTTATTATTGAAGCTAATAAGGATGCTAATAACGGGTCTTCTCTACCTTGCATTATTAATCAAAATGTGTCTGATTCCAATTCTATTATGCCTTTCATGAGCCTTCAAATCCATTAAATGAACAATATTGTTTTTTTGGGAGCAAATGGTGATATACAATTGGCCTCTAAAGAAGGTGAAAAGAATGACATGCCATTAGAGGAAGGTGAATTTGTTTCTATGGATCATGTTTTTCATTTGTCTAAATACACTAAGGATCCTCTTAGGAGGAGTAATGATAATTTGGAGGAGGATGGTTTGATTATGGAGGATGAATGTCTTATTACTCTACCGGATCAACATAATAATAATAAACTCCTTTTACTTCCAATTATAATAGCGATACTTTTAGTGATACTAAGGATATGCATATTGATGCTAAATGTTTTGCCAAGGATGATAATGATACTAGCTTTATTAAAGTTCATAGTAAAAGAGGGCAGAAGCCAAAGCATATTTCCTTGCAACCTCCTAGATTCACTCACTTGAATACTTCTCATTAAGCTTTTATTTATGTTTAGTACAATTATTTGGAATGTTAGGGGCATTGGTTGTCCGTCTTCTCGTATTTGTGTTAAGAATTTATGTCGTGTACATAATATTTCTATTCTTGTTCTACTTGAGCCTCTTATTTCCTCCTCTAGGTTATTAAACACTTCTCGTTTTTTAGGTTTCAACCATGCTATTTCGAATGTGTCCAACAAAATTTGGATCTTTTGGAAAAAACTGATTAAAGTAGATGTTATTGGTTCACCCAAGTGTTACATTATAAAATTGAAGCTTTTAATTTCCACTACTGTGCAACTTTTGCATATGCTGCCTCTTCCCTTTACATTAGAAAAGTTATTTGGGATTTACTGATTAATTTTCATAGCTTTTGTAATTTTCTTTGATTTGTTGGTGGAGATTTTAATGCCATCACTAGTCCTTATGAACGGATTGGTGGTTCTAATGCTTCTTATTGATCTATGAAAGACTTTAATAATATGTTTCTGGCCTAAAATTTGATTAATATTGGCTTTGTGGGTAAAAAATTTACCTTGAATAGGGGTCACTTATGGCAAAGGCTTGGTTGTGTCCTCTTCATTGAATCTTGGCTTAACTCCATTAACTCTACTAATGTGAATCGTCTTAGTAGAACCTTATCCTATCATTCTCCTTTAGTTGTTACCATTAATTATAGAAAATTTAATGCTCTTTCCCAATTTAGATTCAAAAACATGTGGTTGCTTCAAAAATCTTTTTTTGAGGTTGTTCAAAATAATTAGCAAGCTCCGCTTCATCCGGATAATTCCAGTTTTGGCATGAGGAGACATTGGCTTAAGCTTAAAAGGTTAAAACATGTTCTTAATTGGTGGAATCATCATGTTTTTAAAATCATTTTTTCTAACATTCTTCAAGCATAACAACTTCCAAATTTGATTTAGATCTTGTGTCAAAATGACCCTACTAATGTTAGTTTTATTCTTTAAAGAAGCATAAAGTTGATCTTTTTATTTTTTAAGCTCAGGAAGAGGTTTTTTGGAAACAAAAAGCTGTTGCTAAATATTTGGTTGAAGGTGATAATAATACTAAGTATTTTCATGCGTTAGCTAAGAGAAAAAGGGTTTAAAATAGTATCAATAAAATCCAAAGGGATGATGGCACTTTTACTAATTACACTGTTGAGATTGCTAGTTTGGCAGTCCATCATTTTCATACACATTTCAACAAAGTTTTCAATCATACTCAAGTTATGGATAACTCTTTTATTCCAAGCCTTATATCCCTTGAGGATAATATGTTTCTATTTAGGCCTCCAACTTTGGAGGAGGTTAAATTGACTCGTATGGGTATGAATAGTGATTCTGTGGCGGGGCCTAATGGATTTACCACTCTTGTCTTTCAAAATGCTTGAAAGATTTTTTGTAATGATATCTATGATGCGGTTGTGAATTTCTTTGCTGGTAACCCTATTCCTAAGTTTTTCACTTCTACATCTTTAGTGCTTAATCCTAAAAATAACTCTATTAATACTTGGAATGATTTTCATCCTATTTGTCTTTGTACCTACTTTAACAAATTGATTTCTAAATTTATTATGAATCGTCTTACTGTGTTTTTACCTAAAATCAATTCCCCGTCTCATATGGGTTTTCTGAAAATTAGAGTCATCACAAATAACATTTTGTTGGCTCAAGAATTTGTCCAAGATTTGGATCTTCGGGTGATAGGGAGCAATTTGATTTTGAAACTGGATATTTCTAAGGCTTATCACAATATTGATTGGATCTTTATTTATCTTTCCCTTCATTTTTTTATTTTAATTATTTGTTTATTAAACTTATTAAGAATTCTATTGAAGATATCTAGTTCTCTATAATTATTAATGGTTCAAATCATGGTTTTTTAAGTCTTCTCATAGCTTGAGGCATGGTGATCCTATTTCTCCCGCCCTTTTTATTATTGGTGCTGAATTTCTTTCTAGGGGTCTTTCTAATTTATTTGAGAATAATCTTGGTCTTTATTTCAAAACTTTGGGAGGTTTTCATATTTCTCATTTATGCTTGGCGGATGATATTATTGTTTTTACTAATGTGATTATTAATAAAGTTTAAAAAAGTAGGGAGTTCTTTTATCAATTTGAGATGGTGAGTGGTCTTTCTTTTTGTAAAAATAAAAGTAGCTTTATTGCTTGTAAGAGGATCTCCGATGGTCTTTTTTAGCTATTAAAGATGCTACTGGCTTTACCCATTCTTACTTGCCTATCAAATATTTAAGGGTTCCTCTTCTTAAATTTCAGAGGAAAACTTTTTTGTTTGATGATCTTATTGTTTCTGTTCAGAATAAGCTTCTATCTTGGGATTCCAATTTTCTTAGCTTTGGTGGTAGACTTACTCTGATCAAAAGTATTCTTTGTGATTTACTGGTTTATTATTTTCAAACAATTGTTTTTGACTCTAGCTATTTATAATAGGGTTCACAAGCTTATCAACAAATTCTTCTAGAAAGGCACTTCTTCTATTTCTAGAATTAATTGGGCCTCTTGGGAGAAGGGTTATGGTGTTTTTGCGGAAGGTTGTCTTGGCTACAAAAATTTAAAGGATCATGTTAAGGCTTTTTCTTTTAAACTTTGGTACAATTTACACACTAAGAGAGTCTTTGGGAAAATTTAATGATAGCTATGTATTGTGTTGGTAAACACCCGACTAATATTTTTCCTAAGCTAAGTGATTCTAAAGTTTAGAGAAGGTTGTGCAAGGTCAAATTTGAGGTGTAGCCCTTTATTTCTTGGGGGCTTGGAGAAGGTAATATCTTTTTCTGGCAAGACAAATGATTAGGTAAAGACTCTATTGACTCCATTATGAATTCTACATCTACTACTTCGGTTAAAGTTAAATCTTTCATCAATAATATTTATTGGGATTATGATAAGCTTTCTAACCTGATTCGTGATTACATCCATCACCGTATTTTAAATTTGTCTATCAATACTAGCTCAAAAGATCTAATTTTGTGTGATTTATCCAAAGATGGTTGATTTTACTTACAGAATGCTTGGCATGCTTTTAGAGTCAAGGGCAATATCGATAATATTTTCCCTAATATTGGGCATAAGTGCATTCCTTCAACTATTATTATTTAGCAAATTTTAGCAAATATCTTCTCAATTTGATCGGCATGTACAATCACCTTTTCATGTTATGCAATTTTCTTTAAATCAATTTCTAATTCTTTCATTGATTCTAGAACCTGAATTATGTTACTATTTAGTACAACTAGTTTCATATAGTATGATTCATTTTGTTTAGTACTATTGCAATCCAAGATCACGAGCTTATGATTTTGTTGATAAAAAACATTATAACATTTTTACTTTGTTTCTCATGATATTATTATCGAATATTTGCTTGATCTAACTAACATTTTGCGTACATTGTACACCATGTAAGAGAATCAACTTAAAATTATGTATAATATGTTTGATATTTTTGCAAGAGTTTACATTTTGATTTATTTATTTTAAACATTTCTTGAGTCAAAAGTCCTGTAAAAGTGCTATGCCAGCTTAGCGACCATGCGCGCGCGCGCACACACACACACACACACACACACACACAATGTTTTGGAAAATTAAATATTTTAACTTCTATGAAGATCATTCACTATGATCTGGATAACAATGTAAAATCTAAGTAAATTGGAGATTAATTAGAACATTTAGTTAAGGTAATCAAAATGTGTAATAAGTATGTTGTACATTCCAAATCGTGCATGATGCTTAGTTGAACTCAAAGATCTTACCTCAAATCACAAATTAGGTATTTTTTTAAAATTAAAAAATTCAACTAATCATACTATATAATTACGATCATGTTGTATGATGTCTTTAACTCTTTCCTAATCTAATCCTATAATCAGGCAATCAAATCAAGGTTAATTGATAACTCATATCTTACTATATGATGACTGAATTCGTGTACTATGAGAAAATTTGCTCAAAGGATGATATTTAATTGCCACCGATTGTATTGGACAAAATCCTATTTTTTTTACTAATCATTTTATGCAAACATTTATTTCATACGAGATGATCATTTCAAGTATTTGAACTAATCGTATAGACCCTTGATCATCATTTTATAATAATAATAAGAAGAATTGAACAAATCATACTATACAAACACATATTATATTGTTTAATAAGTTCCTTTTAAAGAAGTTTAAGTAATTAGTTTTGAGATTTCAAAATAATATTTTGAGTGTAATTTTTTTAAAAAACTAATTCACCTCCCCCCCCCCCCTCTTTATTTGCCTTAGGCATTTTAAGCGATTTCATAATCCGTCACTGAACTTTAAATTATTATCATTGAGGGTTCTCTTGAAATTTTATTTTAAAACCTTTATTAAAGCTAATGGTAAATTACAATTGTAATCCCAATGCAACTAAAGGATATTTAGTTTCACATCCTTTTATGCTTGATGTTATTCCATATGATTTTTGAAAGTGCGCATGTTAACATTTATTCAATCTATTGATTATCGCATGTGGCATATGATTCAAGTGGGATATATATCTACATCTCATTTTGTTAGTGGTATTAAGGAAGAAATTTATTTTAGTGATTGGAGATTTCAGGAAAGAGAATATAAGTAACTCAATGTGAAAATTTTAAATTACTTTTTCTCTGCTTTAAAGTTTGAGGACTATATATGTTTTTCTTCATTCACAACTGTGAAGGAAATTTTGGATAGGTTGATTCTCAATTATGATGGAACCGATGAAGTTAAATAGTCATGTCTGAATTTATTACAGCATGAGTATGTGTTATTCCACATGAAATCCATTGAGATAAAGAGGTCTACGAAGAATTCTGGGAAAACGTCAACGATTATTGACTTATTTGTCAAAGAAAAAGAAAGTGCGTTATAAGAAATTAATGGATCAGTTAGATATTCAGGAACCAAAAACTCGTTAATTAAATTTGAATTTCTTATTTGAGTTTCTTATTATTTTATTCTTATTATCCTTGTTTTTTTTTCTTTTTTCATTCTTTTCTTATTTTATTAGTTTCAGTTTATTTAGTAATTCCTTTTGGATATCACCTTGTTTTAGCTGATCTCAGTATAGGTGTTTTTTTATGGCTGATATAATGACGATACTAGGTTGTATAGATATCATTTTGGGAGAAGTTGATCTTTTAAATGATAATTGATATGACAGAAGTACAAACTATTAATTCTTTTTATAGATTAGAATCCTTAAAATAAGTCTATGAATTCATATGGATTTTTGTCCCCATTTTAATCCTTGTCTTAGGAATCACAATGGAGGTATTAGTCATTGTGTGGTTAGAAAGAAAGATATCTGCAGCAATACAAAAACGTATTGGACCTGAATATGCCGGCCTGTTAGGAATTCTTCAAGCTTTAGCGGATGGGACCAACCTCCTTTTACTAATATTGTAACATCATTGCATGCACTTGGTAGAGTGTTATCCAATTTTTAAAAAGTCACTAAGATTATACATTTCTACCAGATAATTATGATATTAAAAAAGCTGCAATATATGAATAAAATGATTTGAACACATGCTCTATTTATAATCTACTTGCCTCATGGGCTGCCTATAAGCAAAGCATGAGTAAAAGAGTACTTAATGCAGGGGAAGGTAGGAAGGAGAAGTTTGTTGCATTGAAGGCCACTAACTCTAATAGAAACAACTCTATAGCTAATAAATATGATGATATAATACTATTGACCTTTAAATTCAATTGCTTTCTAAAGTGAAAGCAATGGCGTCATCAACACTTGAATAAAGGTTAATCTTATAGAACTATAGAACTTTCCTCAAATACTATCTTTTTTGAATGTAGGAAGCAAAGACACTTAAGATTCGACTGCCACAACCTAAAAACTCACCCTACAAAGAAAAGATAAGTTTCAAGAAGGGGAAGGAAAGCCATGTAAGCCTTTTTTGGGAAAGCTTAGGTTCAAACTCTTCACATGTAGTTGAGGTGGAGGTAACAAAAATGTGTTTAATGACTAATAACTCTATCATTAACTATGACCAGGGAGATAGAAGTTCTCACAAAAGGCGTAGTGTGACCATGTGGTCCCTGGACAGTAGGTGTTCACATCATATGAGTAAAAATTTGAATCAATACATCATGTTGTAGGCCAAGGTAGGAGGCCAGGTAACATTAGGAGATAACACCATTATAAAAGTAGTTGGTTTAGGTATAATTTATAACTCAAAAAAGTTTTTATAGAAAATGTTTTTTTAGTAGATGGATTATAACATAATTTTTTTTTATATAAAACTCACGGTGGGGCCTATGCATTAATAATTATAAATGATTACAAGTCCTCAAGGAAGACCGTCATCTTACTAATGATCAAACGAGCTATAAAACAAAGAAAAGAAAATCCAATGAGCCGATATTCTTCACCAAGAAAAAATATAAGATAACCTAGTAACATGCTAATGATGTTATAGATAAGCAACTAAAAAAGAAAGATATAATAAAAGAATTTAAGCACAATATTTTTGCAAAAAATCTAGATGTCAACCATAAGCAACTCCACCAACAAATCAAAAAGGATGCAAAGCAAAAATCTATGACACAAAGAATTATAGATAAACTAGAAATAATTATGTAAATTTAAGACAGAAGCAATGTAAGAATAATATAACCCATATAATAATAAACTATCTAAGACAAGGCACCACATTAGGCAGAAAAGAGGATAAAGATTGATAGAGCTCATGATAAAATTTGAATAAAATGCCTCATTAAGGTAATCCTCAAGAAACTTAATCCAACCTTAGAAGCAAACACCATCCACCACTCAAAGGGACCCCGATTAGCAAAGCTTGAACCCACCAAAAAAAAAAAATAGCATAAATCCTCCAAAATATTATAAATACCCAACCCAAAGTCATTCAACCATAAAAGGTGATATAAACAATACGAAAAATACCCAAGAGCATATAGGGCCAACCGATTCATATAAGAAACCAGTAAACTGAGAACATAGCCAAAACAACCCAAAAACTAGGCAAACACTAAGCCAGCCAAATTAGCAACCTGAAGGTAGGAGAGAAACAATGGGAAATAACATTAGTAACATTACCAGTGCTATCACAGCACAAGTTTATATCCAAAAAGACATCAACTAAATTAAGAAACATAGAGAGATGCCAGCAGAAAAATGAAACACCACTGGGCCCAGCGACCAAGAGAATAAACACCACATAACTTCAAATAAAATACATCAGCAATACAAAAAAAACCAACACATCACCCTCATAGATAACCAGTAGCCAATATGAAAGTCCCTAGAAATAAAAGCTTAAATACCACTAGCCACCAGTAGAAAAAATATGGGATGTAACAAAAAAATTGATCCAACTATAGTGGACCTCAAAAGAGCCCAAAAGCACTCTAGAGCAACCAATAGAACAACACCCTAAAACACCAATTAAATTTTAACTTAGTTAAAACCAAGCGCAAAAATAACAAACCAAAAAGAACCCTCTTAGTCAGTAGAAAATAGGCAACCACCCAATTAATAAAACCCAGCAACCACGACAACACAGAACAAACCAACAGGCCAACTAACCACCACCTAGGTGCCCAAAAAGAACACCACAGGATAAAGAAAAAAAAACACTGGGATAAGGCTCAGCAAGCCAAAAAATAACAGCAGGAAAAACATCACACACGCATCAGACAAACAAAAGGGATCCAAATTAAATCCTAACATATGGTTAACAATTTTTGTTTAATCTTAAAATGCCTTTTAAAGGAGTAGGAACATATGCTTCCAAGAAATCAATGAAAGCATTCAATCCCTGATCCAAAATGAGCCAGCAAATTGGCACAAGCATTACCTTCCTTAAGCACTTGAGAGAAAAAAAACATTGATAAAAATAATCAAATATTTAATATCTCTAATAATATAAAACACCTCAGAATTACAAACCAAGTCAACATCATAAAAAATGCACTAAATATAATGAGTAGACTCAACCTCAATACCAATATTAGCAATGTCAAGAGACATACTAATTCTAAACCCATAAAAATTCATAGTATGAAGAGCCAAATGAAAATTATTATTAAGAAAAAGGCCCGCAAATGCAAGAATCGCATTACCAAGGCAATCTCTAATGATGCCACCGCACCTCATATTGTTAATCTCATTAGAAATACCAAAATTCTGCTTGAAACAACCCAAAGAGGGTTTTACCCAAGAAGCAAAATGAGACTGAGAAGGAAGCAAAGGGGACTCCAAGCTGATACCTAAATCAGGAGCAACATCATAATAATTGTTAAAACTTTTAATAGAAAGCAATTAAACAGAATATAAACTCAACAATTTGTCATTCACATTCTTAATAATTCTTTAAGAGTCCATACTAATGCCATTAAAAAGAGAATTATTCCTCTCAATCCAAAGAAATCATAAAATCAAAGAAGGGATAACATTTCTAACATGGCTTTTAAAATTAACAAACCAAGCATTAAGAAGAGCATGAATAGACAAATTTCCATTAAAATAGTTTAATTTGAAGAGATCATCAAAATGACACAAATTTGAACAGCTAAAGGACCCGAGACAAAAATATGATGCATAATCTCGACATCATAACAACATTGACACTTAGATGGAAGGACAAAACTTGCTTTGATCAAATTATCATCCGTAGGGATAAATCTATATAAAATTATCCAAATAAAATTGGTAACAGTAGAAGGGATGCTTTTATACCAAATCATCAAAAAACTGGTATCGATAGCATTTTTAGTACTAAACATATGCCAAGCATCTTTTAATCTAAAAAACCCAACATTAGCCAACTTACCTAATAAAACATCCATTGACTCCAAGTTCAAATGGAGATTGAGTATTTTTTGGATAATAAAGTTAGAAATCACATTAGAAATCTTATTATAATCCCAACAGTTATCAGTTATGAAATAATTTACCTTAATCATGGAAGCCAAAGTGGAATTGATAAGGGAGTCAATGGAATGATTACCTAACCATTGATCCTGCCAGGAAAATACGTTGCCACCCCCAAGCCACCAAGAGATATGAGGCTCGACGTCCCACTTAACCTTGTTCAACCTCTACCAAACATTAGTATCTCCAATATTAAAAGAACAAGTAGTAACATGCTTCCCCACATAGTATTTGGAAAACATAAATTTAGCCAACAAAGACAACATAGCACGAAAAGTAAACCATAATTTGATGGAGAAAGCATGGGCCAAATCAGCAATGCTTTTAGAGCCCATCCCAGCCTCCTATAAAACCCCACAACACTTATGCCAGGAAGCCCAAGCAATTTTAATGTGAGTATTAGAGCCTTCCAAAAAAATTATTAAGGATTTTATCAATTTTATTATACACCATTTTAGTGGGAAGCAAAGTTTGGATAGAGTAAATAGGGAGAGAACAAAGAGCACTCTTAATGAGAGTAAGGTCTCCCAAAAATAAATGCAAGCCCAAATAAGATTTGTGTATTAAAAAGATGAAGTCTAAAGTAAGGGAAAGAAATCCACACATGTGCTATAGGCGATTCTTCCCTTACATCAAAGTTTGGCATCCATTTGAGAAGGTGCATTTGATAAACTTGAATATAGTAGGTCCTTCTAGCAAAGATACGGCTATAATCAAGATCATTCGTTAATTGGATCACAACATGATGATGGTCTAACAAACCCACATCAAAGGCACCGAAAAGTTTTAAGCTAACAAAAATTTTATGGATAACTTCCAAATTTTGCCTACGCAAAAGAAATTTACCAAAAAGTTTAAGGGCAAATGGGGACGCCCACTGAGCGACCATCAATTCATCAAACATTAAAGCAAGGAAACCATTGAAAAAGGTATGCACAAAGTTGAACTTAAGAACTGAAGAAGAAGAACCAAAAATGACATCCTTGAAGGACTGAGAACGGCCATCAGGTATTAATGAAATGTTGGAGAAAGATGACTACACAGTCATCATCTCTCAAAGCAAATAACTGAAATAAAACCTCAAATTAAAGCAAATGATTAAAAAGGTTAAAAAAAATCTAAACCAGATCACCAGTGGAACAAAGGAAATGTCTCAAACATAAGCCATAAATTGCCCAAGAAACGCCAAAGGAGAGCAGAGCGCAACGGTCGAAAAACGGATCTAGATGGAATTATCATGTAGCACAATTTCCCTTAACATTTGTCACCACTTGTGATTAGGGATTTGATTTAAAATATTTATCTTATAAATGCATGATTTATCAGGATAAAAAATTTTTTTTGAAAAAATAAATAAATAAATAAATAATAAAAAAATGCTTTGTTTACCTTGTATTATAAATTGAAATACTTTATGTCTCACACTTGTTGATGATGAATCTAGGCTATGGTATAGGAGACTATGTCATGTTTACATGAAAAAAACTTAAGAATATAATTAAGAAAGACCTAATTAGAGACATACCAATGTTAGATCTCCCTAAGGACCCCCTATGTAATGCCTTTTACTTAGGAAAATAATTCAAATAATCATTTCATTCTATTAAAGACATCACCATCTCTGCACCACTAGAAATATTGTATAAAAACATGTTTGGCCTGTTAGTATAGCTAGATTAGGTAAGAAAAATTTTGCTTATGTGATTGCTGATGATTACTCAAGATTCACCTATTTTGGATTCTTATCTCATAAAAGTAAATCATTTGGAGAATTTATGATGTTCTTCACTTAGATTAAAAGAAAATTAGAATGTGATATATCTACTATACATATTATTTATGACCCCTTCGTAGAACAAGATAGCTAAAAAAAATAGAACTATAGTGAAATCTACATAGGTTGTGCAAGTTAAAAACTTTCTCCGAAGATATCTTTTGGTAGAAGCTGTGAATATAGAATGTTATGTTTCAAAAAGGGAGAATGTTAAATCAAAATGAAATAAGAAACCTTCTAAGTTGCTTAAGGGTAGGACAGCTAATCTTTCTCATTTTCATGACTTTGGGTGTTATGATTTTTTTCTCATCAATTCAAATCTATTAAAGGAAAGTTTGACCCTAAGATCAATGAAGGAGTCTTCCTAGGCTATTCCTCTATAGGTAAATCTTATAGGATCTTTAATAAGATAATAATAAGAGGAATCCACCCATATTATATTGACTTTCAACATAACACTTTGATAAACACTAAACGTTAAATCCAATTTGCTAGCAGTTAAATATTGAAGTGATCATAATATCCCACTATACTTCTTCTGATCTACTAATTTTTCATATATGTCCTTGTCTAATTGAATAGTTGTGTTCATTAATGTATTTATTTATTTTGCACCGTTGATATCATATTTGTTTAAAAGTTTTATAATATAGTTGGTCTGCCTGAGAAAGGTACCATCATCTCTTAGATTCTCACAAAAACCAAGAAAATATATTAACTCTCCCATAATGCACATTTCAAACTCTCTACTCATAGTTTCTAAAAATTCATTAAAATTTTTCTTTAGTTAATCCAAAACAGTATATAATCCACATTGTTTTTTAACAATGAGTAATCATTTCTTATTTTCTTATGGAATAGAAAGGTAGCTACACTACCATTTATAAATGATTTACTTATGAGAATTGTACTAAACTTTTAATACCATGCAAGGATGCTTACTTCATCCATATAAAGCCTTTTTATGTTTGTAAACATGCCTAGGAAAGGATGAATTTTCAAATCCTGCTGGTTGTTCTGCATGGACATATTCCATAAAAGCCCCATTTAGAAATTCACTTTTAACATCCATCTCATACAATATGAATCCTCAAAAATATATGAAAAGCCGGTAGGGCTCTAATAGCTTATAGTCTATCCACAAAGGCAAAAATCATTTAAAGGTCAATAACATCTTTTTGATTCTACACCTTAGCAACTAAGTTAGCCTTGTTCCATGCCACTACTCTAAAATCGTTCATCTTATTATTGAAAGTCAATTTGGTGCCTACTACACTCTGGTCGTTAGGTCTACTAACCAACTCCAAAACATCATTTTTAAAAAATTAGTTTAACTCTTCTTACATAGCTAGTATCTAGAATTCATTAGATAAGGTCTGGAAAATATTTATGGGTTCTCCCATAAAGATCCCATAAAGATAAATGCAAAATAATTAACCTTCTTTGTTATGTCCATGCCTAGCTTTAACACCAATAGAAAGATCTCATAAGATGAGGTCCCTAGGATGACTAAATGAGTATCTTCATTCTCTTGGATAGGGATCCTAATATTTTTCTCTATCTCCTAGGTCAATAAACTCCACTCCTTGGATAATCTCTACCACTTCATCTTCCTCTAACCTAAGCTCACCAGTTTTATCAGATTCATTAAATACTAGATTGGTGGACTCCTCTATAATTAAGGTCTTCTTTTTAAAGATCCTATAGGCTTTACCTCTAACGGAATAATCTAAAAAGACTCAATTAATAAACTTAAGGTCACACTTTCTTAGTGTAGATTCTGCATTGATATCATATAAATTTTTAAATTTAAAGACATCAATATGTGAAAGATTAGGTGCCCCACCATTAAGTAACTCATAAGGTATTTTATTTAATTTTGATATAACAGATACTGTATTCTAAACATTAAAAATAGTATTTACTATTTCATCCCAAAAATATCTTGGAATTGAATATTCTGTAAGCATAACCATAGCAATGCCTACTAAAGTTCTACTTATTGTTTCAGCTATTCCGTTCTATTGAGGGGTTTTAGGGGCAAAGCAAATATGCCCCATTCAAAACACCTTACAAAAAGCTTTAAAATTTTCATTTTTAAACTCCCCACTATAATCACTATGGATTGTTAAAATCTTAAGGCTTTGCTTCCTCTGTATCCAAGCAGAGAATACTCTAAATTTCTCAAATTACTCAATTTTATGAGATAAAAGTATAAACCATGAGAATCTTGAAAAATTAGCATTGATCACAATCCCAAAACACTTACCACCTAAGCTAGCTATATTAACGTGACCAAAAAAATCCATATGCAATATTTCTAGTTGTTTAGCAATGGTGGTGTCATTAATGGAATGAAAGGATCACTTAATTTGATTTCCTAATTTGCAGGTATAACAGAGATGGTCCTTAAAGAAATCTAGCTTGGATATTCCTCAAACATGGTCTTTCTGAGTAATCTTCCTAAGTGTCTTCATGCTCACATGGCATAATCATCTATGACATAGACACTATTCATCAACAATAAATTTAAAATAAATAATATTTAAATCATTTTTCACAAGATAGATCAAGCATGTAAATAATATTTGCCCTTTTTCCTTCTAAGATATTTTTCCCTTTTAAAGTAATCATGCAATTAGTATATAGAAGTTTTTAATCAAAGTTCTTATCATAAAGATTACTAATACTAAGTTATGCTTTAATTAACCTACTAAAAGAATTTTTTCAATATTAAAAATTTTTAATTTCTAATCATACCTGAACCCACCACTTTCTTAGTGGTGTTAACACCTAGTATCACCTTACCTTTATTTGGGGTCTCCATCATGATTAAATGCTTCATGTGTCCAATAATATATCTTGAACACCTATTTTCCAGCTACCACATACTCTCCCTAAGCCTTTTGCAAAAGAATCCATAAAAAGCTAATTAGTGGTTAGATTTGGGAACCCAAGTAAGTTTGGCTTCCACCATATACTTTAATATAAAATCAACTAGGTATATTATAGGGTGACTAGGAGCGAACACACAAAAAAGGGAGAGAAAAAATAATTATCCTTCAACTTCATCTCTTTGCTAGAAAATGCTATGACCAAAAATACTTGCACCAAAATTAATCTGCATAAGAAGAATGTAATCTGTAGAGATGTAAGGAAAATTATTATGAATAGGGGTAACATAAAAATGCAAGTAATGTTACAATTAATAGACCTATCCAGCAACAGAACATAACTAAATTTAAAGACCAAGAACTAGTAAGAGCAAAGCAATAGTGAGTTGTATGTGATATCAGCAAAGATAAAAAATAAAAAGATGACCAGGAGTAATTCCCAAATTAAGTAGTGAAATTCTAACTATATTGATACAGAGATATAGGCTCATGACAACTTGTGAAGCCAACATGTAGTTAAACATCACACCAAGGTCCAAAAAGGAGAGTTGAGATAAGAGACATCTAACTAGTATAAAATAAGGATGTAAATTTATGAACTGCCAAAATAGAGAATAGTAAAAGCATGGAGTGTTGTAAGTCCACCATAAATGATTTAAAAAAATGGCCACCCTAATAGAACAACAGTACCATATCACCTAGATGAATCAAAAGACACAGGTGAGCAAATCAAACTAACCATAACAGCAGAGGATCAATAAATAATTACTAACAAATACCAAAACACTCTAAAACAAAGTAGTAAACACACCTAGAATGTTTGCTCACCACTAAGACATAATCAACCCACCAAGAAAGCACATATATGGGATAGATAAAAGACCAATACCCCTTTGAACCTAAGAGGAAAAAGAAAAGAAAAGATCAAAATCAACTAAATAATACAAGGAAAAAAAAAACAAAACTCTTAATATCATTATTGTTGAAATGGGTTAGACGATCCCAACGTAGAACAAAATAAGGTTTCCAGGCCACTAATTTTCAAGCAACAAGCACAACACCAACTGACTAAAATAATCAACCTCAAAGATCAACTAACAACATTCCCAAATCATAACATAAAGTGTCAAGGAAAATAATAAGGAATAAGTGAACAACATTTGATAAATAATTCAAAATCCTAAGGATTACAATCATGACAAAAAATAAACCAACCATCATTGCAAAACATAGAGTAATAAAACACATAATTAAAAAATAAAACCATAATTAAACCTTATAATAAAGGAATCAAATCAATCACCCAGTGGAAAGGAAAATTCAAATCTAACAAATGTTAGAAAAATTTTGTCCAAATTAATGAGTCCTTTTGAGGTAACTTGCAAATTAGTATAAAGAATATCAATAATATAATCTAAGGTGAAACCATAATTTGCTAACTAGTTGCCACAAGTATTTATCTCCTAAGGATATGATAAATGTTGAAATAAAAAAAAAAACAAAGCTTCTTAATCTCCCTGAGCAACTAAAACATGTCATAGTTTCAACTGATATTCATCCAGCTTCTTTAGATAAGAAATAGAGTAATTAGCATCCATCTCATCAAATATTGGGAATACCAAGAGACAGACAATGCCTAAGACCATGAAAGATAGTAGTAACATCAGCATAAATAATATAGCAGCTTGACAATAGACCAGCATAAGCCATGATTGTGTTACTAATAAAATCTCTAATAATTCCACCATAGCCACAATCAAAACTTTTAACAAAGCCATCAATGTAAATTTTATACATATTTATAGGAGACTTAATTAATGAACCATCACAGGCTCATCAATAGCATGAATGCCTTGTATAATATTTAAAAAATTATGGGCCACAAAAGAAACACCTTTGAATTTCATAGCCCCTTATGGGTTTACAAAAAATAACTTCAAATTTTGTTTTAAATCATTCTAATGATAAGCCAGTGTCATTCTGATGTTATTGGAAATTGAATAATTTCTTGTAATCCATAAAAACCACAAAAAATGTGTCAGAATAAGGTTTTTAATTTTCATCATAGAGTTGATAAACCACTTGTTAAGCATCTTGGAGATTGTAATTTTAACATCAAGATGATTAGTTTGAAATATATCAATAAAAATAAGTTCAATCTTTAACTACAATAGGATCAAAGATAAAAACATGATGCATATTCTCAAAATGAAAGCAACATTGAAATCTAGAGGGTAAAATAAAAACTTTAGTAATTAAAATTGTCATCAATAGGAATAATCTTATTCATGATTCTCTTAAAAAATGAAGATTAAAACCTAATTTTATCACAAAGAATTCTATCAGAAGATCCAAATAAAATATCATCAACATAAATTTGGATAATGTGTTGTTTATCTCAAACCTTTTTTTTTAGAAATAGCTCAGTAGGTATGCCCCTCTTAACAAATTTTCTCTCTAGTAGGAATGTGCTTAGCCTTTTATACCATACTATGGATGCTTATTTTAGTCCATATAATGCCTTTTTTTAATTTGAATACAAGATTAGAACATTAGAAAATTTCAAAGCATTGGGGTTGTTCAACAAACATATCCTTTTTTATTACCCCATTTAGAAGGGCACTATTGACATACATTTGGTATAGTTTAAAAGCCTTAAAGTAGGCAAATACTAGTCACACTCTAATTGCTTCTATTCTAGTTAGAAGGGAAAAGGTCTCTTCAAAGTCAATTCCTTCTATCTGATTATACCACTTAGCAACTAATCTTACTTTATTTATAACCATAATACAAAAATAATTCATTTCTATTTTTGAAAAACCATTTAGATCCAACCAAACTCTAGTCCTTAAGTCAATTAATAATTTCCCAAACATCATTTCTCACAAATTGATTTTTTTTTCAAGGGAAAAGGTCTCTTCAAAGTCAATTCCTTCTATCTGATTATACCACTTAGCCACTAATCTTAATTTATTTATAACCATAACAAAAAAATAATTCTTTTTTATATTTGAAAAACCATTTAGATCCAACCACAGTGGTCCTTAAGTCAATTAATAATTTTCCAAACATCATTCCTCAAAAATTGATTTAACTCTTCTAGTATGGCTAAGATCTAGAATTTATCACGTAGGACTTCAATTATGTTGGTAGGTTTAGGCATTGAAATGCAGGCATAATGGTTTACTTTTTTTTTTTTAAGTTCACACCTAGTTCTAACACCTTAAGATGTGTCTCTTATGATTAATTCTTTAGGATGACTTGAAGAATATCTCCATTCTCTAAGTAGTGTGTTTACACATTTTACCCTTTCCTCAAAATTTACAAAATTCTATTCCATGGGTAATTTCAAAAACCTCTTCTTCTTCTTCTACTATGGACCCTCCAGAATTATCAGATTCATTAAATACAACATGAGTGGTCTCTTTTACTACTAATGTTTTTTTATTGAAAACTTTATAGGATTTCCCAATACTTAAGTATCCTATGAACACTCCATCTAATTTGGGCTCAAACTTTTCAAGTAGAGATTTCCCAATATTCAGAATGAACACTTTACATCCAAAGACATGAAGGTGAGAGAGATCGGGTGTCCTAGCCTTAAGGATTTCATATGTTGTCTTGTTCATATTGGATCTAACATTAACCCTATTCAAAACATAAAAGGTTGTATTTACCGCTTCTGTCCATAATTATTTAGTAAGTGAGTATTCAGCTAATATGGTTCTAGCAACTTCTATCAGGGTCCTATTTTTTCTTTCAACAACCCCATTATACTGAGGGGTTTTAGGAGCTAAAAAATTATTATTTATCCCTTGTTCCCTATAGTAAGATTTAAATTTCTCATTCACAAAATCTCCACCATGATCACTATGAATTTCATGATTTTCAAAACCTAGCTTCCTCATAATCCAACTAGAGAATGATCTGAATTCCATAAATGATTTATATTTATGATATAGATATCTAACCCAAGTGAACCTTGAGTAAAAATCAACCATGACATACCAAAAGAATTTTTGTCCTAGGCTTATAGTGCTAACATGTTTAAAGATATCCATGTGAAGAACTTCTAAAGGATTCCTAGTGTTAATTTCTTTTATTGAGTGGAAGATGATTTGACTTACTTTCCTAACTAAGAGGCATCACACAGGTGGTCCGTAGTGAAATCTAGTTTAAGTATTTCTCTCACTAAGTCCTTACGGGTGATCTTTCTAAAGTTTTTTTATTCTTGCATGATACAATCTCCAATGTCATAAATTGGATTCATGAACAATAGTTTTTAGGCAAAATAAAACATCAAGTTCAATATAGTTTAGATCAAGTATGTAAACATTATTAATTCTAATTCCTTTGAGCATAGTATTTCAATTTAATATAATCATATAGTTGGTAGAAAAAAATTTAATCCTAAATACTTTATCAAAAAGCTAGCTTATGCTAATCAGGTTATGCTTTAAGTCAATTACTAGCAAAACATTTTCAATGATGAAATTTTTTGTGTTTCCACTTATACCAGAGCCCACCACAATCTTGGTGGTTTTATTTCCAAGTGTCACCTTGCCTCAAACTCTAGCCTCTAACAAAATGAATTGATTTGCATCTTCAGTCATGTACCTTGAACATCCGTTGTCCAAGTATCACATGCTCTCACGAGGCCTTTTGTCAGAGCACACCAACAAAATCATAATATGTTAAATTTGGGAACTTAAACAAGTTTGGATCCTATCTTCTGGAAAGAAGAATGCAATGCATGCACGATATATTGTGAATTTTGAAATTTTGTTCTCCACACCAAAAGTGTTCTACGATGAATGTTGCAAGTGTGGGATATATGTCCTTGCATATCATAAGAAAAATATCTAATACCACAAAAAAGATTTACTAATATATTTGTGTTATGGTGCATTTTTTTAGGTTTTAATGATGCATAATGTGGTGAAGATTTTTGAAATTCTTCAAATGAAAGTGGTTGTTTATTTTTCTCTATGAATGCATTTTGTTATTAGAAACTCATTAGCTTTTTCATAGCTTGAAACTTCTAATTTTAATGCATGCTTACTATAGTCTAATTGACATGAAAGAGTTTTTAAGTCCATGAATGCATTTTCTAATTCAACATGCAATGTTTTCAGGGAATCATGTTCGACAGTTAAATCATGATGCTTTTTGTTTAAGGAATCAAATTCATCTAATAAAGACATGTGGTTACTATCCAGAGTGAAATGATTCTTCTTTAGGCATTCATGCACTTTCTGTAGAATTAAAAGGTTATATTTAAGTCTGGCATGTACTTTTTTAAGCTTCCAATATGGAGTATGAATTTTTTCAAAAAATTTAAAAAATTGATCATAAATAAGCTCACATAATGCATGAATTAAACGATTATCTTCTATTAAGCATAAGTTGGCTACCTATTATTCTACTTCAATTTCAGAAGAGTTTGATGTTGACTATGCCCAAAAAGCTTTTTGAGACCTTTGTTTAACCTTCTTAAATTAAGGTCTTTCTTCACCCTTCTCCTTGCTTGGGTGAGCTTTAAGAGTTGAAAAATAAGTCTTCAGGTGCCCTAGCTTCCTGCATTCAAAGATTGTATCATCAAAATAAATTTTAGAATTTTGACTATTCTTACCGTTATTCCATATCTGAGGATGCTTTTGCTTTTTTCTTAAAAAGCTCTTGATTTTCCTAGTTATTAGTGCAACGTCATCATTAGCTTATCCAAAAGAGTCACTTTTAGAATTATTAGCCATTAAGGCTATTATTTTATATTTTTTCTTTTCACTTGCATCAAACTGTCTTTCACTTACTTCTTGCTTTTACACAGTGTGTGACATAAGTAAGTTATTAATGGAAGAAACATTTAGATCTTTATATTCAATAATGGAAATGGTTTTTTCATCATGGGAAGAAGGTAAATAATGTAAATTCTTGTTAAATTTTTCAAAGTTAGTGAGCTCTCTTCCTAAAACATGTAGAGAAGTAACAATCTGAGTAAACCAAATATATATTTCAGAAATAGATTCACTTGGTTTCATGTGAAAAAGTTCATAAACATGAAGAAGAATGTTTAACCTAGATTATTTCACATCCTTTGTTCCTTCATATGTTATATAGAGTTTATACAAAATCTCTTTACCAGCAATGCAAGTTGAAACACATATGTAATCTTCAGATTTTAAAACAAAGAAAAAATAGTTTAAAAATTTAGCATTAAGTTAGGCTAAATATTTATGTTCTATGCTCCATTAAAAAAAGGTAACTTAAATTTTTTTGCCATTAATAAAGTGAGAAGCTTCATAATAACCTTCCTAAACTAACATCAACATACGATAATCAATTAAAAATAAAAAAGTGTACATTTATATTTTCTCAAAATCAAAAGGAATATTATCAAATAGAGGTGGTCATGTGATTGAATATCCTTTTGTAGTATTACCATTACATAAGTTTTCCATATGTTATTTTTTAAAAGTTTTCTAAAAATTAATTTATGAATGCCGCTCTGATACCACTTAAAAGTTCATGAGGGTTGTTAAACCTTTGTGAACTAGCCCAAGGCTAACCAAGAGGGAAGGTGAATTGGTTATTTTAAAACTTTTGTAAGAAAAAATAAAAATCTTTTTGAATATTTGAAAGCAAACAATTTTTTCCCACAATGTAGAAGTAACACTAATTTCACAACAATGAAAATAAGAGATTTCAAAGAAATAAAAAGTAAAAGAAAATATGGAAATCAAATATAGTAAAGTTAATAGATGGAACATACTAAAATTATAGTGATTTAATCAACATAACCTACATCCACTCCCTTAAAACCTCCATTCATGGTATTAATTCAAAAGTAGTGTCTCTCCTTTCGCCCACATAATAAGGCGAGAAGAACTTACAAAATATTTCCCCCAACCAAGCGAGGCATAGTTGTTGGTGGAATTTTGAAAACAGGTTTTGAAAAATATTAGTTTTCTTTGGGGATTTTAAGATTAAGGTTAAGTTCTAATTCTAAGGTCGAATCGACTCGTTAGAAAGAGTATATCACCCCGGAGGACGAAAGTAAGCTTTCATAACGGTGTTCAGACTTAGAATTGTGAAATCCATCTTGAATATTGTGAGCGGATGCTAAAGAGAAATTCATATGACCCCGAAGGGTCAAAATGAGGTTCAATTGAATATCCAGCTACAATATTCAAGAAGTGTGATCGTTAGGTTCACATCCAAAGCCTTATCAAAGAAAGATATATCTCTCCGAAGGGAGAAAATATCGTTCAATGATAATTCTTTAAATATGATAATAATGATCACTAGTATTTTAAGTTCTCCCAAAGAAATCCAATTGAATTTTGAAAAATCAATTTTTAAAATCAGGTGTGTGTGGTTCTAAATCTCCTACGAGCGCAAGCCCTCGTAGTTAATTACATCGTAGGGAAATAAAATCCCCTACGAAAACTCTCGATTAAAATAGTGACAAAATTTTGTTTAGAATTTCTAGGAGTGATATCAAAGTATGAATAGAATGTTGCAACTCGGGCTTCTGAGTTTATGATTTTGATGATAACAAATAATATTTATTATTCTTTTATTTCTCCTTGTATTTGTAGTGCATATTTCTTTCTATGTTAACTAATATTTCAGGTACATCATGCACCGTTCTGTGAAGATTCAAGGCTCAAGATTGCGTAGAATTGGTCGTATTAAATGAGTCTGTAATTTTTATTTATTGAGTCAAGTCTTATAATGATGTATGATAGTTTGTTGATCATGCACACACACAGAGGGAGCAAAAAATGATTATAAATATTTTAACTTTTCTGTTCATCGTACTGTACGAATTTATTTCGTACTGTACGATCTGGTGTAACAGAAATAAATTAAAATATTTATTTTTCCTAAAAAAAAAATTAATTTTGAATATAACTAATCGTACTGTACGATCACCACATCGTACTATACGATCTGTTATAATTAGAAAGACCGCCGTCCATTAAATTAGGCAAAAATTTGAATTTGAACAGTTGTATAATCGTACTGTACGATCATAATCGTACTGTACGATGTTTGAAATATTGCCTAAGTTAATCCTGAGATTATGCAATCAAAACGACTGAAATTTGTCATTTGGATCGTACTGTACGAATTGGATCGTACTGTACTAACTGGATCGTACAGTACTAACAGGTCAATTTCTGCACATCGTACTGGACGATCTTGAGATCGTACGGTACGATATTTGACGCTGAATTGAGTATTTTTAGGTTTTTTTTTAGCCCTCTATTTAAGCACTCTCATAAGACTTTGTAAGAGTCTTTTGGCAGCCATTGTGGCTTCGTTTTTCTAGAGAAAACTTGAAGAGAGGACTTGAAAGGGAGAGAGGAAAGGGTGGAGTTTGAGAGAGGGAGAAGAACCTTGGAGGGGGTTTCAAGGGAGTGTGAAGGGAGTTCACACGGTTGCTCCGGCGAGCTTGCACCTCAGTACCATCGGATTCAAGGTTCGTCTTGAAGGAAGTTTTGGGAAGAAGAAGATCTCATTGGTGTCAAAGGACCCGGCTCCTCCGCCGCACAGGGGAAGGTGGAAGTGATTGTGTAAGGGCTTCTCCGCCTAGCTGTGGGGGCTAAAGGAGAATCACTAAAGGTTTAGTGTAATACTCGGAGGGTGCCTCCGGGGAGTGGACATAGGTCATGGTTTGACCGAACCACTATAAATTGGTGTGTTCTTTCCTTATCGTTGTTTACTTTTTTCTTGCATTTTAAATTTGTCATATCTATTGCATGTGAAATTTTGTGAAAAAAAAAAAAATTGCATAAATCTTTGTTTTAAAGTTTCAAAAACAACAAAAAAAATTAGAACTCTTGTTTAGGGTTAAGTTTATTATTAAGAAGTTTTTACAATTCACCCCCCCTCTTGTCGTTTAGTAATTTCAATTGGTATCAGAGCGGGTTTCAAAAATAGTGTTTTAGAAAACCTTGAAAAAATCGATCATGGCATTTTTTGAAAATCGTAAGATTGCGGAAGGCTATTGTATTACACGACCACCTTTATTTGAAAATATTTCTTTTAATTTTTGGAAAATTCGCATGTCAATATTTTTGCAATCAATTGATTATCGAATGTGGAATATGATTCAAACTGGCTATTCTGTACCTTCACGTATGATAGATGGAGTCAAAATTAATATTCCTTTTACTGAATGGAGTAGAATAGAACTATTCAATGCACAACTAAATGCTAAATGTTTGAATTGTTTTTTCTGTGCATTAAATTCTAACGATTGCATGAGAATCTCTACATGTACTACTGGGAAAGAAATTTGGGATAGATTATACATTTCGTATGAAGGTACTAGTGAAGTCAAACAGTCTAAATTGAATATTCTAATGCGTGATTATGAACTTTTCAGCATGAAGCCATATGAGACTATCTTAGACATGTTTACTAGATTTAATCAAATTGTGATGTCATTGCATGATTTAGGTAGAGAACTTTCAAACTTTGAAAAAGTTAGTAAAATTCTACGTTCTTTACTTGATAAATTTGATGCCAAAGTCATGGCAATATGTGAATCAAAAGATTTGAATGCTTATTCTATAGATAATCTAATCGGCTCACTCATTGCCTACGAGCAAAGTGTGAGTCAAAGATTTTTGGATGCAGGTGATGAGAAGACAATTGTGCTAAAAGCCAAACACAGATGAATATGGCTTAGTAGATGATGAAAGCAAGGAGATATCATCGATAACAAATAAATTTGAAATTCTATTGAACCACAAGCATGAACATCAACAAAAGCGGAGTAGAGGTAAATATTATAAAAATGTTAAGTTTTGTTCTGACATAATTTGCTTTGGGTGTAGGAAACCCGGACATTTGAAGCGTGAATGCCCCAACTTAAAAACTCTTCCTGCAAAGGAAAAGAGTAAAAATAAACCGTTTGTAATTTGGGGAAAAGATAAGCAAAAAGTCTCCTGGGCAGACCTAGTTTCTGAATCATCAGAACAGGAGCAAGATGATAAGGTATAAGTATGTTAAGGTTTGTTTGTGTGTTTTTGTTTATGTGTTTTGTATGTTTTTTTTATTTTTGTATGTTTAACTTGTTTTATATAATCGTATGTTTTTATTTTGTTATTATGTTGTTATTTTATATTTTATTTTATCTCTTCTTTTTGATAATGTCAAAGGGGGAGAAAGTATTGTAGTTTGTTGCATTTTGTTTTAATTTTTGCGGTTATTTAATTTTTTTTTATATAAAAAAAAAACAAAAATTAAAAAAAAAAATAAACTTTTCCCTAATTTTTAATGTAATTCTTTTACTGAGGGGGAGTTTAGGAGAATTTTTTTTAATTTGCAAAGTCAACCAATATTATTTGACATCATCAAAAAGGGGGAGATTGTTGCAACTCGGGCTTCCGAGTTTATGATTTTGATGATAACAAATAATATTTATTATTCTTTTATTTCTCCTTGTATTTGCAGTGCATATTTCTTTCTATGTTAACTAATATTTCAGGTACATCATGCACCGTTCTGTGAAGATTCAAGGCTCAAGATTGCGTAGAATTTGTCGTATTAAATGAGTCTGTAATTTTTATTTATTGAGTCAAGTCTTATAATGATGTATGATAGTTTGTTGATCATGCACACACACAGAGGGAGCAAAAAATGATTATAAATATTTTAACTTTTCTGTTCATCGTACTGTACGAATTTATTTCGTACTGTACGATCTGGTGTAACAGAAATAAATTAAAATATTTATTTTTCCTAAAAAAAAATTAATTTTGAATATAACTAATCGTACTGTATGATCACCACATCGTACTATACGATCTGTTATAATTAGAAAGACCACCGTCCATTAAATTAGGCAAAAATTTGAATTTGAACAGTTGTATAATCGTACTGTACGATCATAATCGTACTGTACGATGTTTGAAATATTGCCTAAGTTAATCCTGAGATTATGCAATCAAAACGGCTGAAATTTGTCATTTGGATCGTACTGTACGAACTGGATCGTACTGTACGAATTGGATCGTACTGTACTAACTGGATCGTACAGTACTAACAGGTCAATTTCTGCACATCGTACTGGACGATCTTGAGATCGTACGGTACGATATTTGACGCTGAATTGAGTATTTTTAGGTTTTTATTAGCCCTCTATTTAAGCACTCTCATAAGACTTTGTAAGAGTCTTTTGGCAGCCATTGTGGCTTCGTTTTTCTAGAGAAAACTTGAAGAGAGGACTTGAAAGGGAGAGAGGAAAGGGTGGAGTTTGAGAGAGGGAGAAGAACCTTGGAGGGGGTTTCAAGGGAGTGTGAAGGGAGTTCACACGGTTGCTCCGGCGAGCTTGCACCTCAGTACCATCGGATTCAAGGTTCGTCTTGAAGGAAGTTTTGGGAAGAAGAAGATCTCATTGGTGTCAAAGGACCCGATTCCTCCGCCGCACCGGGGAAGGTGGAAGTGATTGTGTAAGGGCTTCTCCGCCTAGCTGTGGGGGCTAAAGGAGAATCACTAAAGGTTTAGTGTAATACTAGGAGGGTGCCTCCGGGGAGTGGACGTAGGTCATGGTTTGACCGAACCACTATAAATTGGTGTGTTCTTTCCTTTATTTTTCTGCACTTTATTTCCGCATTAATTTTCATTGTGATTAATTGCGTGGATGAAATTGATTATCTATCTTTTTATTATGAATGAAATTTGCTTCCGCATAAAGTCATAAAAAGATATTTCTTTTCATTAAAGAAGTTTTTAATCATCCAATTCACCCCCCCTCTTGTCATCTAGCAATTTCATAGAATTATTGGGAAATCAAAAGGGAATGGATCAAAATTGAACAGTTATTAACGGAGTTAAAGGATGAGAGGTAGGGGACACTTTGAGATTCCAAAACCATCCGGAAGTGTCCCAACTTAATCTAAGTGTTGGGTTTTATTTTTTAGGATTGAAATGAAGCTTTAATTAGAGTTGAGTATTTTATTAGAAATTTGGGACTATATTCCCAAAATTTGGGGTCTTATAATCAAAGATCTGCCCCGGAACCTAAATCTATTTTGGACACTGGACCACAGTCGTCCGATCCTAACTAATGCAGTGCAAGATCTGGACTTACCCCGGCCTGGATTGGGGAGCCAGCTAACCACCTAATCGATTTAAAATACATGAATCCGGTCTTTTATGAAAGAGTGGTAGGGACGTTATAATTAAAGTTTTGGTGAGGCGGGGCCGACATCTAGAGATTTTCCTAATTGGCCCCCTTTGACTTATGTTGGGTGCTAAGATGCTAAGGACTATGAAATTAAAATTTTGACTCTTTAATTTGTATCTAATGCAATGCGTGCTGGTTAACAACCTCAAATCAAATATGCTTGAAATTTTTAAAAACAGGCTTATAAAATAATTTTTTTGAAGACTGGACTTCCCCAGGTCCGGCACCTCGTCCTCATAGGTCAGACTATCCGGACTCTACCCGCAGGCGGGGAAGGGTCTAAAACAAGAAAAGAGTAATGCAGAAATATGCATGCGACCCCGGGGTCGATCCCCGGCTAATTCCCTAGATTCGTTATCTTTCTATGTTATTTAGACTCACTAAAATTTTAGACTTTTAAAATTATGAGTAGAAAACTTTCACACCCTCACGAGCCTCACGTATCCAGACGAAAACAAAGAGCGGCATGCAATCGCCAAAAAACTAGTAAAAACAAATAATCCTAAAGGCAATCAAATCATCACATCAAATATAAATTAATTAATAAATGTCCATAGGCAGAATTGCCTTGCTTATTACAAACCAGAATATTATAGAAAGTAAAGTGGCCGGGCACCACTGACAACAACCCGGATTCTAAACCTAGTAATGACGCAAGTTATTTTGAGTGGGATACTTTCAATCTTCAAATCTTCAAATCTTCAATTTCATTCTTCTTTGAACTCCTTTTCTTCAATCTTCTTGGAATCTTCGTAGTGGATTACCCAAATGGACAAGAGGGCACTTCCCTCTAAGGGGGAAGGCCACTCTTTCCTCTTTGGGTAAGGAAGAGGAATGATCCAAATTTGGATTTCCAAATGGAAAAGGAGTATTCCCTAAAGGGGTATCCTTTCCTCTTTGGAATCCAAGCTTTGGGTCTATGTATCCCAACTCAAAATCAACTTTCACAACACTTGACACTTACACAAATTACATTGATATTAAAATAAAAATCTAGACTCACCTGCAGGGTTATCCTAAGCAATTAATATATAAAAAGCAGTTATTCCCAAGCAGTTGTATATGAGCAGAAAAGAAAGTAAACACACTGGCCACGTTCTTTTTGTAATTTGGGGGCTTTAGCAGCTGAAGCACCTGTGCAAAGAGTTTATAATATTTATGCATTTTTTTAATTTGCCCCCTTTTTATATTGCCCTGCATGAGCGTGGCCACCTGCAGAAAACTGTTTCAACATCCAGATCGTACCTAACCTAAGGGTAATCTAGTCGCCAAACACATCAATCCATCCACAGAGTACAGAAAAAGTAAGCAGACACAGCAAAGCAATTTCATCCACAACATGCAGTGAAAACTACGAAAAATCCGGCACACAGCAGTAAAGTAAACACCGGCCTAACCTAGATCTAGAGTTGGTTGTCCTAGCACATCATCTAAAGTGTGTGAGAAAGGTCGTGTGGCTGGGGTAGATCCTAAAGTGGGTTATTAATTGAAGTTGTCTAAAAGTGTGGATTTGTTAAGGCTTAAGAGGGAATTTAGATTAAAATTTAAGTATTAATGAATTAAGAATTTTAATTAGACATATTTTAAAAGTTAATTGATTACTACCTTTGTTTCACACCGAGGCCGTGAAGTTTATTTCACCTTCCTTGGGGCTAAGCTAATAGCCTCGTAGGCCTGGGTTACCCAGTAGCAATCGGGGTTGATTAAGTTATTTAAATTGGTTGGAATTAAAAGAGTGGATTAATATTAAAAGGAGTTGGTTACTGATTTTAAAAGCTTGATTAATTTAAGTTTGTCATTAATTGATTCGTGGCGTTGTGCCACCAGGCTCGAGGAACCAGCCTCCTTAGGACACTTAGCCCCGCAGCCCGGAGTAGTCCAGCCGATAAACCAAATTAATGTAGTTGAATTAGAGGTTTTAAAAGGTTACATAATTAATGATTAATCTATTTTAAGGTTTAACACCCCTTAGAATCCATTCGTGGCGTTGTGCCACCAGGCTCGAGGAACCAGCCTCCTTAGGACACTTAGCCCCGCAGCCCGGAGTAGTCCAACAAATAAACTTCATCTTTAGGATGGTTGTTGTGTTTTAAAAGGTTTGTTGAATGTTTTAAACATTAAGTTAACATTTGCTGGAATTTTAGAATAATTGTGAATTTTATGAATTTTTAAATATTTTAATGATTTAATTAAAGGGTTGAAAATTTACTTTTTGATTAAGCTCAAATTCTGGAATGTTTGTATTTTATTAAAATATTAGACCTTACTACGATCAATTAGAAGGTAAGTACGTTGAAATCGGATTTTTCTGCATTTTATTACGGAGGTTTGAAGTTTTGAACTATATTTTAAGCATGGTTTGACCAATTTGTTGACTTTTTGAAATATTACAGATTTCTGGAGTTTAACATTTTTTAATAAATATTAGACCTTATTAGGAATTGAATGCAAGTGAGTTTGGGTGATTTGGATTTTTCTGGAATTAGTTATGGATTATCGAAGTTTGGGCATTTTAATGAATCTTGGGAATTTCTTAATTAGAAGGCCTCTTTTGTGATTTTGCCCCAAACAAGTTCCCAATCTCTTGAAAACACCTCCAAAGGTCAGAAATAACCTAAGGAGGGATCCCCAAGTGTTTGGGAGATTTTGGGATTTTTTAATCATTATTAATTAATTATCTTAATTAAATATTGATTTTCACTTAAAATTAAATTAGGGTTTAAATTGCTGTCAAATCAAGGGGCTTCCAATTATCATGGATTAAGGACTGGATTCTGGTCAGTTTGAGGGTTTATATGTAATTTTTGGATTTAAATTGGATTTATTAGAATTTTTAGAAGTTTTAAAGGCTTAATTAAGGCTTAAACTTAGGAAAATTAGTTAGGGATCTAAATGATTTCAGAAATCAGTGAAAATTTTCCTAGTGGCTATACATGTCACTAGGTTCAAGTGTTTGAAGTTCCAACTCAAGAAGAAGTGAATCCTAATTATTGAAAATATTCTAAATTTTTTAAACATGTCCTTAATTATTGTCCTTAATGTCACTAGATTTAAATAGGATTGAATCAAACCTTCTCTAACCCTTGAACAAGCATGGATGAAATACATATGCATCACACTCAAGTCCTTAAATCTAGGAGAACCTAGACTAGGTGGTGTGTGTACCTTAAGCATGCAAGAACTAACATAATCAACTTAACTTAAATCTTGATTAGTGAATAGTTGAAGCACAACTATACACTAATCACTCCCCATCAATGTTATTCAATCAAGCTCAATCTAGGTTTAAAGTTTTAAAAGATCTCTCAATTATGTTAAAGGTTTAATATATATAATTTTAAAATAATTTTGAAATATAGGTATTTTCATATGTAAACCTATAAGAACATTAATTTTCAAATAAGATAATTTGAAATAACATTAGAATGAAATTTTGAAACTTGAGAGATCCACTGATTTTGGAGTCATTTGAAAATAACTTTTAAAATATGATATAATTATCATAATATTTAATTAAATATCAATAGACTATCAAAATAATCATATAACTCAAATTAATAATAAAATTTACTCAAATAAGTCTGGAAATTTTTCTGGAAATCAGTCATGTATCCCATGACAATCATGCCAAATTTCAAAGTAATATAGCTTATATATATTTAATTAAAAATAAAAAGTCATTTTCTGTATTTCTTAAATTATTAATAAAATAATAATCAAAATAGTCTCATTGTTTTTTTTAAAAAAAACTAGATAAGATTATGAACAGTTTGATATATTATACTCATTTTTTGGTTCTGTATTTTATTTATTATAATTTTTTGAATTTATGCTAATTAAAAAGAATTTAAATCTATTTATTAGTCAAACGGCGGCGCCGGCGAGGCGCGTGGCGCGTTTTGATTTGTCCAACCAAAACACGGCGATGGCGGGACACCACGTGGAAGGCTGCGGTCATCCACGCGTCGGCTGCAGAGCGCGTGATGCGGTTTCACTTAACCACGTCAGTAAGCGATGCAGACCGTTCGATCGAACGCCTGGATCGTTCAACGGCGGGGATTAGATCCCGCCGTCTGATCCGATTGACCAAGATCCAATCGCAGAGAGTTCGTCCCGCGGTTTTGAATGGACGGCCGGGATCGAGCCGGACCGCAGCTTGAGCCACGGGATCGAGTACACGGTTGATCAATGGGCGGAACGGCGCGATCAGATCCGTTGATCGAGAGATCAACGGACCAAATGGGGCTCAGTTCATGCAGCCAGCGAACCGAGCCCTAGAACCCATTTTTTGACTTGTTCTCTCGATCCCGTGCATCAAATGAATTAAAATTTTAAACTTAGATTCCCTAAGTGAAGAGAATCAATGGGGAGTAATTTATTTTTCTTAAAACAAGCTTAATAAATAGCTAATTAAACTAGTGTCCCTAGGGCTAGGGTTTGAGTTTTTCACCTTGATTTTGGACGGATTAGACCGTTTATGGATTTGTTGCACTTGTAGACTGTCCACGCTCCTATTTGTAGAAGACGTCTCGGCTCGAAAGCTCCTGGATCGAGTGCTAGATCTCCTGGAACGGATTTGAGCTAGGATCGCCGGGATCTCGCTGGAAAAGGCCTTTGACCGGAGGGATTTTGGTGGGAGGGTGTTGAGAGACGTCTGGGGATCTCAATGGAACAGGGGGCAGGACTTGAGAGAGCTTGAGTAGTGAGAGACGGTTAGGGTTTGAATGTTATGCATTAGGGCCTTTTCCCTCTAATCAAACGCCCCCAAGCCAAATGGATGGTTGGGATTGAGTCCTGGGCTCTCTAGATGATGCCACCTGTCCCTGGGAAAGCTGGAAGGCTGCGGAAAGGGCTGGACATGCCTCATTCCCATTGGGTGGACTTGGGATGAGTGGGAGGGAACATTGCCTAAATAGCCAAAGCCAAGCCCTTGGAGCAGCTTAAGCAGGGATTAGTTAGGGAAATAAAGCAAAAAGAGGCTTTTAGGCATGTGATATAGGGAGGAAATAGGGTTTTGACCATGAAAAATAGGGTTTAAGGGGGGGATTGACCATTTTGACCGGTCAACTGGTCAATGGTTGCTGATGTGGCATAGGAGCAGGTCATGGAACCTCTTCAAATGGCTGGATGGGTGTGGCTTGAGCTAGGTTCAACGGGTTGAAGGGTTTGACCATACAAATGGTCCTTTAAGCTTAGAGTTGACTGGTTGACCAGTCAACCCCATCAAGGGTTATGGAATTTTCACCTAGGTAATTCAAATGGGTGGATTAGGTGGATTGGAGGGTGGTTCCAAGAGCCATGCATGTCAATTGAATCAAGAAGGCTTAATGGGCCTTTAATGGGCTTTTAGGCCAAAACTGGTTGACTTAGTCAACCAGTTGGGTTCAGGGGCTAGAAAAGGATTCAACAAATTCAGAATGTCATCCTGAGTCTACTGGATGTGGTCCCAGGGTTTGGAGGGGTCAATTTGGTCAAAATCACTATTTGAACCCTTAAGGGCTTGTTTGGTCAACCTAGGTTGACTTGGTCAACCAGGTTGACCCAGGGTCTGGGTTTGGGCTCAACAGGTTTGGAATGATATTTTAAGGTTAATGGAAGTGGTTGGATGACTTAGAGAGGTCATTTGGGTCAAAACACATGTTTGGACCCTTAAAAGGCCTCTTGGGTCAAACCAGTTGACTTAGTCAACCAGGTTGACTCAAGGGTTGGAAATAGGTTCAAAAGATTTAAAATGACATTTGAAATTTGTTAAAGGTGGTTGCATCCAATTTGGAGCTCATTTGGTTTGAAATCCCTATTTGAGCCCCATAGGGGTATTTTGGTCAATTTTGACCTATTGGTCAACTATGATCAAAAATGGGTCTGAAAAATGCAGTTTACTGCTCAATGGGTTAAAATCAAGGGTTTGGAAGTGATTGGAGGCTTGGATAAGGGTTCCAAGGTCAAGATCTCAAAGGGGTTAGGCTCAGTGGCATAGGCTGTAAATATTTGAAGGTTTTACAGCCTTCGAATTTTAATTCAGATTCTGGGGTTAGAGACCTCAGAATGAGCTCAAAGTTGGAGGGTATCCTCTAGAGACATGTCTTATCACTTTTCAAGTGATAAACCCTGAATCAGAGATCATTTGACTGGGTTTTGAAATGTTTGAAAAATCTCTGAAAAGGGTGTTTAGGACAGGGCCTCTAGAGTTTAAATTTGTGTCTGAATTCTGGGTTTGGATTTGATTTGAAGTTTGAATTAATTTGGACTTGAATTGGATGGAGTTTAAGATTCAAATTGATCACAGGTAGGAATCAAATTGAAATTGGAGTGGATTAAATATAGGAATTGATTTAAAATTGAGGTTGATCAAGGGTGGAGTTTGATTTGAAGTTGGAGTGATCCTAAGATCTAGAAGAATTCTAAGATCTAGGATTTAAGGGAATCCTAGGCTCTAGAATATGCTCTAAGGTCTTGGATCTAGAAGGATCCTAGGGTCTAGAGTGGATCCTAGGGTCTAGGATTAAATCTGGATTCTGGATGGGTCTTAGTGACCTCATACAAAAATGAGGTCAACAATAGTACCTTGAACCCTTTTACTCCCTCTCGGAGTAGGTAGAGGACCTAAAAATCCTTTTACTCCCTCCTCCAGTTAGTAGAGAGCCTTTTAATCCTTTTACTTCCTCCTAGAGTAGGCAGAGAACCTTAGACTTCTTTTTGAGCCTCCAGGTGAAGGAAGAGAACCTAAATCTGATGCTGATAAATGTCTCTGTAGAGCCACAAACAAACCAAGGAAGAAGCATTAAGAAGATGGTGTAAAACTTACTTGGAACAACTTTTGTTAATCCCCCAATGTGTGTAGTAGAAGGAACTTCTGCTGCACACATTGGCGTTGACCGAATGGAAGTAGAATTCTGAGAGTGAAGGGGAGATCATCTCCCAACCTCAAGCCTATAGGATGCTAATGGAAGGCTTACACCTATTGGATAAGGAAAACTGGTAAAACCAAGGTAGGGAATACCTAACCTTGGGTCTAAGGAAGGGCATCACCCAACCTTAGGCCTATAGGATGCTGATAGAAGACTTACTCCTAATAGGCAGATTAACTGGCAAACTAGGATGGTGCCACGAAGGGCGTACTCCATCACTAGCGAATGGTCATGTGGGGAGGAAACTTGCTCCACACAGAGGACCTCAACTGGCAAACTAGGATGGTGCCACGAAGGGCGTACTCCATCACTAGCGAATGGTCATGTGGGGAGGAAACTTGCTCCACACAGAGGACCTCAACTGGCAAACTAGGATGGTGCCACGAAGGGCGTACTCCATCACTAGCGAATGGTCATGTGGGGAGGAAACTTGCTCCACACAGAGGACCTCAACTGGCAAACTAGGATGGTGCCACGAAGGGCGTACTCCATAACTAGCGAATGGTCATGTGGGGAGGAAACTTGCTCCACACAGAGGACCTCAACTGGCAAACTAGGATGGTGCCACGAAGGGCGTACTCCATCACTAGCGAATGGTCATGTGGGGAGGAAACTTGCTCCACACAGAGGACCTCAACTGGCAAACTAGGATGGTGCCACGAATGGCGTACTCCATCACTAGCGAATGGGAATCAGGATGGTGCCACGAAGGGCGTACTCCACCACTAATCCCCGGGTCAAATGCTAGGGTGGTTCCACGGAGGGCGTACTCCACCACTAGCGAATGGTCATGTGGGGAGGAAACTTGATCCACACAGAGGACCTCAACTGGCAAACTAGGATGGTGCCACGAAGGGCGTACTCCATCACTAGCGAATGGGAATCAGGATGGTGCCACGAAGGGCGTACTCCACCACTAATTCCTGGGTCAAATGCTAGGGTGATGCCACGGAGGGCGTACTCCACCACTAGCGAATCTAATCCTAAGGGAAGGAAGGACCTAACCTTAAGGAAAAGGCGAAGAGCGTTAAAAAAAGAAGACCTTAAAAAAAAGGTAGAATCAAGTTATAAATCAAGAAAAGGAAATTTTATTAATTGGTAAAATGAGCTACATCAAGCATAGTATTTCTTAAGGAAACGCCCATTGAACGGTAGCATCGGGTGGTTCCCTTTACAATCTACTAACTGATACGAGCCTCCTTCGTAGACAGTCTCTATAACGAAGGGTCCTTCCCACGTAGGTTCAAATTTGCCTCCCAGCTTCCGATGGGCCAAGATAGGCCTCCGTAGGACCAATACCAAGTCTCCCGCTTGGAAGGTCCTAGGTCGCACTAACTTGTCATGGGCTTGAACCATACGGGATTTATACAACTCTAAACTTTGTTGAGCTTGGAGACGTCGCTCTTCAAGGCCTTCGAGTTCTTCCAATCGTAGTTTTGCATTTTGTTCATTGGTAATTTGATTCTGAACTGCAATTCTAAGCGAAGGGATTTGTATTTCCAAGGGCAGAACAGCCTCAGATCCATACACTAGTGCAAACGGGGTGTATTGGGTCGGGGTTCTATAAGTGGTACGATAAGCCCACAAAGCTTCCACCAACCGCTCATCCCACTGCCGTTTGTTATCATCAAGGGTCTTTTTGACAATTTGCACCAAGGTTTTGTTGAAGGCCTCGGCCAATCCATTCGCCCGAGGGTAATAGATCGTCGAATATCTCCAATCAATATTATGGCGCCTTACAAAACTATTGATTTTTGTAGACTTGAATGCGGACCCATTATCGGATATGATTCTACGAGGTACGCCGAATCGATATATAATATGGTCACGAAAGAATTTTAAGACATGGTGTGATGTTACGTTTCGTAGGGGAATTGCTTCCGCCCATTTTGAAAAGTAATCAGTTGCTGCTAATATGAAACGATGACCTCTCGCAGAGGGAGGGTCAATCGGCCCAATGATATCCGTGCCCCAACTCTCGAAGGGCCACGAGGCTATCGTAGGGTGTAACACATTAGGCGGCTGATGTAAAACCACACCATGGACCTGACATTGATGACAGTGCTTTGCAGTATTCATGCAATCGTCAATCATTGTAGGCCAATAATATCCAAGTCTTTTAATCTTTAATTTCATTTTTGGACCCGATTGATGAGCACCGCACAGTCCTGAATGAACTTCATTAACAATCTTCTGGGCTTCTCGCTTGTTCAAACAGCGCAGCCACATGTGATCGAAAGACCGACGGTACAACAGATCGTTAACTAGTGCATATGATAGGGCACGTTTCTTAATCTGGTTGGAGAGTGATTTATCCTGGGGAAGCTTCCCTTCTTTAAGGTAATCGACTAAGGGTCGTCTCCAATCGCCTTCTTCGTCAGTTGTTGAAGAGGCAGAAAGGATCTGAAGGGGAGTCTTACTAATGTGTTCCAAATCTATAAGAGAGAGAGTCTTACGACCCTGTATCTCTATAGGGATGGAATCCTCCTCAGGACATGCAAATTCCTTTGCAAGTTTTGCTAGGGCATCCGCCGCAGAATTGCTTCCACGGGGAACCCTATACAAAGTAGCAATGGGGATTTGTTCCAACAAGTGAAGTGTATACTGGTGATATTTTAGGAGATTCGGATTCAAGACTTTATAAGTTCCGGTGACTTGGTTAATAATCAGTTGGGAATCTCCAAAGATCTTAATCTCTTTAATCTCCATTAGAATTGCAAGTTCCAAACCAGTTATCAGAGCTTCGTATTCAGCTTCGTTGTTTGTGCAAGGCTCCGATAAGTGGTATGAAAAGTGCATCATTCCTTTTTCTGGTGTAATAAAAATTAGATCGACTCCAGCCTTTCCAGGAATTACAGATTGCTGGGTCGCAATCCTACAGGAGGATGCTGCCCCATCAAAATATAATTCCCAGATGGCCTCGCCAGATTCCCCCAAACTCATGATTTGTTCGTCGGGTAAGTCATCATTCAGAGGAGAATCTGCTGGCAGCGGGTGTGCTGCCAGAAAGTCGGCAACAGCCTGTCCCTTCACAGCACGAAGGGGAGTGAAAGTAATCTCAAATTGCAACAATATCATAGACCAACGAGCCAAACGTCCTGACAACGTAGGTCGGGTCATAAGATATTGCAAAGGATTAACTCTTGAAATTAAACTGATTGAGTGGGAGAGCATGTAATGCCTCAGTTTCTGAGCTGCAAAAACTAAAGCAGAACAATGCTTCTCAATTGACGGGTACCGTATTTCAGTAGGAAGGAGTCTTCGACTAAGGTAGTAGAGAGCATTCTCTTTTCCTTCGTCGTTAACTTGAGCCAACAGGGCACCTAAAGACTCATCTAGAGCTGCGGTGTAGAGGATTAATGGCTTTCCCGGAATTGGAGCTGCCAAGACTGGCGGGTTAGAAAGGTATTGTTTGATATCGTCAAAAGCATTCTAACACTTCTCGCCCCATACGAATTTAGTATCCTTTTTCGCAAGGACAGAAAAGGGTTGACATGTCCCGGAAAGATTAGAAATAAACCTCCTTATATATGCCAATCTACCTTGTAGAGACCTTAGCTGAGTAAGGCTCTTAGGGGATGGCATATTTAAGATGGCTTCAATTTTAGCAGGATCTATCTCGATTCCACGGTGCCTCACTACGAATCCTAAGAATTTTTCCGAAGCGACGCCGAAGGCGCACTTCAAGGGGTTCATTTTCAAATCGTAGCGGCGCAACCGTTCGAAAACAACTCTTAAGTCATACAGGTGAGCCTCTTTAACCTTGCTCTTGACAACTAAATCATCAATATAACATTCAACTTGATTATAAATTCAGTCGTCAAAGATACGGGTCATGACCCGTTGGTAGGTTGCTCCGGCATTCTTTAAGCTGAATGGCATTACCTTATAACAAAAGATTCCAATAGGGGTTCTGAACGCCGTATTCCTCTCATCTTCAGGGGCCATCTTGATTTGGTTATAACCCGATGAGCCATCCATGAATGAGAAAATAGCATGTGAAGAGGCAATGTCCACCATGAGTTCTGGTATTGGTAGAGGGAACTCATCTTTAGGGCATGCCTTATTCAGATCCCTATAGTCGACACAAATCCGAATTTGACCATTTTTCTTTCGAACTGGCACGACGCTGGCCACCCAAGAGGGGTATTGTTCCTCTCGAATGAATCCGGCTTCTGCCAATTTCTTAACTTCAGAAACGACTTGTTGCTCAATCTCTAAGTGCATGCATCGAGGAGCTTGTTTAACAGGGATGGCATCATGCCGAACTCCAAGTTTGTGAACTGCTACCTCAGCAGGCAAACCTGGCATTTCGTCATATGTCCAGGCAAAGCAATCCCTGAACTCGAATAACAACTGGATTAAGTCTTGGGTTTCACCCTCGCTCAACAAAGTACTTATGAAAATCGGACGGGGGTCATCATCGTTTCCCAGGTTAATTTCTCTCAACTCATCGACTGTCGACTTAATTTCCTCTTCAAATTCAGGGGGTGCATCCCGAACTTGAAGATCATCGGGATCGTCTAAAGTCTCCAAACAGAGTCCATCCAAAGGACAAGGAGGATCTGTAGGGACATTTGGAGAATCGAGATGGTAAGTTATCATTAGGCAATACTCATCATCATCGAATGAACTAACTGTTCCAAAGCCAATACCACTTGTTGAATTTTTATTTATTTTTGTTCGCCAAATATTCTTGTGGTATCTAGCTTGACCCTTAGTCCATTGGTATGGTATAGAACCTTTAGAAAAAGTATTTTTTACACAAACAGGGAAGTAGCCGAAAGGTAATTCCATTAATTCATTAAAATCTGCCTCCTCAAGGGTTACATCACCTTCGTCCCTTGCGGAGGAGGAGCCAGGAAAGAATTTCTGGACTTTCTTAACTTCACCATCCAAGTTGGGGGCCACTTTGACTTCCAACCCTACAACCCTGCCTGCCGACAGTGGGGTCAGAGAAAGGGCCTCAATCCTTCTAGTGAGCTTTTCATACATTGTTAATTCGGGCTCGTCACTTTTAACTTTTGAAATATCTACCTCAGGGTCACTGTCCTGGTCTAAGGTGAGATCAAATTTTGGAGGAGTATTTATATTTTGATAATCGAGAGAGAGGGCATCACCTTGATTTTCTAGTTCACCATCGGAATCTGATTCCAAATCAATGTATACGGGTGCTGCTCTCCTGTCTAATGAAGCACGGCCTCGACCTCGTGCCCTTAAAGCCATCCTCCCACCTCTTTGAGGTAATGTGCTTGGAGGTCTAAGGACAACGATATCAGAGTCGTCTTCACTACTCGATTGAATCATTTCTTGATTGATATTTTTACCTTTTTCTTTCCTTTGGTTGAATTTTTGTCCAACCATTTTCTCCTCAAATTTGATCTCTAATTTAGAACGGGACGAGGACCCTTTTGGTATGAAATATGCAGCATCTTCGTAGATCCCAATTTCTTGAATCGAGAATGGTTGCAAATCACCCTTAATCACATGTTCAATGCCGTCTCGTTGATACTTAACGCATTGGTGCAGGGTAGATGGATCCATTCTATATTCGTGAATCCAAGGTCTACCTAGAAGTGCGTTAAAGGATGTAGTCGAATCAATTATATGAAATTTAGCTTCAGTTTTTAAACCTCCTATCTCCAGGAGTAGAGTGATTGAACCTAAAGCTCTCTCGCCCTTCTCGTTGAACCCACGAAGCACCAACCTGTCGGTTGAAAGCTTGCTAGTATCAACCCTAAGATAAGCAAGGGTCTTTATGTTCATCATGTTGACCGATGTACTCGGATCAACAAGGACTCTTGATAACTTGAAATTTCCCACATCTACGGTGATGTAGAGGGGACGATTGTGGTCAGTAGTTCCCAGGAGTAAATCTTCATCTGAAAAGGTAACCCCAGGGACCTCTTTGAAGTAGAGAGCCTCACCTCCTGAAGTTGCAGCCAACTGTGTTAAGCAAATCTCGGGATCGAGAAGTGCTTTAATTAAAGACTCCCTCATTTCTTTGGAGAGAAGGAGGGCGTCGTAAATACTTAATTTTGCTGGCAACTTCCTAAGGTGGGCTAGAACATTGTAATCAACCTTAGGAATGACAGACTCAAAACCCGGAGGAATTAAAGGGAATTCTGGTTGTTGAGGGGAATCCGGACTTAGATTTTCGAATGAAGGTTGCTTGCCTTTATCCTGAGGGGGCAACCTAGGGGGTAAGACTTTACCGCCACGGAGTTGCACCTGCTCGACGTCTTCGGGCGGGCAAACTAGGGCAGTGTCTACACACACCATAGGTGTTGGATCATCATTTTCTGAAAGCGAGTAAGAATCTGAAAGTTCTATCAAGATAGGATTTCCTTGGAAATTGATCTGAAGGAAATAACTTTCTGATAAAGCTTCACATTCGACCTCTTCTTGAATAGTCGATTCAGTGAGGTTGGTTTGACTAACCTCGATATTTGGTTCATTAGGAGTTTGATTTGAAACAGGAGAGTAATCAATTTGCATTTGAGATTCATGGTTAATCATCAAGACAGAAGTAGAAGGATGTTTTTTATTCATCTTTTGACCCTTCGCCTTTTATGGGGCAAAGTAAAAGTCAGATAACAAAAGAGGGGAAAGGGTTTTAACACCACCATCCGCCATTCTAATACATCTCTCATCTACACACTTCCTCTCTACAAAATCAGATTTCTCTTCTTTTACATTTTTCTCAGTAGTTCCTAAGACTACTGGAGAGGGAAGTGGCTCAACATCCTTCTGCGAAGCATCCAGGTCAACTTTCCACACCGGGGCCTGGGCTATCGTAGTCAGCTGTTGAGAAAGACGAAAAGACTTATTAATCGACTTTTTAAGTGCCCGGGACAAAGCAATGTCCCAACCATCTTCAACAAAACAAGAAGAGTTAAAAGGATTACCTGAAATGGTCTTAATTGAGGCCTTTTCTGGATCGACCAAGTATTCCTTAGGTATTATGATGTTACCTTGGGTGTAGTTCCTCTCAAGCCAGTCTTTGAACACAACGCAGTCCTCAAGAGGGTGACTAAGCATCCTGTGGAACGGGCAATACTTGGGATCATCTTTCTTGCTCTCATCCTCAGGCCTCCTAGCCTCTGGCAACTGAAAATCTAGTTTCTTTAACAGACTTCTGAAGATCTTCTTAACTGACTCCCTTTTAAATGGATAAGGCTTTGCCAATCTCTCTCTAAAAGGGATGGAGGAGGGATCTCTAGTATGTTGAGGAACTATCTGAAAGGGCTGCTTCTGAGGCGGTTGTGGTGGAAGTGGAATGCTAGGCTGACTAATCACTGGCCTCTTTCCTTTATCTACTGCTGAGACCACAGCTTTCTTTTCAAATGTTTTCACCAATTTTGGACCCTTTCTTTCTTCAGACTGCTCTCGTAAGAATGGCATCCTAGGAGCCTCTTCCTGCAAATTGCTAGCCTTATTAAGAAGTTTCTCAAAAGTTTTAATAGTGAAACCCTTCAGGAGAAAAGCAACAGGACCGTGGATATTCTTCAAAAGAATCTCCACAGCATGTTGTTCTTGCAACTGGGGTTCACACTTCATCGAGAGGTTTCGCCACCTCAAGATGTACTCAACTAGAGACTCTCCCGGCTTTTGCTTTTCAACCACGAGATCGCCCACAGTGGTGCGTTGTTGCGCTCCAGAAAATCTCTTAAGAAAGAGGTTTTCTAGGTCGCTAAAGGTTCTTACTGAACCATTGGGCAGATCGGCGTACCATTCAAAAGCAATGCCGGATAGACTACTTACAAATTGGCGAAATAGTAGAGCATTTGACCCTCCTGCGTTGCAACAGCTTGCTCGGAAGTGGGCCAGATGCTGTCTCGAATTTTCAATTCCAGTGAAAACTTTAAAAGTTGGTGGCACAAAGCCCTTTAGGTAAGGAACTAATTCATATTCCTCGGGGTAGGGTCTACCCTTTGAAATAGACACAGTTCCTTGAGCATGGGCTAAGGCCTCCCTTACCTGGTCCTCAATTAATTGCTTGATATCCTTCTGAGGTGGGATCGGAGGAATGGTGGAAACTGGAGGGTGAACTGGAGGTGTCTCTACTGGACAAGGGAGAGTCACAGGTGGTGACTCGAGAGGTCTGGAATTAAATTCTGCCCTTTTGGCCTTTTCTGTGAGCTCTCGAGCTGACTGGTGGATCATAAAAGACTCTTGCTGTGATTTGTCCAACTTCTCTTGCATTTCTCTAACTTGTGACATCATGCTAGCAAGCTGATTCTCCAAGTTTTTTATATGTTCTTCATCTCTATCTTTCACAGACTCATCTGACTCTGACTCAACAGCATGCGGATCATCATCCTTAACAAATCGGCGCTTGCTGGGCTCAGCTTCTTTATTAGATCCTCTAGTTTCAACCACATGAATGCCCCCAACATAATCATCTTCATCTCCAAGGAGATCATCCGTATCAGGGTCAAAAGAAGCCATTCCCTCTTTGTTCAACAAAATGTTTCTTATTTCTTAGATTACCTCCTCGACCGGTCTATCCCCAATTGATTTAGGGTCAAGGGGTAAGTAACCTTTATACTCAGCCATATCAAACAACTCTTCAGAATCCATAAGGGCGATAATTTCTGTAAGTTTTAGATTAGGATCTGGTTGAGACTTTGTATCCGGTTCATCTTCCATTTCTAAATCCTGCTCAATTCTCTCCTCTTCGACTATCCCAGAGCTGGTAGTCAGAAGAGTGGCATCCTCTACAGGGAGAGGGACATATTCCTCAGGAGAAGTAGGAGCTTGTAGAGTGATAGTTCCCACATCTGGTAAGGTAAGGTCCTCAGACACCTGACTAAGGGGCCTAGGAATGACACTCGAACTTTGGGGATCATCAATTGGGGTAGCAGGAACGGTGACTATTGGATCCGGAGTCAGACTGGCTATGGCAGGACTATCAACTGTAACAACTGGACTACTAGCCTGAACATCCATCAATTCAACTGAACTCGGAGTAGGGTTGGCTGAAACTCGTTGGAGCTGTAGAATGAACTTAGAAGTTCTAGGAGGTGGTGGCAGATTCTCCAACTTAGTTCTCTTTGGCACATATCTCCTTTCAGGAGATTTAGGTCTTTTTCCTTTAAGGTCCACAGACTTTTGATCTTCAACCCCCTTTGGTTTAACAATCACTGAGGCCAATCTTACAGGCTTATGTGGTGGTACCGGGGTCTACCAGTAGAGTGGCGGCCTCTCTCGGATCCAGTCAACACAATACCCTCTGTTTGAGAGGACAGAGGGCGTGGCACCCAGTGATATCCATCAACCAGTACTGAAGTAGCGGGCTGTCTAGCATACTTCTTATTCTTTCTAACGAATTGAGGGGTTAAATTCTTTGCTTCAGATACTTCTTCCTTCAACACTTCTTTTTGGAAGCGATGTGAGATCACTCCCTTCAATTGTTTCACATATTCTTCTTTAGTCTGACCAGTCTGTGCAGCGCAGGTATGAATTATATTTCTCAGAGTCCTTGTCTTTTGGAGATGTCTCTCTTTCTGAGTTTTCTTGGTCGAGTAGTCGACCGGGCATGGTGGAGAACGGGCTATCCTAGCTATCCTCTCCTCCCCTTGGGCTGAAGCCAGGGGGTAAAAGCGACTTCCTTTTAGGAGGGGAGAGGAAGCAGGAATAGGTAGTTCCTCAACAGCCTCAGGTTCTACTTGAGCCAAGGTCTTAAAGGGTAGAACTCTCTTAGCCTTAGAGATTTTATTTCTAAGTCTCCTCAAATAGTTTTTCTTTTGATTCTTAGTGGTGAATCTAAGTCCAGAACTAGACCCTTCTTCAAAAACGGACTTAATTTCAGTGGGAGGCTCAACAACCGGTTCAGACTGTTCCTGATCATCACTGACTACTGGCAAGGTGGGTGCAGATCCCACAATTAACTCAACTACTGGGGGAGTTTCTTTACTGGCATCCAAGCTAACAATCTGGTGTCCATCCATAGAGAGCTCTAGGGTACTAAATCCCATTCCAAAAATAACAGTGCTCCCTTGGTCATTAACAGTTGAGGACAACTCTCGGTCAAAAGAGAAAATCAGTTGGCCAGCCATTTGAAATTTTCTGAAAGTTAAAGAAAATGATTGAAATTAGATCTTTTTGAAAAGAGTGGTAAAAAAAGTATTTTATTGTTATTATTTTTTTGAAAGTGTGACATATGTTGGCCCACGAGGAAATCGTATGGGGTAACACATGACAATTTGGAGTTTGAGAAATAATTTTTTTTTGAAAATTTTGAGAATTTGAAAGGGGTTTTCTTACAGGTTCCAAAACACAATGGACAGAGTTTCCCCTTGCCCGAAGGCTTATGGAATTGTGAGAAAGCCCAAGTAAAAAGGAATAGTTTAACCCTCCCCACCCTTAGAAGTCAAAAGGGGAAATGAGGGGGTTAAAACTAAATAGGTTTTGAATGAAATCAAAAATTTTGAATTCTTTCCAATTTTAAGGATTTATATGTTGAACGAGAAGTTTATCGACCATAAATCCATAAAATTAAAAAGGATGTCCAGAGATCTGATTTGACACTATCGCCTCACAAGCTGTGCTGGGGCAGAAGGTCAAAATCAGAACGAAAAGCCAAATTTAGAGGTGGAACCTCTCTTTTGTTAATATTTTACATGTTGGCCACACTCACCCGAGGAAGAAATGAGCAAAGGGACCAACGGAAGAAATGATAGTTAAAACTACCGATGAAATAAAATTTTGCCATTATTAAAGATGGAGAGAGAGATTTGTCCCACCGGGCGTGCCATTTTTTGTTGGTGGAATTTTGAAAACAGGTTTTGAAAAATATTAGTTTTCTTTGGGGATTTTAAGATTAAGGTTAAGTTCTAATTCTAAGGTCGAATCGACTCGTTAGAAAGAGTATATCACCCCGGAGGACGAAAGTAAGCTTTCATAACGGTGTTCAGACTTAGAATTGTGAAATCCATCTTGAATATTGTGAGCGGATGCTAAAGAAAAATTCATATGACCCCGAAGGGTCAAAATGAGGTTCAATTGAATATCCAGCTACAATATTCAAGAAGTGTGATCGTTAGGTTCACATCCAAAGCCTTATCAAAGAAAGATATATCTCTCCGAAGGGAGAAAATATCGTTCAATGATAATTCTTTAAATATGATAATAATGATCACTAGTATTTTAAGTTCTCCCAAAGAAATCCAATTGAATTTTGAAAAAACAATTTTTAAAATCAGGTGTGTGTGGTTCTAAATCTCCTACGAGCGCAAGCCCTCGTAGTTAATTACATCGTAGGGAAATAAAATCCCCTACGAAAACTCTCGATTAAAATAGTGGCAAAATTTTGTTTAGAATTTCTAGGAGTGATATCAAAGTATGAATAGAATTATTGGGAAATCAAAAGGGAATGGATCAAAATTGAACAGTTATTAACGGAGTTAAAGGATGAGAGGTAGGGGACACTTTGAGATTCCAAAACCATCCAGAAGTGTCCCAACTTAATCTAAGTGTTGGGCTTTATGTTTTAGGATTGAAATGAAGCTTTAATTAGAGTTGAGTATTTTATTAGAAATTTGGGACTATATTCCCAAAATTTGGGGTCTTATAATCAAAGATCTGCCCCGGAACCTAAATCTATTTTGGACACTGGAACACAGTCGTCCGATCCTAACTAATGCAGTGCAAGATCTGGACTTACCCCGGCCTGGATTGGGGAGCCAGCTAACCACCTAATCGATTTAAAATACATGAATCTGGTCTTTTATGAAAGAGTGGTAGGGACGTTATAATTAAAGTTTTGGTGAGGCGGGGCCGACATCTAGAGATTTTCCTAATTGGCCCCCTTTGACTTATGTTGGGTGCTAAGATGCTAAGGACTATGAAATTAAAATTTTGACTCTTTAATTTGTATCTAATGCAATGCGTGCTGGTTAACAACCTCAAATCAAATATGCTTGAAATTTTTAAAAACAGGCTTATAAAATAATTTTTTAGAATACTAGACTTCCCCAGGTCCGGCACCTCGTCCTCATAGGTCAGACTATTCGGACTCTACCCGCAGGCAGGGAAGGGTCTAAAACAAGAAAAGAGTAATGCAGAAATATGCATGCAACCCCGGGGTCGATCCCCGGCTAATTCCCTAGATTCGTTATCTTTCTATGTTATTTAGACTCACTAAAATTTTAGACTTTTAAAATTATGAGTAGAAAACTTTCACACCCTCACGAGCCTCACGTATCCAGGCGAAAACAAAGAGCGGCATGCAATCGCCAAAAAACTAGTAAAAACAAATAATCCTAAAGGCAATCAAATCATCACATCAAATATAAATTAATTAATAAATGTCCATAGGCAGAATTGCCTTGCTTATTACAAACCAGAATATTACAGAAAGTAAAGTGGCCGGGCACCACTGACAACAACCCGGATTCTAAACCTAGTAATGACGCAAGTTATTTTGAGTGGGATACTTTCAATCTTCAAATCTTCAAATCTTCAATTTCATTCTTCTTTGTACTCCTTTTCTTTAATCTTCTTGGAATCTTCGTAGTGGATTACCCAAATGGACAAGAGGGCACTTCCCTCTAAGGGGGAAGGCCACTCTTTCCTCTTTGGGTAAGGAAGAGGAATGATCCAAATTTGGATTTCCAAATGGAAAAGGAGTATTCCCTAAAGGGGTATCCTTTCCTCTTTGGAATCCAAGCTTTGGGTCTATGAATCCCAACTCAAAATCAACTTTCACAACACTTGACACTTACACAAATTACATTGATATTAAAATAAAAATCTAGACTCACCTGCAGGGTTATCCTAAGCAATTAATATATAAAAAGCAATTATTCCCAAGCAGTTGTATATGAGCAGAAAAAAAAGTAAACACACTGGCCACGCTCTTTTTGTAATTTGGGGGCTTTAGTAGCTGAAGCACCTGTGCAAAGAGTTTATAATATTTATGCATTTTTTTAATTTGCCCCCTTTTTATATTGCCCTGCATGAGCGTGGCCACCTGCAGAAAACTGTGTCAACATCCAGATCGTACCTAACCTAAGGGTAATCTAGTCGCCAAACACATCAATCCATCCACAGAGTACAGAAAAAGTAAGCAGACACAGCAAAGCAATTTCATCCACAACATGCAGTGAAAACTACGAAAAATCCGGCACACAGCAGTAAAGTAAACACCGGCCTAACCTAGATCTAGAGTTGGTTGTCCTAGCACATCATCTAAAGTGTGTGAGAAAGGTCGTGTGGCTGGGGTAGATCCTAAAGTGGGTTATTAATTGAAGTTGTCTAAAAGTGTGGATTTGTTAAGGCTTAAGAGGGAATTTAGATTAAAATTTAAGTATTAATGAATTAAGAATTTTAATTAGACATATTTTAAAAGTTAATTGATTACTACCTTTGTTTCACACCGAGGCCGTGAAGTTTATTTCACCTTCCTTGGGGCTAAGCTAATAGCCTCGTAGGCCTGGGTTACCCAGTAGCAATCGGGGTTGATTAAGTTATTTAAATTGGTTGGAATTAAAAGAGTGGATTAATATTAAAAGGAGTTGGTTACTGATTTTAAAAGCTTGATTAATTTAAGTTTGCCATTAATTGATTCGTGGCGTTGTGCCACCAGGCTCGAGGAACCAGCCTCCTTAGGACACTTAGCCCCGCAGCCCAGAGTAGTCCAGCCGATAAACCAAATTAATATAGTTGAATTAGAGGTTTTAAAAGGTTACATAATTAATGATTAATCTATTTTAAGGTTTAACACCCCTTAGAATCCATTCGTGGCGTTGTGCCACCAGGCTCGAGGAACCAGCCTCCTTAGGACACTTAGCCCCGCAGCCCGGAGTAGTCCAGCCAATAAACTTCATCTTTAGGATGGTTGTTGTGTTTTAAAAGGTTTGTTGAATGTTTTAAACATTAAGTTAACATTTGCTGGAATTTTAGAATAATTGTGAATTTTATGAATTTTTGAATATTTTAATGATTTAATTAAAGGGTTGAAAATTGACTTTTTGATTAAGCTCAAATTCTGGAATGTTTGTATTTTATTAAAATATTAGACCTTACTACGATCAATTAGAAGGTAAGTACGTTGAAATCAGATTTTTCTGCATTTTATTACAGAGGTTTGAAGTTTTGAACTATATTTTAAGCATGGTTTGACCAATTTGTTGACTATTTGAAATATTACAGATTTCTGGAGTTTAACATTTTTTAATAAATATTAGACCTTATTAGGAATTGAATGCAAGTGAGTTTGGGTGATTTGGATTTTTCTGGAATTAGTTATGGATTATCGTAGTTTGGGCATTTTAATGAATCTTGGGAATTTCTTAATTAGAAGGCCTCTTTTGTGATTTTGCCCCAAACAAGTTCCCAATCTCTTGAAAACACCTCCAATGGTCAGAAATAACCTAAGGATGGATCCCCAAGTGTTTGGGAGATTTTGGGATTTTTTAATCATTATTAATTAATTATCTTAATTAAATATTGATTTTCACTTAAAATTAAATTAGGGTTTAAATTGCTGTCAAATCAAGGTGCTTCCAATTATCATGGATTAAGGACTGGATTCTGGTCAGTTTGAGGGTTTATATGTAATTTTTGGATTTAAATTGGATTTATTAGAATTTTTAGAAGTTTTAAAGGCTTAATTAAGGCTTAAACTTAGGAAAATTAGTTAGGGATCTAAATGATTTCAGAAATCAGTGAAAATTTTCCTAGTGGCTATACATGTCACTAGGTTCAAGTGTTTGAAGTTCCAACTCAAGAAGAAGTGAATCCTAATTATTGAAAATATTCTAAATTTTCTAAACATGTCCTTAATTATTGTCCTTAATGTCACTAGATTTAAATAGGATTGAATCAAACCTTCTCTAACCCTTGAACAAGCATGGATGAAATACATATGCATCACACTCAAGTCCTTAAATCTAGGAGAACCTAGACTAGGTGGTGTGTGTACCTTAAGCATGCAAGAACTAACATAATCAACTTAACTTAAATCTTGATTAGTGAATAGTTGAAGCACAACTATACACTAATCACTCCCCATCAATGTTATTCAATCAAGCTCAATCTAGGTTTAAAGTTTCAAAAGATATCTCAATTATGTTAAAGGTTTAATACATATAATTTTAAAATAATTTTGAAATATAGGTATTTTCATATGTAAACCTATAAGAACATTAATTATCAAATAAGATAATTTGAAATAACATTAGAATGAAATTTTGAAACTTGAGAGATCCACTAATTTTGGAGTCATTTGAAAATAACTTTTAAAATATGATATAATTATCATAATATTTAATTAAATATCAATAGACTATCAAAATAATCATATAACTCAAATTAATATTAAAATTTACTCAAATAAGTCTGGAAATTTTTCTGGAAATTAGTCATAAATCCCATGACAATCATGCCAAATTTCAAAGTAATATAGCTTATATATATTTAATTAAAAATAAAAAGTCATTTTCTGTATTTCTTAAATTATTAATAAAATAATAATCAAAATAGTCTCATTGTTTTTTTAAAAAAAACTAGATAAGATTATGAACAGTTTGATATATTATACTCATTTTTTAGTTCTGTATTTTATTTATTATAATTTTTTGAAGTAATGCTAATTAAAAAGAATTTAAATCTATTTATTAGTCAAACGGCGGCGCCGGCGAGACGCGTGGCTCGTTTTGATTTGTCCAACCAAAACGCGGCGATGGCGGGACGCCACGTGGAAGGCGGCGGTCATCCACGCGTCGGCTGCAGAGCGCGGGATGCGGTTTCACTTAACCACGTCAGTAAGCGCTGCGGACCGTTCGATCGAACGCCTGGATCGTTCAACGGCGGGGATTAGATCCCGCCGTCTGATCCAATTGACCAAGATCCAACCGCAGAGAGTTCGTCCCGCGGTTTTGAATGGACGGCCGGGATCGAGCCGGACCGCAGCTTGAGCCACGGGATCGAGTACACGGTTGATCAATGGGCGGAACGGCGCGATCAGATCCGTTGATCGAGAGATCAACGGACCAAATGGGGCTCAGTTCATGCAGCCAGCGAACCGAGCCCTAGAACCCATTTTTTGACTTGTTCTCTCGATCCCGTGCATCAAATGAATTAAAATTTTAAACTTAGATTCCCTAAGTGAAGAGAATCAATGGGGAGTAATTTATTTTTCTTAAAACAAGCTTAATAAATAGCTAATTAAACTAGTGTCCCTAGGGCTAGGGTTTGAGTTTTTCACCTTAATTTTGGACGGATTAGACCGTTTATGGATTTGTTGCACTTGTAGACTGTCCACGCTCCTATTTGTAGAAGACGTCTCGGCTCAAAAGCTCCTGGATCGAGTGCTAGATCTCCTGGAACGGATTTGAGCTAGGATCGCCGGGATCTCGCCGGAAAAGGCCTTTGACCGGAGGGATTTCGGTGGGAGGGTGTTGAGAGACGTCTGGGGATCTCAATGGAACAGGGGGCAGGACTTGAGAGAGCTTGAGTAGTGAGAGATGGTTAGGGTTTGAATGTTATGCATTAGGGCCTTTTCCCTCTATTCAAACGCCCCCAAGCCAAATGGATGGCTGGGATTGAGTCCTGGGCTCTCCAGATGATGCCACCTATCCCTGGGAAAGCTGGAAGGCTGCGGAAAGGGCTGGACATGCCTCATTCCCATTGGGTGGACTTGGGATGAGTGGGAGGGAACATTGCCTAAATAGCCTAAGCCAAGCCCTTGGAGCAGCTTAAGCAGGGATTAGTTAGGGAAATAAAGCAAAAAGAGGCTTTTAGGCATGTGATATAGGGAGGAAATAGGGTTTTGACCATGAAAAATAGGGTTTAAGGGGGGGATTGACCATTTTGACCGGTCAACTGGTCAATGGTTGCTGATGTGGCATAGGAGCAGGTCATGGAACCTCTTCAAATGGCTGGATGGGTGTGGCTTGAGCTAGGTTCAACGGGTTGAAGGGTTTGACCATACAAATGGTCCTTTAAGCTTAGAGTTGACTGGTTGACCAGTCAACCCCATCAAGGGTTATGGAATTTTCACCTAGGTAATTCAAATGGGTGAATTAGGTGGATTGGAGGGTGGTTCCATGAGCCATGCATGTCAATTGAATCAAGAAGGCTTAATGGGCCTTTAATGGGCTTTTAGGCCAAAACTGGTTGACTTGGTCAACCAGTTGGGTTCAGGGGCTAGAAATGGATTCAACAAATTCAGAATGTCATCCTGAGTCTACTGGATGTGGTCCCAGGGTTTGGAGGGGTCAATTTGGTCAAAATCACTATTTGAACCCTTAAGGGCTTGTTTGGTCAACCTAGGTTGACTTGGTCAACCAGGTTGACCCAGGGTCTGGGTTTGGGCTCAACAGGTTTGGAATGATATTTTAAGGTTAATGGAAGTGGTTGGATGACTTAGAGAGGTCATTTGGGTCAAAACACATGTTTGGACCCTTAAAAGGCCTCTTGGGTCAAACCAGTTGACTTAGTCAACCAGGTTGACTCAAGGGTTGGAAATAGGTTCAAAAGATTTGAAATGACATTTGAAATTTGTTAAAGGTGGTTGCATCCAATTTGGAGCTCATTTGGTTTGAAATCCCTATTTGAGCCCCATAGGGGTATTTTGGTCAATTTTGACCTATTGGTAACCTATGATCAAAAATGGGTCTGAAAAATGCAGTTTACTGCTCAATGGGTTAAAATCAAGGGTTTGGAAGTGATTGGAGGCTTGGATAAGGGTTCCAAGGTCAAGATCTCAAAGGGGTTAGGCTCAGTGGCATAGGCTGTAAATATTTGAAGGTTTTACAGCCTTCGAATTTTAATTCAGATTCTAGGGTTAGAGACCTCAGAATGAGCTCAAAGTTGGAGGGTATCCTCTAGAGACATGTCTTATCACTTTGCAAGTGATATACCCTGAATCAGAGATCATTTGACTGGGTTTTGAAATGTTTGAAAAATCTCTAAAAAGGGTGTTTAGGACAGGGCCTCTAGAGTTTGAATTTGAGTCTGAATTCTGGGTTTGGATTTGATTTGAAGTTTGAATTAATTTGGACTTGAATTGGATGGAGTTTGAGATTCAAATTGATCACAGGTAGGAATCAAATTGAAATTGGAGTGGATTAAATATAGGAATTGATTTAAAATTGAGGTTGATCAAGGGTGGAGTTTGATTTGAAGTTGGAGTGATCCTAAGATCTAGAAGAATTCTAAGATCTAGGATTTAAGGGAATCCTAGGCTCTAGAATAGGCTCTAAGGTCTTGGATCTAGAAGGATCCTAGGATCTAGAAGGATCCTAGGGTCTAGAGTGGATCCTAGGGTCTAGGATTAAATCTGGATTCTGGATGGGTCTTAGTGACCTCATACAAAAATGAGGTCAACAATAGTACCTTGAACCCTTTTACTCCCTCTCGGAGTAGGTAGAGGACCTAAAAATCCTTTTACTCCCTCCTCCAGTTAGTAGAGAGCCTTTTAATCCTTTTACTTCCTCCTAGAGTAGGCAGAGAACCTTAGACTTCTTTTTGAGCCTCCAAGTGAAGGAAGAGAACCTAAATCTGATGCATATAAATGTCTCTGTAGAGCCACAAACAAACCAAGGAAGAAGCATTAAGAAGATGGTGTAAAACTTACTTGGAACAACTTTTGTTAATCCCTCACAACTCCCCCTCACAAGAAACTCTCTCTCCCACAGCTCTCCTCATCCTTCTCTAAGCTATCTATTAAGACAACTCAATAGTAAAAGATCTTTTAAAAGATAATATGAGAGATTAAATAGAGAGTTTTCAAAAGAATCCTTAATTTTTAATTTTCTATTAAAAATCATCTAGTATGATCCTTAGATCATCTTTTACAATTATTATAAAATAATCATTTCAGCTAGTACAATCAACATTACCTTATATAATCAGGTCAAGTTTTTTAATAGATTATTTAGTACGATTCTATAATCGTCTAGGATGATTAGATCAAGAAAAAATATTGATCATCTATTATAATATGGGATGATGGGAGGCAATTTATATATCATCCCACACATCTCTCGAATTGTCCAGTATGATTAGAAGATAATTATGGTTTCATCTTGGATGATAAGGGATCATCCCATGAAATTTCAAAGATCGTCCAGAACATTCTGAGTAGATCATCATTTATGATATGATTAAGTAATCTAACCATAATTAGTCCTCTAATTATAGGATGAATTTAGGCATGATTATCATAAATTATCCAAGATAATGTACATTATCGAATATAATTAGAACAAAATTTAAAGATTAAAATATTACTTAAATTTTGATAAGTAGCTATTTTTCATGTCTAAAATGGATCATCCTAGATGGTCTAAATTATTCAGTATGATTAGTTAATAAATCTTACTAAATAAAAGGTGCTTGATCATACAGAATGATTTACATCATATTATATGATTAGTTCAAAAAATCTATTTTCTCCTAACTCACTAACTCACCCCCTTGAGTTTGTGTATGCAAGGTTACTTAGCTTGGGGTCCACTAGATTCATGACTTGATTTAAGAAAGGTAAAATGTACATTAAAATTGAAATTTCAAATAGTCTCAACCCTAGTCTACCTGGTCTTGAGCTGATTTGCATTACAAGTGAGCTTATGGACATGAAAGATTACAGAGTAAGGCAAATAAAACATACGTGTAATAGTAACAGTAGAAAAGTAACAATAATGTTTGTTATTATAAAAACCACAATATTTGTGCCCATAATTTTAATAATTGGAATGGTCTTGAGAAGACCTATAAAAGCCCTATGTTTGTAAGCTATTACTATGCATAAAATTTAATTAAATCTAGTTTTTTTCACTAGGGTTACTAGTGTAATTTCTCTTTGGAATGAACCCACCATGGCTAGAAATTTTGGGAGATCAATTTTTGGCAAGTGTTTGACATACCTAAAATCATACTTGGGTTATTTTAAGCATAAGGGTAGTTGTTTGAACCTTTAGTTTAATCTAACCTAATTACCTCTCTAATGGGAATTAGGGTCTCTCCAATGGGAATTAGGGTTTCATTTTAGTATGTTCATTGTGATTTGTATAAGGGTTAGGTTGCCCCAAATTACACCCCAAACCCTAATCAAGGTAGTTTAAATTAAATCCCTAAATGTGACCTAATGGTATATTTAGGTAATTTGGTTAATAATTTTAGAGGATCCATCATGGGCCCAAATTAAGTGGGCTTGGGCTTAGAAATTAGGTGAACTCATGGCCTAAGTTTCCCTGAACTAAAATCCTTTTGGTCAACCATTTGTATTACCCAAAATTAAGCCTTAAACTTGACCCTGGATTTTAAGGGAATCATAACTAATCCAAATCATATATAAAATTACAAATAATATGTCAAATTAACTTAACTTAAACCCTTAATTTGGGAAAATTAAAAACCCTTTGATCAAATTTCTAATTTAGGCTTAAATTAATTTTAATGAAAATTTTAATATATTAAAAATAATTAAAAAATTAAAATAACTCTTGAACACTTTAGAACCCTCCCTTGGGTCATTCATGACCTTTAAGAGTGTTTACAAGATGTTTGGAATTAATGTAGAACAAAATCTCTAAAAGCCCTTTTAATTAACAATTTAATAATTCAATTAATTAATAAAAATTCAAAATATCATAGTTAAATCTGGGAATGTCCAAATTTACATAATTCAAAGCCATTTAACTAAATTTAAGGTCTATTATTTAATAAAAATGTTAAACCAGCAGAAATAAATCAAAGTAAAAAAGTTAACATTTAGCTCAATTGCAGTTTAAAATTGAACCTAAAATTAAAAAATTCACAACTTAATGTAGAAAAATCTAGATACAACAAACTTAGTGTCTAATTAAGCAACATAGGACTACTATTTAGAAAAAAAATCTAAACTCTAGAATTAACTTTAATTTAAAATTTAAAATTTGAAACCTTTAATTAATAAATTTAAAAAATTCAAATAAAAATTCAAAAATTAGTTTAAATTCTAGAAAATATTATTCGTAATCATTCAAACAAAAAATAAATCCACTTAACTAAAATCTATCATCTTTAAGCTTTAACTAATTAAATCGATTAATTAATATGGCTTACTCTTTGGTCACCCATGTATACGAAGCTATTAATTTGGCCCCAAAAAAAGTGAATTGACTTCATTGACCTGGTGTTAACAAAGGTGATAATCATTTAACACTTAAATACACTTTAAATCCAATCACTATAGGAAAATTCATTCTTAACAGTAGATGGAATTCTTCAGTAAGAATGAAAATATGTTAGAAATTATAGGTTTCTAGTGCATTTTTGATGGTAATTCACACGTGAAAAAAAAAATCACCAGGGGATTTTATTTCGTCAAAAATATTTTCGGTGGAATGTCTAGTGGAATACCGGCAAAAACCTTGGAAAAGATGATGACTTTTTTGTTGCCCTATTCCATTGTATTATCCACTCATATTTCCAAATGATAGGTTCCACCAAAAAAAGTGACAGATATTCTGTCGTAATAAAATGATAGCCCATTATCGATGTATAGTATCACCGCAATATGCATCAGAATTATCGATGCAATATTTCAACCAAAAAAGTCATTGTATCATATTACCGCAGTGTTTTTCATGGAAAGTCCACCGAAAACATGTAGCATAAACAAAAAAAATTTACCTTCTTCCTTTGGAAATTTAATTTCCATAATTAAACCTACATACAAAAAATACAACACTATATACATTCATATATCCTCTTATGATCAAGATTAACACAAATTATATTATTAAACATGTCCAAACATGAAATAACTAAATATATACATAATAAATATAAACAAAAAGAGTATCATTTATAAATATCTACACCTGTTGAAACAACAAATAGCTAAACTTGTCAAAAAAACACATAAATACAGATGTCCACATCAGTAAAATAAATAAATAACATCTAGTTTGATTCTGTTTTCTCCTCACCTGATGATGTACTTCTCCCACTACTCATCTGCTCCCTCAATTTTTGCATTTCTTTTAACATTTAAGCTTGCTGCATTTGTATCTTATGTTGCATCTCTAGTTCCTACTATTGCATCTACATCTATTGTTGCTGCATTTGCATCTACCAATCAGCTTATACTTTCTTTACCTGTTTTAGCTCGATTATAAGGGAAATTATTTGTTTGCTATATAAAGACTCTTAGGTACTAGCTAAAAAATTGGAGCCACCAGATATATGTCCCTCATACGAGTAGGCTTGCGAGCCTAAATCATAGACTATGTCGTGTTGCATTCCACCTATTATTTGCAACCAAGTGCAGTAGTCAGAATATTCTGCTGATCCACCAGAAGAACCTTCACCTGCTGCAACCTGGCTCTCTCAAAGCTGTGTATATTTCTCCATTGAAAGTTAATAAAAATTTAAGTAATTTATACATAACTTCATAAAACTTAAAATTATATACTTACATAAGCTTTCCTCGCACGCTCATCTACCCATTGCTAGTCCTCTTATCGCTTGTGGGTATGATTAGGTAATTTAATAAGAGTCAGTTCTCTACCAATCACCTCTTTTTGTAATAAACATATATTAGTATTCATATTAAAGTTAATTATTAAAATAAATAAAAATTCCTTACCAAACATCTCTTGTGCTCAAAATGTGGAATAGAACCACCAGTATAAAGGGAATTATCCAAGCCCCCAACATCAAATGCTCTATTATGTTTATTTTGATCCCTCCTCGTACTATAGTCTGGGCTACCCCAAGCACTATTCATCTTTGACCAAACACTGTCTCTAATCCAGGGTGGTCATTGTCCTAACTTTCTAATATTTGTAAACATTTTGTGCATACGAGTCAAGTCACGCTTCTCAAAAATTCTTTCTGATTTTATCATTATGTTGTGGCAGCTAACAAAAATCTTTCTGTAATTAAAAACATATAATAAAGAATACATATTTTTGTTGGCTTATATAAATAAGATATAATACATAATATTTTTATAGAATAATAAACCTCAAATTTTCTAAACCACATGTCTCATATTTCTTTATGGACTTTCTTCCAAGAAATATAAGGAACATCGTATATGCTTTGTATTATGTCCCATATTTTATGTGTTCGCTACTTTGACTAATGAAATAAGAAAGAAAAATGTTAGTTGTCAAAAAAATTAATAAAATTTTATTTGCATGTCTGAAATAAAATTAGTACATATGTGTCACTGTTAGGTTAAATCAATATGTGACCCTATGTTGCCTGCTTTGGTGTAGCTGGGGTGGAAGGTCCACCTATAGTGGGCTGAAGTGGTGCTGTAGTGGCCTTCGGTGGTGGTAGGACAAATGGTGGATATGGATATGGAATGGACATGTAAGAGGGCCACTATGAGAAGGTGGGGGTGGGTAGAAGGGTTAGAAAGGAGTACTCCGTGTGACATCTGGTGAAGGAAAGCATGGTTCTGCTGAGTAGAACTGTGGGCTACTAGTTGTAAGAGTAGGTAAAGGCGGGTTAGGCTAACTTTGGGTTGCAGGTTGAGATGAAGAGGTGCCCTTAGTACGTATAGGCCGACTAGACCAACAGTAACCTTCTTGTAATACCTACCAAATATATTCTTTATCAATCCTCTATAATGGACATCACATAAAGCCATCTGCATAAAAATTTAAGAAACTTTAGTAACATAAATTACAACAAAAATTAAATATAAAATAATTATGTAATTAAATAAATGTAAGTATATCAAAAATTTAAGTATAATAATATTGTCACTATAAATTATTGATTTCTAATTGATTGTCTAAAATCATTTGCCATATGTTTATTCACTTTCATATGATGAATCTTTTGCACCACTATCAGATTCGTCATGAATGTCCTCTATGTTTAAATCTACTTACTGTAGCAGCAACTCACTCTTAGTAGTTGTAATTTGATCATCCACATCATTAGCAAGATCTTTTATATTTGATATAAACTCTTCTTGATGTACTGTTGGTATTGAAGTAGTCTTCTCAATAACTCCCCTCGAACTGGTCTTCATAACTATGAGCCAATCTTTTTTGCTTCGTACTTTACTCGGGTAGTTAGCAAAATGGACTTGGCTTGCCTGACTAGCTTCGATGAATGGGTCAAACATTTAACATCTCCTACCCCACTTCACTTCTTTTATATAATAAAATGGATGTATTCTTGTACCTCTATTCTACACTAGATCAAACCACTCACAATTGAATATATACATATTTTTCCCATGATCAGAATATTTCAACTGCAATATTTCATATAATACCTCGTAGTACTCAAAATTATCACCTGTATGTATATTCCCTCTTACACATACACATGAATTCTTTGTTTTCCTATCTACACGCCCAAATTTTGTTTGGAATTTATAACCATTAACAAAAAATGTTGATAATACTTCATAGATTTATTTTGTCCCTAAATCCCATGATATTACAAATTTCTACCTGGAATATGCACCTAGAAAATGGGGAAAACGTGAATTCTCTCGGGTGTGCGTTAGGATAAACTTTTAGAATAGCCTACCAAATGGAGTGTGGATTGATGGCATAGCAGGATGTTTTATTCAGAAAGTCGAGTATGAGAAATTAGACTTGTTTTGATATCAATGTGGCAAGGTTGGTCATGACAGAAAGGTCTGTCCTGTGGTTGTGAGGCCAGTTACTGGTGAGAAGATTGGAATTAATCAAGATACAGCTAGTGTTAAGACAGTCTATACTGAAGGTGAAGCCCATGGGATTGAGTTTGGTCCTTGGATGCAAGTCTGATTCAAGAATAGGAGAGGTACAAATAGAAGAACTGCCGAGGGTGGAAAGACTGGAAAAATTTTGAAAATGACGAATCAAGATGGATAGAGTACATAGCAAAAAGGAGTGAAGAAGGTTGATATAGATGTGGCACAGAATGATCTATTGGATCTGGATAGTGACAAGCATATTAGTTTGATGAAAGATAATTTGGAATTGGGATTGAATATTGAAGTTAATAATAAGTTTGAAGCGTTAATAGAATATATTGAAGAAGGTGAAATGGTTAGTCATTGTACAGTTGAGCAGTCACGGGCAAGCTTAGCTGTTGAAGAGACTTTGGAGGTAGTGAAAGAGGCTGATGTAGCTTTGGACGGTTCAAAGACTGCTGGTGTTGTAAGCAGTAATGTGGTCAAGTTCAAATTGGCTAAAGAGGTGAAGTCACTGAGGCCTCTTGAACCCGAGCATAGGAAGAAGAGAAGAGATGGGAAAGGTTGTTTGAAAAGTGGGGACTATTCCCCTCAATTGATTTAATGTCATCCATTATTTTCTGGAATTGTAGGGGGGCCAGAAAAAGTGAGATCTCTGTATTTGAAGGAAATTGTTAGGGATTATAATTATTATTTTTTTTTTGGATTGTGGAGACTAAACTTAATAATGTTGATAGAAGGGATTTGGACAGCCTGATTGGAGGTAGTTGGGATTTCTTCCATTTCCCTGCTATTGGGAATTCTGGGGGTATTCTGGTTTTATGGAATAGAAGTGTGGTTTCTTTTGTGGTTGAGGATAGCTCTTCTCAAGTGGTTGTTGGGAATCTCACCACTCCTTCTTGGGGTGTTTGGAAAGTGGCAACTGTTTATGGTAGTAATTGTTATGTTGAAAGGAGGAGCTTTTGGAGGCTATTAGAAAACTCCTTGGTAGGGACGGATCCATCCTTTATGGGAGGAGACTTTAATTAATTTTGAGTAGGGATGAGAAGAAGGGTGGAAAGAGGTTCCTCTTTTTTAGAGGATCTAGGGAGATGAGGTATTTTAAGACTAACTCTGATTTACATAATGTAGGTTTTGTTGGACCAAATTTTACTTGGTGCAATAATAAGGAGGGAGCTTCAAGGATTTGGGAAAGGCTAGATAGGTGCTTGATAAATTCTACATATTTATAGTTGGTTCCTTCTGGAAAGGTGCGGCATCTTGCTCGGGTGGTGTTGGGTCACTGTCCAATTATTTTTAAATTGGAAACTGTACAGCTTAACAAAACAAGGTTCATTCGATTTGAAGATACTTGGAGGTCATACCCGACGTCTTGGAACATTGTTTATAATTCTGGGAGGAGAAAGGATTTCTGGGATGAAGTGGAGGTCCTTCAAAGAATGCTTAGAAGAACACTGCGTGCTTTATTCTTTTGGAGAAAAAACAAATGCGAGGATTTATGTAAACTGAAAGAAGAGTTGAAGCGTCAAATTCTGGAGTTGCAGATCAAAGAGGCTTCGGTGGATACTTTTACTATTGAAGACTTGGTCTTGCTCAGGAGTAAATTTCATAAGCTCAATGTTACTCTTAGGAGATTGTCTACATGGTGGAATGAAAGGGCCAAGGCTAGATGGAAAGAGGAGGGGGACACAAATTCAAATTTTTTTCATAACTTTGCATCGGCTAGGAGAAATGCAAAGTAATTAGACAAATTAAAGATGAAAATAACCAAATAGTGGAAGATGAGAATCTGATTGAGCAGGGTTTTATTTTGTTTTTTGAGAAGAAATGGAGGAGTCGTGAATGCCACCTAACGGGTTGGCCTATGATTGCTGCAGAATAGAGATTGAGCTCACTGGATATGAATTTCCTGGATGCAGAATTTCTCTTGGAAGAATGCAAGGAGGCTATTTTCCAGCAAGGTAATAACAAATCACCTGGGGTTGATGGTGTTACCTTCTCATTTTTTAAATGCTATTGCCGGCGGACAAAATCCGGAAAAACCCTTATTACCGGCGGACAAAATCCGCCGGCAAAATTAGAAATCTGACGAAAAATTTAGTTTCCGTCTCATGTTCCGGCGTATATTTGTCCGCCGGTTTGAGTCGCGTCGATAATTTCTTTCCGGTAAATAATTTGCGCCGAAAAGTTCTCCGACGCAGTTTCCGACGCATTACCGTCGAAAAATGGATAGTTGTCGACATTAAAAAATGTCTTAATTCCGACGTCATATGCGCCGGTAATTAGCGTCGCATTATGCGCCAGACCTTACCGGCGGATAAAATGCCACAAAGTGTGAGGTAGAAACCCATGATTTTCGCTTGCGACGAAAAGTATACGCCGGTAAATACCGGTGCATATGGCTCTGGTACATGCGCCGGTAAGTTTCGACAGAACAAAGACGTCGGTACGCACGCTACAATTTGTTGTATCATCTTTTTCGGCGTAATTCCGGCGCAAAATCTGCCGGAAACTTGTAGCATTGACAAAAAAAAATTCTTTCCCAGCCAACAATCAAATTTCCACACCTGCAAACCTATACAAATATCAATTGTACAACATTTCAATTGTAATATTACAACAGATCAACAATTTCACCACAGTTTCACAACAGTTTATGACATTAAAAGAAACAGTTCAGTACTAACAATCAACTAAAAACATCACATTAAAAGAATCTGTTTAATAAAACATGTTCACATAAATAAACAAGTTCATATAAACTAAATTAAACTACTCTAACTCTGTGGACTCCTCAGGTTGAGCTACGTCTTTTCCACTCAGCTGCTCCCTCATCTTGCGCATTTCATCCAACAACTGATTGTGTTGCTGAATACTTGTTTGAACCTGTGCTTGCAGCTGAGCTTGAACCTATGCTTGCAGCTGAGCTTGCCAATCAGCTTGTGATTTCCTTACTTGTTCTAGCTCAGCTTGAAGGGCACTTATTTGTTGAGCTTGTAAGGACTCATGCGAACTGGATGCGAAGCTGGATGCAGTAGAGGATGTCATCCCCTCGTATGCCTGAGCTTGTGCACCTAAGCCATATACTCTATCATGCTGCATTCCTCCGACGGCCTGCGACCAGATGCGATACTCAGAATACTCCATAGAGCCGCCAGAAGAGCCCTCAACTGATGCGGCATGAGTCTCTCGAAGCCGTCTATAATCCTCCTGTGAAAGTATAATATAAATATATATAGTTAAACTAAAACTTAGAAAATATTAAACACATATAAAAATATACTTACAAAGGCTTTTCTTGTTCTCTCATCAATCCACTGTTGATCCTCCTATCGCTTATGAGTGCGACTAAGCAATTCAACAGGAGTTGGTTCTCTACCAAGCATCGCTTTCTATTTGAATTAAGAGAATTTTATTAATATAGATCAAAGAATAATTTTAAAAAATATTTAAAATTCCTTACCAAACATTGCCTGTGCTCAATATGTGGAACATAGCCGCCTGTATGAAGTGAACTTCCCAACCCGCCAACATCAGAAGCTCTGTTCTGTCGATTCTGATCCCTCTTCCTACTATACTCTTCGCTGCCCCAAGCTGCATTCAACTCAGCCCATATAACCTCTCTAATCCACAATGGTTGCTTCCCAGACTTTATAATATCTGTGAACATGTCGCGCATCCGAGTAGACCCACCCTTCTCAAAATTCTTTCTAATCCTCTCGTTGTGTTGGGGCAGCCAACAAAACTCTTTCTTCAATCAAATACATATGATATATAATATATAAGATTATTAGCTTAAGTAAGAAAGAATAAATCAATTAACATAAAAACTTAAACCCAAAAATACCTCAAACTCTCTAAACCACATCTCCCAGACTTCTTTCGGGACTTTCTTCCAAGAAACATAAGGAGCATCAAACCTGCTCCGTATGATATCCCGTATTTTATGTGTCGGTTGTTTTGATGGGTAGAACCTACAAAAATAAAGTTATATGAAACAAATATAAAATATAAAATATAAATATTTGTTAGTTTAAATAAATAAAAGAGAATGTACGTACGTGTCACCCTCAGGTGCTATCAACATTCTACCATATGTCTCCTGCTCTGTTGCAGCTGCTGTCGAAGGTCCAGCTGCTATCGAAGGTCCAGCTGCTGTCGAAGGTCCAGCTGTAGCGGGCTGATGGGGTGGTGGGGGATAGTATGGTGGAGCATATGGTGGAAACAGATAAGTAGAAGGGGCACCAGCATACGGTGGGGGTGTTTAGTATGGGTAGAAAGGAGTACTCTGCCCAGGATCTAGTGAAGGAAATTGGGGGGTCTGGTGAATAAAATTGTGGGCTACCACTTCCATGAGTGGGTAAAGGCTGTGTATCAGGCTGAGGCTGTGTAGTAGGAAGAGGCTGTGTAGTAGGCTGAGGCTGTGTAGCAGGCTGAGCCGAGGTGGTCCCCTCAGTACGTACTGGCCTAGGTGGTCCAACTGTAGCGATCTTCTTAGTGCGTCTGTTAAAAATATTTTTTATCAATGCTCTACTAGGATCCTCACCTGAAGCCATCTGCACATAAATAAAAAAAAATATTAGAAATATGAGTTATAACAAAAATTTAATAAAAAATAATGCAGTGTAGTAGCTAAAAAAATACAGTCAAGTAAAATGCAGGGGAGTAAAAAAAAAGCAGTGCAGTAGCTAAAAAAAATGCAGTAAAGTAAAACACAGGGAAGTAAAGTAAAATGTAGTGCAGTAGCTAAAAAAAAATTTAAGTTACCTTATGTTGTTAACTCATCATTTGTTGATTCACTTGCATAAGATGATACACTCCCATTACTATCAGATTCATCATTACTTTCCTCTATGGTTAGATCTACCTCCTCTAACTGCAACTCGCTCTCATTAATTCTGATTTGGTCATCTACATTGATTGGGAGATTTTTTAAATTAGACATAAACTCTTCTTGATGTGCTGATGGTATTGAGGTGGTTTTCTCAATCACTCCCCTTGGTTTTGTCTTCATAACTATCAGCCAATCTTGTTTGCCTCGTATTCCGCTTGGATAGTTAGCATAATAGACTTGAGTTGCCTGACTAGCAATGATGAAAGGATCAAACTTTGCATATCTCCTAGCCCGCTTTACTTCTGTTATACCGTAAATTGGATGAACTTTCGTGCGTCTATTTGGTACTGGATCAAATCATTCACAATTGAAGAGATACACAGTATTCCTCTGACCGGGATATTCAACCTCTAAAATTTCTTGTAATACCCCGTAGTATTCAGAATCATCCCCTGTATGGGTGTTCTCTCTTACACATACGCCTGAATTTTTTGTCTTCCTTCCTTCACACCAATTTTTTGTCTGGAATTTATAACCATTGACCTCAAATATTTGATAACATTTTACTAATTTATTTGGTCTCTAAGCTAACTCAGATAACCTTGAATACTACGAACTGTCTTTAGTGTGTACCTTTAAATGTACAAGATGTTATTGTTACTAATATTAATTGAAATAATTAACTCATTAAGTAAGAATAATTATTCAAAACATACTGTATTTTTAAACCAAGCAGTGAATTCTTTTTCCTTTTCGTGTACCTTAGTTTTAGATCTTCACTGATATGATATCTCTTATCTTGTCTTTAACAATTTGTAGTTAATATGTTTTCATCCACTTAATCACCTAGATAGTATGAATATCTTGTGATTGTGTCTCTTTCCCTAACGTAGTATTAGTGGCATAGTTTTCTTTTCTAATCAAAAGTCTATCTCAAAATAAAAGATTGTTTATGAAACTAAGATCCTTTCTAAAGCTTGCTTAAGCAAATCTATCTTATATTTACAATGATTAAAAGTTTTTTTGTCACATCATGATCCCTCGTTACTCTTGTCTTCGATTATTAATCCTGCTTGTGGTAATTCTTCCCTATGTTAGAGAGAGAGCTCCTATTTTCTAATATCTGAGAAGATATATTCACAACTAAGTTTTTTTAAAAGAGTCTAAAAGGGAATCTAGCTTGCAAAAATAAAAAAAAATTTGGCCAATGATGCCAACAAAAGAAGCGCAAAGACGCCAAAAAATTAAAAAATCTATAAAAAGATGTGCAAAGTGCCACAACATTGACAAGAGGCATAAAATGAGCCCACTCAAAAGCAAGCTACTCTCCCTTTTTATATCTTTTAGAACCTAGAAGTTTTTGATTCTCAAAGGATTGATCTCGATTATCGTTCGATTGTGACAAATCTACCTCATTGTTTTATGGAGATATTTTCCTTATGCCAAGTGGTGGGTAGATTCTTTTTCTCATATCCAATTAATTATTTGAGTTAGGTCATTGATTTCAAAAGACGATTCTACCCTAAGACAACGATTTTGGCTAAGGGTAAATCATGAACGGATATTCTCCTATTCTATGGATTAAATGAGATTGGTAACACGTTAACTCACAAATTTTTAAATCAATCACATGAAATACTATATCATTGATGTGCCTTGATTAAAAAAAAAAAAAAAAAAAAGGGGGAGAATCTCTTTTACTGTGCTTTCATGTACCCTCCTTTTTGATATGTCAAAAGGAGGAGAAGTTTATGAGGTTATTTTTTAATGGTTGCTATTAAATCTTTTTTTAGTATTTTGCCATCATCAAAAAGGGGGAGATTGTTACAAATCTATTTTTCATGTCTTATGTTTTGATGATTGACAAACACTGCTTTTCTTGGACAGCTTGTTGCTTCTAACTTTTCAGGAATCGACGATCGGACAATAAAAAAGAAGCCAAGTTTAGGAATGCGTAGGTTTAGGGTTGAGTCAGTCTGTACTTTTGTTTTTTACCTTTGGAGTCCACTTGTAATAGTCAAAGAGGCTGATGCTTTGTAACCCTTCACACACACACTTGAGAGAATTAGATTTTCTGTTTTTACTCATATCGGCCAGGACAATTTCTTTGATCGGCCTGGACGATCAGCTTAAAACAGAAAGTCTAATTAAGGATTCTTAATTAAGGCAGCCGACGTTAACAGATCGTCCTGGACGATACGTGTATTGGCCAGGACGATAAGCTCAAAACAGAAAGAAGTAGCCTCCATAGACAAGTATGGTATACCATATCTTTAAATTATCGGCCAGGACGATCCTCGGATCGGCCTGGACGATCTTAACAAATTATGCCATAATTGTTCAGGAAATCAAGGAAGTTATTAAGGATGATTGATACGATCATATCGTCCTGGACGATCGCAAGATCGGCCAGGCCGATCTAGTCAAAAACCTTAAGTTACTTCAGGATGATCAATATCGGCCAGCCCGTATTCAGGGCTATTGTCAGGATGATTTTCCTCTGATTTGAACTGATCGGCCAGGACGATCGTGATATCGGCTTGGACGATATTGTCGGCAACTTGCAATTAATGAGCTCTTTTAAAGCTCTTCTATTTAAGAGCTCTTGTTCAACGTTTTTAAAAACCTTTGGCTGCTGCCTTGACCTAAGAAGGCCTTGAGGAGAGAAAGAGAGAGAGAAGAGAGAGAGAGGATCTTGTGAGGGGGAGCTTGTGAGGGGTTTCACAAGGGTTGCTTCAAGGATCTCTCTGCGTCGTCTTCGTCTAGAGTTTCTCGTCCGTGGAAGGGTCGGTAGAGGTAAGGAGTTTTGCTTTTGGTTCTGGTTCTCTGCCAGCTTCAGGAGGAAGCAAAAGGAGATAGGTTCTCTGCCTTGCCGGGGTGGCAAAAAGGAGGTTCTTGTGAGGGTTTCTCCACCTAGCCGTGGGGGCTAAAGGAGAGTCACTTTTTGTGTAGTGCAATACTTGGAGGGTGCCTCCAAGGAGTGGACGTAGGTCGAGTCGACCAAACCACTATAAATTTCTGTGTTCTTTTTCTAGCTTCCACACTTTTAAATTCCGCATTATTTTGTGGTGTGATTTGGTTTATGTGATTTTATTTCTTTGTTTAAAAAGAAGTTTTTAAAATACCAATTCACCCCCCCCCCTCTTGGTTAGTTTGGGACTAAGTTCATAGGGCTTAACATCCCCATCGAACTTTCATACGTCAATCTTTAATTTTGGATTATGTGGCCCTGGAATTATAAGTGATAGAAACATATAAGGAGTAGTCATACATAACCCTGGAGGAAGATTGTAAGGAGTGAGTATCACAGGAAAACATGAGTACGGTGTAGCCGATTGACTGAATGGAGTAAAACCATATGCGCATAAACCTAATCTGACATTTCTTGGTTCTGTCGCGAATGTGGGATGTGTACGATCAAAGTGCTTCCAAGCCTCTGCTTTTGATGGATATGTGATAACACCTTCTTGTGGAATGAGATCATTATGCCATCTCATATGTGCAGCACATCTCATGGATGCATATAGCCATTGTAGTATCAGAATTATTGAAAAGTAGAACATCCTACTAACAGGCACATCCTTCTGCTTCCTTCTATTTCTAGATTTGGGTTTAATTCTTGGTGCATTGCAATGACGACATACAATTTCTGCGATATCTTCTTTAAAGTATAACATGCATCCATTCATACAACAATCTATCTTTATGTATGTCAAACCAAGTTTGAAAACTAACTTCTTTGTCCGATATAGATCTGTATGAATTAAATTATCTGTCGGATTGGTTTCCTTAAGCATCCCAATGAATTGATTAAAACATTCACGAGCAACATTATATTCAGCCTTGATGCTTAACATTTTCACAGCAATAGATAATTCTGAGTGAGTCGTGCATCCTTTCCAGATTGGTTGCTGGGCAGCATGCAATAAATCATAAAAATTTTGTGCCTCCATATTTGATAACTCTTCTGTATTTTATTCAGTTTGAATTCCAGTTGCATCATGAACTAATTCCTCAAGATTTGGACTGATGTTTTCAGCCTCAGCAACATTACTACTTATAGAATGACCGCATTGATAATCAAATTATGGCTCATACTCACCATGAGAAGTCCAATACCAATACCGTGGCATGAATCCTCTGCGATACAGATCAACAGTTACATCATCTGGTTCAAGGTGCACTAGATTTTTGTGTTTAGAACATGGACATCGAAACTTTCCTTCTGATATAAAGCTGGGTAGCTATTTTGCTTGCTGAATGAAAAAGTTCACCCCATTGATGAATTCATCTGTTAATGTCTTCCGACCTTGAGATAATCGGTTATACATCCAACTTCTTTGATTTCTAATATACATAACCTATATATAAGAGTAAAAAAGTAATGGATTTATATATATATATATATATATATATATATATATATATATATATATATATATATATATATATATATATATATATATATATATATATATCTAATTAAAAAGATATTATAATATCCATATCTATTTGACCATCACTCTGAATAGTAGATTTAAGATATTTAAAATCTGTTACACTTATTAAGGACTTGATCGCTCAAAGTCACAATCCCCTCACTAGGTCTACTAACTACTAAAGCAAAAAGATATGGAGTAATGTTGATCTCCATAATCCAAGTTTACCTTCAACTCCCTCTCTAGTCTTATCAACAAGAACAATATCATCAACAAAAAGCATGCACCAAGGTACATCCTCTAGCAAATGTCTAGTGCTAACAACCATGACTAAAGCACAAAAAAAATAAACTAATGTTGATCTCCATAATCCAAGTTTACCTTCAACTCCCTCTATAGTCTTATACACAAGAATAATATCATCAACAAAAAGCATGCTCCAAAGTACATCCTCTAGCAAATGTCTAGTGCTAACAACCATGACTAAAACACAAAAAAAAAAAGACTAATGTTGATCTCCATAATCCAAGTTTACCTTCAACTCCCTTTCTAGTCTTATCAACAAGAACAATATCATCAACAAAAAGCATGCACCAAGGTTCATCCTCTAGCAAATGTCTAGTGCTAACAACCATGACTAAAGCAAAAAGATATGGACTAATGTTGATCTCCATAATCAAAGTTTACCTTCAAATCCCTCTCTAGTCTTATAAACAAGAACAATATCATCAACAAAAAGCATGCACCAAGGTACATCCTCTAGCAAATGTCTAGTGATAACAACCATGACTAAAGCAAAAAGATATGGACTTAAGTCTAATCCTATATGTAATCCAACTGAAATAAGAAAAAAAATGAAAAAACAAATACCGTCGATGGAGGGCGTGGAATGAGAGAGGCGACGTGGAATGAGAGAGGCTCGGTGAAGTCCGGTGACCATCGACGGTGAAGTCCGGTGACCATCGGCGACGTCTAACCACGGCGAGTGACGAACGGTGATGGAGCGCGACGGGCGAAGCAGTCGAAGTGAGAAAATGGAAGGAAACGAATGATGGCCTGAGGGCTTCGGTTTCGAGAAATAGGGCTTTTACCGGAGGAAGTTCCAACAGTCATGACACTGGTATAATTTCTGACGCATTATACGTCGGTCAGATTTCGTTGATTTTAAATATGCCGGTGCAATGTCTGCCAGTAACGAACGCCGAAAATGTTCCGCCGTAACGTGCGACGGAAATGGTTCAGCCATTCATATACCGTCGGATTGGCCGGCGGAACAGGCGTCAGTAATTTTTCGGCGTATTTTGCTCTAGAAAGGTCGTCGCAAGATTTTTGTCTAACAATTTCGGCGTTTCCTGTGCCGTTATTACCGGCGCACAATTTTCCCCCGGAAAAATCCGACGGTAATCGCGTGTTTTCCCGTAGTTGGAAACTAGTTTGAGACATTAAATGGAAGGGTATTAGTAATTTGTTTACTACTGGTAGTATGAAAAATGAGTGGAAGGATACCTTGATTGTTCTTATACCCAAAGTGAAGAATCCAAATGCTCCATCTAATTTTCGGCCCATCAGCTTGTGTCAAACTACATACAAGATTGTTGCCACTATGTTAGTAAATAGGCTAAAGATGCTTATGCCTAAGATGATTTCTAAAGAGCATATGGCTTTCATTCTAGGTAGATTTATGTCTGAGCACTGCATTCTAGCCCATGAGATCTTTAAGAAGTTTAAAACATCTAAGAACAAAAAAGGGATGATGGCGGTGAAACTTGACATGGAATAGGTTTATGATAGCATGGGATGGCCAACCTTACTTCAAATTCTCAATTGGTCTGGTTTCCCTTCAGTTTTCTCATGATTTCTTATGGAATGCATGCTGAATGTGAGGTTCTCTATTATCTTAAATTGGAAGATATTGAACTAGATCAGTGCTTGTAGTGGTTTTCGACAGGGATGTCCACTCTCCCCTTATTTGTTTATAATGTGCTTCCAACTGTTGTCAAATTGTATTGAGCAGAGGGAACAAGATTTACGTATACAGATTTTTACAAGAGGTCCAAAGGTTTCACACCTCCTTTATGCAGATGATGTGCTTGTGTTTTCAAAAGCTATTTGTTCTTCAGCAAGATTAGTGAAGAAAATAATTAAAGATTTTAGTAGGTGGACGGGGCAGAACGTGAACATCAATAAGTCCCAAATTCTGTTTGGGAAAGCAATTAGAAGACATCATAAAAGGAAGGTGGCTAAAATACTTGGGTTTAAAGTTGTGAAGGAATGGAAGTACTTGGGTATCAAGATATCTCTTAGGAGATTAAAGGTGGCATATTTTCATGATTTCTTGATTCAAGTTATGGATAGATTAAATGTGTGGGGTAAGAAGTCTTTATCTTTGATAGTAGTTTTACTTTTGATAGTTTCTCTTTTGGTAACATTTCTTCTTTGCTTGAGTTAATCAAGGAGGAGTGCTATCATTCTAGCCTTTGCAATTAGTTTGTTTTGTTCTATTTCAATGCAATTTCTGCAGTTTTCAAAAAAAAAAAAAAAAAAGGTAACTTATGTCATTAGCATGCTTATTAACTAGTTAAAGACATACTAATTGAAATGTATAGTGAAAATATGTACCATATTTTAAAACCAAATTAGGAATTCTATTTCCACTATTTTTTTGGACTTAAACTTGTTCTATTGTATTCAAACCCTCAATAAAACTCCTGTAAACATTAAGGTTTAGATTGAATTCTTGAGTAACAAATTTATGACCAAACTTATTCTTACTTACTCGAGATATGATTGAACTTCATCACAGTTAAGCAAGTTATATAAAGTGGTAACTCGCATCTCCTTATCAGTCAAATAGTGCATGGTACTAGCACCTAAGGGTTCACCAATTTTATTGAATATAGATAAATTTGAGGATTTGCCCACATTTTTAGGTGCAGTGCTCTGACTTGATTGTGATGTTGTTTCAAAATAATAAGAGCAAAATTGGGTTTCTCGTATATTAAATATGCTTTGCATACTGAGCCTTCAGGATGTGCTTTATTTCTAGGAGTCTTCTTAAGTTTATTTAAATACCTCTTAAAAGTATACATCCACCCATACTATTCAGGTCCACCCACTCTATCTTCATATGGTAAATGCACAAGCAGATGCTCCATATAGTGAAACAAAGCTGGAGGAAAGATCTTCTTAAGTTTACACATAATAAAAGGGATATATTGCTCCACAAGAATCTAGTGCTCTGTATTGAGTTTTGAGGAGCATAAATCTCAGAAGAAGATACTAAACTTAATCAAGACTTTTAAAATTTGCTCTGGAAGATAACAAATGGCAGTTGGTAAAAGACATTGCATAAACATATGACAATCATAACTCTTCATACCAAATAATCTACCAATTCTAATGTCAACACATCTACTAAGATTTAAAGAATATCCATCAGCTACCCGTAGACTCTTCACCCATCTTCAAATAGCTCACATATGCTCTAAAGTAAAGGTGAAAGGAGCTTTTGGTTTGAAAAATTTTACATTTCCACCATTCCTCAATTCTAATTCTTTCCTCCTACAATTCTCCTTTAAGTCTATCTTTGCTTTTATGTTAATTTTGGATTTATCTTTGATGTCCATGACTATATTGAATATATTATCAAAGACATTTTTTTTTAAATACATCACATCTAAGATATGTTTGATCAAGTTTATCCTCCAATATGCTAATAAAAAAAAATACTTTTCTTAGTCCAATTTTTATTGACACTATACCTTGGCAATTTGTAATCAGCTAATGTTAAAGAATCAACTATTGTGGGCATGGACCTTACTATTTTAAATATATCTTAACTAGTTAATCTTGAAGGAGGCAATGACATAACAATTTTATTTTTGATAAAAGCATCCTTCTTTTTCCTGAAAGGATGACATGTAGGTAAGAACATGTGATGATAGTCGAAGCAAGTGTTCTTCTCTCCATGCTTTAAAATGAATGATTTTGTATATTCCATATAATATGGACAAGCTAATTTTCTAGAAGTGTTCCAACCTGAGAGCATACCATATGCAAGAAATTCACCAATTTTCCAAAGTAATGCTGCTCTCATAATGAAGTTATATTTGGTGGAGATATCATATGTACTTATTCCCTATTCCCATAATAAATTTAAATCATCAAATAATAGTTGTAAGAATACATCAATATTTGATTTTATATTATGTGGCCCTATAATGATAAGCGTTAGAACCATATATGGAGTTATCATGTATAACTCTGGGAAAAGATTGTATTATGTGAGTATGATAGACCAACATGAGTAAGGTGAAGCAGATTGGCTAAATGGGGTGAAACTATCTATGCATAAACCTAATCTTACATTTCTTAATTTTGAGGCAAAGCTGGGATTTATACGATCAAAGTATTTCCATGCATCTGGTTTTGACAGATGTGTAATAAAACCTTCTTGTGAGATATGTCTTTATGCCATCTCATATGTGGAGCATATCACATAGATGGATATAACCATTACAATCTAGGAACTATGGGTAAGTAAAACAACCTACTAGTTGGTACTTCCTTCAACTTTCTTTTCATGATAAATTTTGGTTTAAATCTTGGTGCATTGCAATAACAGCATACAATCTCTGATTGATCATCTTTATAAAATAACATGGATCCATTGACACAACAATCTATCTTACTGTATGTCAAACCAAGCTTGGAAACCAACATCTTGGTCCGATATAAATCTATAGGAATTTTGTTATCTATCGAGTTGGTTTCTTTGAGTAGTTCATTGAATTGATTAAAATATTCACAGGAGATATTATATTTTTTGTTGATGTTTAACATCTTAACAGTAACAGATAACTCTAAGTGAGTTGTGCACCCCTTCCAAATTGTTGTTGGGAATCATGCAACAAATCATAAAAAATTTGTGCTTCTTTATTAGGTGACTCTTCTGTATATTATTCAAAATATGCTCCATTTGCATTATGAATTAAATTTTCAAGATTAGGTCAGATATTTTCTTCCTTATCTATAATAGCACTTATCGATGGGCCGCATCGAGAATTGAAATTTGATTCATACTCTCCATGAGAAGTCTAATACTAATATTCTGGCATGAAGCCTCGATGATATAGATCAGCAGTTACGTCATCTGGGCTTAGGTGCACCTAATTTTTATGTTCAGAATATGGACAACAAAAATTTCCTTCTGAGATGAAGTTAGGCAGTTGAGAAACTATCTGAATGAAAATATTTAGCCCTCTAATGAACTCATCCATTAATGTCTTTCGTCCTTGCGCCAATCAATTATATATCAAACTTCTCTGAATTTTGATATCCATAATATAACCTACATGTAATATGGATATATTAGATAATGTTGTAAAATTTATTGAAGAAAAATACAAAGAGTCTTAGCCTGATTGAAAGGCCATCATTCTAAGTGACCAAACCAACCAAGGCAACTCTCTCTAATATTATCTTCCACTGGAGCTACTCCAACCATCTCACATATAATTTACCTTCAACTCCCTCCCTACTATTAGCAACTATAATAACGACATTGAAATTGAAGCAGATTTGAGCTAAATCTAACCAAACAGTCAAAAATGCAATACCAAATCTCACAGAAAATCAAAGCCATAATTGACCAAAAATTCCCTCTAAAGAGGAGTAAACATTTCAATAAGATACAATCCATGACCTAATCCAGTACATACACAATGATAGAGCTTCTAACTCAAAACCAACCATGAATAAAAAATTACCATAGCTTAAACTTACAATTCAACCTTGAAATGTTGACCAACTTCACTCAATTAGTAGTATGAAACCTTGATGTCCAATCTTCAAGCAAAATATAAGATATAATAGGAGTGATATATAAGAAAGGTGTTTTATAATCCTATCAATGAAGCGAAGAGGAGAAAGTTACTTTCACAACAAGTAAGCTCTAGTTGTTTCTTTTAATTAAAAAATGTCATAACTTCCGATTAAACAGGAAGGGAACGTCGTCGAAGGGGAACTCGAACAGTGAAATGGAGAAAATTGCCTTCACAGACAGGGAGCTCAAATTGCTGCTTCCTAAAAAAAATGTCATTATTTCTTATCCAACAAGAAGGGAACGTCATCTAAAGGAGTGAAGGTGAACAGTGATGGGCAAAAGAAAGAAAGTTATCTTCACATCAAGCGAGCTCCCATTGCTACTTCCATTAAAAAAATGTCATAAATTCTGATCCACCAAGGCTGAAACATCGTCAAAGGAGCAAACTCGAATAGACCTGCATGAAGGGGAGAATGTTACCTTCACAACAAGCAAGCTCTCATTGATTCTTCCAATCAAAAAATTATGCAACTTCCTATCCAACATGAAGGGAATGCCATCATAAGGAGTGAAGCTGAACAACGACAGGAAAAACTGAGAAAGTTACCTTCACAGCAAACGATTTCCCATTGCTATTTCCAATAAAAAAAGGCATAACTTCTGATCCAATAAGAAGGAAACATCATCGAAGGAGCGAACTTGAATAGAAGCATGAAAGGGAGAAAGTTACCTTCATAGCAAGCTAGCTCTCCTTGCTGCTTTCAATCAAAAAATGTTTTCTGATCCAATGGAAAGGGAACATCGTTGAAGGAGAAAATACGAAAAATGACAAAGGAAAGAAGCCAAATTAAGTAGAGAATTTGATTCATAAAAAAAAAAAAAAAAGAGAAACGAGGAGCTGATCGCCTGAAATAGGGCCATTTCTGGCATTTTTTTACAGCTAATATGTTGGTTATTTTACTCTAGGATATTATGTCGGCATAAAATATGCTAGTAATTCCATCAATAATTACTAGAAGAAGATGCATCAAAATATTAAAAATTCCAGTAAAAATTTGGTGGATTTTACGCCATTATTTTAGTGGCACTAATTCTGCTGAAAATTTTGTCGTAATATTACATGCGCATATTCCATTGGTTATTCCGTTGAAGTTTCTGGCATATATTTGACGGCCAAAAAATCTAATGGTGATGACTTATTTTCCTGTAGTAAACTTTAAAACCAATATTATGTAAACTTGAATCAAAACTTCTTCAACTTTAAACAAATCAAAACATTAGACAACATTAACAAACTATCCAATATAAGACATATCCAAGCCACATAGCCTACCCCGACAAACTTTGTCACATGTAATTTATTTTAAATTTAATTAATTTTATTAGATTATTGATTTGATTGATTTGTTTAATTTTTTTCCTTAAAAGTTGCATGTTTTTCTAGGTTTCCATCTTGCAAGTTGGTTTTGTTTTAGCTTAGAATCAATCCGAGGCTCATGTGTGCATGCAAAAAAAATTTCTTCTTTAATTAAGTAAAATTTCTAGGCTAATATTGCAACTCTAATGATTTATAAAGTAAGCTTGAGATCTACGAGTGTTCAAATCTATACATATTAATTAATTATCTTGCTTATTAAGCAACTTCCCACTTGTGAATTCTGGCATACCACTTAACCTATTAAGATACAGTTCTATCAAGAGGATGCTGTGCAATCACTAAAGAATATTTATTTTTAATCCTTTTTAAAACATCTTCATATTAAAGTATGCAATCAAGGTCGAATATCAAGCATTGCATTAAAAATAAAATTAAGAGTGTCTAAAATTTTTATTGCATTTTTTTATAAGCATCAATAACCCAACATGTGTTAAGTGGCCAATTAGGATCTCCTCTAAATGCCGGGTATAACTCCTAAAAAATTAATTTACAGTCTTCCTTATCTTTACTAAGGACCACAAACAAATATTTTAAGCGCCTACATGGATAGTTGGCTTCCCAATCAAAGCTGGGGTATGTCTAGATTTATACTGCGTTAGCTAGGTCAGGGCCACTATAGTTTAGTTCCCAATTCAGACTTAGAATCTGGGGTAGGTCAAAAATCATAAGTCCCCACCTTCAAAAATACAATGTCATCTTTCTATTAAATCGATAAATTGAATCAAAATTCTCTTCAATCAAATATTTAAATCTTACACATGGTAGATTGAGGCATTTCTGAAGCATTTGAGAATCACAAAATGCTTCCTACTCCTCCGTGGACCTCCTAACATAAAGGCTCAAACTTGATTCATAAAAATTCAAACTTCAGTTCTTTCATATCAATCATTGAGAATTCTAGATAAATTTATGTAATCAAGAGTTTTTTTAGGAAACTCAGGCTTCCTATGATGTAATTAACTATAAAATATTACTCTTTTAGGAGATTTAAAGACCATAGATAGTTTTTTAAAAGAATTAATCTTCTTTGGAATAATTGATAACAAACGATACATTCTTCCCTCAAGAAGATATATCATTTTTTATCGTGACTTTGAATATGATATTAATGATAGCATATAAAGATTATCGTAGTTAAATATTTAATTTAATATAATTTTAACCATGCAAGGTCATTTGTAGTTTATTCTTGAATTTAGCTATTATATTCGAGATGAAATTTGCAATTCTAAATCTAAGCCCTATTATGAAATCTTATTTCAACCTCCAGATGTGCTATATTATTTTTGATGGTATGCTTGATTTCAGAATTAAAATTTAAAATTTAATATCAAATTTCCCAAATAAATTTAATTTTAATTTATTTTTTATCTTTTTCATGAAAAGTAAATGCTCCTTTTTAAACTTAAACCCAACAAAAAAATTGCAACTCCACTTGGGATTTATCTCTCTATCCATCTTTAGTAAAGATAAAAAAAATTATTGAATTGGTAGTTATGGTTACCTTCCATTTGTTGGTCCCTCTACCTATTTCCTTCTTGGGTGAGTGCCGTCGATATCAAAAGCAAAGTCAAAAAGAGATGTGAGTGATGAACCCCTATAAAAATCTAAGCTTTGACATTTAACCCCGAGTTAATTGGTGGAGTGAAAGAGATATTAAAAAACTTTTAGGATGTTTATTTAAATTATGTAAACCTTCATAGTCGAGTAAAACTCTATATGTAGAGTTTTAGAATTTGAATATAATCCATCAATTTTGATTTCAAAATTTAAAACTATTTAAATTTATGCTTTGACATTTTACCTCAAGTCAATTTATGGGATGAAAGAATCAAGCCAAACTCTTGAGACTAATCATATCAATATTGTAAACCTTCTTACCGAGTGAAACTCAATGCATTAAGTTTTAAAATTTTGAAGAAACTCTTGGATATATATATATATATATATATATATATATATATATATATATATATATATATATATATATATATATAAAGAGAGAGAGAGAGAGAGAGAGAGAGAGAGAGAGAGAGAGAGAGAGAGAGAGAAGGTAAAGAGGAAAGGGCCAACAATATTTTTAGTTTCTCAACTAAGAGTAAATGATTAAGCTTTGGGCCCAAAATTGTTTAGAGCACTCTAAAAAGTCAAAAATCCTGTCACTAACTATTCTTCAAGACCATGAACTTATAATTTTTTGGGAAATAAGAAGGCTATGCAAAAATGCACAATATGTGTGCTATAAGAGGATAGTTGTATTCTTCTACATGTTACCCTAAGATATGCTAAACCTCATGATCACCCATGGGAATACAAAGTCAATGAGCTGGCAAGCAGTCTATCAATAGGTGAGCTTAGAAGAGGGAGAGTACATGCATGATAAGTTTGGAGAGGGGGTAGACACATAGTGGATGGGTCATTTTGTGATACTAGTGAATGATATAATATGAGTATTTCCCAGTAGATGAAGACAAGCTAAAGAGTGAGGGAGGATGACAAGTTCCTGAGCCTAAAATGCATTATAGCAAAATGTGTTTCGAATCTTTATGGTACTGGCTTTCTTGAAAATGACTTTTGCAATATCTACAAGCATTATAGGTAAGAGCATAATTTAGATGATTTATGATTTTTTTCTCAATTGAGGGTCCTTCTAATTACCCAATGTAGGGAAATTTATATGAGAAAATGTGACTTTGTGGTACCCTCTCGTTGGGTCAATTACCATTGTAGAAAATGATCATTTTGCTAAGGCAGCTGCTCCTCTAACGGAATATCCTTGCTACAACCTGACTTCTTCTAATGAGGATACCTGTGAAGAAAACCAAGGGTATATAAATCCATCATTTAACAAGGGATAATGGGGTCTACTAAGAATCCTTTACCCATATGGTGGGTCAAGAATTAGGTCCACAATCTCTAGAATGAGTCTTAGGTTTAATTTTTACCTAAAATGAGAGCTACGATTGGAGGTACTTTGTAATTTTTTTTTGTTTGACCTAAAGTTGACCTGATAAAGTTTACCACATTTCTGTGGCCACAATAGTGTCTTAAGGTTGTTGAATCTAGTAAATTAGGTTGTTAAGCCTAAGTTAATGTCCCAAGGCTACCAAGAGGGGGGGTGAATTGGTAGATTAAAAATTTAATCCCTCTTTGAACATTAAGTTGAACCTAAATGAAAATTTTTCTTTTAAAATTTTTCTATAAAATAATTTTGAACCACAGAGTTGTTCAAAATTAAAATAAAATGCGGAAACAAAAAAAATTGTAAATGACACCAGATTTATAGTGGTTCGGTCTATAACCAGACCTACATCCACTCCTCAGAGGCACCCTCTGAGTATTGCACTAAAATAAATAGTGACTCTCCTTTTGCACCTACAGCAAGGCGGAGAAGACTTTACAACACACTCTTTTCACCACTACCCGGTGCGGCAGAGAATCGTCGTCCTTTTACACAATCCCCAGTGTTGGAAGAGAACCGTCCGTCCTTTCACACTCTCCTAGTGTGGGCAGAGAACCCTTTAGTGCTTTCACACTCTCCTAGTGTGGGCAGAGAACCCTTCTGGCTGTTCACACTCTCCAAGTGTAGGAAGCGATCCTTTCGGCTATTCACACTCTCCAAGTGTCGGCAGCGAACCGGATCTCCTTGACTAATCTTCTCACAATAAATCTAGAAGGAAGAAAGAAAATAGTGAAGTAATCCCAATTCACAAGTAGAGATTCATACCTTTGAACTCCAAGTGAAGCCTTCACGCTCCAATGGTAGGAATCCTCCTTTGAATGCACTCTTCCACTCCTTAGCTATTCTCTCAAGAGGCACAAAGATCAAATCACAAAAAGATTTGGTGGCAGTCTAATTTGGACTATATATACAAAAGACAAGAAAAACTGTCCAAAAACTGCAAGTTTTCAACTTCTGTACGCAGAGGATCGTCCTGTACGATCGTGGATCGTCCTGGATGATTTTACTTAAATGCTTTGAAACAACCCTATTTGTATATGTGTACAAAATGTCATCGTACAGCTGATCGTCCCGTACGAACTAAGTTCATCCGGTACGAACGGTTATTACAAGATCGGTCTAGAAAACTGCTTAAAACCGTTCTAAGTCGGTTAATCGTCTGGACGAAAATTGGTTCGTCTGGACAAAATTTTTACAGAGAGCAGATCGTTTTCTAACGATAATTAATTTTGTCTGTTCGAAAATTGTACAGAGACCAGATCGTCCTGGACGATAATTAATTTCGTCTGGACGAATTTTTTATAGAGAGCAGATCATTTTCTGAACGATAATTAATTTCGTCTGGACAAAAATTTTACAGAGACCATATCGTCCTGGATGATAATTAATTTCGTCCTGGACGAATAGGACTTAGAAAAATTTTTCAAGACAGTTCCTATTCGTTCTATGTGCTCAGTAGGAGATAACTGACTGATCGTCCCGTACGAACGGATATCATCCAGTACGATCAGTATAAAATTTTTATGATTCCTTATGTGTGTGTGTATGTTTTTATTCACTCAATTATAATCACTCCCTTTCAAATTTAATTCAAAGAAAAATACAAGCTTCAAAATCACAAAGTATCTCATGTTGAATTTGATTTGAAGTTTTCGTAGTCTGGAGTTTGATTTTCCTGAAATGTTAGTACACATAAGATAAAATACAAATCTTCTAAAATTGTTATGAGATAACTACACATTTGAACAATAATGTTTGGAATCATCAAAACTATACAAGTTGCAAAAATGTAAAGCATGCAAATAGCAACTATTTTAACAATCTCTCCCTTTTTGATGATGGCAAAATAATTATTATTTGTATGATTTTAATTTAAACAAATCTCCTAAACTCCCCCTGAATTGATGAATACATGAAAATAAGGAGGCATTTTGAACTAAAGAACAAAATTTTTGTTTTTCAAAATTTTTTTTTAACAAAATTACAAAGTTAAACACAAAACCAAAAATGCAAACACAACAATTAAAATAAAACAAAACATACAAACACAATAATTTCTCCCTCTTTTTGACAACAACAAAAAGTGAAGAAGAAATAGACAAGAAATGTAAATAATTATATGAAATTCATTTGAAAATTTAATCTAAATGGTGATTGTCATAAGGTATGCAATCTAAAAATAATAACATTAGGTCAATCATAGAAATTCATAAAATTTAAGAAGTGATATAACATTGTAAGTAAGAAGAATTTATCAAAGACATGATTCAATTTAGACATTCGAATATAGAAAATCATTACAAGAGAGATGTATAAAAATTATATATTTCAAAGTTCAATAGAATATAAATGAACATAAGGTCAATTTGAATTAAGAGATTGAAAGAATTTGGAAAGAAGAGAATTACCACATGTGGCGCTTTGCGCATCTTTTTCAAATTTTTTGGGCACATTTTTGTGCATCTCATCTTTTGATATTGGGCTAATTTTGTGCCTCTTTTTCATATTTGTGATCCTTTATGCATTTCTTTTGATTTTTGTACTCTTTGTACAATTTTCAAGAGTAATTGAGACCAAATCTTTCCAAAATCAAAAATCTAAAATTTCAAATATTTCTAAGTGCATAAATATCACTTGAGCATAGAAATACAAAATAAGAAAATATCTATTTTGCAATAATAATATTAACTTTTATGTAGTCTAAATGAATAGACATAAATTTAAAAGTTCTAATTATAACAAGTTATAAACAACTTTTAAATTTAGAAAGACTAGATTTTCTAATGTAATTAATCTCAAATTACAATCTAATTTAAGCACAATTAAGATTAAATAAGACTAATGAAATTCATAAAAAATTAACCACATTCCAAAAACAAACCAAATTTGAATCAAGTACAACATGTATTGATATTAATGAAAATGATTACATATTCATTTCATAATATTAAAAACAACTAAGAAAATACACTAAACTTTATAAAGACAAACTAAAAACAACCACTAAAAATAAACACTAACACAACAAAACATTTAAAACAAAATACTAGTACAATAAACACAAAGAAATTTATCTCTCATTTTCTATTCTTTTGGAGGAGGAGGAATGCCACTAAACAGATTGAAGTAGGAGGCCATCATCATAACATTGGTATTGATTTCATGAACTTCATTTCTGATAATACCAATGTCCTATTGCTGCTGCAGGAGTTGAGCATCAATTTGATCAAATCTTTGATCAACATGAGTCTCAAGTCTGTCAAATTTCTCAATCAAATTATTATAATCTGATTGAGGTGCAGAAGTTTGCTCTTCTTCTTCTTCTTCTTCAGAAGCACTGGCATGTGCTTTCCCTTTTTCTTCCTTGAAAATTGCTCTAAAAGAAGCATCATTATAGTATACTGGCTCTTCGTATTCATCATCAGGATGCACTAAGTTGTATTTCTTTTCTAAAATGTATGTAACTAAGTGTCCTAATGAGATGTTCCTTTTTCTCTTCTGCTCTGCATGTCCTATTTCTGAAAGCCCATAAAGATGATCTATGATAAGTTGGGCTTCGTCGATAGGCTTACAAACCATAATCAAAAAGGTTAGAGCAGAAATAAGAGGGGTAATATTGATTCAATCACCAGCTTTGGGAATGATTGAAGATCGAAGAATATGTTGGATGATTCGAGCATTTCTGGTCATTCCTGAAACTCTAGCAACATGATATGTTAGGCCAATTTCTCTAATCACCCTAGTGACTTGATATCATTTGAATTTGTTTTCACTAATTAGGGTGTGGGCTCTATATCCTTCAGTTCTTAAGTTCAGAAAAGCACCTAAGTCATGCTTGGTGATTTAAACTTTTTGTTTAAAAACAAAAGAACTTATGTAGGAGTGGTCGGAATTAAAACTCATGTTGGCTAGAAAGTAGAGAAAAGTTTGTTTGTTGTAAAGGTGGATGAGAGATATAATGAATTGAAACTGGGTGGAGGCAAAAAGGTGCATTACCTTAAAGTTTATCTCGTCTTGAATTAGAATGCGAGAAGGTGTGATTTTGGCAGATGCAAAATGAGGAAAGGATTCCTCATTTTCATTTGAAAGGAAGTTTTCAGAGTTATTTCTGTGAGGTTTCTTTGCCAACACCTTTTCTCTTTTGCTTGAGGAGGCCATTATCGATTTGAAGTCGAAAGAGATTGAAAGTGAAGTTTGGAGATGTGATTGTTGAGTTAAAATTCGTTCATATTTAAAGAAAAATGATACGTTCATCCTGGACGAAAACAGTTCGTCCTGGACGAAAATTATCGTTCGTCTGGACGAAAAAATTTCGTACAGACGATCCATTTCATCCAAAATGAAACAACTTTTCGTAATCAACACAATTTACGATGCGTCCTTTCGTACAGACTTTTGACTTGACCGATCGTACAGACAAAAAAATTTTGTACAGACGATCAAAACTTAATTCGTTTTAATGTCAGTTGAAAACCGTCCCCTATGATGAAACGACGTCTGTTTGTCTGGACGAACAAAAAGTTCGTATGGACGAAGTTCACATTTAAAACTGCCTTATCCACTCAACCGCTGCATTCAAACGTCCCGATGTTTGAGAAAATAAATATTTCGTCCTGGACGATCATTAGATCGTTCAGACGAACTACATTAAAAACTGCTCTCAAAACATTTCATATCACGCAAACTGAATTTAACACGCATCATCCAATACGAAAAATTTCGTCCCGGACGATTTCCACACAATTTTTTGGATTTGAATTTTTTATTGAAGAAAAACAAACAAAACATTCAAAACACAGAAAACAAATGCAAAACCACAGACTCTAAAATAAACTCAATCAAAACACAAAAAAAAATCACAAAATTCAAAACAAAAATCAAAGACAAATAAACTAAGAAAACATAAATATCAATGTTGCAAAAACATTTTTATTTAAGCATTCAAATCAATAACACCAAGCCTTGTTCTTAATGTACTGAAGGTATCAAAGGCTAAAGGTTTTGTAAAAATGTCTGCAAGTTGATTTTCAGTTGAAACATGTGTGAGTTCAATTTCTCCCTTTGATACATGATCTCTTATGAAATGATGCCTTATATCAATGTGTTTGGTTCTAGAATGTTGAATAGGATTTTTGGAAATGCAAATAGCACTAGTATTGTCACAATAAATTGGAATAGTGCCTATAGTTAATCCTAAATCAATCAACTGTTGTTTTAACCAAAGTACTTGTGCCACACAACTTCCTAATGCAATGTATTCTTCTTCTGCAGTAGATAGTGCCACTGAATTTTATTTTCTACTAGACCATGAAACTAATGAATTTCCAATGAATTGACATATTCCACAAGTTCTTTTCCCATCCACTCTACAGCCTGCAAAGCCAGAATCTGAGTAACCAATAATTTCAAATGAAGAGCTAAACTTAGGATACCAAATCCCTAAATTTTGAGTTCCTAGTAAATATCATAAAATCTTTTTCACTGCTGTCAAATGTGATTCTTTTGGACCTGATTGAATTCTAGCACATAAGCAAACACTGAACATAATATCTGGTCGGCTAGCAGTTAAGTAAAGTAAAGATCCAATTATCCCTCTAAATTTCTTTTGATCAACAGATTTTTCCTTAAGGTCCTTATCCAAATGAACTAAGGAACTCATTGGTGTACTAACAGGTTTAGCATTGTCCATTTCATATTTTTTGAGGATGTCCTTAACATATTTAGTTTGACTAATAAATGTATCTTCCTCAAGTTGCTTAATGCTAAATCCTAGAAAGTAAATTAAATCTCCCATTAGACTCATTTCAAATTCATTACTCATTGTTTTAGAAAAATCATCACAAAGATTTTTATTTGAAGATCCAAAGATGATGGCATCCACATAAATTTGAACAATAAGTATATCATTTCCAATTTTCCTTAAAAAGAGAGTTGTATCCACACTTCCATTTTCAAAAGATCTTTCAAGTAGGAAGGTGCTCAACCTCTCATACCAAGCCCTAGGTGCCTGTTTCAATCCATATAATGCCTTTTTTAACTTGAAAACATGATTTGGAAATTTAGAATTTTCAAAACCTGGAGGTTGTTCTACAAAAACATCTTCCTCAATTACCCCATTTAAAAAGGCACTCTTGACATCCATTTGAAATAATTTAAAACCTTTAAAACAGGCAAAGGCTAGTAAAACCCTAATTGCTTCAAGTCTAGCTACAGGGGCAAAATTTTCCTTAAAATCAATTCCTTTAATTTGATTATACCCCTTAGCAACTAATCTAGCCTTATTTCTAATGACTACTCCTGAGTCATTCATTTTATTTTTGAACACCCACTTGGTTCCAACAACACTTTGATCTTTTGGCCTTGTAGTTAATTCTCAAACTTTATTTCTTACAAATTGATTTAACTCTTCTTGCATGGCCAATATCCAAAATTCATCAAAAAGTGCTTGATCAATGTTAGTGGGTTCAATAGTTAAAATAAAGGCTGAATGATTGACTTCCTTGTTTAATCCACGCCTAGTTCTAACACCCTCACTTGGTTCACCTATAATCAATTCTTTTGGGTGGTTTTTAGAAAATCTCAAATCTCTAGGCAAAGGGTTTTCTCTTTCCAAATTTTCTTCCACATTTTCTTCCAAATTTAATCTATCAATCTTTTGGGAGTTTTCTTCAATTTCTTCTTCAACAACATTTGGCTCTTCCAAGTTTCCACTTTCATCAAATACAACATGTGTGGTTTCTTCAATGACTAAAGTTCTTTTGTTGAATACCCTATAAGATTTTCCAACACTTGAATATCCAACAAAAATTCCTTCATCTAATTTTGGATCAAATTTTCCTAAGGCAGATTTTCCATTATTATGTATGAATACCTTGCAGCCAAATACATGCAAATAAGACAAATTAGGTGTTCTACCTTTTAGCAACTCATAGGGTGTTTTATTCAAATTTGATCTCACATTCACCCTATTCAGAACATAGCATGCAGTGCTAACCGCCTCAGCCCAAAAATATCTAGGAAGTGAGTATTCTGCTAACATTGCTCGGGCGGCTTCTATTAATGTTCTATTTTTTTTTTCAACTTCCCCATTTTGTTGAGGGGTTCTAGATGCAGAAAAATTGTGATCAATCCCTTTTTCTTCATAGAAATTTTCAAATTTTTATTTTCAAATTCTCCTCCATGATCACTTTGTATAGAAATTATTTCACTCCCTAGTTTCTTTTGAATCCAAGTAGAAAAATTTCTGAATTCCTCAAACGATTCACTCTTATGAAAAAGAAATCTAACCCAAGTGAATCTTGAGAAATCATCCACTATAACAAATCTGTATACCTTCCCTCCTAGACTTATAGTGCCTACAGATTCAAAAAGATCCATGTGTAGAATTTCTAAAGGTTTACTGGTCCTAAGATCTTTATTGGACTTAAAAGAGGACTTCACTTGTTTTCTTAATTGACATGCATCACAAAAGTGGTCCTTAGTAAAGTCTAGTTTTGGTATACATCTCACTAAGTTCTTTTGGGTAATTCTCCTAAGGTTTTTCATACTAGAATGACAAAGTCTCCTATGCCAAAGCCATGATTCACTAGAAACAGTTTTCAAACAAAAAGCAGTAGGAGATTGAATACAATTTAAATCTAGCATGTAGACATTATTTACCCTTTTTCCATTTAAAACACTTTTCCCATTTAGGCTTATTATGCAGCTAGAAGGTAAAAATTTTACATTATAGCCCTTATCACATATCTGACTTATGCTTAGCAAATTATGTTTTAAGCCTTCAACTAATAACACATTGTCTATGAAAAAGTTTTTTAAATTTCCAATCATACCTGATCCAACCACTTTCTTTGTGGTATTATCTCCAAGTGTAACCTTGCCTCCATTCTTGGCTTCCAGCGTTATGAATTGAGCAGTATCTCCAGTCATATGCTTTGAACATCCGCTGTCCAGGTACCAAATGCTCTCACGAGGTCTTGTGTGAGAGCACACCTCTTCTTGATCTGATTGTTCAACATTATCTGCCATCAAGCAAAGGTTGGTGACTTCTTCTTCTTTTTCAGTCTCAGATGAGTCTAAAGCTGAGTCCGCCCAGAAAGCTCTTTGAAACATCTTCTTGCCCTTCTTTACCATTGGTTTCTCCTCTACCTTCTTCCTTGCTAGGAGTGGCTTTGAGTTTTGGACAATCAGTCTTTATATGACCTGGTTTCCTGCATTCATAACAAATCACTTCATTAGAAACCTTGTCATTTCTGTTATACTTACCTCTATTCCATTGCTGGCGTCTCTTTAAAAAGCTTCTGAATTGTCTAGTCATCAATGCAATATCGTCTTCATCCTCAGGTTGTGAGTGTTCACTCTCCGACTCTTCTACATTTAGTGCAATATTCTTGTCCTTTCGTGGTTCACATGCATCAATCTTTCTTTGACTTACTCCTTGCTCATAAGCAATGAGTGAACCAAGAAGATTGTCAATAGAATAAATGTTCAGATCTTTAGACTCTGTAATTGCAGTAATTTTAGCATCATAAACAGTAGGTAAACAACGAAGAATCTTATTGACCATTTCAGCATTAGTTAATTCCCTACCAAGTGCATGCAAAGAAGTGATAATTTGAGTGAATCTTGTGTACATGTCTGAAATAGATTCATTAGGTTTCATGCGAAACAATTCATAGTCATGTAACAAGATATTGAGTCTTGATTGCTTAACCTCATTTGTCCCTTCATAAGTTATACAAAGTCTATCCCATATGTCTTTTCCGCTTTTGCAAGTGGAAACTCGCATGTAGTCTTTAGATTTTAAAGCACAAAAGAAACTATTTAAACATTTGGCATTTAATTGTGCTAAGTCATGTTCTTCTATAGTCCAATCTGCATAAGGTGTTTCTACCCTAACTCCATCAACTAATCTAGTTGGTTTTGTGTAACCTTCTTGGACTAGTATCCACATGCGATAATCAAGTGACTGTAAGAAAGTAGACATGCGTGTTTTCCAAAAATCAAAAGGAATATTGTCAAATAGTGGAGGTCTAGTGATAGAGTAACCCTCAGGTGTGTTTCGGTTTCCAAATGTAGCCATCTACGTTAATCAAAAAGTGGTTCAAACTTATGATTTTGAAACGATGCTCTGATACCATTTGTTGAATCTAGTAATTAGGTTGTTAAGCATAAGTTAATGTCCCAAGGATACCAAAGGGGGGGTGAATTTGTAGATTAAAAATTTAATCCCTCTTTGAAGATTAAGTTGAACCGAAACGAAAATTTTTCTTTTAAAGTTTTTCTAGAAAATATTTTTCAACCACAGAGTTGTTAAAAATTAAAATAAAATACGAAACAAAAAAAACTGTAAATGACACCAGATTTATAGTTGTTCGATCTATAACCAGACCTACATCCACTGCTCATAGGCACCCTCTGAGTATTGCACTAAAACCAATAGTGACTCTCCTTTTGCACCCACAGCAAGGCGGAGAAGCCTTTACAACACTCTTTTCACCACTACCCAGTGCGGCAGAGAACCGTCATCCTTTTACACAATCCCCAGTGTTGGCAGAGAACCGTCCGTCCTTTCACACTCTCCTACTATGGGCAGAGAACCCTTTCGTCCTTTCACACTCTCCTAGTGTGGGCAGAGAACCCTTCCGGCTGTTCACACTCTCCAAGTATAGGAAGCGATCCTTTCGGCTATTCACACTCTCCAAGTGTCGGCAGCGAACCGGATCTCCTTGACGGATCTTCTCACAAGAAATCTAGAAGGAAGAAAGAAAGGAGTGAAGTAATCCCAATTCACAAGTAGAGATTCTTACCTTTGAACTCCAAGTGAAGCCTTCACGCTCTAATGGTAGGAATCTCCTTTGAATGCACTCTTCCACTCCTTAGCTATTCTCTCAAGAGGCACAAAGATCAAATCACAAAAAGATTTGGTGGCAGTCTAATTTGGACTATATATACAAAAGACAAGAAAAATCGCCCAAAAACTGCAAGTTTTCAATTCTGTACGCAGAGGATCGTCTCGTAAGATCGTGGATCGTCCTGGACGATTTTACTTAAATGCTTTGAAACGACCCTATTGGTATATGTGTACGAAATGTCTTCGTACAGCTGATCATCCCGTATGAACTAAGTTCGTCCGGTACGAACGGTTATTACAGGGTCGGTCTAGAAAACTGCTGAAAACCGTTCTAAGTCGGTTAATCGTCTGGACGAAAATTGGTTCGTCTGGAAAAAATTTTTACAGAGAGCAGATTGTTTTTTGACGATAATTAATTTCGTCTGGACAAAAATTTTACAGAGACCAGATCGTCCTGGACGATAATTAATTTCGTCTGGACGAAATTTTTATAGAGAACAGATCGTTTTCTGACGATAATTAATTTCATCTGGACGAAAATTTTACAGAGACCAGATCGTCCTGGACGATAATTAATTTTTTCCTGGACGAATAGGACTTAGAAAAAATTTTCAAGACAGTTCCTATTCGTTCTATGTGCTCAATAGGAGATAACAGACTGATCGTCCCGTACGAACGGATATCGTCCAGTACGATCAGTATAAAATTTTTATGATCTCCTTATGTGTGTGTGTATGTTTTTATTCACTCAATTACAATCACTCCCTTTCAAATTTAATTCAAAGAAAAATACAAGCTTCAAAATCACAAAGTATCTCATATTGAATTTGATTTGAAGTTTTCGTAGTCTGGAGTTTGAATTTCCTGAAATGTTAGTACACACAAGAGCAAATACAAATCTTCTAAAATTGTTAGGAGATAACTACACATTTGAACAATAATGTTTGGAATCATCAAAACTATGCAAGTTGCAAAAATGTAAAGCATGCAAATAACAACTATTTTAACAAAGGTTTCAAAGAGATTTTTGAGTCAATCTAACATTGATTGCACAATTGGTAGTTCAATAAGGCCCATAGGCACAATTTTTTGGGGCCAAACAGGATTTAGGTTTTAGATTGACTCCGGTCTTTCATAAATCAAATTTTTAATGATTAAAGTGCTCCAAATATATTTTTAGTTATCTAGAAGGGTCTATAATGGGTTTTAGACACCACCTAAGGCCAAATAAAGGTTATTCTAACATACGTACTGTCCTAAGAAGGTTTATAAAGAAATAAGTTATGGTTTTAGGTTTTCTAGTGCTAGTCATAGCTAAATCCTTAAAAATCCACCTAAAAGTGTTCTATTAGGAAGAACCCTAGAGTTAAAGTAAGAATCTAAAGAGCTATGGCTTTCTATAAAACACGAGATTTAACCACATTTTAAAAATGAGGTTAATAGACATTTCACACTAGAGTCATAAAAATAAATTAGCCAATAGGGTTCTATTCTCAAGGAAATTGTAAAAAGATGATGGCAAATCTTACTTAGTCTCCCTTATTCTTTATTTAAAACATCAAATGATCCTCATCTTAAATCAACTTATCATTTTGCAACTCACCTCTCTAATATAGCAAGTGAATTAGGGAGTTATATGTATACTCCTCTATACCTTTGTTGGTAACTCGTAGGTATCTAGTATGCTTCCATCAAGTAACTCAATTAGGGTAGTCATGTGCTCAATGTAACATTAATCCAAAAGGAGTGTAACACTATAAACAAGAAGATGACCCTAAACCTTGGTTAAATGCCCACACTCTCCTCCAAAATTGCAGCATGTAGACTGATCATAAGAGAACATATCATAGAGGTCATTGTTGATGACCTGCTCTAAAGGGACCCGTCCAGACTAGCCTACACCCTAAGGATAACTAGCTTTAATAGAAACAACACAATCGGAGCAACTGTCTAAGGGCAAGATCCATTTGCTTATGCAGATATCCTTGATTATGACATAGGAATTACACACCTCAGAAGCCTGTGACTGCAAATTTGATGGCTATTTTGGCATGTAGCTATTATTGTCAAGGGAACATAGCCCTCACTCTAGGGACCCGATGTTAGTTTTTAAGAACTTGACTTTGTTTCTTGTGGACTCACTAGCACAAACACGTTGGTGACCTAGATGCACAAGACTATATATATATATATATATATATATATATATATATATATATATATATATATATATATATATATATATATATATATATATATATATATATATATATATATATATATATATATATATATATATATATATATATATATATATATATATATATATATATATATATATATATATATATATATATATATATATATATATATATATATATATATATATGTATATATATGTATATATGTATATATATGTATATATATATACATCATATATATACATATATATACATATATATATATATATATATATATATATACATATATATATATATATATATATATATATATATATATATATGTATATATATATTCATCCTCAAAGTTATATATATTCATCCTCAAAGAGTTGCCCAAAGCACTTTCCTGAGAAGAGGGGGCAAGGTTGGAAAAAGAGACCAACATGAATATTATCCAATTAGTCTATGGTTTTAATAATAGTTCGGAATAATCACATCATGTATCATAAGGTGTTGAACAAATTCTATGAAACATGAAATCCAAAAGTTTGTCTTTGTAAGGCTTAAGTCAATTATATTATATAAATTCTTCCTTTTTTTTTGCTGCCGGAACTTATTGTTTATGATTGCCTTAAAGATTAACATGTTTTAAATAATTAGAAATTTTCATATGATTATTAATAAACTTGAGTCGGCTTTTTTTAAAAGAACAAATTCGAGCAAGATCCCAACACGTTAATGCTCAAAAACTTTGCTCTTAAGGCCTAATACGCTATTAGAATACGTAGTTTCCTTCCTCTGCTTTGTGGAGGATAACTAGCCATTAAAAAACATTCTATTCCCTCTAGTTGTAAGAAAATATATACTAACACCCCATTAAGAAACAAAAAAGGAGAGAAAAATGGCACTACTTTTCATTTGAAAACCAACAGTAAAATATCGCACTCAAATTGACATATAAATATTACTTTCTTTTATTTTAAAAATGAGAATCTTCCAATAAATGAAATAGACCGCTCATATCAACTTGCCTAATTGACAAGAAAGGCAGAGAAATTTGTGCCAGATAACTTTTTCTCATCTTGTTTGTCCAATTTAGAATCATTATCTACTCAAATATGTGACCATGGAATACTACCAATAAATCACCAGAGGATCATGTCACTGTCTTTTTTTGGGTAATTTTAGGGCAGAGCCCATGTCACTCTCTGTTGCGCGGTCCTTCCTCACAACATGGAATGCTGGTGCTTCTCTTTAGCATCTCTGATCAGAATATATAGCAAATCAAGTTGATATAAATGTTATCTATATTGAATTAAATGTCATGAATAAATAACAATAAAGTTGATTTCGTCCAGTTTAATGACTTTCTTTTGTATTTTGTTATTCTTGAAGGCTTTTAGAACCAGATCCAAAATGTTGACATAAGTTCTTACTAGTGGTTCTATACTTCTATGTCTGATTTTTAGTTATATTATACTAGAATATCCACAAAATAGATATGCTTCTTATCTTTGGATTGCAACTGTAGCATTAAATAAGGATCTCATATAATTGCAACACAAGCAACGGTCCCTAAACTTCTTCTGATTTTATTTTTTCGAGATTTATAAACATATCAATCAAAATTATCGCATTAATATTATAGAAATCTAAACTTCGAGTATTTACAGAATATATCATTTTGTTATTATAGTTAACCAAATATTTGACGAAGAGGAAGTCCTGATAGATCTCATTAGATATGAGAAAGTCATCACAAGATCTTACGATTGAGGGATTTAAATGCTATTTTCTTTCTTCCCCGCGATCGATGTCCATTTAGCTAAATTTTTGTAGTTAAAAAAGCAAAATCCTTTTTAGAAGATGTTGGGCGCTGAAGCACAGTTATCATCTCTAGGAAAACAAAAAAAGAGGATAAAGCCTTTTGTTACTAAACTAAATTGTTCACAAGGAAAATTTGTGGTAAGAAGGAACATCAACACTAATCAATGGAGAAAATTATTTCTAAATAATATTTTATAATATATTCCATCTTCGTTATTTGTTCTGCACTATAAAATCTGTTATGCCCTGCAAGGAGATAAAATAAGAAAAGCGCCCCAATAGTATATCATTTTTTTTAATCATAACAGAAGACATTTTGAAATAGTTTTAGTGGCCATTTGCGAAGTCTACCTAAAGCTGAAGGAAAAGGGAGATGAGGTAGGATTACATTGTTCTGCGGTATAAAGTTTCATCCTATCATATCACTCGTTCGGTGATTCCATCAGATGATTTCCTGTTTTCCACAGTATAAATATCTGATTTCAAATTAAAATTCGACGACAATATCATCTAGAATTACAGTGCTTCCAAAAAGTTTAGGTCTATTATATCTGAAAAGATATATTCCTGCAATTTATTTACTAAAATGTTCTCATGTTATCTGCAATCTCTAATGATGGTTAAACACATTAATTTTGATTATGAAAGTGTTGCAGAGTCCAAAGTTAAAGATTATTTTAGCATTAATCAAATTAAATTTTAGTTTTATCAATTTTATTAAATAGCATTCGATCCATCATTATTTTTTATTTATTTTTTAAAGGTTCCCTGAGCATTTGAGCACGTGCCAGCTGGACCAAGTATTTCTGCAAGCCACCAGCCAGTCCACTAATTTTATATACTGTTCCTTCTGTTTTTAAAATGTCATAAGCGAGATAAAGTTGAAAAGTTTTAAGAAATGAGAATTAATGCCTACCATAAAATTTGGCTCTCTATCTTATCTTCAGAAAATGATCGCCAAGCATATGGTAGTGGTTCGGCCAAAATATTTCTAAATGATGATAATGTGTTAGTCCATGAAGAAAAATCTAAAGAGGTCACAACCATCGAAGAAGCAACTTTACAAAGTGAAAGTAACAGAGTTCATAGGGCGCCACATGTTCTCCAAATGTGAGAATTATTTGTTCAAACCGAACTTTAATTACTTTTTTCATTTAATGAGCTGTATAATGACAATTAGAGAATGACCCAGATATCTCTTTGAGCCACCACTTCAAAGTTATCTGAAGCCTCACTTTCACAAACTTCACTAAGTCCATTTAAACAAAAGGAGATTGATTATCCTAAAAGGTTAATTTCAAATATGGTGCACTAAAGTAATTACTAAATACATTAAACATAAAAAAATATGTTCTTCAGATTTAGAGAGCCTTATATTCATTGCTACACAATCAATAATTTATGCTAATCTTCAACGGAGATTTAGGAAAAAATTGCACTTCCTAAGAAAGAGTTTTTTATGCCACTTCATCTATATTTATTGCCATTGAGTTGAATAAATAACGAGAAAATATAATTGTTGTAGTTGATGAATGGCAAACCCTCTATCTGCTCTATATGAAAGAGGCATCCAATCTTAAATGCACCAAATAAAAAACGCAGTTCCTTGGACTGAAGAGTGTTCCTTGAAATAAAATAAAAAAATGTAGTTAAAAATAAAACGCTTCTATCCCCTTTCTTTCTAAAACTCTCATGACTATGAAGTTGTGCTTTGATTGTTGCAATACATTACTTTTGTAGAGCTTATTCATTTCCTATTAGGCTAGTTTGCTAGGATGACATGTCCTGCTTCAATAGCCAACTCCCAATCATTGTTATTATGACCTACTTAGGATTTAACTGGAGATGAAGAGGGATAAAATATATAAATGGAAGATGATAAAATTTACAACTATAACAACAACTTTTGCTAAAATTATGGGATCTCACATATCCATAATTTGGCGGATATGATTTGGAAAATAGGAAAAGTGTACCCAAGTTTATCCCATTTGTTTTAAAGGATGTGATGTTTGTGCCTAGCTGAATTTGTTCTGGTTTGATTATGATCGGAAAGGTTTGTATTGACTAGTGGAGTGGATTAAGATGATGGCTAAGCTACACTATAGGAAAATCATCAAATACCAACGGACTTTTCAACGACCATGGGACCACCGAAAAATTCTAGCAGTTAAGCCTGCAAATTGACTGCCAGTGTTAACTGGCAGTTTTACTGCTGGAAATTCGCTCGGTCCCAAGGCCGCCAAATAATCCACCAGTTCTACATAAGTTGGACACCTTTACAGGCGGAATGCCCGCTAGTGTAATGCTAAATTGTTTCTAGCGGTCGTAGCCGCTGCTATTAGCTCTATTCGTCCAACCCATTCTTGTTACTTCATTTTAACGAGTCTCCTATGACAGACGAGTCGAGGCCTACTCCTCCCCATTCATAGAACTATTCTATTTCTATAATGCTTCTTTTTATTGTTTCAACATTTGTGAGAAAAAACACGAACTTTCACTCCTTTTCATTTTTATAGAATTTCAAATGTTGAAAAATATTTTATTTTGGTTTAGAGCCAAAGATTGAAGAAATACACTAATTAAATAAGAGAATGTTAGATAACAAATAATATTATAGAGTATAACCCAAAAATATCATGTATATGATTAAAGGCAAGCAATTGATTGTTACAAGACTAGAGGCAAGAAAATTTGTTATTTGATGTAGGAAAATTTTTTCAATATTAAGACTTTCATTGAAGTTGCAAGACAACTACCTTTGTTTAAGTCTGATAGAATGATCAGATGTCCATGATTGAAGCACAAAAATAATATTTTTTTATGACCTGTGATGTTAAGGTTAATTGATATCGTAGTAGATTTGTTCCAAGATATTGGTTCTAGACGTTACTTAGCGAGTACGAGCCACATAGAGATACTCATAATGGTCCTATCTACAGCTTCTAGAATAATAGATGAAGATATAATAAATAGATCAAATGAAGAACTTATTTTTGATGCAGTAGGTGTAAATTTAAGAACAAACAAAGAAGAGCCACTAAACCCAGAATCATTTTTTTTTATTTACTACATATTACTCAAAAATAAATTTAGGATGGCTACACAGCCCATTTAGAATTATCAATTACTATTAAGATGCTTAATACCAAAATTTAATATAATATTCATCGGGATTTCTACAATGACTTCATTTATCTTTTCAAAGAAAAAAATTGAATAGACAAATTAATCTTTAAAGATTTGTATCAAATGAAGAAATTAATTTATAAGTAACAAAAATTGATTGTTATATAAATGGTTATATGTTATATTACAAGGATGATGTAAGATAAATTTATTATTGTACCTATAATGTGCCTCGATTCAAATCCAACTCTGGAAAACAATATCATAAAAAGAAAGATGTTTGATATTCTTGGTTATTTTATTTACTTATTATTCCAATACTTCACCGCCTCTACGAATCATTGAGTTTAATAGGTTATATGAGATGGCATTAGGGGAAATTAGTTCACAGTGGTATTGTTTCTCATCTATCAAATGTTGAAGAATGAAATCATTTTTATTGGACACATGCTTCATTTGTTGCCGAGCCACTCAATATAAGATTGGGATTATGTGCTAATAGTTTCACTCCATACAGTTAGGAAGCTTCATCATATTCTTGTTAGCCAGTCATACTAACACCATATAACTTTTACCAGAGATGTTTTTCAATACCCCGTACATGTTGTTAACACTTATAATACTAGGACCAATTAATACAAAAGTAAAAATTGATATTTTTTACACCTCAAGTTCTTATGGGAAAAAGGTGTCCACATATATAACATTTCAACCAAAAAAAATTTTCTCCTTGAAGCTACATTGCTTTGGATCAATGGTGATTTTCTTACTTAGAGTATGTTATCAGGTTGGACAACAGTAAGAAATTTATTTTGATCTTACTATATAGAGAATACCAAATCTTTATCACTAAAATATTGTGTGCTCTAAAAATTTGCTGGCCTCCATCCGCATTGCTTTTATTTAGGGCAATTTTATCACATATTAAGTTATGGATTAAATTTTAGAAAGATAGATGGGTTTGTAGAAAAGACACTACCCTGAGATTTCACCCTTATTTTATGATGACTTTATGATATGAGTTCTGATTTCCTATAGGTACAAGCCCCTATATTTAATTACCCCTCATAATAATGAGAGAGAACTTTTGCTTAAGGCTAGTCGTCGATCATAAATGTTGAGATATGTGCTATATGGTATATAGTAGAAGAGTGGACATAGGATGTTAGAAAATTAGAGAGTTTAGATATTTGTATTTAAAATTAAAAATTTCACCATCTTACAATAAAAGTGGATGGTGGGTGAATGGATGATGGACTCGATCAAGATCCTATGGTTCCGTCATCCTAGGCCATCATGGTCCCTAGTCTACTTAGTTAGAGGAGGTAGTCGACCCAACCTAATAAAAGGATCCTTGTCGGCAACCATTGGTTGCTTGGTCCAAGGGTACCTTTTAGACCTGGGATGAGTATCTACTTAAGGATATAAATTTGAATACACCTTAGCTAATAGAGGGCTTTGTGCCCTATCAATAATAATCTATTGATTAATATCTCAAGGATTTGATACCACTGAGGAATGTATTGGCTCTTGACATAACTGCTATCTTGTGGTGCCATTTGATAGCAAAACCACTTGGTTTAGAGGCCCTAGGTTAACCAGTTATCTTGCAATGCCATTTGGCGGCAAAATCACTGGTTAGATGATATGTACCACATCCTTATTGGTAGGAGATTATTTGAGAATGGATCCAAATGATATTTTCAACTATGCATTTGGCTCTATGTGAGCTGAAGTTATATTTAAATTTGTTCATGTCGGCAAACTTTTGTAGATGATAGATGAATTTTTTATAAAGTGTTCGATGGATTTATTTCAATCTTAAATATTTTTATATTTTTGAGATTTTGGAGTTTTGGATTCTCGTGGGTATTTGGGTGGATCTTTGAATGTTATACTCCTCCGGTTGAAATCTATGTTCAATATGACCATCATCAAGTTTAGGGTTTAGGTTTTAGGGTTTAGGTTTTAGGTTTTAGCTATAGGGTATAGGGTATAGGGTTTAGGGAATTTGAGGCATTTTAAAATTTTTGAAATTAACCCCTTCGGTTAAGATTTTCTATCAACATGGCCATCATTAAGATATTTGGTGTCATTTCTATTCTTAGATTGAACTTTGTCGACTCAGCTTATTTGAAGATACATGATTGGGTTCATCATAGGCTTTGCGTATTTTTTAGTGAATTTTCCTTGTCAAAGGACTTGAATGCCTAATGTGAATATATTAAGACAAATATATTTGTCACTATAATAGTATATTTGTTTGATGTTTCGAACCCTATCGACTCCTATTGATACGCATAAATGAATCAGGTTTAAACTTGAATGCACATATTAATCCGCATAGCATCTATAGACATCATGTGTGTACTTATAACACATTCACAGGGGCCCATACGAGTGTTATGGAGCAGTTTATAAATATTTATTTAATCTTATCGACTCCTAATTATCTTCTTATGAGGAATCAGCTCAATTTGTTGTCCCGAATAGCATCCTTAGTCATCGCGTGTGTTCCGACAACACGCTCGTAGGGGCCCATACGGGTATTCTGTTATATTTATTCATTTTGTATACCTATGTGTTTATATATTAAAATGCATGTGTGGGTATATTTTTATAATATTTTGATGCCGATCAGTTGTGTGGGAAACTCCCATTTGAATGCATCATTCTATTTCGGAGCTCATAGACAGCATCTGTCTTCTTATAAGGGTGTTGTAAATCTAGTGGTGTGGCGTATCGCTTAAGCGACTAATTTTGTACATGTAAATTGTCATACACTATTTGTTTCTTTCTGTAGCAGAACTATAATGCATTAACGAATCTCTTGCTTTTATTAGTAGATGTTGCCATCGGTTGCAGCTTACAAAACAACACTTGAGTAAATTCATTCATAATATTAATTTTAACATGATCCTTCCAAAGAACCCACATCTTATTAGCCAATTTTGAAATAGCATAATTAAAACACAAAATCTTAGAGGTGCTAATTAACCTAGTAGAAGAAATAAGAGGCTCAAGCAAAACAAGAATATAAACATTGTGAATTCGACATAAATTCTTAACACATAATCAATAAGAGGGACAACCAATGCCCCTCACATTCCAAATAATATAATTAAACATAAAAAACACAATTAATGAGAAGCATGTGAGCGAGTTGTCCAACGAGATTGCAATATGATATGTTATTTCCTCCTTCGTCTCTTACTATGAAACTTAATGTAACTTGTATCATTATCATCTTTAGCAATGCATTTAGCCATAATCTCCATATCCTCAGTATTAGTAAAACCATCATAATAAGAAGGAGATTTTAAGAAAAGCTTACTATCATCATTCAAACCTTCCTACCAAACATCTTGATGCAAAACATCTCCCTCAAAGCTATAGCCATCCTCCATAATCAATTTACTTTTATCAGCATTACTATCCACCATGCCATGTTGGTCTTCATCCTGATTAACAACAATAGATTGATTAAAAACCAAATTAGAATAATTATTCTTAACCATCATTACATCCATATCAATTAAATTATTATTAGTAACACATTGAATAACAACTGAAGATAGGACAACAAATTGATTAATAGTATATCTGACCCTTGCTCATCCATAGCTTGACCTTCCATATGCAAAAAAGAGGTAGAATTTAATCCCTATCCATAATTAGGGTCAATAATAGGAAGGGGAGAAGGATCCTTATGAATTAAAAAACATTGTAATTATTTATCAGCCTCATCCTGCACTTTAGCAGTATGACCCACAACCACTTCAGGAATGTTAGTCTCAATGTTAAAAACAATTCCTTCAACCATTATACTGGGAGCCCCATAATCAATATAAACTAAAGGTTTATCCGATCCATTAGTAAATTTGTTTGAAACCTTCTCCTTACAGAGATGAGGATGCAACCTAAAGCACTCATTAGCCCCATGACCATGCATCTTACAATGTTAACAGAAAATGGAAAGGTTTTCAATTTCCACTTTTTGAAAAAACGTTCAATTCAGAACCTATCAAAATCTCATTAAGATGCTTTTTAGAAATTTCTAGCAAAACTAAAAAACGAGCCATAGAAGATCTACAGATAGATAGAGTAGCTTGGTTAGTTTGTAAAGGCCTACCAAAGATTGAAACCAAACCAAATAAAATCTATGAATTGAAAAAGTTAAGGCACAAATTTGGGAATGAGATCCACACCGGTACAATAGGATATTCCTCACACACATCAAAATATATAGTTCATTGAAATAATCTCATTTGACAAGCTTGTATATAATAAGATCTCCTTGAGAAAATGCGACTGTAATCAACATCGTTGGTGAGTTGTATCACGATATGATGCAGATTCAATAGACCAATATGAAAGGAACCAGAAAGCTTATCATTCACGAAATTTTTTTGAATCACATCTAAGTTAGGTCTACGAAGAACGAACTTACCAACTAATGTAAGAGCAAACGACACATGAAGTTGCGACACCACTAAATCATCAAACGTTAAAGCAGGGCATCCCTTAAAGGAAGTATGATCAAAATGAAGCTTAGCATACTATGAAGAAGAACCCATTAGAATGTCCTTAAAGGAGCAAGTTTCTCCATCAGGGATCGAAGACAAGGCGAGGATAGATAATGTAGGGGATGTTATCTCCCACAAGAAAAAATATCAATAAAAACTTCGAAACCAAGCACAAGAAATAACTTAAGAAGCCATCAAGGAAGAAAATACATGAAACAAATAAAACCAACCACTCCATGAGCGAAGGGATGAAGCGTACGAGTGGAAACTATAAATTGCCTCTGAATCGCTCAGAGCAGATAGATGTTACGCGAACAGGCTTGATGAATAATTTATGAGAATTCTTAATTATTGAATTTGAAATTCTTTGTTTCCCTATGATTTTAAAGGATTATTTATATCAAAATAAGGGTTTGTTATTTGACTTTAAAAATTACTTGAAATGAGCATGTGACTCTGAACATATGTTAGGGATGACCTAATATGACATATTTAAAATTTGAAGGTATTTGGATTAATGGTGAATTTTTATTGATAAAATTTGTTAAACTATTTTTTTAAGAAAACAAAGTTTCAATAAAAAAAAGTATCAAACCATGCAATATAGAAAAAGGCATAAAAAATCTCCTCAATAAACCAAAACTACAACAAACCAAAACTAGAAAAAGAGATGCTTAATTTATAGGTCTCTATGAACCTTAGAAAACTCCCATAAAAGTTTTTAAAGCATTTAGATGAATCTAGAATTTTAAAGAATTTTTATAAGAGTGAATAGCCTAGAGCTTACCAAATTTCCAATAATTAATCTAGGGTTTAGTTTGGGATTAAATTAAAGGAAAACTTACACTTTAATATGTATACACGTCACATGAATTTCATATCCAATACCACCACGAATTTGAAGAAAATATTTTTGGATTTCATTGTTAAATTCTAACCCAGAATAATCAAAAAACAATTGAGGTTATAACCAAATTCATATTTGCCTCAAGAAAGTTTTGGATTATACACCCATGAATGCATATATAGGTACACATTTTTAAGTGTCTTATAAGCTATATTTAGGTCTAGCAAAAGGAGGATCCACACCTCCCTTGGAATAATCCATTTGAGGGAATCACATGGGAACTAAAAACAAGCTTAACAATAGAGCATGTGGACCAACTTTCACCATATCTTGTAGGTAGTCACCTCATAAGTTTCTTTTAGTTTGGTAAACCTTTCTTCATCTTAGATAAATTCAAGCCTCCATGCAGTAAAAATCAATAATCAAGATGACAACACATATCACTCCCACAAGTCATCTCTTGTCCTTTGATTGACCTAAAGACTAAATGATGATGCTTTTCACGTACTCGTTCCTCAAGGATGAGACTTTAGACTAGCTTCAGCTATATGCCAACATGATCTTTATATTTCATTCAAACACTACACGCCCCCTCTTACGTCCATAGGGCTACCTCAGATAGGCACTCTAACGATGATGGCATAACCCATGAGTTCATTACTGCTCGCATACCATCTTATGAATATTGTCACTTCACTTGGCTCACTTGATTTAGCTACATCAAAGGCTAATGGGACAAGCACTATATGACATACATACCCCCATACTATCAAAATGTAATAAATAGGGGGGAGGTGTACTTATAAAATGGGGCACACCAAAGGAGAGGGGGAAAGACATCAACAATAAAGAAGGCCAAGATTAGAAATATATAGAGACATAAAAAGAGTGGGAAAACATATCATTTTTTCTTATTCATAGCTCAAGCATTACATTATAGAGCCTTCACCCCCATTTCTCTTAGGCATTTATCTAGAATAATAAATATTTTTCTTAAATTCGTCTCTCTCTCTCTTATTTTTCCCTTCCATTATATTTTGACTTCATCATCTTCACCTTCACGATCTCAGTTCATAAGTGGAAAGAAGTACATTCTAATATCTTCCACTAGAAAAAAATAAAATTCAACATTCTCTTAGATATGGTGAGAATGGATCTGATGCTGAAGGAAGAAAAATTTCCACCTACTAAGCAACCTAAGACCTCGGTGAATGAAATGAACCCAAAATATACCACTTATCTTAAACTAATAGAAATTGAAGAGTTCCTTTAGAAATCCATTTATGATTCTATGGCATTTTGTAGAAGCCAACCATGAAACATTAATGGATCTATAGGTCTAGCCAAAGTTGGTTCTCATTACAAACCACCGAATGAAGTGCACACTTCAGATACAGTTGCTAACCCTACTCACCCATAGGAGAGAGATGAGAAATTTAATGTGTTATCTAGGAAATTTAAAAACTAAACCAAGGCTGATTAATGCCTTTTGGATCAATCATTGAAGAAAGAGTTCCTCCAATGTTCACAGTGCCCACACATAAAAACTTAACAAGGAAATATTATTCCTACATATAATGTGGTGAATTTTGAGTCCATAACATCCATCCTTTACATCAATAATGCCCTCTAATATCTCCTTTTCTTCATTACTCTCAAAGAATCGGCATTGAGATGGTTCACTCACCTACCTAGTGGAGTGATTATCTCCTTCACAAATTTAAATAAAAAGTTCATTGTATTGGTCGCCAATGCCTTGATACTCCACTTTCATATGAATATGTTATTCACTAAAAAAGTTAAAATGGAATTATACTCTTGATCCTCTTATGACACACTCATCACCTTCATTAAAAAAGATGAATCAACTTAGGGAAATCACCATAACTAGGCCAGTATTGCCATAACCTGGATGGTTAACTATTAGATTAGCAGCATTCTGATAGACATGGGGAGTGCAATAAATATAATCTTTAATGAAGCTTTCAATAAAATGAATATTTTTCTTTGAATGCACTCATAGCATATGACTCCTTTATAAATTCCTTAGTACGAATAGGAAGGCCAAAGGAGTAATTAGCCTATATGTCACATAGGTGAAGGGAATTTTCAGTACATAGATGTGGAAGACTTCATTATCATTGTCATACTGGTGACCTACAATGGAATATTTAGAAGGACACTATTTACTACCTTTTTAGTCATGGTATCCAAATACCATATATGTGTCAAGTACCCAACTTAAAGGAAAAAAGTTCTGATAAGTGGTATCTTAGTCCAATCATGTAATTATTACCTATGAGTAGTATATATAGCAAGAACTTCATAAGAAATCCTTTAAATAAATATAAAATGGGGTATGAGCCATGAAATTATTGACACTATTAGACAAGTACCCTCTATGGTCAATAAAAAATTACAAACTGACTCATATTTTGTATTTCTCTAAAAAAATTTGCATATCTAACATTACACTATCTTAAAAGATATATTAATACTTCACTATTGATTAAAAATAGAAATAAAATTTTATTTCATAATCACACTCAAAAGAAGGAATCTAATTTTTATCTTGAAAGAAAAAGTAACAAACACATATTAGTTAAAAAAAAAAACTAAATAATGTAGAAGGCTCTAGTTTGTCCTGAGATTTTCCCCCTTCTTTAGAAAACTAAAGTAGGGTTTATTTATTTATTTATTTATTTAATTTGATCCAAGGATTCCTTTAGAGGCAAGGCTCTATAGTTAATCGCATCTCAAGACTTATCTTGAGAATACTCTTAATTAAAGTGGCAATTATAATTGCTTAGATTTGTAATATTTAGATCAAGGATAGAAGTTTTTAACCTATCAATTGGGAAGGAAGAAATCCTGAAAACTTATTAATAAAATCATTGGAAAGAGAGGCAGAGAGTTGTTAAGATTCTAGGGAAATTCGTAGAATCACTCTAATCTATACTAATATTTAACTTTACTAATTTATAACCTTATTAAATTTAAGGTTTGAGTTTTTTATTTATTAGAAAATTAAGATAAAACTTCTAAAAGAATTTAGAGAGTATTTTTAAGTCTAGACTTAAGATTGTCTATTATAGATAACCCAAAAAACCACCTAAATACACTTTTATAAAAAACATGTTGAGTTTGATATAAGCAAGATAGGAGCCATTATTTAACTGGAATAAATTATTTAAGTTAAAATTTTAGTCAAGATTGATATGAAAATGCTCCTTGCTAATGCACTTTAAATCAATTTGAGACTTAACTAAGTCCTTTGAGATGCACTTAATACATTCTAAAATTTACATTTACTTTAACATATATGACAATTTTTCTATATGAATCTGGCATCATAACACCATTAAACCCACAAGGGAATCATTGAGAAGCATCATCATTAGACTCCCCATACTTTATCATTGGCTTATATTGGTCGGCTAAGTGTATATTGTAAGGAACATAAAATGCCTGCATGCATGTATGTATAGAAAAAGGTTGTTCATCTATACAGCAAAAAATTGCATTTCCTTAGATCTACTGCATGTTAGTTTATAAAGTAAAGAACACATACTAGAAATAATATGTTATCCCACACTATTGTATGCAAAATTTATGAAGCAAAGTAAAGAATGTGAAGTTCAATCGATGATCTCTTGTAAAAGAAAGTTATCCAAGCTAAAAAAAAAAAAAATGGATTTGTACATCAATACAATGATGTAAATTTTTGTAACTTCATTTGCTTATTCAGTCTTTGAACCTCATAGCTCATGATCTCTTATAGAATTTGAAAAGATAAAATCAATTAAAGGAAGAGGAAATATTTCCTTTTGTGGTCCTATAAGTATATATAAACATATATATATAATTTTCATATCATTTTTACATTTATAGCTCGATCTAACTATACAAAGAATCTACAAACTATATTTTACATCGGCACTTTATATTTACATTTACCCAATTTATATTTTATGTTAACTCTTTACAATTAGGAGAAACTTGACTCATACTAGACTAGTGTGGTGTGTACGTAAACTTCTAATTTAAATAGCAATACTGGAAAATAAAGTACTAAGCAAGAAAGAAAAGTACATCTATGACATCCATAGAATAAGAAAGTAAATGTACACAGCATATAACACCCACCAAACAAGATATCCAATCATAGCTTAAGAGAAAAGAAATATCGACCTATCATATACAAAAGTATGTTGTACTAGCTAACATTTTAATGTGTATACTATGCAATGTTGCTTTGGCATATCCTAGGTTTTTTTTTTTCTATGATTTTTATTTATTTTTTAGGTAAAAAGTACTTTAAATCTTGATATAGGCCTTATGATTTTGATGATAATAAACATTATTGGGTTCTCTACTATGCTATTTCCTATTATTATTATATTAACTTATTTATTTCTTGTGCACTAATATTTTAGGTCCAAATTTCACAACACAAGACTAGGTATAGTAGGGTTAACTATCTTGTTGAGTATTTATTTTCTATTTTTAGTAACGTATTTGGTGGCTGCTAAAATTTGTGACCATGCACACACACTCTCATGGGAGTGAGATAGAGAGAAAATTTGAAGTGTAATTTTTTAAATAAATCATATTATACTATGTATATCGTACTGGACTATCATATATTTAGATAATTATTAAAATGTAAAATTGTATAATTAAAGATATTTGAATTAATCATACTCGGGAGTCAAGATCATTCAGGATGATCAGTTGAAGTCAAGATCTTTACCGCCAATCATAATTTTGGAAATAATTTAAAATTCAAATTTTATACTAATCGTACTATACAATAGGCTTCATGCGGTATGGAATAATCAAATCTTTCTAAAATTAATCATATATTTATGGAAAGATTTTGGATTAATTGAATCCAGTTAAACTGTATAGGATGATTGGGACCAATCATACTTTATGACCTAATCTTTGCATAGGATAATAATTATTTATGGAAAGCATACTAGATGATTCACAAATCATACTTGACAATCAGCTCAATTTCTTGAACTGATCATACAATGCCTTATTCTTCATATAGTACTAACAAGCTTATTTGAACTCATAGTACAATATGATTTAGTATCATACTATAGAGTCAATGTCTATTGAATTGAATTTTAGGGCTTTTAGTGAAGCCTTATCTTTAAACTCTCTCATTATACTTGTTTCAAGTCTTTGACTGTTTGAGGTTTCTAGAGAAATAACTTGGAGACGTTATCATGGAGGGAGGAGTGTGAGGGGTTTGACATGGTTGGTTTGAGTGAACTTTAGCCATGTTCATCTTCAGCCATGTTTGTCTATGTATCTTGCTTGATATCTTGGGTTGCCCTTGGAAGGAGATCAACAATCTAAAGACTGTGAAGTTTCTTTGCCTTCATTTGGAGGATTAAAATGATTTGAGATTCCTTTCCTTCACCAAGTTGGTGAAAAAGAGGTTAGAGTTCTTTGCCATCAGTTGAGGGTAACGAAAGAGGTCTAGCTTATATGCCTTCACCAAGAGGGTGAAAAAGGGGTCATGGCTATCTTCCATACCCAGGTTGTGAAAAGATTGTAAGGGTTTCTTTGCCTAGCTATGGAGTGTAAAGGAGAGACACTAAATGTTTATTGCAATACTCAAAGTAAATGACTCCAGGGAGTACATGTAGGTCATTATTTGATTGAATCGCTATAAACTTTTTGGGTGTTGATTTTGATTTTCATTTTTCAACACTTTACTTTTTCTGCATTTTATTTCTTTAGTAATTTCTTGTTGAAACTTTGTTCTTAATATTTATTATGTTGACTAAACTATCATCGTACATATTAAAACCTTTGATTAGTTTTTTAGCTTCCGCATCAGGTGAAAGTAATGCTTACTTTTTAATTACTAAAAAATACAAAAAATGTATTTTTTAGTTTTTAAAATCACCAATTCAGCCCCCCCCCCCCCCCCCCCCCCCCCCCCCCTTTATGGTGTGCATAGGGATAGTTCACCTAGGCTTAACATCCTACATCTAACTTTCAATAGGTATCATAGAGGTTCTCACAAGTAACATTTTGGAAAACCATGAGAAAGATAACCCTTGACATATTTTTGTAATAAAAACACTATAGAAGGTTATTCTATAACTCTTCTACCTCTATTCAAAAATATTCCATTAGATTGTTTGAATGTTTTCATGTCTACATTTCTTCGATCTATTGATTTTAAAATTTGATATATGATTTAAATTGGTTTTTCACTCCCATCATGAATTATTAATAGAGTCAAAATTGAGGTCCCATTTATTTAATTGAGTCATGAGGATAGAGAGTTCACACAATTCAATGCAACATATTTAAATTACTTTTTTTGTTCTTTAAAATTTGAAGATATACGTGAGTGTCTACATGAATTATGGGAAAGAAAATATGGGATAGGATTCGTATCACATATGAGATAACTAGTGAAATAAAATTGTCTAGGTTTAAAATTCTATTGCTATGACTATGAACTACTTTGCATGAAACCTAGCAAGATCATATTTGAAATGAACACTAAATTTACTTACATAGTGACATCCTTCATTTATTAAGTAGATAATTATCTAATTCTAACAAGTTTAACAACATTCTATGTTACCATACTTCTAACAAGTTTAACAACATTCTATGTTACAATCCCAATGCTTATGATGCTAAGATCATAACAATTTTGAATTCAACCCTTTAAATGTGTGTTCGATTAGTAACTTGCTTTGCTCGCTCATTGCCTGCAAGCAAGGCATGAGTTAAAGATTACTTGATGCAGGTGATAAGAAAAATGAGAAAACTATAGCCTTGAAAACTAATGACTCAGAGATTGATAGCTTTGTAGCTGAGGAGGATGATGACATTGCATTAATGACTCAACAATTCAAGAATTTCCTTAAGAGAAAGCAATAGCGTCATCAACTACAATTGGACAAAGGTAACAATAATAAAAAATTATAAAGTATCATCTGACATAATTTATTTTAAATTCAAGAAACTATTATACTTATAAACTGAATGCCATAACCTATAGACTCACCTAATTAAGGAGAAGGGTGATGGAAAAGGAATGTTTATACAGGTGAAATGACAGACATATAAAACTTTTTAGACTGACTTCATTTCAGAATCATCTAAAGAGGAAGCAGAGGATGAGGTCAAAAATCTATGTGTCATGGCTAATAATAATCTTTTTCAGTTAGATCAATATGAGGTATGTAAGCTATCTTATGATGAATTGTTTATCATAACTATGAAAATATATGTTTCATATAGAAATCTTAAAGTAATGTATGATAGTTAAACAACTAATTTTACTATTTTACAAAAAGAGAACAATTGTGTGTTAGTTGAGCATTCTAAATTGAATAATAATCACATGACTTTACTTAAAGAGTTTGAAGCATTAAACAAAAATCATATTGATATAAACAATTCACATAAATCAATAAAGGCAATGTATCTTGAGATATAGAACTCATACAAATAACTATAAATATATGCATCTAAAAAAGATAGTAATGTGCTTGCATTAAAATTAGAAGTGGCAAATCTTGAAAGGGAATCAGATATTAAAAGAAAAAATTCATGCACTATAAAAAAATAGAACTCCACCTACACTAACGCAATGGTATAATCGAACTTGATAGCAGACATCATATACCCATAAAAAGAGGTGAAAGTCCGTATAGGTTGTTATACCGATTATAATTGTCCCATTGCTAACCAAGAGGGGGGGATGAATTGTTTATAATCTTACTTTCTCAAACTAAAAAAAAAAAAAAAAAATGTAGACTTTAATTACAATAAACCCTAATCTAATCTCTCTTGACGTCTTTAGCTATCTAGTGTATGATTTTCCTGAAACGTTAGTACACACAAACAACAAAAGTAGTATTTTTAATATATGTTAAGAGAAATAGTAATAAATACAATAATATTTTGGAATCATCAAAAACACAAATGATATAAAAACATAGTTATGAAAACTAAGTTGCAACAATCTCCCCCTTTTTGATGATGACAAGATAATTATCGTTTGAGTTAAATATTTAAATCAATTTTTCTCCTTAGTTCCCCCTAAATGAATAATTAATCTAAAAACAAGGGATAAAAAAATTAAAAACTAAAAAGTAAAAAAAGAAACAACACAATAACTACTAAAAAAAAAAAAAAAACAACTCAAAGAAAATAAAAACATGAATATTCAAACATTCAAAACATACACATATCACACATTACATACAACATGAAATATACATACTTACACTTCACACATCAATTAGCAACATTTCATCACATACATACTTCACACATCAAGCTACAACATCAAATAATATATTATGACTCACCCTTTTGACAACAACAAAAAGGTAAGTGCATCTTGAAATGATAAGTTGCAATAGATAAATCAAAAACTTGAAGAAGAAGAATATTTTAAACTAATTGCACATACAACATTAACATCCTAATGTTAAAAAGAAAAAAATAAATCAAACTCTAAATTAAAGAATAACTAAGATAACAAAAGTCAATCAGGTTCACAACTGTTCTTTCGAGGCAAATATATATATATATATATATATATATATATATATATATATATATATATATATATATATATATATATATATATATATATATATATATATATATATATATATATATATATATATATATAATTACAAAAATGATGAAATAAAGATTAATTAATTTTTTAAAAAAGATTAATTAATTTCAAAGTTAATAGAGAATATAATTATTAATCATATGCTTTTGGATTAGAGAATGAATGATAAAGGAAAGAACATTATAATTTTTTTCAATTGGTGACATTATGCATCTTTTTAAATATTTGTTTCACACTTTTTGCATCTTTTCTTTTGGGGCTAATTTTGTGACTCTTTTCACTATGCGAACATTGCACATTTTTTCTATTTTGCACACTTTTTGCATCTTTCCATTTTACTTTTTAGATCTTTCCAATATCAGTGATCTTAATTCAAATTCCACTAAAAACAAAAATAAACATATTTAAATGAAATGATAAAAAATTATATATCAATCTTGCAACAATTTATAATTTAGATATGTTTGTTTATAAGAACATGAAATTGATCTCCATATTTAGTCCCTGTCATAATTTTAATTTAAATTTTGAAAGACCAAATTTATAAGGAAATTAATTTTTAGAGCAAAATAATTTAAAATTTTACTTAAGAGATCAACTTCTGATTTAGTCAAAGGAAAAATAACTATTTCAAAATTTTAGACTGTAATGCATGTTAAGAAAATATTTCATTATTTAATTTAAGCAAGATCACCAAAATATTACACTAATATATGATATAACTAACAACAAAGGAAATACATCTCAACAAAAGACATAACTACTCATTAGTAAAAATAACAACATAGAAGGATATCTAGTAATCAAAGGGACCATGATTTGGAGGAGGTGATTTGTTGAACAAAGAAAACTAACTATTCATCGTAGCTACATTGGTGTTCACCGAGTCAAACTTTCCTCAGATCCAACCCATGTCTTCATTATACCTTGCATCCTACTAATTGAGGTGATTTTCAATTTGATCAAAGTGTTGATCAAAATGAGTTTATAATCTATCAAAGCGCAAGACCATTTCTTGTTAAAAATTTTGAATCAAGTCTAGGAGCAGGTGTAGGTGCTGGAGCAGGAGCACACCCTTCTTCATTTGAATCATCACTCTTAGAAATTTGATCCCACCCCAAAAGAGCTCGAAAAGAGTCATCAGTAAAGTATACAAGAAGTTCAGCGGGAGGATCATGATGGATAATATTATACTTCTTTTCAAGAATGTAAGCAAGTAGATGTCCTAAAGCAATATTTCTCTTTCACTGATGATGAGGTAGTCCAATTTCAAAAAGATTATAAATATAATCCATAATAAGTTTGGTTTCATCAAAAGATTTTTTAGTCATTATCAAATATGTGACAGTGAATAAAAGAGGAGTCATATTTATGTGATCACCAGCTTTTGGGATAATTGAGGTTCTCAAAATGTGTTGGATTATCCGAGCATTTTTATGGAGAGTGTAAAAAAGAGCCAAATGACTTACTTTTGTGAAACCTCTAAAAGTTTGATTAATTTCAGACCAATCAAAATAGGCTCTAAAGGTTAAAGTATGTGCTATAATCCCCTGGGTTCTTAAATGGAGAAAGTTCTGAAGATCTTCCTTTATGATTTTGACATGCTTCTTAAAGACAAAGGAAGTAATTCTAGAGTGATCCTGATTAACTTTCATGTTGGTCAAAAAGAATTAGAATGTCTCTTTGCGGTAGGCATATACAAGAGTAAGGATAAATGAAAGTTGAGTTAAAGTAAATAAGGGCATGATTGAGAAATGAATATAACCCTATATGAGAAGTCAAGAAGGGGTGATTTTATAGCAGAATACCTGAAAAAGGGATTCTCATTCTCATTGGATAAAAAGTTATCATCCCTACCTATTCTAGAAAAAAGATCCCTTAGAGAGGCGGGGTCATTTGCTGCTACTAGCTATGACTAAGATATGAGCTCTTAAAGGTTTGGATCAAATAATTATGTGATGAAAAATGAATCCAATGACCCTTCAATTTAAAGAAAAATGTCCTATCATATAGTATATAATTTTGATCATACGTACGATCATTAAATCATACGGGACAAAAATATTTTCTTACATATGAATGGATATGGCCAAAAAAGAAACAACTTGGCATCCTTTCGTATATAATTTTTTACAAAATGATTGTACAGAAAAACATGTGTTTTTTTGGGGCTATTAAAATATTAAAGATTATTTTAAAGATGGTTAGGTTCGCCCCCCATAGAAAACTGACAACATGATCATACAAAAAAAATATGATTTCATATATATGATAAGCAATACATAACTGACACAGACTAGAAACCATTCCCACTCGTATAGACAAAACTTTATATATCATATAGTATGATGACATCATTATACAGTATGACCCTATGAAAAAACTAAGTTTCATGTGCTAAAGTCAAAAACCTATCGTGTATAAGATATAGAATTCATAAATGATGAAAAAATTTTATACATTATGAAATGAACACTTAGAAAACAAGACATGAAAATCAGAAAATCTTCTCAAAAGCAATCACCTTACAAAAAATGACATGCTTCCAGTAAAAAAAAAATAAAAAATGGAGAAACATATAATTAAGTACATAAAAATTTAACAAAACAAATAAACAGAGACAAACTAAACAAACACATATTCACAACAAATTAAGTTTGCAAAAAATTTCAATTCAAGCATTAAGATCAATCACACGTAACCTTGTTCTTTAGGTGCTAAATGTGTCAAAGGCTAGCAATTTTGTTAAAATATCTGCATGTTTATTTTTTGTAGTAACATAATGCAATTAAATTTCTCTTTTAGCTACATAATCTCTAAGGAAGTGATGCCTTATGTCAATATACCTGGTTCTAGAATATTCAATAAGATTCTTTGAAATGAAAATGATACTAGAATTATCACAAAAAATTAAAATTATGTCACTATAAAATTCAAATTAAATCAGTTATTATTGTAACCAAAGTACTTATGCCACATAACTACCTAAGGTAATATATTCTTGTTCAGCAGTATATAAAGCTACTGAATTCTATTTCATATTGGACCAATAAACTAAAGAGTTTCCTATGAATTGACAAGTTCTATATATACTTTTTCTGATCAACCCTACATCCTGTAAAATTTGAATCATAATATTCAATTTTTTCAAATGAAGAGCTGTGCTTAGGATACAAAATCCCTAAGTTTTGAGTTACAAAAAGATATCACAGAATTCTTTTAACAGCTATTAAATGTGATTAATTTGGAACAAATTGAAATATAACACACAAACAAATACTGAATATGATGTCTAGTCTAGTAGTAGTCAAGTAAAGTAATGATCCAATTATTATTCCTCTAAATTTCTTTTGATAAATAGATTTTCCTTAGGCACCTTATTTAATTAAACTGATGAACTCATTCGTATAGTCACTAATTTAGCATTATATATTTTATATTCATGAGGATGTCCTTAATATACTTTGTCTGAGTAAGAAAAGTTCCTTCCTTATTTTTCTTTATGTTAAAACTAAGAAAATAACTCAAATATCTAATTAAACACATCTCAAATTCACTTCTCAATATTTTTGAAAAGTCATCACAAAGATTTTTATTTATAGATTAAAAAATGATATCATCAACATATATTTTAACAATGAGTATGCCATCTATTATCCTTTTAAAAAATGGAGTGTTGACCACGCTTTCTTTAACAAATGATCTCTCTAATAGGAAAGTGCTTAACCTCTCATAATAAGCCCTAAGTGCTTAATTAAATCCATACAATGCCTTTTTCAATTTAAACACATGATTAGGAAATTTAGAATTTTCACGACATGGAGGTTGATTAACATAAACATCCTTTTGTATCACCCCATTTAGAAAGGTACTCTTAACATTCATCTAGTATAAGTTAAAAACTTTTAAATTAGGCAAAGGCTAATAAAACCCTACTTACTTCATGTCTGGCTACAAGGGCAAATATTTCATCAAAATTAATCCCTTCTATTTGATTATACCCCTTGACCACCAATCTAATCACAACTCCTAAATCATTCATTTAATTTTTGAACATCCACTTAGTTCCAACAACACTTTGATCCTTAGGCCTTTTAATCAATTCCCAAAGATTATTCTTATAAATTTATTTTATTCTTCTAGCATGGCCAAAATCCAAAATTCATATAAACTTGCTTGATTTATATTAGTTAGTTTAATAATTAAAATAAAATTAGAATTATTTACCTCTTTACTAAGTTCATGCTTAGTCCTAACACCCTCACTAGGTTCACCTAAAATGAATTCTTAGGGTGATTCATAAAAAAATCTTTATTCTCTAAGAAAAAGATTTTATAATCTAACTTTCTCTTCCAAATTTGTTTTCAAAATTTCTTGGGAGATATTATTCAATATTATCCTCTTCCAACTTTGGCTCTTTAAAATATCAAATTCATCAAACAAAACATGTGTGGTCTCTTGAACTAGCAAAGTTCTCTTATTAAAAACTCTATAAGATTTTATAATGCTAGAATATCTAAGAAAACTTCCTTCATCAAATTTTGGATCAAATTTTCTTAAAGCAGTTTTGCCATTATTTTGAATGAGAACCTTACATCCAAAAATATGCAAATGTCACAAATTTGGTGTTCTGCCTTTATGAAGTTAATAAGGTGTTTATTTAATTTAAATCTAATGTTCACCTTTTTCAAAACATAATAAGCTGTACTAATAGCTTCTATCCAAAATTATTTTGGTAGGAAAGTATTCTGTTAACATGGCTCTAGCAACTTTAATTAATATTTTGTTATTTCTTTCTACTACCCCATTCTTCAGAGGGGTCTTAGGTGTTGAAAAAAATTTGATTAATTCCTTTCTCCTTACAAATATCTTAAACTTTTTACTTTTCAAATTCACCCTCATTATCACTTTTAATTGATAAAATCTTGCACCCTAATTTTTTCTTAATCTAAGTGTAAAAATTTCTAAATTCCTCAAATTATTCACTTTTATGAAATTAATTTTTAACCCAAGTGAAACTTAAAAATTTATCAACTATTATGAATCCAAACACTTTACCTCCTAGACTTATAATACTAACCGATCCAAAAAGATCCACATGAATGATTTCTAATGGTTTTCTAGTTCTAAGATCCTTAATGGAATTAAAGGAGGGCTTCACCTTTTTTTTAATTTATATGCATCACACAGGTGATTCTTAATAAAGTCTAGTTTGAGTATACCTCTAACCAATTTTTTTTGAGTAATTTTCCTAAGACTTTTCATGCTAGTGTTACAAAGTCTCAAATATCATAGTCATGATTCATTAGTAATTTGTTCTAGACAAAATGTACTAGAAGATTTAATACAATTCAAATAAAGCATGTATATATTATTTACCCTAAGTCCAAACAAAATATCAATTCCATTTAGGCTTATTATACAGCTAGTAGAAAATAATTTTAAACTACAATCCTTATCACAAAGTTGACTAATACTCAACAAGTTGTGCTTTAAGCCTTCTACTAATATAACATTTTGAATGAAAAAAATGCTCAAATTTCCAATCATACTTGTGCCTACCAATTTCCTAGTTGAATTGTTTCCCAGTGTAATCTTGCCTCCATTTATGGCTTTAGACGATATGAATTATGTCGTATCTCTAGTGATATGCTTCGAACATCCACTTTTTAGGTGCCAAATACTCTCATGAGGTCTTATATAAGAGCATTTCTATAAGATAATCAAATGTTAGTCTTCCAAATAAGTTTCGGTTTTCCTCTTGGCACAAATAATCTAGATGCATGTTTGATATTATTTAATTTGTGCATCTTAGGTCTCCACACTATATGAGTTTTACTATGAATAGTACAAGTGTGTGAGATATATCCAATTAATTCACAAGAAAAATACTTTACTCCAGGAAATGGATTTATTGATCTACGTGTATTAAATTATATTTTCCTAGTTTTTAAAATTTTTGTCTTCAAGTAGAGATTAGAAAAATATTCAAGTGTTAGGGGTATCCTATTTTTCTTAAATGCTTTTATTTTCTCTATAAAACATGAGTTAGTACTTTTTAAAATAGCATTACCAGCTTTTAAATAGTGTTATCTACTATCAGATTAATCCATAAATGTTTTAAAATTATTTTCAATATCAGAGTGTAATGACTTGAATAATTCATGATGTTTGTTCAATTTATCAAATTGATCCAATAATTTCATGTGATTGCTATCAATCAGTGCATGATATTTCCCAAGGATTTCATGCCCAATTGTAATTCTAAGAGTTATATGTTCAACCTAGCATGCATCTTTTTGAGTTTCATATAAGCGGTTTGAATTTTCTTAGAAACATCAAACAACTCTTTATAGGTTAAGTTACATATCTCTTCTTGATCTGACTGATCAAGCATGTCAGTTATTAAGCACAAATTGGTGACTGCCTCCTCTGCTTCTATTTCTTAGGAATCTGATGTTGAATCCCCGACAAATGCTCTTTACAATCTCCTCTTACCCTTTCTTACATTACTTTTCTACTCGACCTTCTCTTTGCTAGGAATAGGTTTAAGGTTAGGGTAGTCAAATTTTATGTGTCCAGGATTCCAGCATTCACATTACATTACATTATTAGAATCATTAGAATTTTTATAGAACTTACCTTTATTGTAGTGCTGACATCTCCTTTACTTCCCTTTAAGAAAACATTTTAGTTGCCTTGTCATCAATGCTATGTAATATTCATCCTTAGGCTGAGATTGATCACTCTCCAAGTTCTCCACTTTTAATGCTATATTTTTCTCCTTCCGCTTCTCACATACATCAATCTTTATTTTAGTCACTTCTTGCTCATAAAAAATTAGTGATCCAAGAATATTATCAATAGAATAAACATTTAAGTCCTTTGATTATGTATTAAAATTTTTCTTTGCATTATAAGTAGTAGGAAAATAATAAAAAACTTATTTACTTTTTCTACAGTCATTAATTCCCTACCTAAAGCATGCAATGAGGTGAATATTTACATGAAATGAGTATAGTTGGTCTAGTGTAGCCTTCCTGTACAAAAATCTACTTAAGATTGTCTAGCAATTAAAAAAAAAGTAGACATATATATTTTCCAAAAATCAAAAGTGATGTTACCAAACAATTCTGGTCTTGAGATCGAATACCCTTCATGTGTACTAAAGTTTCCAAAAGTAGCGATTATTATTTTCAAAAAGTTATCTAAACCATAATTTTCAAAAGTAGTATTTGATTCCATTTTAATGTTCGTATAGGTTATTAAACCTATTACATTTTTCCCAATGCTTACTAAGAAGGGGGGTGAATTGGTTTTTTAAAAAAACATTTCATAAATTAAGAAACTAGTTTTTATGATTTTAACACAATGAATTTATAAAAAATAAACTATTCAACCATAAAAATAAAAGTGCAGGAAATAAAAAATGCAGTAAAAAGTAAAAACAAAAGAACACAAAAATTTATAATTGTTTACTCAAAGACCTACATCCACACCCTGAAGACTCCCTTATCATATATGACACTATACTAAAGTGACTCTCCTTTTGCTCTCACAATAAGGCAAAGAAACTCTTATAAATATTCTCTCTTCCACAAATCCTTACTATAGTAGAGTACCATCGTCCTTGCACACCATCCTTGTGTTAATAGAGAACAGTCATCTTTTCACACCCTCTAGTGTTTGCAGTGAACAGACATCCTTTCATACCCTCTTAGTGTTGAGAAAGAACTGTCATCCTTTCACACCCTTCAAGTGTTGGCAGAGAACCATCATCCTTTCACACCATCTTAATTTTTGCAGAGAACTGTCATCCTTTTATGCTCTCTTGGTGTTGGTAAAGAATTGGATCTCTCTAAATATCTTCCATTGAGCATCTTTAAAGAAGTAATGAAGATATTTTGAAAAATTTACAAATATATCCTAACCTTTGGAGAACCTTATGATCCCTTCATAAATTTCATATACAAGATCTCTCTTTCAACACTCTCAAACACTCTCAGAAAGCACTCTCACTCTTATTCTCAAAGAAAATATAAAGAAAAAGATGTGAAAGTCAGTTTTTTAGGACCTTATATATGAAAGACACAAAAAACCATAAAAAAACTAAAAATTTCAATTTGATCGTCTATGATCGTATAATATGATTATACATCATACATACGTTAAGTATAAAAATTACTCGTTTGAGCATGTATGAATTGGTTTCATACTCTGACAATCATATATGCAAACTGCCCCTGTACAGTATGATCAATACAAAATAGAACCAGATTATCTGATACGATTCTAAATAAACTTATTTCATACCCTGGATAATGTACTTTAAGAACCCCATATCATATAGTATCATTAATTTTAACCAAATCATGCTTTGTTTGGTAGGAAAATGGACAAGTCCATTTCATACTCTGGAAGTCATCTATATGAACTTAGGATCATATATTACAAACATTTAAAAAAAATTACCTATTCGTATGGATGATATGATATGCATAATCTCATACTTTGGGTGTCATCTGTACAAACCTATGGGACAATTTAGAAAAAATTTGAGTTTGTTAGGTGAACTGGTACATAGTAATTTCATACTCTGGATATCATTTATACGAATGTAACTTCATACAATATGTAAAGTACTTACAAAAATTTTCAAGCATCATTCGACTAATTGATTTCTGGAGGAAACACTGAGGTCAAATCTTCTCGTATGATAAAAAATCTTATAGTATGATTAGTTTTTAAAAATTCAAATTTTTACACTCATATAGTTTGTGTGTGTGCACGGTTACCTAATTATAATCACCCTATATCAGTCTCAAGAAAAATATAAAAATTATAGATTTTAATTATAATAAATCCTAATCTAATCTATCCTGAAGTCTTTAGCAGTCTGTAGTATGATTTTTTGAAAACATTAGTACACACAAATAACAAAAGAAATATTTTAAATATATGTTATGAGAAATAGTAAATAATATAATAAGATTTAGGAATTATTAAAAACACACATAGTATAAAAACATAGTAATAAAAACTAAGTTGTACCAAGAGGCATGGGGGATAATTTAGTAAATCCAGTTCTTAGTGTTAGGTTTCAATCTTGTAGCATTCTAGGTCACATAGCATGCACATGCACAAATACACCATAGGACACAACTACTATGGAGACCTAAATCATTTTCTTTGTAGCATAGCATGCATACAAGTCTTTCATTAAATCATAAACTAGAATCCAAACTCACTTGAGTTCCTAAATCTAATATTTTCTTGTCCTTATAAGAGTGCACTCACAAAGAGAGCATGTGGTACATGGATATTGTATTCTGAAGGAACATTACTGGAGACATGAAACAACTTATTATGCTAGAGGCTTGTTGACCTCATTTTTTGTATGAGGTCACTAAGACCCATCCAAAATCCAGATTTAATCCTAGACCCTAGGATCCACTCTAGACCTTAGGATCTTTCCTAGAACTAGACCTTAGAGCCTATTCTAGAGTCTAGGATTCCCTTAAATCCTAGATCTTAGAATTTTTCTAGAGCTTAGGATCACTCCAACTTCAAATCAACCTCCACCTTTGATCAACCTCAATTTTAAATCAATTCCTATATTTAATCCACTCCAATTTCAATTTGATTCCTACCTGTGACCAATTTGAATCTCAAACTCCATCCAATTCAAGTCTAAATTAATTTAAACTTCAAATCAAATCCAAATTCCAGAAGTTTAAACTCAAATTCAAACCTTTAAGGCCCTGTCCTAAACACCCTTTTCAGAGATTTTTCAAACATCTCAAAACCCAGTCAAATGGCCTCTGATTCAGGGTCTATCACTTGAAAAGTGATAAGACATGTCTCTAAAGGCTACCCTCCAATTTTGAGCTCATTCTGAGGTCTCTAACCCTAGAATCTGAATTAAAATTCAAAGGCTGTAAAACCTTCAAATATTTACAGCCCATGCCACTGAGCATAACCCTTTTGAGATCTTGACCTTGGAACCCTTATCCAAGCCTCCAATCACTTCCAGACCTTTGAATTTAACCCATTGAGCAGTAAACTGCATTTTTCAGACCCATTTTTGACCATAGTTGACAATAGGTCAAAATTGACCAAAATACCCCTATGGGGCTCAAATAGGGATTTCAAACCAAATGAGCTCCAAATGGGATACAACCACCTTTAACAAATTTCAAATGTCATTTTAAATCTTTTGAACCTATTTCCAACCCTTGGGTCAACCTGGTTGACCAAGTCAACAGGTTTGACCCAAGGGCCCTTTAAGGGTCCAAACATGTGTTTTGACCCAAATGACCTCTCTAAGTCACCCAACCACTTCCATTAACCTTAAAATATCATTTCAAACCTGTTGAGCCCAAACCCAGACCCTGGGTCAACCTGGTTGACCAAGTCAACCTAGGTTGACCAAACAGGCCCTTAGGGGCTCAAATAGGGATTTTGATCAGTTTGACCTCCCCAGACCTAGGAACCACCCTCAATGGTCTTCAAATGCCTTTTCAAACCTGTCCAGCCCAGACTTACCCATTGGGTCAACCTAGTTGACTCAGTCAACATGGTTTGACCCAATGGACCCTTAAGGTTTCAAATGAACCATTTCAACCTATTTAACCACGTCAATATCTTCAAACCCTTAAAATCATTCTATTCAAAGCCTTGAACATTTCTAAACCCATTTTGAGCCCAACCCAACTTGGTTTGACTGAGTCAACCCTCAATCCTTGGTCAAATTTGTGATGGCATTTGCTCCCATCCCTTCTAGCCTTGACTTTGAACTTTTGATCCTTGATTAAACCATTCCAAGTATCCCTCCACCTCCTCAAGTGCCACATCACCAATTTTGACCTGGTTTACTGGTCAAATCAAGTCAACAAAGCCTTAAATCCCTCTTTGAATTGGTCAAACCTCCCATTTTGACCTCAAAGAGTGTGAGTTTAGGCTTGGAGCTTCTCCAACCTGTAGCCTTGACCCCTCGTATGCCACATCAGCACCCATTGACCAGTTGACTGGTCAAAATGGTCAATACCCCTTAAAAAACCTATTTTTCATGGTCAAAGCCCTATTAAACCCCTCTTCCTCCCTATATCACATGCCTAAAGCTCCCTTTTTACTTTATTTCCCTAATTAATCTCTGCTTAAGCTGCTCCAAGGGCTTGGCTTAGGCTATTTAGGCAATGTTCCCTCCCACTCATCCCAAGTCCACCCAATGGAAATGAGGCATGTCCAGCCTTTGGGGCAGCCTTCCAGCTTTCCCAGGGACACTTGGCAACATCTGGAGAGCCCAGGAGTCAATCCCAGCCATCCATTTGGCTTGGGGGCGTTTGAATAGGGGGAAAAGGCCTTAATGCCACACATTCTAACCCTAATCATCTCTCACTACTCAAGCCCTCTCAAGTCCTGTCCCCTGTTCGTTTTGAATCTCCAGAGCTTCCTCTACCTTCCCACTACAAAATCCAAGTGGTTGCACGTCACCGGCGGCGAGTTCTCCGGCGAACCCACCACCTAGACCGTCCCAGGCCTATAGCAGCCGATCCAGACGTGTTCGAGCTCAGATTTCTGCTGGGGATCTTCACTTGGACAATCTACAAGCTCATCCATCCAGAAATTTCGAAGATCTAACGGTATAACTCCCTAAAACCCTAGATCTAGTTCACATTAGTTAGATCTAAATAGCTTTATGCTTTTAGGGTTTTAGCTAAAACAAACTATTCCCCATTATTTCTGTTCATGCCTACTCTTTGTGTTTAAAATTTCAAGTGAAATGATCAATCCGATCGAAAGAACGAGGCGAAAGATGTTTTCTAGGGCGTCACTCACAGTCTCCGGTGAGTGTACGTTTTCTGGACCGTTGATCGCTCGATCAACGGTCCAGATCGAGCCCTTCCGCGGTTTGATCCGACTGCGCCTTCGATCTGTCGTTCGATCAGCCGTCCTGCGAGATCAGGGCCGTCCATTCGGAACAGCGGGATCGAATCTCCGCCGTTTGATCTTCTCCTGGTGAGATCAAACCGCGGGATCTGATCTCAGCCGTTAGATCGAACCCGCGGTTAATCCAACGGCTGTCAAGAGCCGCTGACGTGGTTAAGTGGAAACCGCGTGAAGCGGCCCGCGGCCGACGCGTGTCCCCGCCGTCACGCGGTTTCGATCCCGCCAATCCCAGCGCGCCGCGTGTCTGACCGTCGCCGTTTAATTAAGGAAAAATGTGTTTTAATTGATTTTAATTACAGAAACTTTGGAAAATTATAGTAAATTAAATACTGGACCTAAAAATGAGTATAATAGCTCATTTTGTTCAGTTTTTCATCCTCTATTTTCTAAAATTATTTTTAAATAAAAGTATTGTATAGTTTAAAATTAATTTCTATAATATGTTTTTTTATTTTTATTTTATATTTAAATAAGTAAAACCCTGTTAAGTCCAAAATTTGGCTTGAGTTATTTCAGGCTTGTTTTTGATCTCCAGTAATTTTCTCAGATTTATTTGACCTATATTTTAATAGTTATTAAGATTTAAAGTGTAAAGGTATTTTAAAATTAAAATAATGATGAATTTAAATTAGCTTGTATAGCATTCAAACATTCATTTGAAATTTTAAATGGAGCTTTATTGTGTTTACATGAATTCAATGGGGAATGGTGGTTAATCAGTGGATAATTAATTTTATAATTATTCATTGATTAATTCTTTAATTAATTAAGATTTAACTTGATTTGCATGCTTAAGGTGCACACACCACTTAGTCTAAGGCTCTCCTAGATTTAGGTATTGAATGCGTTTATGTGGTTCATGCATGCCTTGTGTATTGAGTATGAGGGTTAGTTCAAACATTGATTCAAGTCCATCAAGATTAGTGACATATTTAAGGACAATAATTAAGGACTCATGTATAGAAAACTTAGAAAAATTTCCATAATTAGGATTCACTTTCCATTGAGTTGAAACTTTGAACATTTGAACTTAGTGACACCCTCATCCCCTAGAGAAATTTTCACTGATTTTTGAGATCATTAGGTCCCCTAATTAATTTTCTAAGTCTTAAACCCTTAATTAAGCCTTTAAAACTTCTAAAAATTGTAATAAATCCAATTTAAATCCAAAAATTACATATAAACCCTCAAACTGACCAGAATTCAGTCCTTAATCTATGATAATTGGAAGCCCCTTGATTTGACAGCAATTTAAACCCTAATTTAATTTTAAGTGAGAGTCAATGTTTAATTGAGATAATTAATTAATAATAATTAAAAAATCAAAAAAATCTCCCAAACACTTGGGGATCCCTCCTTAGGTTATTTCTGACCTTTGGAGGTGTTTTCAAGAGATTGGGAATTTGTTTGAAGCAAAATCACAAAAGGGGCCCTCTAATTAAGAAATTCCTAAAATTCATTAAAATGCCCAAACTTCGATAAGCCATAACTAATTCTAGAAAAATCCAAATCACTCAAACTCACTTGCATTCAACTCATATTGATGTCTAATATTTATTAAAAATATTAAATTCCAGAAATTTGCAATGTTTTAAAAAGTCAACAAATCGGTCAACTTTAAGTCAAAACTAGTTCAAAACTTCAAACCTTCGTAATAAAATGTAGAAAAATCCGATTTTAACGTACTTACCTTCTAACTGATCGTAGTAAGGTCTAGTATTTTAATAAAATACAAACATTCCAGAATTTGGTCTTAATCAAAATTTCAACTTTTAACCCCTTAATTAAGTCATTAAATATTTTAAAAAAATTCATAAACCTCAAATCATTCTAAAACTCAGAAAATATTGGTTTAATGCTTAAAACATTTAACAAATCCTTTAAAACACAACAACCACCCTAAAGATGAAGTTTATTGGCTGGACTACTCCGGGCTGCGGGGCTAAGTGTCCTAAGGAGGCTGGTTCCTCGAGCCTGGTGGCACAACGCCACGAATGAATTCTAAGGGGTGTTAAATCTTAAAATAGATTATTCTTTAATTATTTAACATTTTTAAAATCTCTATTTCAATTACATTAATTTGGTTTATCGGCTGGACTACTCTGGGCTGCGGGGCTAAGTGTCCTAAGGAGGCTGGTTCCTCGAGCCTGGTGGCACAACGCCACGAATCAATTAATGGCAAACTTAAATTAATCAAGCTTTTAAAATCAGTAATTAACTCATTTTTTTATATTAATCTACTCCTTTAATCCCAACCAACTTAAATAACTTAATCAACCCCGATTGCTACTAGGTAACCCAGGCCTACGAGGCTATTAGCTTAGCCCCAAGGAAGGTGAAATAAACTTCACGGCCTCGGTGTGAAACAAAGGTAGTAATCAATTAACTTTTAAAATATGCCTAATTAAAATTCTTAATTCATTAATACTTAAATTTTAATCTAAATTCCTTCCTAAGCTTTAACAAATCCACACTTTTAGACAACTTCAATTAACAACCCACTTTAGGATCTATCCCAGCCACATGACCTTTCTCACACACTTTAGATGATGTGCTAGGACAACCAACTCTAGATCTAGGTTAGGCCGGTGTTTACTTTACTGTTGTGTGCCAGATTTTTCGTAGTTTTCACTGCATGTTGTGGATGAAATTGCTTTGCTGTGTTTGCTTACTTTTTCTGTACTCTGTGGATGGATTGATGTGTTTGGCGACTAGATTACCCTTAGGTTAGGTACGATCTGGATGTTGACACAGTTTTCTGCAGGTGGCCACGCTCATGCAGGGTAATATAAAAAGGGGGCAAATCAAAAAATGCATAAATATTATAAACTCTTTGCACAGGTGCTTCAGTTGCTAAAGCCCCCCAAATAAAAAGAGCGTGGCCAGTGTGTTTACTTTCTTTTCTGCTCATATACAACTGCTTGGGAATAACTGCTTTTTACATATTAATTGCTTAGGATAACCCTGCAGGTGAGTCTAGATTTTTATTTTGATATCAATGTAATTTGTGTAAGTGTCAAGTGTTGTGAAAGTTGATTTTGAGTTGGGATACATAGATCCAAAGCTTGGATTCCAAAGAGGAAAGGATACCCCTTTAGGGAACACTCCTTTTCCATTTGGAAATCCAAATTTGGATCATACCTCTTCCTTACCCAAAGAGGAAAGAGTGGCCTTCCCCTTAGAGGGAAGTACCCTCTTGTCCATTTGGGTAATCCACTACAAAGATTCCAAGAAGATTGAAGAAAAGGAGTCCAAAGAAGAATGAAATTGAAGATTTGAAGATTTGAAGATTGAGAGTATCCCGCTCAAAATAACTTGCGTCATTACTAGGTTTAGAATCCGGGTTGTTGTCAGTGGTGCCCGGCCACTTTACTTTCTGTAATATTCTGGTTTGTAATAAGCAAGGCAATTCTGCCTATGGACATTTATTAATTAATTTGTATTTAATTTGATGATTTGATTGCCTTTAGGATTACTTGTTTTTACTAGTTTTTTGGCGATTGCATGCCGCTCTTTGTTTTCGCCTGGATACGTGAGGCTCGTGAGGATGCGAAATTTTTATACTCATAATCTTAAAAGTCTAAAATTTTAGTGAGTCTAAATAATATAGAAAAATAACGAATCTAGGGAATTAGCCGGGGATCGCCCCCGGGGTCGCATGCATATTTTCGCATTACTCTTTCCTTGCTTTAGACCCTTCCCCGCCTGCGGGTAGAGTCCGGATAGTCTGACGTATGAGGACGAGGTGCCGGACCTGGGGAAGTCCAGTCTTCTAAAAAATTATTTTATAAGCCTGTTTTTAAAAATTTCAAGCATATTTGATTTGAGGTTGTTAACCAGCACGCATTGCATTAGATACAAATTAAAGAGTCAAAATTTTAATTTCATAGTCCTTAGCATTTTAGCACCCAACATAAGTCAAAGGGTCCAATTAGGAAAATCCCTAGATGTCGGCCCCGCCTCCCCAAAACTTTAATTATAACGTCCCTACCACTTCTTCATAAAAGACCGGATTCATGTATTTTAAATCGATTAGGTGGTTAGCTGGCTCCCCAATCCAGGCCGGGGTAAGTCCAGACCTTGCACTGCATTAGTTAGGATCGGACGACTGTGGTCCAGCGTCCAAAATAGATTTAGGATCCGGGGCAGATCTTTGATTATAAGACCCCAAACTTCGGGAATCTAATCCCAAATTTCTAATAAAATGCTCAACTCTAATTAAATATCATTTCAAATCCAAAACATAAAGCCCAACACTTAGATTAAGTTGGGACACTCCCGGATGGTTCTGGAGTCTCAAAGTGTCCCCTACCTCTCATCCTTTAACTCCGTTAATAACTGCTCAATTTTGATCCATTCCCTGTTGAATTTTCAAAAATTCACTTCCTTTTTGATATCACTCATAGAAAATCTAATAAAATTTTGCCACTATTTTAATCGAGAGTTTTCGTAGGAGATTTTATCTCCCTACGATGTAATTAACTACGAGGGCTTGCGCTCGTAGGAGATTTGGAACCCCACACACACCTGATTTTTAAAGAAAACTCAATTTCTAAAACTTCATTAGATTTCTTTGGGAAAAGTTAAATAATGATCGTCATAGTTGCATTAGAAGGATTATCGTTGAATGGTCTCATTTCCCTTTGGGGAGATACACCCTTCTTCGATAAGGCTTTGGATGTGAATGCAACGATCATGTTTCTTGAATATTGTAATTGGGTACTTAGTTGAACTATATTGTGTCCCCTCGGGGCCATATAGAGTTCTCCTTAGAACCCGATCATAACATTCAAGATGAGTTTACACAATTCTAAGTCTGAACACCGTTATGAAAGCTTATTTTCGTCCTTCGGGGTGATATACTCTTTCTAACGAGTCGATTCGACCTTAGAATTAGAACTTAACCTTAATCTTAAAATCCCCAAAGAAAACTAATATTTTCAAAATATATTTTCAAAATTCCACCAACAAAAAATGGCACGCCCGGTGGGACAAATCTCTCTCTCCATCTTTAATAATGGCAAAATTTTGTTTCATTGATAGTCTTAACTACCTTTCTTCCGTTGGTCCCTCTACCCATTTCTTTCTTGGGTGAGTGTGGCCAACATCTAAAAGAAAATACCTTTCAAATAGAGAGGCGAGTGATGAAATCTTTGTCTAAGCCGGGCTTTGACATTTTGCCTCCAAGTTAATTGGTAGAGCAAAGGAGTTAAGCCAGGTTCCTTGAATATTCTCAATCAATTTTGTAAACTCTCTTATTTGGTAAAAACTCAACATATTGAGGTTCAAGATTTAGAGAAAATTAATCATGCTTAAAATTCAAATTTTAATTCAAAATTGACTAACTTAAATCACTTTTCCTTAATTCCAGGATACTTAAATACTCAAATGGCTGGAAAACTCATCTTCTCCCTGGATAGAAACTTGACAATAGAAGGGATTACCTCTGGCAACTTGATCCAGTTTGGGATAGAATTTCAAAACATTAAGTTATCAGTCAACGGGGAAGAAATGATTGATCTCTCTACTGGAATACAAAGGGATGTCCCCCTAGTCGAGATTACTTTAGGGTCAGGAGTTGACTCCCCCATCTCTATGATGGAGGTCGTTGTCGCCCCTTCGACCACTGTGCCCTCTACTCAGGAGGATAAGAATCGAGAACCATTAAAAATGGAAGAATTACCATCTCAACCTGAGATTGGGTCAAGTTCTAACACCCCTATTGCCAGTAAAAGTAAGCGGAAGAAATACCTTAAAAGGGTTAAGAAGAAGGTTGCTAAGGCCAAAAAGACTGCTAAGGTAGAAGCCTTGAAACAAGTTAAATTTGAGGCCAATCGAGAATTCGTTGCTCCTTACACCTACCCCCTCCATGGTGGAAATGTTTTCCACCATACTCCTGTCACTCAAAGGAGAGAGGTTGTGAAAATGAGAGCACGATCTCCGATACACCTTCTTGACTACTATACAGAGAGAATCAATCAAGAAAGAGCTAAGCAATCACCTGTAATAAATCATAGGCTCCTAGTTGAAGGTTATGACCCTTCCACTCTATTAGATGAAGTTTGGTCACGTTACTACACGTGCCCTACTATATCATCTGTAGAGGAGGAGGTGCAGAAACCACCCGGGGTGCTACTCTCATAATTGCTAGGTCACTAGTAATTAGGAAGGGGAATAATGATTGATATGAGATCTTATCAGATAGTGACACCATTTGAATTTAACTTCTAGATGGGTCCTATCGCGATAGATTCTTAAATTGAGATGATGCAGCACTAGTTAGGGGTAGTGCAGACCCCACAACAATCTCTTTATTTTAAGAGATTGTGGAAATATAATTTATATTGATAGGGTCTTGCCACCTGGACTTGCTATTTTGAAGAAAATCACATTATTTCTCAAGTGTACTGGATCAGAATTTTCAAGATAGTTGATCCATCTTTTTAATGAAAATTGACATCTACTTTAAATCAAAAATAGGAGAGAGTCGTGGTTGACCCCATTGGATCTTCAAAGGCCCCTCCCTCCCACCGCTTCTGCGGGTTGATTTGATTTTTGAATTAAAATTTGTATCAAACTTAAGTTGGTTTTAGAAATGAAAATCCTCTTAGTCTCCTCACGATTTTTCATCTTATAGGCTTCTCTTGCATGTTCTAAATCTATTCAATGATTTTCAAAGTCAAGTTGATATTTTCTTATCAAAAGATTGGGTCCAATTTGGGGATTATTCTTCCTTGGATAAGAAAATGAATTTTCTTCTCTTATACTTGCGATATAATCCTGGATTGAAAAAGAGCAATTATTTTAAGGTTTTAAAGAAAGTGAAGCCTCTTGTTAAAAAAAATTCAAAGGATGCACAAAATGCATTAAAAAAAATTCAAAATCAAAAGAAGCGTAAAGTGCGCCAAAGAAATAAAAAGATGTGCAAAGCATGTCACAAAAAAATGAAAGATGCTTCCTTCTTTTCAAATCCTTAAATCTCAAAGAGCTCGATCATTTTTAACAGCTTGACTTTAAAAAATCTTGAATCTAGATTTATTGTCATGCTTGGACTGTTTATTAGATAGAAAATTCTATGTAAGAGAATTGAAAAGATTAAATTTCTCTATCCAACTTACGCCTTTTTTGAAATTGATTTTAATTCAAAATTTCTATAAGGGAGAACCTAGTTCAGTTTCTATGAAATTTGATCTGGGTTAACAAAATCCAAAAACCCTTGGCTCTTTTCGGGTCAATTGGGGTCACTCTACTTCTTACTATACTTTTGAATTTGTTCCCACTTGTCATTTTGATAGGGTCCAAATGATTAAGAGGAAATTTTCAATAAAAAGAATGAATCTTCTATTCTCGATAAGAATTCAAATCCCATTCTCAAGAGATATATGTGAATCTTTAAACATAGGCATCGTTTCTTTTAAGATCCACTATGTAAAATAACACTCTATGCTGGGTCCAAGGTTGTTCTCAAATAGAGGTGTGTTTTACATCGCACAAAATTGACTTTCAAAATTGAGTCACAACTAAGTAGAATGCCTGACTCCAATTGGAGGATCTTAAAGGCCTTGAAGAAAGTTGTTTTGAACTCAATAAAATTTGAAATTACATAAGTCACGTATGATTCAAGCTCGTTATAAATTGTGTTACCTCAGGACTTTCCAAGTAGGAGACTTGGCTGTAGTCCTTTGGAGACCAATTTTAGTCCACCATAAGATCAATGTAAGCTTTGAATCAATGTTGACTAGATAGACCACCTTAGAGATAATCTATAAGGGAGGTTCATGACAATTGATTAATTTTGAAGATACCACCAGATGCTTCCTTTCCTTTGGGTGGTTCTCTAAGAATTATCATGCCGAATGAATATCAAATTAAACATCAAATTCACCCCTTCAAATTCAAAGAAATCAAATCAAATTCAAAGAAATCAAATCAAATTCAAAATCATTAATCATTTTTTCCAACTCGCCTTCTCCTTAAGGTTAGGTCCTTCCTTCCCTTAGGATTAAACCCGCTAGTGGTGGAGTACGCCCTCCGTGGCACCCCCCTGGCATTTGTCCCGGAGATTAGTGGTGGAGTATGCCCTCCGTGGCACCATCCTGATTCCCATTTCGCTAGTGATGGAGTACGCCCTTCGTGGCACCATCCTAGTTTGCCAGTTGAGGTCCTCTGTGTGGAGCAAGTTTCCTCCCCTCATGACCATTCGCTAGTGATGGAGTACGCCATTCGTGGCACCATCCTAGTTTGCCAGTTGAGGTCCTCTGTGTGGAGCAAGTTTCCTCCCCACATGACCATTCGCTAGTGATGGAGTACGCCCTTCGTGGCACCATCCTAGTTTACCAGTTGAGGTCCTCTGTGTGGAGCAAGTTTCCTCCCCACATGACCATTCGCTAGTGGTGGAGTACGCCCTTCGTGGCACCACCCTAGTTTGCCAGTTGATCAGTCTACTTGGAGTAAGTCTTCTATCAGCATCCTGTAGACCTAAGGTTGGGTGATGCCCTTCCTTAGACCCAAAGCTATGTTTTTCCTACTTTGGTTTCCAGTTAATCTGCCTATTAGGAGTAAGTCTTCTATCAGCATCCTATAGGCCTAAGGTTGGGTGATGCCCTTCCTTAGACCCAAGGCTAGGTATTCCCTACCTTGGTTTCCAGTTGATCCGTCTACTAGGAGTAAGTCTTCTATCAGCATCCTGTAGACCTAAGGTTGGGTGATGCCCTTCCTTAGACCCAAAGCTAGGTATTCCCTACTTTGGTTTCCAGTTAATCTGCCTATTAGGAGTAAGTCTTCTATCAGCATCCTATAGGCCTAAGGTTGGGTGATGCCCTTCCTTAGACCTAAGGCTAGGTATTCCCTACCTTGGTTTCCAGTTGATCTGTCTACTAGGAGTAAGTCTTCTATCAGCATCCTGTAGACCTAAGGTTGGGTGATGCCCTTCCTTAGACCCAAAGCTAGGTATTCCCTACTTTGGTTTCCAGTTAATTTGCCTATTAGGAGTAAGTCTTCTATCAGCATCCTATAGGCCTAAGGTTGGGTGATGCCCTTCCTTAGACCCAAGGCTAGGTATTCCCTACCTTGGTTTCTCCAGTTTCCTTGTCTACTAGGAGTAAGTCATCTATCAGCATCCTGTAGACCTAAGGTTGGGTGATGCCCTTCCTTAGACCCAAAGCTAGGTTTTCCCTACTTTGGTTTCCAGTTAATCTGCCTATTAGGAGTAAGTCTTCTATCAGCATCTTATAGGCCTAAGGTTGGGTGATGCCCTTCCTTAGACCCAAGGCTAGGTATTCCCTACCTTGGTTTTTCCAGTTGATCCGTCTACTAGGAGTAAGTCTTCTATCAGCATCCTATAGACCTAAGGTTGGGTGATGCCCTTCCTTAGACCCAAAGCTAGGTTTTCCCTACTTTGGTTTCCAGTTAATCTGCCTATTAGGAGTAAGTCTTCTATCAGCATCCTATAGGCCTAAGGTTGGGTGATGCCCTTCCTTAGACCCAAGGCTAGGTATTCCCTACCTTGGTTTTTCCAGTTGATCCGTCTACTAGGAGTAAGTCTTCTATCAGCATCCTATAGACCTAAGGTTGGGTGATGCCCTTCCTTAGACCCAAAGCTAGGTTTTCCCTACTTTGGTTTCCAGTTAATCTGCCTATTAGGAGTAAGTCTTCTATCAGCATCCTATAGGCCTAAGGTTGGGTGATGCCCTTCCTTAGACCCAAGGCTAGGTATTCCCTACCTTGGTTTTTCCAGTTGATCCGTCTACTAGGAGTAAGTCTTCTATCAGCATCCTGTAGACCTAAGGTTGGGTGATGCCCTTCCTTAGACCCAAAGCTAGGTTTTCCCTACTTTGGTTTCCAGTTAATCTGCCTATTAGGAGTAAGTCTTCTATCAGCATCCTATAGGCCTAAGGTTGGGTGATGCCCTTCCTTAAACCCAAGGCTAGGTATTCCCTACCTTGGTTTCTCCAGTTTCCTTGTCTACTAGGAGTAAGTCTTCTATCAGCATCCTGTAGACCTAAGGTTGGGTGATGCCCTTCCTTAGACCCAAGGTTAGGTATTCACTACCTTGGTTTTACCAGTTTTCCTTATCCAATAGGTGTAAGCCTTCCATTAGCATCCTATAGGCTTGAGGTTGGGAGATGATCTCCCTTTTACTCCCAAAATTCTACTTCCATTCGGTCAATGCCAATGTGTGCAGCAGAAGTTCCTTCTACCACACACATTGGGGGTCCATTTGTTGACCTCATTTTTTGTATGAGGTCACTAAGACCCATCCAAAATCCAGATTTAATCCTAGACCCTAGGATCCACTCTAGACCTTAGGATCTTTCCTAGAACTAGACCTTAGAGCCTATTCTAGAGTCTAGGATTCCCTTAAATCCTAGATCTTAGAATTTTTCTAGAGCTTAGGATCACTCCAACTTCAAATCAACCTCCACCTTTGATCAACCTCAATTTTAAATCAATTCCTATATTTAATCCACTCCAATTTTAATTTGATTCCTACCTGTGACCAATTTGAATCTCAAACTCCATCCAATTCAAGTCTAAATTAATTTAAACTTCAAATCAAATCCAAATTCCAGAAGTTTAAACTCAAATTCAAACCTTTAAGGCCCTGTCCTAAACACCCTTTTCAGAGATTTTTCAAACATCTCAAAACCCAGTCAAATGGCCTCTGATTCAGGGTCTATCACTTGCAAAGTGATAAGACATGTCTCTAAAGGCTACCCTCCAATTTTGAGCTCATTCTGAGGTCTCTAACCCCAGAATCTGAATTAAAATTCAAAGGCTGTAAAACCTTCAAATATTTACAGCCCATGCCACTGAGCATAACCCTTTTGAGATCTTGACCTTGGAACCCTTATCCAAGCCTCCAATCACTTCCAGACCTTTGAATTTAACCCATTGAGCAGTAAACTGTATTTTTCAGACCCATTTTTGACCATAGTTGACAATAGGTCAAAATTGACCAAAATACCCCTATGGGGCTCAAATAGGGATTTCAAACCAAATGAGCTCCAAATGGGATACAACCACCTTTAACAAATTTCAAATGTCATTTTAAATCTTTTGAACCTATTTCCAACCCTTGGGTCAACCTGGTTGACCAAGTCAACAGGTTTGACCCAAGGGGCCCTTTAAGGGTCCAAACATGTGTTTTGACCCAAATGACCTCTCTAAGTCACCCAACCACTTCCATTAACCTTAAAATATCATTTCAAACCTGTTGAGCCCAAACCCAGACCCTGGGTCAACCTGGTTGACCAAGTCAACCTAGGTTGACCAAACAGGCCCTTAGGGGCTCAAATAGGGATTTTGATCAGTTTGACCTCCCCAGACCTAGGAACCACCCTCAATGGTCTTCAAATGCCTTTTCAAACCTGTCCAGCCCAGACTTACCCATTGGGTCAACCTAGTTGACTCAGTCAACATGGTTTGACCCAATGGACCCTTAAGGTTTCAAATGAACCATTTCAACCTATTTAACCACGTCAATATCTTCAAACCCTTAAAATCATTCTATTCAAAGCCTTGAACATTTCTAAACCCATTTTGAGCCCAACCCAACTTGGTTTGACTGAGTCAACCCTCAATCCTTGGTCAAATTTGTGATGGCATTTGCTCCCATCCCTTCTAGCCTTGACTTTGAACTTTTGATCCTTGATTAAACCATTCCAAGTATCCCTCCACCTCCTCAAGTGCCACATCACCAATTTTGACCTGGTTGACTGGTCAAATCAAGTCAACAAAGCCTTAAATCCATCTTTGAATTGGTCAAACCTCCCATTTTGACCTCAAAGAGTGTGAGTTTAGGCTTGGAGCTTCTCCAACCTGTAGCCTTGACCCCTCCTATGCCACATCAGCACCCATTGACCAGTTGACTGGTCAAAATGGTAAATACCCCTTAAAAAACCTATTTTTCATGGTCAAAGCCCTATTAAACCCCTCTTCCTCCCTATATCACATGCCTAAAGCTCCCTTTTTACTTTATTTCCCTAATTAATCTCTGCTTAAGCTGCTCCAAGGGCTTGGCTTAGGCTATTTAGGCAATGTTCCCTCCCACTCATCCCAAGTCCACCCAATGGAAATGAGGCATGTCCAGCCTTTGGGGCAGCCTTCCAGCTTTCCCAGGGACACTTGGCAACATCTGGAGAGCCCAGGAGTCAATCCCAGCCATCCATTTGGCTTGGGGGCGTTTGAATAGGGGGAAAAGGCCTTAATGCCACACATTCTAACCCTAATCATCTCTCACTACTCAAGCCCTCTCAAGTCCTGTCCCCTGTTCGTTTTGAATCTCCAGAGCTTCCTCTACCTTCCCACTACAAAATCCAAGTGGTTGCACGTCACCGGCGGCGAGTTCTCCGGCGAACCCACCACCTAAACCGTCCCAGGCCTATAGCAGCCGATCCAGACGTGTTCGAGCTCGGATTTCTGCTGGGGATCTTCACTTGGACAATCTACAAGCTCATCCATCTAGAAATTTCGAAGATCTAACAGTATAACTCCCTAAAACCCTAGATCTAGTTCACATTAGTTAGATCTAAATAGCTTTATGCTTTTAGGGTTTTAGCTAAAACAAACTATTCCCCATTATTTCTGTTCATGCCTACTCTTTGTGTTTAAAATTTCAAGTGAAATGATCGATCCGATCGAAAGAACGAGGCGAAAGATGTTTTCTAGGGCGTCACTCACGGTCTCCGGTGAGTGTACGTTTTCTGGACCGTTGATCGCTCGATCAACGGTCCAGATCGAGCCCTTCCGCGGTCTGATCCGACTGCGCCTTCGATCTGTCGTTCGATCAGCCGTCCGGCGAGATCAGGGCCGTCCATTCGGAACAGCGGGATCGAATCTCCGCCGTTTGATCTTCTCCTGGTGAGATCAAACAGCGGGATCTGATCTCAGCCGTTAGATCGAACCCGCGGTTAATCCAACGGCTGTCAAGAGCCGCTGACGTGGTTAAGTGGAAACCGCGTGAAGCGGCCCGCGGCTGACGCGTGTCCCCGCCGTCACGCGGTTTCGATCCCGCCAATCCCAGCGCGCCGCGTGTCTGACCGCCGCCGTTTAATTAAGGAAAAATGTGTTTTAATTGATTTTAATTACAGAAACTTTGGAAAATTATAGTAAATTAAATACTGAACCTAAAAATGAGTATAATAGCTCATTTTGTTCAGTTTTTCATCCTCTATTTTCTAAAATGATTTTTAAATAAAAGTATTGTATAGTTTAAAATTAATTTCTATAATATGTTTTTTTATTTTTATTTTATATTTAAATAAGTAAAACCCTGTTAAGTCCAAAATTTGGCTTGAGTTATTTCAGGCTTGTTTTTGATCTCCAGTAATTTTCTTAGATTTATTTGACCTATATTTTAATAGTTATTAAGATTTAAAGTGTAAAGGTATTTTAAAATTAAAATAATGATGAATTTAAATTAGCTTGTATAGCATTCAAACATTCATTTGAAATTTTAAATGGAGCTTTATTGTGTTTACATGAATTCAATGGGGAATGGTGGTTAATCAGTGGATAATTAATTTTATAATTATTCATTGATTAATTCTTTAATTAATTAAGATTTAACTTGATTTGCATGCTTAAGGTGCACACACCACTTAGTCTAAGGCTCTCCTAGATTTAGGTATTGAATGTGTTTATGTGGTTCATGCATGCCTTGTGTATTGAGTATGAGGGTTAGTTCAAACATTGATTCAAGTCCATCAAGATTAGTGACATATTTAAGGACAATAATTAAGGACTCATGTATAGAAAACTTAGAAAAATTTCCATAATTAGGATTCACTTTCCATTGAGTTGAAACTTTGAACATTTGAACTTAGTGACACCCTCATCCCCTAGAGAAATTTTCACTGATTTTTGAGATCATTAGGTCCCATAATTAATTTTCTAAGTCTTAAACCCTTAACTAAGCCTTTAAAACTTCTAAAAATTGTAATAAATCCAATTTAAATCCAAAAATTACATATAAACCCTCAAACTGACCAGAATTCAGTCCTTAATCTATGATAATTGGAAGCCTCTTGATTTGACAGCAATTTAAACCCTAATTTAATTTTAAGTGAGAGTCAATGTTTAATTGAGATAATTAATTAATTATAATTAAAAAATCAAAAAAAATCTCCCAAACACTTGGGGATCCCTCCTTAGGTTATTTCTGACCTTTGGAGGTGTTTTCAAGAGATTGGGAATTTGTTTGAAGCAAAATCACAAAAGGGGCCCTCTAATTAAGAAATTCCTAAAATTCATTAAAATGCCCAAACTTCGATAAGCCATAACTAATTCTAGAAAAATCCAAATCACTCAAACTCACTTGCATTCAACTCATATTGATGTCTAGTATTTATTAAAAATATTAAATTCCAGAAATTTGCAATGTTTTAAAAAGTCAACAAATCGGTCAACTTTAAGTCAAAACTAGTTCAAAACTTCAAACCTTCGTAATAAAATGTAGAAAAATCCGATTTTAACGTACTTACCTTCTAACTGATCGTAGTAAGGTCTAGTATTTTAATAAAATACAAACATTCCAGAATTTGGTCTTAATCAAAATTTCAACTTTTAACCCCTTAATTAAGTCATTAAATATTTTAAAAAAATTCATAAACCTCAAATCATTCTAAAACTCAGAAAATATTGGTTTAATGCTTAAAAAATTTAACAAATCCTTTAAAACACAACAACCACCCTAAAGATGAAGTTTATTGGCTGGACTACTCCGGGCTGCGGGGCTAAGTGTCCTAAGGAGGTTGGTTCCTCGAGCCTGGTGGCACAACGCCACGAATGAATTCTAAGGGGTGTTAAATCTTAAAATAGATTAATCTTTAATTATTTAACATTTTTAAAATCTCTATTTCAATTACATTAATTTGGTTTATCGGCTGGACTACTCCGGGCTGCGGGGCTAAGTGTCCTAAGGAGGCTGGTTCCTCGAGCCTGGTGGCACAACGCCACGAATCAATTAATGGCAAACTTAAATTAATCAAGCTTTTAAAATCAGTAATTAACTCATTTTTTTATATTAATCTACTCCTTTAATCCCAACCAACTTAAATAACTTAATCAACCCCGATTGCTACTGGGTAACCCAGGCCTACGAGGCTATTAGCTTAGCCCCAAGGAAGGTGAAATAAACTTCACGGCCTCGGTGTGAAACAAAGGTAGTAATCAATTAACTTTTAAAATATGCCTAATTAAAATTCTTAATTCATTAATACTTAAACTTTAATCTAAATTCCTTCCTAAGCTTTAACAAATCCACACTTTTAGACAACTTCAATTAACAACCCACTTTAGGATCTATCCCAGCCACACGACCTTTCTCACACACTTTAGATGATGTGCTAGGACAACCAACTCTAGATCTAGGTTAGGCCGGTGTTTACTTTACTGTTGTGTGCCAGATTTTTCGTAGTTTTCACTGCATGTTGTGGATGAAATTGCTTTGCTGTGTTTGCTTACTTTTTCTGTACTCTGTGGATGGATTGATGTGTTTGGCGACTAGATTACCCTTAGGTTAGGTACGATCTGGATGTTGACACAGTTTTCTGCAGGTGGCCACGCTCATGCAGGGTAATATAAAAAGGGGGCAAATCAAAAAATGCATAAATATTATAAACTCTTTGCACAGGTGCTTCAGTTGCTAAAGCCCCCCAAATAAAAAGAGCTTGGCCAGTGTGTTTACTTTCTTTTCTGCTCATATACAACTGCTTGGGAATAACTGCTTTTTACATATTAATTGCTTAGGATAACCCTGCAGGTGAGTCTAGATTTTTATTTTGATATCAATGTAATTTGTGTAAGTGTCAAGTGTTGTGAAAGTTGATTTTGAGTTGGGATACATAGATCCAAAGCTTGAATTACAAAGAGGAAAGGATACCCCTTTAGGGAACACTCCTTTTCCATTTGGAAATCCAAATTTGGATCATACCTCTTCCTTACCCAAAGAGGAAAGAGTGGCCTTCCCCTTAGAGGGAAGTGCCCTCTTGTCCATTTGGGTAATCCACTACAAAGATTCCAAGAAGATTGAAGAAAAGGAGTCCAAAGAAGAATGAAATTGAAGATTTGAAGATTTGAAGATTGAGAGTATCCCGCTCAAAATAACTTGCGTCATTACTATGTTTAGAATCCGGGTTGTTGTCAGTGGTGCCCGGCCACTTTACTTTCTGTAATATTCTGGTTTGTAATAAGCAAGGCAATTCTGCCTATGGACATTTATTAATTAATTTGTATTTAATTTGATGATTTGATTGCCTTTAGGATTACTTGTTTTTACTAGTTTTTTGGCGATTGCATGCCGCTCTTTGTTTTCGCCTGGATACGTGAGGCTCGTGAGGATGCGAAATTTTTATACTCATAATCTTAAAAGTCTAAAATTTTAGTGAGTCTAAATAATATAGAAAAATAACGAATCTAGGGAATTAGCCGGGGATCGCCCCCGGGGTCGCATGCATATTTTCGCATTACTCTTTCCTTGCTTTAGACCCTTCCCCGCCTGCGGGTAGAGTCCGGATAGTCTGACCTATGAGGACGAGGTGCCGGACCTGAGGAAGTCCAGTCTTCTAAAAAATTATTTTATAAGCCTGTTTTTAAAAATTTCAAGCATATTTGATTTGAGGTTGTTAACCAGCACGCATTGCATTAGATACAAATTAAAGAGTCAAAATTTTAATTTCATAGTCCTTAGCATTTTAGCACCCAACATAAGTCAAAGGGGCCAATTAGGAAAATCCCTAGATGTCGGCCCCGCCTCCCCAAAACTTTAATTATAACGTCCCTACCACTCTTTCATAAAAGACCAGATTCATGTATTTTAAATTGATTAGGTGGTTAGCTGGCTCCCCAATCCAGGCCGGGGTAAGTCCAGACCTTGCACTGCATTAGTTAGGATCGGACGACTGTGGTCCAGCGTCCAAAATAGATTTAGGATCCGGGGCAGATCTTTGATTATAAGACCCCAAACTTTGGGAATCTAATCCCAAATTTCTAATAAAATGCTCAACTCTAATTAAATATCATTTCAAATCCAAAACATAAAGCCCAACACTTAGATTAAGTTGGGAAACTCCCGGATGGTTCTGGAGTCTCAAAGTGTCTCCTACCTCTCATCCTTTAACTCCGTTAATAACTGCTCAATTTTGATCCATTCCCTGTTGAATTTCCAAAAATTCACTTCCTTTTTGATATCACTCCTAGAAAATCTAATAAAATTTTGCCACTATTTTAATCGAGAGTTTTCGTAGGAGATTTTATCTCCCTACGATGTAATTAACTACGAGGGCTTGCGCTCGTAGGAGATTTGGAACCCCACACACACCTGATTTTTAAAGAAAACTCAATTTCTAAAACTTCATTAGATTTCTTTGGGAAAAGTTAAATAATGATCGTCATAGTTGCATTAGAAGGATTATCGTTGAATGGTCTCATTTCCCTTTGGGGAGATACACCCTTCTTCGATAAGGCTTTGGATGTGAATGCAACGATCATGTTTCTTGAATATTGTAATTGGGTACTTAGTTGAACTATATTGTGTCCCCTCGGGGCCATATAGAGTTCTCCTTAGAACCCGATCATAACATTCAAGATGAGTTTACACAATTCTAAGTCTGAACACCGTTATGAAAGCTTATTTTCGTCCTTCGGGGTGATATACTCTTTCTAACGAGTCGATTCGACCTTAGAATTAGAACTTAACCTTAATCTTAAAATCCCCAAAGAAAACTAATATTTTCAAAATATATTTTCAAAATTCCACCAACAAGGCTACGGATGGAATCAATGTTGCGCTTGGAGATAATATCACTAGGAAAATTATAGGTGCATGTATGATTGGTAATTTTATGAATTTCATTATTGATAAAGTCTTACTAGTAGATGGATAAAAACATAACTTGCTTAGCATAAGTCAATTATGTGATAAAGGCTTTCAAATTAAATTTTTATCTTGTTATTGTGTGATTAGTTTAAATGGAAATACCACTTTAAAAGGAGAAAGGATTAATAATATTTACATGGTTGATATGAATGTTAAGAAATTTACTAGTTCTCTTTTCTTCAAAAAAATAACAGATGAATCCTAGTTGTGGCATAAGAGTCTAGGCTTTGTAAGAATGAAACACTTAGAATGATAAGCCTAAAGGGTCTGGTTAGAGGCATACCTAAACTTGATTTATCTAAGGAACACTTGTGTGACATTTATTAACAAGGAAAGCAAATCAAAAGTTTCTATTGCTTAATTAAAAATATAACCACTAGTAGAGCCTTAAAATGCTTCACATGGATCCATTTTGATCTATTAGCATTGCCAACTTAGGTGGGAAAACATATTGGTATGTGATTATTGATTCTTACTCAAAATTTACTTGGATTAGATTTCCATCATATAAGAATGAATCATTTAAGAAATTCAGTACATTATCCACTTGGATTTAAAAAAATGAGGTTGTGAAAATACTATCTATCCTTATTAATCATGGTGGGGAATTTAAAAATGATTCATTATGTAAGGAGCATAGTATAGAATAACACTTTTTAGCACCTAGAACTCAATAGAATGGGGTTAGCTGAAATGAACAATAGAACCTTGGTAGAAGCTGGTAGAGTTATGCTAGCTGGGTATTCACTTCCCATGTATTTCTGAGCAGAAGTAGTTAATACTACTTGCTACATTCTCAATGGGGTAAATGTTAGATCCAAACACAATAAGACACCCTATAAGTTACTCAAAGGAGGGACACCCAATCTCTCTAGACTTCATGTTTTTTGATGTAAGGTGCTCGTTCTAAGGAATTAAAAACCTCAATTTAGAAAAGTTGACCATAAATCCAATGGTGTTTTCCATGGATATTCAATTATAGGTAAATCCTATAGAGTTTTCAGTGAGAGGACATTAGTGGTAGAGGATACCACCCATGTAGTATTCGATAAATTTGATAGATCTTCTGGGCCTAGGTTAGATGAAGAAGTGGTTGGAGTCACCCAAGGAGTAGAATCTAATGACATAAAACATAGCGTGGAGCCTCAAGACCCATTGTGTAGAGATTTAATATATTTATTAATTAATTCTAAGGAGTTCAAATAATAATATCTATTAGTAGGAGTAAGAAATATACATGGACTTAGAAAATAAGTTAGCCACTCACTTTCTATCTCTATGGTAGAACCCTCGAACATAGATTAAGATTTACCTAATTTATTCTAGAGTCTATCCATGCTAAAAGAAATAAATTAATTAGTTTGGAATGATGTTTGGAAGTTGGTTAGGTGACCTAAAAACTAGAGTATTATAGAAAAATAATGTGGTTTTAAGAGTAAAATCATTGACTATGTCATATAGATTAGAAATTTGGCTAGATTAGTAGCTTAGGGGTACAATCAGGCTGAAGGGAATAAATTTTAATAGATCATTGCCCCTATAATTAGATTAAACCATAGAGTGCTATTAGCCTTTTCTTACTTTAGAGAATTCAAGCTGTATCAAATGGATGTTAAGAGTGTCTTTGTAAATAGAGTGATTAAAGAAGATGCATATATTTAGCAATCTCCAAGTTCTTAGAACTCTAAACTTCCCAATCATGTATTCAAATTAAAGAAGACATTATGTAAATTGAAGAATACACAAAGATCTTTGTATGAAAAGTTGAGAACATTTCCCTTACATAATGCTTTTGTTAAGTGGAGCGTAGACCCCACCCTATTCCTAAAGGAAGAAGGAGAAGATCTACTCATTGCTTAGATTTTTGTTGATGATATACTATTTGGACTGACAAATAAGAATCTCTATAAATAATTTTAAGAAATAATTAGTGAGGATTTTTAGATGAGAAAGATGGGAGAGCATACCTATTTCCTTGGATTTAGTGAGAAGCAAAAGGAAGATGGAACCTTCCTTAGAAAAAAAAAAATATATCAAAGACATAATTAAGAAATATGAGATGGATAATGCTAATGCAATCAATACTCCCATAAGCTCCATTATTCAACTAAATAATGATCCAATTGGAAAATCAATTTATCAGAAGAAATACATAAGGATAATTGGATCACTTCTTTATTTGACTATCATTATACCTGATATCAAGTGTAGTGTTTGTATTTGTATTTGATTTTAGGCTAATCCCAAAGAATCACATATGAGTGCTATTAAGATAATTCTTAGATATATTTTAGGAATCTAAAACCTTGAAATATAGTATCCTAAATATATTTCATTTTTTAAAATCACAGGATATTCTTATTTAGACTTTGTAGGATGTAGAGTGGTTAAGAAAACTACTTCTGGAATATGTCAATTCAAAGGATATTCTTTAGTCTTTTGGTCCTGTAAAAAATAAAACTCTATATCCCTATCTACCGCTAAAGTAGAATACATAGCTGTAGGAAACTACGTTGCTCAAGTACTTTTGCTTAAATAATAAATCCATGACCTTGGAATTCCTATAAGGACTATTATAATCATCTACAATCACATTAGTACCATCTGTATTTCAAAAAATCTAATCCAACACTCTATTACTAAATATATTGATATTATACATCTTTTTAATAAAGATCTTTTAACCAAGTAGTATATTGAGTTACTTCAAATAGCTACTAAAAATCACTTTTACAAAACCCATTGAATTTTAAACAATTAGCACCTTGAGGATTAAACTAGGTGTTATAAACTTTCATGCTTGAATTATGATAAATTGGAAATTTAGCACTAAAATATGTTTGTGTGCTTTTTTGTAAAATATTTTATGATTATTTGCGATTTTATTTGTCTTTTTTTGTGTGTATGAAATTTTCTTTTTCTTTCTTTCTTTTAATGAAATGTTTTTGAAAATCACACACAAAATAAATATTGATCATTGAAAATTCAAAAAGGATGTTAAACCTAAGTGAACTTTTCTCTAGGCACACCACAAAGGAGAATGAATTGGTGAATTTAAAAACTCATTGCTTACTTCAATGATACAAATGATATTTTTATATTTTTCAGTATTTGAAAAAATAAGTAATAATTATCATGTAATGCAAAAGCAAAATGAATTTACAAAAATATAAAAATAATAATGATGATATTCTAATCAGTAGAACAAAGATTTGATTATGATTTTAACTAAGTTGATTTTATGAAATTAAAATGAAAAATGTAAAAGTGGGAGAATTAAAAAAATTTGAACAAACACATCATAGATTTATATTGGTTTGGTCAAATAATTACCTATGTCGACTCCACAGACTCCATCACTAAGAATATTGCACTATCACTATAGTGTCTCACATTTGCCCCCCAAGAATGCGGAGAAGCCATTACATAAATCACTTCCACCAAACGTAATTCCATAGAGAGTTAGAATCTTTGTCAACCTTTTGTTGATGGAAGTGGACATGCAATTATTTTTCTCCCTCATAGAGAAAGCAAAGAATCTCAAACTCCTTTATCAAACCCCTAGTGATGGAAGAGAACCACAAACTCCTTTTTCACTCTCCTAATTATTGTAGAGAACAACGTACTCCTTTCAAACTCTCCTAGTCAAGGCAGACAACCATGTCCTTGACATGATGAATATCATCCAAAATTTATCAAACAAAACCTAGACATACACCTAGTGAATCAAGTCACATGCTTGGAGCATCCATGTGAACCCTGCACACTATATCTTCCTCACACAAAACCTCTGATTCTTCATCCAAAAGCTCTCAAAGACCTTTTTCTAAAGCTCCCTCTCAAGAACACTCAGTAGCCAATAAATTTAAATAAGTCCAATGAGAGAGCTTAAATACAAAGCCTCACAAGTGGCCTAAAAATAAAATTTTATGACTCTAATCACATAGTATGATCATCAATATTATGGTACAATCAATTAAAAATACTCTTATTAATACTATATTATATGCTAGATGCTGTATGATCAGTTCAAAGAATTGATCTAATCATCCAGGATGATTTAGTTCATCATCCAGTATGATTGGTTAAAACAACATAGATTATCAGCTCGTATGATTAGCAAAAAAAGTTTACCCTCTCTTATAGAAGTTGGGTTGTATATTATGATTGGTCCAATCGCTTTGCACAATATGTCTGGATCAATTATTTCAAAATTGTCTCCTAAGTATAAGATTAATTTCGGCAAGATTTAATTACATCATACCGTATGACACATATTGTACAATATAATTAGTAAAAATTTTGAAATTAAAAATATTTTCTAAATTATGATTAGTGGTTAGGATCCTGATTTTAATTGAACATCCTATTCGATCTTGATTGTACAATATGATTGATTTAACTTGCATTAATTTTTTATAATTTTCTATTTTAATGATTTTTTATTATCTAATTGTTTAATACAATATGGTTCATACAATATGGTTAGTTCAGATAATTTAACTTTTGTTATTATCACTAATCACTCCCTTGATTGTGTGTGTACATGGCCACCAAATATAATATCCACTAAAAACTTTATTTAACTAAAGAAAAGTGAAAATACATAAGAATTAAAAATACAAATATTTCATGACATACTTAACCCTAGTATATCAAATCTTGAGCTAATTAAACTTGTAAGTGTATGGTGGATCAGAAATTTTAATGTAGAGAAAAATGAATATGTAATAATATTAATTAATAGGAGATAACATAGTAAAGAATCAAAAAATATTTTTTATCATGAAAATCAAAGGACTTGGGTCAAGATTTAGAACAATCAACTCCTTTTTGATGATGGAAAATATTATTGTAAAATAACTCAAAAATATTTTTGCTATTTCCTAAACTTCCCATACTAGGTTAATCTTTCAAAAATAGGGAGGGATTTTTTTAATGAAGAAATAATTCATTAAGAAATAACCCACACATCATATAAATTGAAAAGAGAAACATTGAATTAATCATTTCAAAATAGAGTATGCCCTACCAATAAGAAAGTACTTCCCCGTTTAACATTACAAAATGAAGGAGGAAACTGCTAAACAGAATCACCAAAAATAGAAGACAAACATCACAAATCAAAGACATAAAAATAATATAGACACAAGGAATAAATCATAGAACAAAGTAAAAGTATGAAGAGTCCTGATCAGATGGAGGTGGTGGTGGTGGTTAGAAGAATCGATGGGTTGAAGCAAATTGCTCTCCAATCCAAGCCATGTGATTTTTGTGTTGTTTTTGCTATTGTGCTACACAGTATTCAAAGTGAACCATCTCATTTTCATGTTATTATTACTACTTTGTTACATATATGTCAAAATAATCCTCTCAATGAATTAACTGCTGAGACAACATATTGTATTGAGATTGTTGGTGGATAGGAGTTGGTCCTTGAATTTGTGTTGGTGCTTGTCCTCTTACCTCCTCAAACTCGAGGTCCTGAAGAAAACATTATGGCAATAGATATTGTTTTGAAGGTGAAATGAGCTATTGTAATAGAAAGTTCAGAGATGATCTAGTAGTGCATGGAATTGGAAGTTGTATTTGGATTCAAGGACGAAGGCAATTATATGACCTAAGGTATAGATGTTAATTTGACCCCTAGATTTTGGAATTATTAAGTTTCAAAGGATATGTTGGATTTTTCAACTATCTTTAACTAAGGTATTTACATGTGGGAAGTGGTATCTAACTTTTGATTACCTAAAGGTAGTGTTTGTACGGGTCAAATCATAGGCAGTGTTTCTAGCTACAAGGTGAACATTTTTGCCAATTGTAGAATGGAGTAGGAATTAATGAATATCTTATTAATAATTTTGATAGGCCTACAATTGACATAATATTGGAGATTAGTACCTGCCCTATTAATTCAAAAAAATTAAAGAATTTCAAAAGAAGTTTAGAATTGAATGGGTAAGCAAAAGAACGAGAGTATTGTGGGCAAAATAATTGAGTACCTAGAAGTTTAGAACTTTGTGATTGTAAGGAAACTAAGAAATTACATATGAATTTACATGCTCCATAGGTGCTTTTCTTATCAACACTAAATCCTACAAAGTCTGATTAGAAATATCCTATGATTTTGAAAGAACTACAATGTCTAGGATACTAGATTCCTAGTATTTATGTTAACAATTCTCATGTGGGATTAGTTTGAAATCTAACACAAAGACAAACACCAAGAAAAATATAGGTATTCTGGCAATCACGAAAAGGAGTGATTCAATTATCGCTCTATACTTTTTCTGATCATCTATTTTTCTATTTGGATCCTTATGTGATTGAATAGTAGATTTCATGGGAGTATTGATTGCCTTAGCATTTGCCAACACATTTTTATTAATCATATATTTAGTATACTTTGATTGTATAAGGAAAGATTCTTCATCCCTTTGCTTCACACTAAATCGAAAGACATAAGTAAGCTCTTTCATCATCCTCAATTCAAACCCCTAACTCATGGTTTTTTGGAATTTAACATATAGGTTTTTATTTATAGATCCAAGCAGTATATCATTAACATAGTTTTGAACTATGAGTAGGTATTCTCTTTCTTTCTTTATTAACATGGGGGTGGTACACTACCCTTAATAAATTCTCTATTTTGACTGAAAGTGCTCGTCCTTTCATATTAGGCACTAAGTGCTTATCATGATCCATTTAATGTCTTCTTTGTTTTGAATACATGATTAGAAAATTTATAATTCTCAAAACCTTAGGGTTTCTTAACATATAAAACTTCTTTAATCACAAAATTTAGAAAGGCACTTTTAACATCCATTTGATGTAGATTAAATCCCATAAAGTAGGCAAGGACTAACAGCACTCTAATGGCATCTAGTTTAGCTACGGGGGCAAAAGTCTATTCAAAATCATATCCCTCAATTTAATTATATGACTTAGCTACTTATATTGACTTATTTGTAATTAATATCCTAGAGTCATTCAATTTATTTTTATAACACTCTGGTCTTTGGGTTTACTCACAAACTCCAAAACATTATTTCTAATAAACTTATTAAACTCTTCTTGCATTGCTAGAATCTTGAATTCATCACAAAAAGCTTGATATATATTTAAGGCTTATACCATTGAAATAAACATTGAATGACTATCATCCTTTATACGTATGTGCTATGTTCTAACACCTTTAGATGGGTCTACTAGAATAACTTCTCTAGGGTGACTAGAAGAATATATGCTATATCTAGGCATCAAATACTGAGGTTCTCCTCAAACTCCTAGGTCAATAGAATATACTCCATGGGTGAAATCAGCCACTCCTTAGCTAGGCTCAACGAATTTATCAGACTCATCAAACACTAAGTCGGTGTTCACTTTTACAACTAATTTATTTTTATTGAAGACTCTTCAGTTTGCTCCTACAGATGAATATCCCAGGAAAACGTCTTTGTCAGATTTAGTGTTAAATTTTCCTAATGGAGATTTTTCATTTTTTAGAATAAAATTCTTACTTCCAAAGACATGAAAAAGAGAGAGATTATGTATTCTACCTTTAAGTAACTCATAGGGTATCTTAATCAGTTTGGATATTATATTGACCGTATTGAGAACATAGTAAGCATATTTTACTGCTTCTATCCTGAAATACCTAGGAAGGTAGTACTCAACTAGCATGACTCTAAACAAGTGACTGATCTTTCTAGAGAGAGAAGCTCTGAGTTTTTTTTAGAGAAATAAATTTCCTTTTTTCAAATTTTGCATTTGCGCTTTTGATGGCGGCGGACAGTCGCTGGCCTCCTTCTGCCACCTGCGGCTATATTTCTGGTCGACATGCTATTCCGACCATTCAAATTGTATCTAGGCTTGATACGACTACTACTCCACCAGCATTCGGTGAATTTCTCCCCACATATGGTAAATCAAAATTCAAATTGGCTAAATCTCTGGTTATCAATGAAGGTGGTTTACTGCTTCATTCTAAACCTTTTGAAATTTCTGGTAAAGGGATAAATGTGATTTATGAAAATGATTCTTCTATCAAGAAAACTCCTTCTCCTGAATTTGGAAAATTCAAAATTCTGAATTCAGATGTTTCTTCTTCTGGGCCAAAAAATAACATCTTCGATAAGAACATGGAGAATCCAATGACCGATTTCAATAAAATTGAAGAGAATAAACTCATCAAAAATTCTATTCCAAGCTTCAAAGATATTGTTTCTAATTCTATCATGCCAAATTATTTGAGCAATGTTTGTGTATGTGAAGAAGGTGATCTAGCAGGACAAATTGATATTGCATCTCTTCCTAATATTCCAATTAATTCTTCCAGCAGTTCTTCAGTTAAAGCTTGGGGGGGAAAAAATCTAATATCAATATTTACAACTTAGATTTTGGAAAGAACTTCACAGGCGACAATAATGTGGTGAAATTAAACTCTATAATGGAAGCAGAGAACTCTAGTAAACTCAGTAAATCTTTAGTTATCAATGTTTTTGGAGAAAATTTACCATTCCACATGATCAGTTTGGAGCTCAGGAGACAATGGTCTCAATATGGTAAATTCCATCTTACTATGCTTGGATTGGGATGGGTGCTATGTGCATTTGAAGAAGAATATGCTTTAGATTTGTTTCTCTCGAATGGTCCATGGTATGTTTGTAATAACATTATAGGGCTAGATAGATGGTCACCCTCATTCTCTCCAAGTTCCTTAAAAGGCTTCTCAGCCCCGGTGTGGATCAGAATGCCTAACTTGCCCCTACAATTTTGGGATTCAATCGACATCTGTAGAATATCTTCATTGATAGCAAAACCTTACATGATTGATGGTAATATGTTCCAATGGAGCAAGAGGGAGTTTGCGAGAATTTGCATTCGTATATAACTAGATGAAACTCTTCCAATGGGAGTATGGGTAGAAGGCTGTGCGAGTAAATTCTTTCAGAGAATAGAATACGAAAAACTTCTTATCTTTTGCTATAATTGTGGATTAATTGGGCATTTGGAGTCTAAATGTCCTATTATGAAAGCAAACCAATCTTCTTTAGAAGTTGAAATTCCAAAAAGTATCTTTGTTCCAGCAAATATAGAAGATATCTCAGTTAACAACAAATCTGACTACGGTCCATGGATTCATGTGAATTTCAGAAGGAACAAATCTCTCTAGAAAGAAATGAAAAATTTAACTACTCAGGCTCCAGGTTTTGATGGCAGAAATAACTCTACTTCCCAAATCTAAGGTCATTAAACCTACTGATAAAACTGTTATCAGTAATCCACCTAACAAAGCTGAAATCCAAAAAGCTAATCCCACTCTTATATCAATTCAAGATGTCTCTATACATCAAGATATTGTCGTCAATGATTCAGGTTTGAATTCTTTTATTCCCTGTAATTCTAACAAATTTAAAGTGTTGGATGAAGGTCTTGAAGAAGGAAAACTACCAAATCCTGAGACAGATAAAGTCTTGCTTGATTTATCTGTTCCCAGTTCTTTATCTAAGAATGTTGTATCTGTTATTGAGAATGGCTCTGACGCTAAAAGGAAATTACTTAAACAACTTAAAGATTTAGGTCCTATCAATATTACTACAAGGAGTAGAAAATTTGAAAATGAAACTAGAGACAAAATGGGGAATCATTCCCCCATTTTACAATGATGTCTTCTATCCATTTCGGGAACTGTAGAGGAGCTCAGAAAAAAAGAGCTTCTCTATACATCAAGGAGTTTGTGAAAGACAATGGTGTCTTATTCTTGGATTTACTTGAAACTAAAACTACTTCTTTTGATAGATTGGAAATTAACTATTTAATTGGTGATGACTGGGACTACTTCCTAGTCCCTTCAGAAGGCCTATCTGGTGGGATCTTAATCTTATGGAGATCTATGTATGCTTCTTTCAAAGTACTGGAAACAAACCAACAATTTATAGTTGGAGATCTTGAAGTTTTCAACAAATGTATCTGGAGAATTGGTTCTACCTATTCCAATAAAGATGTCTACAAAAGGAGAACTCTTTGGGAAAGATTGCAAATTTACTCCTCCATAGATAAACCTATAGTGATCGGTGGTGATTTTAATTGCCTTCTCAATAAGGAAGACAAAAAAGGTGGTAAGAGATTCTTCTACTCCTTAGTCAAATCTTCTATCTAAAAATGAGAAAAACTTTGAAAGCTCTTTTTTCCTGGAATAAGGAGAATAACAGAAGCCTGCTTAACTCTAAATAGATTATTCTAGGTGATATCCTAGAATTGCAAGATAGAGAATGTAAATACGGATTCTTATCAGATGAAGATTCTTGGCTCCTTAAATCCAAAGTTTCTGAATATAATTCTGTTTTAGCCAAAATCAACACTTGGTGGAGACAAAGAGCTAAAATCAAATGGGCAACCCAAGGGGATAGCAATACAAAATTCTTTCACACTTTTGCAAGTGCTAGGAAGAATGCCAACTTCATAAATTCTATTATTAATAACAATGGCCAGCTGGTTGAACATCAACACAAAATTGAAGACTCTATTGTAAGCTTTTTTGAAAATAAATGGAGAGATAGAATTTTCAAATTAGATGGTTGGCCCAATCCAATTTCTCAACTAAATGAAGAAGACACTATCAACCTAAATACATAATTCAGGTTCATGGAAATGGAAACTATTTTCATGCAAGCTAGCAATTTCACAGCACCTGGACTTGATGGTATCACCTACTCCTTTAAGGCATATTGGGACATTGTAAAGCCTGACTTATGGAATGCTCTAAATCAATTTTTCAAAACTGAAATCATGAATTCTAATTGGAAAGATACTATAGTGGTACTCATCCCCAAGGTACCCAATCCTAAAACTCCTTCTAACTATAGACCAATTAGTGTTTGTAATGTGATTTATAAGATTACTGCCAAAATTATAGTCAATAGACTATCTTCCATCATGCCTAAAATCATATATATAGAACACGCAGTTTTTCTAAAAAATAGATCCATGTCGGATCATATTCTGGTTGCACATGAAATTTTTCACAAATTCAGATCTTCTAAAGCATCTAAGGGATTGGTTTCCTTTAAATATGATATGGAGCAAGCTTTTGATTCAATGGTTGACCAACATTGGAAAAAGCATTGCTATATTTTGGTTTTCCTCAATCATTATCCAATCTGATTCTTGAATGTGTTAAGAATCCTAAATTCTCTATTTTAATTAATGGGAATTATTCTAGATGGATTGAAGCCAAATGTGGTTTCTGGCAAGGATGCCCCCTATCCCATTTCATGTTTATTCTTTGTGTTCAGCTTCTTACTAATGCTTTTTATCTAAATGAAGAAGGTATTGGTGTCCGGATCAACAAAGATAGCCCAAAAATCTCACATTTACTTTTCGCTGATGACATTATAATTTATACTCAACCTAATATCTCTTCAGTTAAGAAGATCAAGAGCATTATGGAGAATTTATGCTCTTGGATGGGCCAGAATATCAATGAAGACAAATCATGTATTCTGTTTGGAAAACACGTTAGAAGGAAGAAAAAACTTATATCTAGGATATTGAGATTGAAGGTAGTCAAAGAACTTTTTTACTTGCGTTCAAAAATTGTTTTGAGAAGACTAATTGTTGAGGACTTTCAATGTATTTTATATGAAGCAATTAAAATGTCCAATATTTGGGGATCTAAACTTATCTCTTTTCCTCGAAAGGATTCATTTGGCTAAAACTATATTGCTTTCCTACTCTTTCCATCATTGAACACATTCATTGGTTCCTAAAAGTGTCCTTGGTCTTTTAGACAAAATCTGTAGGAATATGATATGGAACAAATCTAACGGTGAATCTGGCTTACATTATGTAAACTGGTATACTTTGTGTTTACCGATTAATTTGGGTGGTTGGGGTCTACACTATTGCAGTGATAAAGTTGGCCCACTTAGAGCCAAACTTACTTGGAGATATAATCAAGAAGAAGAATCTATTCTACACAAATTTATGTATCCAAAATATGGTCATATTTTTTGTTACAGATTCCAAAATACTTCAGGTTCTATTGTCTGGAAAAAAATTAAAGATGGAGGAGCATCGCTTAAGCCAATTGTGAGATGGGAGATAGCTAACGGAAGTCTTACAAATGTTTACAATGCCATTTGGATACTAGATAAAAGACTAAACAAATGGCAAACATTTGTTAATTCTTTACTTCCTGAAGATACCAATGTGGATAAATTTGTCTATGGAAATTTTTTGGAATTATGTTGAACTTAATGTTTACTTTGGCAAAGAACTGGTGGATCGAATTTGTCAAATTCCCATCAACTCTTATCTCCAAGCAGACAAATTGGATCTTTTGTATAGATTCTCTGGAAAATCTATTTCCAAATTATCTTTTGAAGCTTCACTTTAAGAATCCAACCATGTTACTTATTGGAAATGGATTAAAAAGGCTAAACTACTTCCACGTGTTAAAGGATTTATGTGGAGATTGTTCAACAAAGCAATACCAACCTTTGATTTTCTTTGCTATAGAAGATTACTAATGCATAATGGTTGTCCTAGGAATTGTAATATGCATGAAGATGTTGAACATGTGGTTTTCAAATGTTCTAAAATTGTAAGCACTTTTCAATATCTGGAAAAATGTGGGTTCCTTATTCCTACATTAAATTCTATGAAGGATTGCTTGGCTTGGGATAACTTCTCTATAATTGAAGTGTAAGCTTGCCAAGTCGATCGTTTCATTGAATTTTGAAGGAACTTAATCAAATTAAGATTATCACCCTCAATTATTACACCTTTGCTTTCAAACATCCACTCTTGTAAGAATTCTCTTAATAAAAAAATAGCCTCCATCTCCAATTGATTTATGTCCCAATAAATTTTTTTCTTACAAAAGTAAGAAGAAATCTACCTTTATGATCTCTAATAATTCCCACAATGCTTGCATGATTTGAATTCAACAAAAAATGCATCAACATTTATCTTTATCCAATCTAGAGGTCGATGGTGACAAAGAACATCGAACTCTATATGGAAAGAAGCACCCCAGCCGACTAGAATTTGATACTTGGGATATGGCTCTGGACAACACATTAGCAGAAACCACTAAAAATGGAGAGGTAGAATTGCCATGTTTAATATTATTTCCTCATTTCCAAGCAAAAAAACATCTGTACAATAAACCTTTGTTACATTTAAATGATTTTTTGAGAGACTTGTAAGCTCGGATAGAAAATTTACCAATGACTAAAATATAGGAATTTGAAATCCCCATTGTCTTAACTTGTAAATTATTTTAATAAAGAATTTGTAATGAATGATAATGTGACAACAATCTTCAACATCTTGACAACCTCTAGCACAAAGATCATTATTCCATAGCCTTCTATAATTTGAAAACTCATTCATTGGTAAAGTATATGTCCTCATTCTCCACCAAAACATTTGAACTCTTGGATTTAACTTTAATTTCCATAACCAAGTAGAAAACCCAAAATAATCTTCTTTAATGTTATATTTAATTTTTTAGATTGCTGATATAAGACTTCTACTTGATCTTTATCTCCACTGTGGATACTACATTCCTATAGGATTCAGTTCACTAACATTCCAATCACCATCCTGAAGTAAGAAATGCTGAAGCATAATACCATTTAATCCAACACAATCAGCTAACATAGGCCATTTATTGAAACATTTTTCCAGCAAGCAAATGTCATTCATAATATTAATATTCTCTCCATTAACCACTTTCCATTTAATAAGTGGTGTGAGGTGAATAGCCCAATCCAAAAAGATATGCCAAACACAAAAATGACAACTTTTGAACTCCCCATTCCAAATATTAGAGCCATATTTAGCAAAAATATTATTATGTAACAAAGATTATGGGTTTTGAACAAACCTCCAAGCCAATATCGCTCTTAGAGGACCAACCTTATGAAATATAGAATGTAAACCCATACCACCCATACTCCTCGATTTACACAAATCTTTCCATGCCACATAATGAAGAACCCTTCTACCATTATCTTTGTGCCAAATAAAGTCTCTACATAACTTATCCAATTCATACAAAACTCCTTTACAAACTATTGTGTGAGTTGATATGAAAATCGGCAATGATAGAAAAGAGGATCTTATGAGAACCATTCTTCCAGCCAAAGATAAGAATCTAGTTCCCCGTGAGTTAAGTCTTTCCAATGCATAATCAATCTTGGATTGGAAGTCATTCTTCAACATTCTACGTAATTCAATCTTGATTCCCAAGTATTGTACCTTATTAGCCACCTTGAAGCCAAATCTTTTTCCAATTTTCCTTTTCAAGGAAGATCTAGCAGCTTTCCCAAAGATAATTTGAGACTTCTCTTTGTTAATTTTTTGCCCAGTCCAATCACAATACTCGATAATTATGCCCTTCTTAACATGAATCAAACAAGGAGATAGTATCCTAAACAATTGCACATTATCAGCATATAGCACATGAATGATTTTTCGAGTTCTTGGAGAAATATGTATTCCCAATTCTTGTCCTCTTTGATTAATTGCATTTTGTAAAAGCTGGGAACACATAATAAGTAGATATGGAGACATAGGACATCTTTATCAAAAACCACTTTTGGCTTCATTCCATCTAGTGCTCTTCCGATTCAATAGGATAGAAAATCTCACATTCACTACATATTACATAACAAGAATAGAAATCTTATCTGGAATGCCGAACCACTATAGGATATACTTCAAAGTCTCCCACCCTATACTATCATAAGCCTGCTCCATATCCAGCTTAACTGCCATCAAACCTTTCTTATTCTTAAAAATTCTGAATTTATTTAAGATTTCATGAGCTAACAAACAATGCTCAAACACAGATCTTTCAAGGATGAAGGATACTTATTCTTCAGAAATAATCTTAGAAATACAACACTTCAATATATTCAAAATCATAGTAGTAGCAACCTTGTAAATAGTTTGACAAAGGCTAATAGGTCGAAAATTTAATGGACAAACCAGATTCTTCAACTTTGGAATTAGATAATCATTGTGTCCTTCCATGCTTTATTCATGAAACTAGTTTTGAAAAGCTCATCAATTGCTTTCCAAGTTGATATGTTCACAATTTTCCAATAGACTTTGACGAATGAAGAAGTACTCTCATCCAAACATAGAGATTTGTTTCGATTTTGCTGAAAAATTGTTGTAGACAACTCCTCTTCAGTGAATTCTGCACTTAGCAAATCAATAACATCTTCATTAATCCTCTGGTATGCATTAACCAAAGGCCAATTCATCAAAACACAATCTCTTAAATGCAATTTGTTCTAAAAAACTTTTAGAAAAACTGATTCAATCCAGTCCATATCTTCTTCTACATTACTGTCATCATCCTTTATCTATCTAATAAGCTTCCAATTTTTTATAGCTGAGGCATAATCATTAAAGAATTTAGAATTCATATCACCCTCTTCATGCCAACTCGCCTTTGCCCTTTGATACCACCATGAATATAATCTACTCATGGTCACATTAAGTTTATGAAGTTTAGAGCAAAGTGGGTTCAACTTTTCAGAGATTAGTCCTCCTTCCAAATCATCCTCCAATTGTAGCTTAATAATATCATCTTTCAATTTATCCTTAAGCAAACACAAGTTTTTGCATTTGTTCTTATTCCAATAATGTAAGGCTTTTATAGTTCTGTGAATTTTCCTGTCAAGGATATCTGATGCATCTCCAAAGTCATTCTTCTCCCAAGCTTTAGTGACAATGCTCCATGTTGCAGGTAAGACTTCCAAGTATCTCCAAATATAAACAACATAGATTGGAATCGAGGCACGTCATCAAATTTAAAAATAATGGGAAAATGATCGGATGCCACCCTTGCAAGATGTCTAATCATTTCCATTGGAGCCATCTACAAAGCCACCAAATTCAACAAACATCTGTCAACTCTCTCCCAAATCCTAGAAGCTCCATGTTTATTATTGCATCAATTAAATCTTGGTCCAACAACACCTACATCATGAAAATCCTTTTTAGGCATAAAAAACTTAATCTCCATCGGCCCTTGAGAGATATAAAATCTTTTACCACCTCTCTTATCCTCCTTAGAAAAAAAATAGTTGAAGTCCCCACCCACTATAGTAGAAACACTACCAACCACATTCTTCTCAAGACTTTCCCAAAGTTCCCCTCCTAGCACGAAACTCCTTATTCCCATAAATAGTAGCAATGTTCTAGCAACCCTTGCCAACAATTTGATGAACACCAAACACCAATAGTGAAGAATGCTCCTTTAGATTAAAAGACATAAAATTTTTATTCCGAAGAATAAGAATACCCCTAGAGGTACCCTCTGCCGGATGGTGAAAGAAATCCCAATCACTCCCAATAATTTTATTAACATCAAACCTATCAAAACTAACTAACTTCATTTCAGATAATCCAAAAAAGAAAATAGAATTGTCTTTCATAATCTCCCTAAGATCAAAAGAGTTAATATTCCCACATCAGCTGAATTTTGGATTTCGGTTTAGTAGAAATTAGATTCAGCACTTCATTATCCATATCATCTGATTTAATCTTTTCATAGTTGATATTCCCATCTTCATAAACCTTTAGTACCAGAATAGAAGTAACGCTAGAGTCCATACCTTTTGAAGAGTTATCTTTGTCTTTGGGATCAATAACAGCAGGAAGCCCATTCTCTTTACTTGTTAACTCTTTAATAATTTCTAGGATAGCATCCAATATAATAGTATTTGCTTCTTCATTTTCTTTAGCTAATAAATCAATTTTTTAATCCACACAAACATCATGCTTTAAACTATTTCCATCCACTTAACTTGCTATTCAAAAACTGCTATAGGATTTCTACTATCTTCTACATTATTAACTTGAATATTACTAGCAGATTTTGGTTGACTGCATTTATTTCATTCAAGTTCTTTGAATTCTTGTAATCATCTTCCTTTCTCCAATTATTATTTCCCTTTATACAATTCATAGTTCTTTTATTTCTGAATTTAACATGCGTCTAAGCCCAATATTCTTCATTTTGATGATTGATTGTTGCAGCATCATGAACATAAGAATTACATTTTGTTGAAACATTATTAGTACCTTTAACCTTATAAACTTTAGCTCGAAGAATTGGGCTTTAAGATTTTAAATGACCAATCTTTGAGCAATGGTAACAAATAGAGTTAATCTTTTCGTATTCAACCTTTTAGAAGAATCTCCCACCCAAACCTTCAACCAAAATACCCAAAGGTAACATGGATTCCAAATTATTCCTAACACTCACATGAGCAAATTCCCTCTTTAGACATTTAAATGAGTTGCCATCAAAATACATAGGAATCGTAACCTTTGAAGCAATTTTAGCAATGTTAACTTTATCCCAACAATATAGTTGTAAAATGGGAAATCAAATCCAAAAAGGTGCAGTTAAACCTCTTAGGGATAAAGGTTAAAAGTATGGAATCCATTTTTTCATACCTACAATGTGACCCCCAACATACCAAAGACCACCATTGATAACTTCTTCCTTCACTTCAGTTGTCTTAAAGGAACAAAGGATCTAATCCAATCGCATAGTTATTAAATGAATGTTACTAAATTTTCTCCATTATTTTTAAGCTCCATACTACACATAGGAAATAGGATATTCTTCCCCAAAACACTTAAAACCACAGATTTCTTCAAAACCTACTAGTTAACTAACACAGTTTTGAATTTAGTATAACAACAACTCCATCGGATGAAATCTTAGTCAAATTCATATCAAAGTTAATTTTTATATGCTAAGGTTTAGTCCAATCTTACATAAAACTTCTTTTTGAATAGGTATTTCCTCTTTCAGAATAATTGCATTCTCCTCATTTAGTGAATCAGAGTTTAAGGAACTCTGATTGGTGATCTCAGGATTAGAAAAATTATCTATTAAATTTTAACTCAACATACCTTCATTATTACCAACAAATTTATTGGATTTTAGAACCAGATTTGAAGAGGTAGAGGCTTCATGATAAAAAATTCTAGAAGAAATCATCTTAACACCATCAAGTTATTGTGCACTAGATGGCTTCGAGAGAGTAACCGACTTCTTTCGCTTTCCTTCAATTGTAGATTCTTGGTGAAATTTTGGACAAAATCCTTCTCTGATGATCAATAGTTTTTTAAATTTCTTAAAATAACATTTTACCACCTCTATAGAAAATCTCTTATCTTTAGAACCAATGACATTTTCAGCAATTAAAGATTGGGTTGAAGAAGGCGGGTGGACGATCGATGATATGCCTACAAGAAGTTGCCGACTATCACTCACCATCATGACTGATGATCGAGGACAAATTATGAGAATAAATACAAAATTGGGTTTTTCTCTTTTTATAAAATTCTCATAGTTTCTCTCACTAGAAATTCTCAGAGTTTCTATTAGTTTGTTGGGTTGAAATAGAGAGAAAATTAGAAATGTAATTTTATATACGAATTGTATTGTATGATATATATCAAACTGGACAATCAAATATTCAGATAATCATTTAAAAATAAATTTTATAATTGAAGCTATTTAAATTAATTGTACTGGACGTTCAAGATCTTGTTGGATGATCAATTAAAATCAAGATCTAAGTCACCAATCATAATTTAGGCAATATTTAAAATATAAATTTTGTACTAATTATACCGTAAGATTGGTATCACATTGCACAATATAATTAAATCTTACCTAAATTAATCCTATAATTAGGGAAAAACTTTAGATTAATTGATCCAGCCAGATTGTGTAGGATAATAGGGATTAATCGTACTGTACAACCCAATTTTTTTTAGGATAATAATTATTTTTTGCTAATCATACTTGAAAATTCTTAAATTTCATTAGACAGATAGCTCAATTTTTTTACTAATCATACAATGCCTTATTCTTCATATAGTACTGACAGGCTTTATTTAAACAAAATGTATTATATAATATAGTATCATATTGTATGATCAGTGTCGATAGAATTTAATTTTAGGGATTTTTGTGAAGCTTTATATGTAAGCTCTCTAATTAGGCTTGTTTCAAGTCTTTGGAAGTTTTAGTTTACAAAAGAGAGAGCTTCGACAAGAGATCTTGGAGAGCTTTTGGAAGGATAAATTGGAGGTTGTGCTTGAGAGAGGAGTGTGAGGGGCTTCATACGGTTACTCCAAACTTGCTTCAGCCTTATTTTCTCCAATTGTCTTGTTGGATTTCTTAGGTTGCTTTGGGAAATAGATCATTAGTTCAAACACCATTGAGGTTCTCTGCCCTAACCTAAACGGTGAAAAAGGAGTTGATGTTCTCTGCCTTAACTAAGGGGCTGAAAAAGAGGTTTAGGATCTCTGCTTTCATTAGGAGGGTAAAAAGGAGGTCATGGTTCTCTACCTTAACCAGTAGGGTGAAAAATATGTTAAGATTCTCAACCGCACCAAGTTGGTGAAAAGATTATAAGGGCTTCTCCACCAAGCTGTGGGGGCTAAAAGAGAGCAAATAAAGGTTTAGTGCAATATTAAGAGAGGAAAACTTTGGGGAGTGGATGTATTTCATTGTTTGACTAAACTATTATAAAATTATGGTATGCTGATTCTCTTTTTTTTTTTTTTTTTGCATTTTATTTTTTCTACATTTTTTTTTTTATTTTGGTTTGTTGTTAAAAATCTATTATTGCTATTTCATTGTGTTGAGTAGAGTATTAAGACCCTTATTGTAACCTTTGATTAGTTTCTTAACTTCCACATCTGGTGAAAGTTTTGCTTATTTTTTTACTACTAAGAAATCTAATAATATATGTTTTATGTTAATAATTAGTTTTTAAAACCACCAATTCACCCCCCTCTTAGTGTGCCTAATGACAGTGTTTTTGAAGATATCCTAATATGAAATTTTATTAAAAGGAACTACAAACAATCAAATTCCTCGTTCAACAAATTAGAGAAAGAATTAGGAATTTTATTAGACCTAATGTCATCCCAAAAAAAATCTGAAATCAAAGCTAAGTTAGCACATAAATCCGCTAACTTGTGACAACTTCTATTAGAATGAAGAAAAACAATTTGTTTGAAATGATAATGAAATTTTAAGTCTCTCAGATCCATGTTGACATTCTTGATATAAACCTTAATCATCTTCAATTATTACACCTTCTGCATCAAACATCCAATCTTGAACAAATCTTTTTAAAGAAAAAATAGTTAGCATCTCAAGTTGAGAACTATCCAAATGAAGGCAATTTGTACCAAATGCACATAAGAATCTCCCTTTGCAATCTCTAAAAACTCTTCAAATTCTAGCATTGTTTGTATGAAGTAATGTAGCATCTATATTAATTTTTATCCATCTACGAGGTGGAGGACGCAAAGATGGTAAAGACAGACATAGAGCTGATTGACATTGTAGTTCTCCCAAAAGAGATTCTTCTTAAAAGATGCAGTATAATTTCAAACTGAATTTGTAGCTATAAAAGAAGAGCTATCTTCCAATCCTTGATGAACTAATTTATTTTTGGTCTTCCAACACAAAAAAAATCATGGTACATAACAGATTACCTTGAAACGGGTTAGTTTTTGCAAGAAGCTTCGGTCCACGATAACATTCCTCCAAAAAAGTAAAAGATGGAGTACTAAAACCCCATTTATTTAGAAATTTGAAAACTTGATGCAGCTTACTGTGAAAAATTGTATTATGATCTGAATTTTCAACTACATGACAACCTCTCAGACAACTTTCAAAATTAGTATCCTTCTATAATTATAAAAGTTATTATTAGGAATAAAATTTCTCTTCAACCTCCACCAAAATAGACCAATTCTTGGCCTCAATCTAGCCTTCTTCATTCAGCACTAGTCATCATCTATCTCTTCATCAACTTCAGATACAGCCAATGTTAAAGAAGAAATTGCTTTGCCTGAATACTTTGACATCAGCTCCAATTTGTCACTTGATAAATCTGATTGAATTGGCACATACAAAATGACATTAACAAGCTCTTGCCTAAATACTTTGACAAGATTCTCAACCGCACCAAGTTGGTGAAAAGATTATAAGGGCTTCTCCACCAAGCTGTGGGGGCTAAAAGAGAGCAAATAGAAGTTTAGTGCAATACTAAGAGAGGAAGACTTTGGGGAGTGGATGTATTTCATTGTTTGAAAAACTATTATAAAATTATGGTATGCTGATTCTCATTTTCTTTTTTTTTTTGCATTTTATTTTTATTTTGGTTCCTTGTTTAAAATCTATTATTGCTATTTCATTGTGTTGAGTAGAGTATCATGACCCTTATTGTAACCTTTGATTAGTTTCTTAACTTCCACATCAGGTGAAAGTTTTGCTTATTTTTTTACTACTATGAAATCTAATAATATATGTTTTATGTTTTATGTTAATAATTAGTTTTTAAAACCACCAATTCACCCCCCTCTTAGTGTGCCTAATGACAGTGTTTTTGAAGATATGCTAATATGAAATTTTATTAAAAAGAACTACAAACAATCAAATTCCTCGTTCAACAAATTAGAGAAAGAATTAGGAATTTTATTAGACCTAATGTCATCCCAAAAAAAATCTGAAATCAAAGCTAAGTTAGCACATAAATCCGCTAACTTGTGACAACTTCTATTAGAATGAAGAAAAACAATTTGTTTGAAATGATAATGAAATTTTAAGTCTCTCGGATCCATGTTGACATTCTTGATATAAACCTTAATCACCTTCAATTATTACACCTTCTGCATCAAACATCCAATCTTGAACAAATATTTTTAAAGAAAAAATAGTTAGCATCTCAAGTTGAGAACTATCCAAATGAAGGCAATTTGTACCAAATGCACATAAGAATCTCCCTTTGCAATCTCTAAAAACTCTTCCAATTCCAGCATTGTTTGTATGAAGTAATGTAGCATCTATATTAATTTTTATCCATCTACGAGGTGGAGGACGCAAAGATGGTAAAGATAGCCCAAAGAGCTGATTGACATTGTAGTTCTCCCAAATGAGATTCTTCTTAAAAGATGCAGTATAATTTCAAACTGAATTTGTAGCTATAAAAGAAGAGCTATCTTCCAATCCTTAAAAAACTAATTTATTTTTGGTCTTCCAACACAAAAAAAAATCATGGTATATAACAGATTACCTGGAAACGGGTTAGTTTTTGCAAGAAGCTTCAGTCCATGATAACATTCCTCAAAAAAAGTAAAAGATGGAGTACTAAAACCCCATTTATTTAGAAATTTGAAAACTTGATGCAGCTTACAGTGAAAAACTATAATATGATCTTAATTTTGAACTAGAGGACAACCTCTCGGGCAACTTTCAAAATCAGTTAGCCTTCTATGATTATAAAAGTTATTTTTAGGAATCAAATTTCTCTTCAACCTCCACCAAAACAGAGCAATTCCTGGCCTCAATCTAAACTTCTTCATTCAGCTCTAGTCATCATCTATCTCTTCATCAACTTTAGATACAGCTAATGCTAAATAAAGAAATTTCTTTGCCTGAATTCTTTGACATCAGCTCCAATTTGTCACTTGATAAATCTGATTGAATTGGCACAGACAAAATGACATTAACAAGCTCTTGCCTGAAGTAATCTTTTAACATCCTTTCATTCTAGTTTCCATCTATAATGAATCCTACAACCACTTCAGTGTCTTCATTCCTATTTCTTACAAAAGTAGGCCATTTGCTGATGCACTTGTCTAAAATCCAAGTATCTTTGATAGTATAGATTTCCTTACCATTTGATACTCTCCATCTTACTTACAAGTGGATGAAGATATCTTGCTCCATTTAAAATAATCCTCCTTGAAGATGAAGAATTGCTGTGGTGATCCGATCATCAACTATCTCGTCCATACTTTGTTGTCAAAGCCTTATTCAGCAGTGAGTTTGGCCTATTGATGAAATTCCAAGCGAATTTAGCTCTTAGAAGACCTATTTTCCTCACAAAAGAATGAACACCCCAACCTCCAGCTTTCTTAGATTTACAAACGACATCCCAAGCAACATAATGAAGTCCCTTATTGGCATCATTTTTATTCCATATGAAATTTCTGCACATCTTCTCGAAGTCATTTAAGACACCCATTGGGACTAATGAGTGAGATACCAAAAAAATTGGAGGAGATAGTCAAGCCAAATTGATAACAACCACCTTCCCAGCAGTTGACATAAGCTTATTTCCCTAAGAGCCTAATCTATTTGCTGCTTTAACCAACAGATGTAGAAAAAAAAAAAAACAATCTTCTAACAACAATTTTTATGCCCAAGTAATCCATTTCCTCCACAACATTGACTCCAAATATCTTTGCAAGAGATCTTTTATTCCTTCTTTTATCTGATTTTCCAAAAATAATTGAACATTTAATAACATTGATCCTCTAGCCAGTCAATCTACAATATTCTTCAATTTGTTTTTTTAATTTTCTTCATGCTCTTTTTATTTGCTTCAGAGAAATAGATTATATAATCTGCATACATTAAATGTGAAATTAAAGGAGCATTGGGTGCGACTTTTATTCCAATGTTTTTTCCTCTTTGAGCAAAGGCATCAGTTAGTAATTGAGAGCACATAATAAACAGATAGGGAGACAATGGACAACCTTATTTGAATTTGCTCCTTGCTTCAACCCAATCTGATTGCCTACCATTAAATATGATAGCAAACTTCGGCTCTCTCTCACATTCATATATCAATTTAGAAAAACTTTAGAAACCCAAAACCATCAAGAACTTGTGCTAAAGTGGACCACCTCATGCTATCATAAGCTTGCTCCATATCAATTTTAATAGCCAGCATCCCCTTCTTAGATTTGGAATATTTAAATTTGTTAAACAGCTCCCGAGCCTGCAAAATATGATATGACATGGATCTATCTCTTACATAAGCATATTGATAATCAGAAATGATTCTAGGGAATAAAATAACCATCCTATTTAATAACATCTTAGCCATAATTTTGTAAATGGATTTATAAAGGATGATAGGATGATAATTGGAAGGAGTCGAAGGGTTATTAACCTTTGGATTCAAAATCACATTAGTCTCTTTCCATTCAGGAAAAAGAACACTAGTTGTGAAGAAGGAATTTATAGCCATCCAAACATCATATTTTATTAAACTCCAATAAGATTTAAGGAAAGAGTGAGAGATTCCATCATTACCTGGAGATTTATTTAACTCCAACTTCTTGATAACATTCTCCAGCTCTTCAAAAGAAAATTCCTTTTCAAGCATCTTCTTATCAACACCATCTAAGTCATTTGATGGGTTAGGCCACTCACTCAACCAGCAATTACGTTCTCTCCACTTGAAATTGAAGTAGCTATAGAGATATTTCTCAATTTGTGAATGATCTTCTAAGATTTCACCATCATCATTTTTAATTTGCTCGATCCAATTAGAATTCTTTCTAGCCAAGGCATAAGCATAAAAGAATTTGGAGTTTGAATCACCATACTTCATCCATTGAATCTTTGCTCTTTGCTTCCACCAAGTATAAAGCCATCCAATTGTTGAATTGAGTTCATAGACTTAAGATTTTAAAATCTGTAGCTTTGATCCAAGAGCCCTCCAATACTAGATTCTTTAATTTGCAACTCAAGAATTTCATTCTTAAGAGTTTTCTTAAATTCTTCTAAGCTCATGTTTTTAGCTTTACTCCAAAAAAATGCCTTCAAAGATCTCTTGAATTTAACATTTAAAATTTCCACTTTGCTACCTCTCACTGGCTTCCTCCAAGAGCTGGAAATAATAACATAGGATGCAGGGAAAGTAGTCCATACTTCTTCAAACATAATAGATAAGTTTTTACCAAAACCTGAGGAAAAAGTCTTCAGCATTATGGGACAATGATCGGAGGCTTGTATAGCCAAGTGTTTAACAACCGCCACCTTAATAGTCTTCAAAGCTGCATAATTAATAATACAATGATCCAATCATTTCAAAATATGGGATTTGCCTTCCTTGTTGTTACACCAAGTGTATTTGGGGCCAACTATTCCCACATCATTGAAGTCATAATTAATCATAAAGGAGTACATGTCTTGAGTACCAGTAGAAGAGATAAACTTTTTACCTCCCTTTTTATCCTCTTGTGATTGCAAACAATTTAATTATCCTCTTATAATGGTTAGATTTTTTATATTTGTTATCATCTCCAAGCTACTCCATAAATTACTTCTTACGAAATAGCTTTTATTTCCATATACTGTAGCTATACTCTACATTCCCCTATTAGCTATATTAAGCTCACCAATCACCACTTGAGAGTTAGCCTCTTTGATAATAAAAGAAGCAACGTCATTTCTCCAACAAGCCACATTACCTTCCGAAAGACCTTCAGCTGGAAACAGAATGTAATCCCATTTATCTCGTAAGAACATTTTGAATTCACGATAATCAATGGATGAATTTTTTTTTTAAACAAACCAACTAAAAGTGCATCCTGATCCTTAACTATTTCCTTTAAATATCGAGAGGCTTCCACTTTCCTAGCCCCTCTACAGTTCCAAAAAATTACGGACATCATTTTTGAATGTTAACGGGATTGCTCCCATTAGCACTTCTTTTTAGAGCTTCTGTTCTTCTGCTTCTAAGCTGAAGATTGCTCTTACAAAGTGAATGAAGTACTTTTTGAAGCTTGAACTTAACAGAACCAGCAGCAGTTGTGTCTTTTAAGGTGGAAGCCATAGGCTCTTCCTGAGTCCCTTTTGTAATCTCACCTTCTTCTTTTTCAACTATGGTTTTATCAACAACCTCTTCAATAGGCATAATATTCACTTCTCCAGTCTCAGAATCTAAAACACTGAACTGATTATCATGAATAATAATTGGCTCCTTTAAGAGGTTCAACAACTTAAATTTTTGTTTATCACAATTCATTTCCATTGAAAGGAAATCATTATCTGTATTTTATACCACTGGATCTGCATTAACATGATCCAAATTAATTATTTTTGACAAACCCGACCTACCATCTTCTATCTTTGTTACCTTATCTTCATTCTTTCCTACAATTGTTATATCTGGAACAGATTCCATAATTGACTTTGTTACACTTTTGCCGATTTGCTAATTTTTAACCACGTAAACAGAGGTAGCTTTTGGATGAGGTCCTTGACCACCTTTATTAGGAGCTAGAAAATAGTTTTCCCATATCTGACATGAATCCATGGGCCATAAGACACCTATTTTTCTTCAATCAGCTTATCAGAAATGTCATTATTATCAATGCTTTGCTTCTGACAATTTGAATTAACTGAATTAACCAATTTTTCCTCCAGTTCACATTCTTCAATCATGTGTCCAATCTTCCCACATTTGAAGCAAAAACTAGAAAATTTTTCATATTCTAATTTTTTAAAGAAACTACATTCCGTTCCTTCTATCCAAATTCCCAACAGAAGTTGCTTGTCTAGAGCCACACATTCACAAACTCTAGCAAATTCCCTTTTGTTCCATTGGAACATATTGCAATCCAAAAACAAGGGAGTACCAACCATAGAAGAAATACGAGTCAAAAGTAAAGAGGTAAGTGGGGCTTATTGGTGAGGACAAACCCTTCAGTGAAGTAGCTGAGAAATCAGCAGTCCACTTATCTAGCCCAACAATATGACCACAAACATACCAAGGACCACCTGATAATACTCCTTCCATAGCTTCCATAGAAGAAAAAGAACATAGTACCCAACCTAGACCAAGGCTGGTTAAGTGATACTTCCCAAGTCTGAGACCATTGCCGGTGCAGCTCATCAGCATTAACATACATCAGAATGCTACTACCAAAAACTTTTACCACAATCGAGTTATGAAACTTTTTAGAATTCTATTTAACAGATGGCTCAAATAGCTTAACATCCTTCCCATCTGCAGAGAGGATGGATTCATCCCTAACAAAATTTATTTTGATATATGGATGTTTCTCCCATGGATCTGCCTCCTATTCTTTAAAAACATTCATCTACTCTTCTTGAGCATTTCAACATTCAGAATGACTACCATTATCCACATTTCCCAAAATAGAGCTTTCTCTAATAATGCCATTTCCAAAACCTTTGACAAATAGATTCATTTTTGAAGACGAAGAAGCTTCAAAATTATTAGATCTATTTATCACTTTAAACTTCTCAATAAGCTTTGGAGTTTTTAACTGAACATCTTCATGAATTTCCTTTTCTTTACTAGCTACCAGAGTAGATTTCTTCACAAAATTATCAACTGGAATTTTAATCACTAAAGGACCAAGCGACCTGGATTTTTGGAGTTGAATTTGTGAAGAATATCTCAATTGATCTATGCGATTATCATGTGGAATAGAAGAGGATGACTTCGGGCCATCAGAAGTGGCCGCTGATGAAGCCACAACCATGAACAGGATGGGCCACCCCAAAACGCATGACCAAACAAAATTGAAAAATAGAACTTTCTCCCACTAGAAATTCTCACAACATTTTTCACAAGAACAGGATCAATCTAAAACATCAACTGCTTGTACTAATGATAGTTCTCGTAGGCTTAACAACTTACATCAAACTTTAAAAAATGATTTAATTTATAATTATTTCTTATTAATTTCAAGCATTTATTATTATTATTTAACAATTTTAAATATTTTAAGTTTTAAACAACCATGATAATTAATGACTCTAAAGTGAGGTTTCAAGTACTAATAAATAAGACCTAATTGTCGTAATTGTATTGCATTTGTTTCCAAATTAAAAGATATAGCAATCACATAAAGTCCATCATTTTGTTATAATTGTATTTAGTAACTTAATTTAAAAAAAAAATCCTAGAAATTAAGGACTTTAAATTTCTTTGAAATATTTAATTAAAAATTCATAGGCTTTTGAATTTAATGCTTTTGTTCCCAACTACATGATGGAGCAACTACATAAAGCTCAAAAGATAGAAGTGACTTAAATTAATCATTTAGCTCAAGGACCATGTTTGTTTAATGAAATTTTTTTTTGTTTCATTTATATTTTTAATATTATTTACAATAAATCATCTAATTGTTTTTTTTTTTAATTTATTTTATTTAATCTAACTTTTATTTAACTTTATTTAATTTTTGTAATTAATTAATTTAATTTAATTTAATTATTAATAAATAATTTTTTTTAATGTTTACTAATATAATTTGTTTTAATAAAATAATTTAATATTTTATTTTATAATTATTTTTAATGATTTTACTTTATTTTTCTATTTTTTATTTCATATTTAAATTTATTATTAATTATTTATTTATGAATCTTTATTCATTTCTTAAATGGTTTGAACAATGTTTGGTTTTTTATTTTTATTTAAGATTATAGAAGTTTGTTATTTTTATAAAAACTATATATATTATATTTATAGTTGAATAAAATTTAGTTTATGTTTGAATGATTTTTATTTATTCCGTTCTAATTTTTATAAAATCAACCAATTAATTGAATTATTTAATTAAAAGAAATTTTGATTGTTTTGATTTTTTGACAAAGTCACCTCCAATCAACCTTAAATTATCACTAGGTGATTATGACTTAAGATGATGTTTTAAAGATTTTGGAGTTATTTGGTATTTAATTAGTATTTGAACTTAATTTATTTTATTATTTATTAAATTTTCTTAGTTTTTAATTAGTTTTGTTTTGAACATTTATGATAACATTTTTATTATTACGAAGTGCTATATTGATTTAGATTTAAATGTAATTTATTTTATATATTTTTATTTATAATAAATTAAGGAAATTCTTAGGTCACTTATTAGAGTTTACTATTTTGTAGACCAAATGAACTCTAAATGGATTGAAATTTAAACCTCAAGTTATTGTTAGCCTAATGCTTAAACCCTAGAAATTGCGGCACGTCAAAGTTCTCCTAAGATTTTTAATAAATTTATATAGTAAATCTAACTACACTTTAGATTTTGTTATTTTGGCTAACGAGACCATATTAGTGGCTAGCTAGCACTCTTAATGTTTGAGAATTGTTAATGTATTTTTAAATTCAGAAGATTTTATTGAAATACATAGTCAGCTATGCTAACTTTGCCCACACATTAACAACTAACATCTCCTAATTAGCAACTTAATAGTGGTAGGACTCTTGGGATTGTAATATTTAACTCACATCCATATAATATAAGATCTGAAGGCTCTAATTATTAACTCAAAATAATGGGAAGGGAGTATTTAATGTAATTCAACCTATCAGAGCCATCAATTCCATTTGAATTAAAAGGAGGCCTCTAATTTTATCTTCCTTCATCAGTTGCATTTTTTAACCATGGAGGGAAATCTCTATAATCTAGAAGCTACACTTAATGAAATACTAAGGAGTTTAATCCCAAAGGATCATTCCTGAGTGAACTTTAAATCTAATTGCCAGGTAGCCTTAGAGTACATGTTCACTTCATAATTTCTTGAGCCTAATTCAATCGACTGGTCCTTAGGAAAAAAACTTCCTTTAGATAACAAAGTTAGTGGAGGTATATTAATGTTTGAGTTTCAGTTGGAGATATCTCTTTAAATGTTAATCCAAGTCCTCGGAACTAAGGATTGGAAGGGAAGGGATGGGAGCTAGAGAATCCTAAAAAATGCTTTATGTAATATAATATAATTAGAATAATAAAACCCTATCACTTAGAAATTAGGAGTATTTTTGGTGTGTAGGAAAATAAATAAACAACAATTTATGCCATGTTATACCACCTTAAGCTACCAATTCTGTTGTGGAAATCCTAATACAATTTGGGCAAGTGTTCTAGAGAGTTTAAAGCACACGGGTAGTTAACTAGGTTGTTAAGAATAATCCATTGTGATTAGCCAACTATTTATTTTTATTTCATCCACCTTGGCCCACTTGTTGTCTTGTGTTCACTAGGAAAGGCGTCTAAATGCTTCAAGTGTCATATGCATGGGTTGGATTATTCAGGTCTGACTAGGTTAAAAAACAATTATAAGATAATTTTATTTAAAAGTCATAAAGTTAGCTACATTTGCTAACCTGGGACAACCATAGGTTTAGTTTTCCATGATTGAATCTATAATATACTAAGCCATAAATAAATTAGGTTTAATCTTACTTTGATTGAAAGTTGGCTTAATGGAATCCCTCTTTTATAAACTTGGGTCAAGTCATGTGTCTATCACAAGTGGGCTCAAAGGTTAAGTTATCTTGGGTTGGTATTTCGCCACCCAATATATAAGGTAAAGGGGCTTAGACCTATGCCAGAAAAATTTAGAATTTGAGGCTTTAGGTTTTGTTTTGTCTACTTAGGTTGACTTGATCAACTTGGCTTGACAAGGCCTTAGTATTGGGAAAAAATGATTCCAAATGTTATTTTGAACTTGTCGGAAATATATTTTGGGTCATACTAAGGTCAAGATATATAGACATTTATCTGAAGTTCATTTAGACCAATTTAGGATTCATTGGGGGTTCCGGTCAACCATTCCCCGAAGATTTAATATTTGGAAGGGCTTAGAGGCTTTGGTCTGGTTAATAATAACTTATATGCATTATTTTGGATTTATGGCTTAATGAATTTAGAATGGTCTAAGTGACCAATCAAGTCAACAAATCCAATTCATGGGTTAAATTGTGTCTAAGCATGATCAAGAATGATTGTAGGGTTCCTAAGGGTCAATCCTAGGGTTTAGGTTGGACGTTATAAGAGGTTTTGTGCATAGGGTAAGGATTTAAGGTTTATGGATTTCCTTGGTCAAAATATATAAATGTAAGTCAACAAAGTTCAACCATAGACTCAAGTGAATTCAAATCATTGCAAAGAAGATTGTGAACATGTTTAGGTCACTTAGAAAGATTTATAAGGATTTTTGAATCTAAATGGAAGTTCATTGGCATTGGAGATAAATATTTGAAGGATTTTTATGCTTAATGGAGGATTTAAGTTCTTGGTTTTAGAAGTCCATAAAACCTTTCAAAATGATTAGTTAAACTCATATAATATATCAAATCAGTATATGGATGATCAAATACAACTCTAATGGCTTTACCTATAATTTTGATCCAATTGAAAATTCCACTAGAAAAGGGAAAGGTTCAAGGGCTTTAAGGTTTGAATTTGAGCATGATTTTAGCAATTGGATGATTGAAACCTAATTGATATTTAAATTGAGTTTAAGTGAGAGTGAATGAAAGAATTAATGATTAACTAAAAATTTTAGGGTTTGAGCTTTTTAATATTCATTAAATGATTGTCAATAATTGAGTGATTGACATACATCGAGAGATTTAGACTCAATGAATAATCTAGGATGACTAAAAGGTTTAAATATACCTTTTTTGAATGATAACCATTAAATTACTAAAGATCATTAATAATTGAATAGTATTTAAAAATGTGAGCTATACTAGCTGCATGATTGAATATTGGAAATTGATTGATGTTGAGTTTCGAATGAAGTCATTTTGAAAGGTTTGACCTTAAATAAAAAAGTGGCTATGAAATGTACCCTAACATGTGCGATGAACTTAAAAATTTGTTAGCAAACTATGGCTATATTATTACCTCCTTCTTGGAATTTACTTATGATACCTTACCTGCTATAATGAAAGGCCTTATTAGGATGGATAAAATTAGTTTTCCCTATGTTAGAATTTAATCCTTTTCATGGTGCTTAGATCTCTATGTGGTGATTTTTCTAAGTTCTTTCTTCTTGTTCCCTATTGATGATTTTAGTATTTTTGTGTGTCTATCTTCTAGATTCTGGTGCCATTTATGGAGCAATTAACTATTACTCCCTAGTGCTTCTTTCTTGATTTCCTCTCCTATCATACCTCCTCTTAACTTTTATCCTACCTTATTAATCTAATAGTGTGTTACAACAGTGATTGCATTTTTTAAACCAAAGATAATACGTTTAGTTGTTGCTAACCTCATCCTTTTATTGGCCCATGGTAAGATTTTTATTTTTAGCTATGGTATCTTCATTTTGTTTCAACCCGAGCTCCTGAGCTTATGTTTTTTATGATAATAAATATCCTTATATCTACTCGTATTTATAATATATATTTATTTGCGTGCATACTAACATTCCAGGAATACTATGCACCATCTAACAAAAATTCAAGCCTCAAGATTGGGTAGAATAGGTTTCGTTACAATGATTTTTGTAATATTCATTGATGTATTATTTATTTCTTCAGTTTAGTCATGTTAGGGTGCATGTTAGCTTTGTGACTATGCACACATAGACTCAATGGGATTGAGATTGAGTAAAAATTAGAAGTTCAAATTTTATAATAATCATACTATATGTTTTATATCATAATGTACAATCAACTCATCTAATTAGTGCTATATTATATGATATATATTATTTAGGATTATATATTACGATCATAAAAAAATAGCCACCAATAATAATTTAGGGAAGATTTTAGATTCAAATTCTTCTCTAATCTTATTGGATGATATACATCATACTGGATGATCTATGACAATCATGTCTAAATTGATCCTATGATTAAGGGACTAACTATTGTTAGATTTCTCAATCAGATCATACATGATGATCTGTGATGATCATACTTGATGACATTTGATATTACATTAGACGATCCCCCCATCCAAGATCAAAACTATAATTTTATTTTAATCATACAGGAGATCATACTTGAAGTATCGAAGACTGTGCGGGACAATATAAAAAATTGCCGCCCATCATCTCATATCGTATTTGAAGATCGATATTGTATCTTGAACTAATTATCTTGGATGATTGTAGAATCATATTAGATGATCTGTATAAATAATTGAACTGATTGTATAGGGTAATATTGATCATACTGGCCGAAAGGGCTATTTTGTACTAATAGTATAGGACAATCCTATGATCGCACTAGACCATCTTTAATAGTAGAATTGATTTTCTAGGGTTTTTTCAAATCCCTATATTTAGAGTTTCTCCAAACATATTTTAAATGTATGTGGTATGCATTGAGTCTTAGTTTTTCATAAGAAAGCTTGAAGGGAGAGATTTGAAAGAGAAAGAGGAAGTTGGTGGAATTCAAGAGGGATAAGATCTTTATAGATTTCAAGGAAGTCTAGACGGGGTTTCACATGGTTGTACATGCAAGCTTGCACCTTAGTACCATTTTATTCAGGGTTTATCTTGAAGGAAATTTTGGGACCAAACTACAATCAGATCATACATGAAGATCTCTTTTGTGTGAAAGGACCCAACTACACCACCACACCATGAAAAGTGAAAGAAATTCTAGGTTCTTTGCCTCACTAGGAGGATGAAAAGGAGTCTAGGTTCTCTGCCTCTCTAGAAGGGTGAAAAGGAGTCAAGCTTCTCTACTCGTGCAAGAAGTACAATCCTCTTTCGCACCCACATTGGTGGAAGAGAGTTTGTAAGGGCTTATTCACCTAGTTTTGGGGGCTAAAGGAGAGTCACTAAAGTGTTTAGTGATATATGTTGAGGGAGTCTCTGGTGAGTTGACGTAGATCAGGTTAACTGAACCATTATAAATCTCTATTTTGTTTTGTTTTTCATTTTATTTTTTCACACTTATTATTTATCTTTTATTTATGTGTTAATTGTGTAATTGAAAATCTTTAATTTTTATTATTAAGAAATTACTTTTCTTCCACATCGAGATATAAAATTATGTATTTGTAGATGTTGAAAAAGCTTTAAAAATGGATATTTTTCTTTCTTTTTAAAGAAGTTTTTAAATCACCAATTCACCCTCCCCCATGTTGGTTAGGCTTGGGACTAGCTTTCTGATGTCTAACAACCATCACAACTCTTAAGTGGTATTAGAGACATATTTAGAGCCATATTCATAAATTAAGTTTTAGAAAACTTTGAAGAATAGTCAATGGTTAATATTTATATTCAAAATACTGTAGATGGATATTCAATCATGCGACCACCTTTATTTAAAAATATTTCTTTTAATTTTTGGAAAATTTGTATTTCTACTTCTTGCAATCAAATGATTATTGAAAGTGTGATATGATTCAAACTAGTTACACTATTCCCTCACATATTGTAGATGAAGTCAAAATTATTATTCCATTTTCTATATGGAGTATAATATAACAAATAAATATTTAGTTAAATGCTAAATGCTTGAATTATTATTTTTGTGCTTCGAATTTTGATGATTATATGAGAATCTCTACATGTATTATTGGAAATGAAATTTGGGATAGAATATGCACTACATAGGAAGTTACTAATGAAGTAAAGTAATCAAAGTTGAATAATTTAAAGCATTATTATGAACTAGGTTGCAAGAAACATTATGAGACTTGTTGAAACTCGTTCACTACGAATTTGGTTGTTAAACCTAAGCATATGTCCCAGCGGCTAACCATGAGGGGGGGGGGGGTGAATTGGTAATTAAAATATAATCCCACTTTTTGATTTTTAAACCAAAAAATAAACTTTAATGAGTTTTGTAGAAAAAGTTTTCAACAACAGTTTTAAAAGTAAAAACACAAAAATAAAAATAGGCAGCAAAAAATTAAAGACTCGAGGTTTATAGTGGTTCGGTTAAAACCAGACCTACATTCACATCATGGAGGCACCCTCTGAGTATTGCACTAATACCAATAGTGACTCTCCTTTTGCACCCACAGTAAGGCAGAGAAACCTTTACAAACACTCTTTCCACCACTACCCGGTGCGGTAGAGAACCGTCGTCCTTTTACACTATCCCCAGTATTGGCAGAGAACTTTCTTCCTTTTACACAATCCTCAGTATTGGTAGTGAACCGTCATATTTTTACACTCTCCCGGTGTAGGCAGAGAACCCTTCAGCTGTTCACACTCTCCAAGTGTGGGCAGGGAACCTTCGACTGTTCACACTCTCCAAATGTGGGCAGAGAATCCATCAGCTGTACACACCCTCCAAGTGTGGGTAAAGAACCCTTCGGCTGTTCAAACTCTCCAAGTGTCGGCAAAGAATTGGATCTCCTTGGCAGATCTTCTCACAAGAATTCTAGAAGAAAGAGAGAAAAGAATGAAGTAATCCCAAACCAAGAATTATGACTCTTACCTTTGAGTACCAAATGAATCGTTCACGCACCAATGGAAAGAAATCTCCTTCAAACACTCTCTCACACTCTCTCCTTGACTCTTCTTTCAGTGGCATGAAGATCAGTAGGTAGAAAGATATTATGAGGCAGTTTAGTTTGTACTATTTTTAGAAAAGACACAAAAAACCATCCAAAAACTACAAACTTTCAAGTCAATACGAATTGGAACATCCCGTACGATCGTGGATCATCCTAAACAATTTTACTTAAATGTGTTGGAAATAAACCTAATGTATATGGGTACGAAATGACTTCGTACACACACATCATCCAGTACGAACTAAATTTGTCCGGTATGAACGGTTATTCAATAGGTCGATTCCCAAAAACTGCAGAACGATACTTAAGTTTTAGAGTCGGATCACTTCGTCCTGGGTTGAATTTAAGGTTCGTCCGGATGAAAGTTTTACAGTGAGAAAATGGTCCGGGATGAATACACTTCGTCCTAGATGATAGTACTCCAGAGAGCAACTCGTTCTGGAATGAATACACTTCATTCTTGAACGAAAATTTTCCAGAGAACATTTCATCCTGGGATGAATACACTTCGTCCTAGACGATCATGACTTAGAAAAGTTTTCTTCAATTCCTGTTCTTTCCATTGCTCTTACAAGGAGATAACTGATTTGATTGTCCCGTACAATCTATGTTTGTCCCGTATGATCAGTACAAATTTCTCAAAATCTCCTAAAGTGTGTGTGTGTGTGTTCACTCAATTACAATCACTCCCTCTCAAATTTAATTCAAAGAAAAATACAAGTTTTTAAATACACAAAGTATCTCATGCTTAATTTGATTTTAAGTCTTGATAGTCTAGAGTTTTATTTTCCTGAAATGTTAGTACACACAAGAGAAAAAACAACTCTTCCAAAAGTGTTAGAAGATAACTATACATAAAACAATAATATTTGAAATCATAAAAACTATACAAGTTGCAAGAATGTAAAACATGCAAATAGCAACTCTCTTAACAATCTCCCACTTTTTAATGATGACAAAACAATTATTGTTTGTATAATTTTCAAATTCAAAAAATCTCCTAAACTCCCCCTGAACTGATGAACATGTGTAAATAAGGAAGCATTTTTAGAAATATATACATACCAAAAAAAACAATCACACACAATGTATACAACAAACACAAAACAAAAAACAAAAACAAAAACGAATAAAAAACAAAACCAAAAAACTCGATACAAATAATTTCTCTCCCTTTTTGACAACAGCAAAAAGTAAAGAAGAAAAAGACTTGAAATGTAAGTAGACATATGAAAATCATTTTATAATTAAATCTTGAAAGTGATTAAAATATGATATACAAATAAAATTAAAATATTAGGCAAATCATATTAATTCATAGAATTTAAGAAGAGATATAACATTGATAATCAAAAGAATATATCAAAAGCATGAGTCAATTTAGACACTAAGATAGAGAAAATCATTACAAAAAAGGATGAATAGAAAATTTGTATATTTCAAATTTCAAAATAGAATATAAATGTATAGCAGATAAATTTGAATTAAGAGATTAAAAGATAATGAAAAGAAATAATTACCACATGTAGCGCTTTGCGCATCTTTTTCAAATTATTGGCACATTTTTTGTGCATCTTTTTACTTTTAGGCTTATTTTGTGCTTCTTTTTCTACTTACAAACCATTGCGCATTCCTTTTGATTTTTGTACATTTGTATATTTTTTCAAGAGTAATTTTGATCTTTCCAAAATCAATAATAAAAAATTTCAAATTTTTTTAGGTGCATAAATATTTATTGATAAGTGAAATATAAAAATAAGGAAACATCATAGTTACAGTAATAATATTATAAATAATGTAGTCTAAATAAGAGACATGAAAATGAAAATTCTATTTATATCAAGTTATAAGCAGAACTTAAATTTAGAAAAAAATAGATTTTCTAATGAATTTAATTTAGACTTGCACTTCAAAGTATAACACTATTAAGATAAAAAATCTAATGATTGTCATAAAGTCTAACACACATTTTAATACAATTAAATCCAAAACATGTGAACATATATTGATATCACTATGAAGATGTTACAATTTAAGGTCAGGATATCAATACATAAACAAAACATCAAAAGTAAAGAAAATACAACAAACTTACTTAAAACACATCTAAAATATAAACTACAAAAAATACATAGAATTAAGTGCAACAATCACTGAGAAAGACCCAAATCTGGTGGAGGAGGAGGAGGTGCAGCACCAAATATGTTAAAGTAAGTACTCATCATAAGCACATTGGTACTGATATCATTCCTCTGACAAAAGAAAATTCATTCATCTGATCCCACATAAAATTCATGTCATGTTGATATTGTGCGGCCTGCTATTGAAGATGATTCTCAATTTGATCAAAACGTTAATCAAAATGAGTCTCTAGGTGATCAAATCTTTGAACCAAATCCTGATAATTTGGTTCATTGGTGGGTGCAAGTGCAGCTTCTAGTTCTTCCTCTGTTTCACTAATGACATGAGTTTTACTTAGTTCTTCTTTAAAGATTGCTCTAAATGATCCGCCATTGTAGTAGAGCGGTTCTTCAAACTCTTGATCAGGATGAACCAAATTGTATTTATTCTCCAGAATGTAGGCAACAAGATGTCCTAAGGCGATGTTCTTCTTTCTCTTATACTCTACATGTCCAATTTCAGACTGCCCATAAAGATAGTCAAGGATAAGTTTGACTTCATCTATAGGTTCTTTAATCATGATCAAGAAGGTCACCATAGAAAGAAGAGGGGTAATGTTGATCATATCACAAGTTTTAGGAATTATGGAAGTTCTAAGGACATGCTGGATGATTCATGCATTACAAACTAGACTGGATACTCTACCCACATGTTCATTCACATTATTTCCTCTAATCACATTATTAAGTTCATACCATGCATAATCTTGAGTGTTGATCAAGAGATGGGCTCTTGTTCCCTCTATCCTTAAATTCAAAAAGGCTCCTAAGTCATTCTTAGTGATTTCAACTTTTTATTTGAAGACAAAGGAACGGATTATAGTGTGGTCAGAATTAAAGGACATGTTGGCGAGGAAGTAGTGGAAGGTTTTCTTATTGTAGAGATAGATGAGGGTAAGGATAAAACCAAACTATGTTGATGATAATAAGTTCATTACCTAAAAGGTAAGTTGTTCTTGGATTAGGATTCTTGAGGGTGTTATCTTCGCTGAGGCAAACTTAGGAAAAGATTCCTTATTTTCTTTGGAAAGGAAGTTTTCAGAGGAATTTCTATGTGATTTCTTCGCCAGAACCTTTTGTCTCTTACTTGAACTCGCCATTTGGAAGAAAATCTATAGTACGGAAGAGATTGAAAGTGAAGTTTTGAGTGTGATTGTTGACTTCAAAAGCCCTTATATTTATTGAAAATGATACGTTCGTACCAGACAAAAAAAATTTTTCTCGTACAAAATTTTCAATTCGTCCTGCACAAAAACATTTTGTATGGACGATCCAATGCGTCAAAATAAAATGGCTTTTCATAATCAACACAACTTATGAAGCATCCTTTCATACAGACTTTTGACCAGACTGATCGTACAGACGAACACGTGTTCGTCCTGGGATGATCAGAACTTATATCATTTTAATGGCAGTTAAAACCGTCCACTCCATCAAACCGACATGTGTTCGTCCGGACGAACCAAAGGTTCGTAAGTACGAAGTTTGTATAAAAAACTACCTTATCTATTCAACCATTTTATTCATTCTTCCCGTCGCTTGAAACACATTTCGTCCTGGATGATCATGACGATCATACAAACGAAGTGATACTAAAACACTAAAAACTGCACTCAAATGATTCAAAATTTGACAGTTTCTCACACTACACAAATCGTCCCGTACGAAAACATTTTGTCTTGGATGATTGTCACTCAAAATTTTCAAATTTTTGAACTCAATCAAAAACTGAAACACAAACACACTAAAAACACAAAATAATGAAGAACACAAATTCTAAGAAAATCACACATGCAAGTTCATAAACACATAAAAACACACAAACAAATTAAATTGTAAACATACATCAATGTTGCAAAAATATTTTTATTTTAGCATTCAAATCAATCACACCAAGCCTTGTTCTTAATGCAACGAAAGTATCAAAGGCTAAAGGTTTTGTAAAAATGTCTGCAAGTTGATTTTCAGTAAAAACATGAGTGAGTTCAATTTCTCCTTTGAATACATGATCCCTTATGAAATAATGCCTTATGTCTATATGTTTGGTTCTTGAATGTTGAATAGGATTTTTAGAAATACAAATAGCACTAGTGTTATCGAAATAAATTGGAATAGTGCCTATAGTTAATCCTAAATCAATCAACTATTGTTTCAACAAAAGTACTTGTGCCACACAACTTCCTAATGCAATGTATTCAGCTTCTACAGTAGATAGGGCTACTGAATTTTGTTTTCTACTAGACCGAGAGACTAGAGAATTTCAAATAAATTGATATGTTCCAGAAGTGCTCTTTCTATCCACTCTACAACCTGCAATGTTAGAATCTGAATAAGCAATTATTTCAAATGAAGAACTAAACTTAGGATACAAGATTCCTAAGTTCTGAGTTCCTAACAGATATCTTAAAATCCTTTTCACTGCTATCAAATGTGGTTCTTTTGGATCTGATTGAAATCTAGCACATAAGCAAACACAAAACATGATATCGGGTCGGCTAGAAGTCAAGTAAAGTAAAGATCTAATTATCCCTCTAAATTTTTTTTTATCAACAGATTTTCCCTTATGGTCCATATTCAACTGAACTGAGGAACTCATTGGTGTACTAACAGGTTTAGCATTGTCCATTTCATACTTTTTAAGGATGTCCTTAACATACTTTGACTGACTAAGAAATATACCTTCCTCAATTTGTTTAATGTTAAATCCTAGAAAGTAACTTAAATCTCCTATTAGACTAATCTCAAATTCACTACTCATTGCTTTAGAAAAATCATCACAAAGATTTTTAATTGAAAAACAAAAAATGATATCATTCACATAAATTTGAACAAAGAGTATATCCTTCCACATTTCTTTAAAAAGAGAGTTGTATCCACACTTCCTTTTTCAAAAGATCTTTCTAGTAAGAAGGTGCTCAACCTCTCATACCAAGCCCTAGGTGTCTGTTTCAATCCATATAATGTCTTTTTCAACTTGAAAACATGATTTGGATATTTAGAATTTTCAAAACCTGGTGGTTGTTTTACAAAAATATCTTCTTGAATTACCCCATTTAAAAAGGCATTTTTTACATCCATTTGATATAATTTGATTCATCTAAAAAAGGCAAAAGCTAGCAAAACCCTAATTGCTTCAAGTCTAGAAACAGGGGCAAAAGTCTCCTCAAAATCAGTCCCTTCAATCTGATTATACCCCTTAGCAACTAATCTAGCCTTATTTCTAATAACTACTCCTGAGTCATTTATTTTGTTTTTGAATACCCACTTAGTTCAAACTGCACTTTGATCCTTTGGCCTTATAGTTAATTTACAAACTTTATTTCTTACAAATTGATTCAACTCTTCTTGCATGGCCAAAATCCAAAATTCACCCCAAAGTCCTTAATCAATATTTGTTGGCTTTATAGTTGAAATGAAGGTAGAATGATTGATTTCTTTGTTTAATTCATGCCTAGTCCTTACACCCTCACTTGGTTTACCTATAATCAATTCCCTTGGGTGGTTTTTAGAATATCTCAAATCTCTAGGCAAAGGATTTTCTATATCTAAATTTTCTTCCACATTTTCTTCCAAATTTATTTTAACAATATTTTGGGAGTTAATCTCAATCTCATCTTCTACAATATTTGGCTCTTCCATATTTCTAGATTCATCAAATGCAATATGTGTGGTCTCCTCAATTACCAAAGTTCTTCTATTGAATACTCAATAAGATTTTCCAACACTTGAGTATCTAGCAAAAATTCCTTCATCAGCTTTTGGATCAAACTTTTCTAAGGGAAAATTATGAATGAACACTTTGCAACCAAAAATATGCAAATGCGAAAAATTAGGTGTTCTTCCTTTTATCAACTCACATGGTGTTTTATTTAGTTTAAATCTCACATTCACCCTATTTAGAACATAACATGCATTGCTAACCACCTCAACCCAAAAATATTTAGGAAGTGAGTATTCTACCAACAATGCTCGGGCGGCTTCTATTAATGTTCTGTTTTTCCTTTCGACTACCCCATTCCGCTGAAGGGTTCTAGGTGCAAAAAAAAATTGATCAATTCCTTTCTCCTTACAAAATTCCTCAAATTTCTCATTTTCAAATTCTCCTCCATGATCACTTTGAATATAAATAATTTCACACCCAAGTTTTCTTTGAATCCAAGTTGAAAAGTTTTAATTTCCTCAAATGATTCACTCTTATGAAATAGAAATCTAACACATGTGAATCTTGAGTAATCATCCATAATTAAAAATCCTTATACCTTCCCTCCTAGACTCACAGTTCCAACTGGTCCAAAAAGATCCATATGCAAAATCTCTAATGGTTTACTAGTTCTAAGATTCTTATTAGACTGAAAAGTGGACTTCACTTCCTTTCCTAATTAACATGCATCACAAAGGTGGTCCTTAGTAAAGTAGTTTTTGTATACCTATCACTAAATTCTTTTGGGTAATCCTTCTAAGGTTTTTCATGCTAGAGTAATAAAGTATCCTATGCCAAAGCCATGACTCACCAGATACAGTTTTTAAACAAAAAGTTGTAGGAGATTGAATATAATTCAAGTCTAGCATATAAGCATTATTTACCCTTTACCATTCAAAAACATCTTTACCATTTAGGCTTATTATGCAGCTAGTAGAAAAATATTTCACACAACATTCTTAATCACATAGCTAGCTTATACTTCACATGTTATGCTTTAAGCCTTCTACTAAAAACACATTCTCAAAGAAAAAATTATTAAGATTTCCAATCATACCTGATCCAACCACCTTTCTTATGGTGTTATCTCCAAGTGTAACCTTGCCTCCAATCCTGACTTCCAATGATAAGAATTGTGCAATATCTCCAGTTATATGATTTGAACATCCACTGTCCAGGTACCATATGTTCTCACGAGGTCTTATGTGAGAGCGACCCTGCAAAATTATCAAACGTTAAACCTGGGAACCCAAACAAGTTTAGGTTTTCTTCTGGTAATTTATAATCAAATACATGTATGATATATCTAGATTTATGTATCTTAGGTCTCCACACCAAATAAGTTTTTATCTTCAAAGTATAGGTGTGAGCTATATGTCCAAACAATCCATAATTATTACATTTTACTTTGGAAATGGTTTCCTAGGTCTTCTAACATTCATCTGTCTATTCAGGGATAGCATAAACTTAGGATACATAATAGGATTAGTAAAATCTTCAAGTTTAGGAGGTATCCTATTATCCTCAAGGGCTTTTATCGTTAATTTGTAAAATGAATTCATATCTTCCAAAACTTGATTTGTATAATTTGATCTATAAATTTTGCTCTGCGATTCATGCTTAAAATTTTTAATATCTTTTTCAAGTTCAGCATAGGATGATTTTAAATTTTTATGTTTTTTTTTCAAGTCATCAAACTCATCAAGTAATTTCATGTGGTTGTCATCAATTAAAGCATGATCTTTCTTAAGGATTTCATGTTCCTATTGTAATTCTTCAAACTCTAAACTTAGATTAGCATGCTTTTCTTCATTTTTCTATATGCATCATGCAAGTGTTCAGTAACTTAAAAAAGTTCATCATAGGTTAAGTCACATGCATCTTCTTGATTTGACTGATCAAGATTGTCAGCCATTAAGCACAGATTAGTGACTTCCTCTTCCTTCTCAGTTTCTGATGAATCTGAAGCTGAGTCCGCCCAGAAAGCTCTTTGAAACTTCTTCTTGCCCTTCTTTGCAATTGGTTTTACCTCAACCTTTTCTTTACTAGGACTGGATTTGAGTTTTGGGCATTCAGTCTTGATATGACTAGGTTTCTTGCACTCATAGCAAATCACATCATTTGAAACCGTGGTATTTCTATTAAATTTACCTCTATTACAATGCTGGCATCTCTTCTGCTTCCTCTTTAGAAAGCTTTTGAATTGTCTAGTCATCAATGCGATGTCGTCTTCATCCTCAGGTTGTGAGTGTTCAGTCTCAGACTCTTCCACTTTTAGTGCTATATTTTTCACCCTTCGTGGTTCACCTGCATCAATCTTTCTTTGGCTAACTCCTTGCTCGCAAGCAATTAGCAAACCAAGAAGATTGTTAATAGATTAAATATTTAGATCTTTAGACTCTGTAATTACAGTAATTTTAGCATCATAAGCAGTAGGAAAACAACGAAGAATTTTATTAACCATTTTAGCATTCGTTAGTCCCCTACCTAGTGCATGCAAAGAGGTGACTATTTGTGTGAATATTGTGTACATATCGGAAATGGATTCATTTGGTTTCATGTGAAATCGTTCATAATCATGCAATAAGATATTAAGTTTAGATTGATTAACCTCATTAGTCCCCTCATAAGTTATACAAAGTCTATCCCATATGTCCTTTTCACTTTTCCTAGTGGAAATCCGCATGTAGTCTTCTAATTTAAAAGCACAAAGAAAACTATTCAAGCATTTGGCAATTAGTTGTGCTAAGTCACGTTCTTCTACTATCAAGTTTGAAAAAGGTGTTTCAACTCTAACTCCATTAACTAATCTACTTGGTTTTGTATACCCTTCCAGAACTAAGTTCCACATACGATAATCAAGTGACTGGAAAAATGTAGAAATGCATGTTTTCCAAAAATCAAAAGGTATATTGTCGAACAGTGGAGGTCTAGTTATATAGTAACCCTTGGGTGTATTTTAATTTCCAAATGTAGCCATCTACGTTAATAGAAAAGTAGTCTAAACTTATGATTTTGAAACAGAGCTATGATACCACTTGTTGAAGCTCGTTCACTATGAATTAGGTTGTTAAACCTAAGCTTATGTCCCAGCAGCTAACTATGAGGGGGGGGGGGGGGTGAAATTGTAATTAAAAATTAATCCCTCTTTTTAATTTTTAAACTAAAAAATAAACTTTAATGAGTTTTATAAAAAACATTTTTCAACCACAGTTTTGAAAGTAAAAACATAAAAATAAAAAAGGCAGCAGAAAAATAAAGACACGAGGTTTATAGTGGTTAGGTCAAAACCAAACCTACATCCATGCCCCAGAGGCACCCTCCAAGTATTGCACTAATACCAATAGTGAGTCTACTTTTTCACCCACAGCAAGGCGGAGAAGACTTTACAAACACCCTTTCCACCACTACCCGGTGCGGCAAAGAACCGTCATCCTTTTACACTATCCTAAGTGTTGGCAGAGAACCTTCATCCTTTTATACTATCCTCAGTGTTGGCAGAGAACCATCATCATTTTACACTCTCTCGGTGTAGGCAAAGAACCCTTCATCTGTTCACACTCTCCAAGTATGGGAAGAGAACCTTTCGAATGTTCACATTCTCCAAATATGGGCAGAGAACCCTTCAACTGTTCACACTCTCCAAGTGTGGGCAAAGAACCCTTTGACTGTTCAAACTCTTTAAGTGTCGGCAGAGAATCAGATCTCCTTGACAGATCTTCTCATAAGAATTCTAGAAGGAAGAGAGAAAAGAGTAAAGTAATCGCAAACCAAGAATTAAGACTCTTACCTTTGAGTACCAAGTGAAACCTTCACGCTCCAATGGCTTGAAATCTCCTTCAAACACTCTCTCACACTCTCTCCTTGACTCTTCATTCAATTGGCACGAAGATCAGTAGGCAAAAAGATATTATATGGCAGTTTAGTTTGGACTATTTATAGGAAAGATACAAAAAACTATCCAAAAACTTTAAATTTTCAAGTCAATACGAATTGGATCATCCCGTACGATCGTGGATCATCCTAGACGATTTTACTTAAATGCGTTGGAAATGAACCTAAAGTATATGGGTACAAAATGACTTCGTACACACACATCATCCCGTACAAACTAAGTTCGTCCGATACGAACGATTATTCCATTAGTTGGTTCCCAAAAACTGTAGAATGTCACTTAATTTTCAGAGTCGGTTCACTTCATCCTGGAACGAATTTGAGGTTGGTCCGGATGAAAGTTTTAAATAGAGAAAATCATCGCGGGATGAATACACTTTGTCCTGGACGATAGTACTCCAGAGAGCAACTCGTCCTGGAACGAATACACATCATTCTTGAACAAAAATTTTCCAGAGGACATTTCATCCTAGGATGAATACACTTCGCTCTGGACGATCTGGACTTAGAAAAATTTTCTTCAATTCCTGTTCGTTCCATTTCTCTTACGAGGAGATAACTGACTTGATCATTCTGTATGAACTATGTTTGTCTCCTACGATCAGTACAAATTTCTCAAAATCTCCTAAAGTGTGCGTGTGTATTCACTCAATTACAATCACTCCCTCTCAAATTTAATTCAAAGAAAAATATAAGTTTTTAAATACACAAATTATCTCAAGCTGAATTTGATTTGAAGTCTTGGTAGTCTGGAGTTTGATTTTCCTGAAATGTTAGTACACAAGAGGAAAAACAACTCTTCCAAAAAGTGTTAGGAGATAACTATATATAAAACAATAATATTTGAAATCAACAAAACTATACAAGTTGCAAGAATGTAAAACATGTAAATAGCAACTCTCTTATCAAGACTATCATAGAATTATGACTTTATTATATGCTCCAGGTAAAGAAAATTCAAACTTTGAAAAGGTCAGTAAAATTTTATATTACCTAACTGATAAATTTCATGTTAATGTTAATTATGAATTAAAAGACTTGAATAATTATTTTATTGATAATCTGATTGGCCCAATAGAAAAGTGTGAGTCAAATGCTTTCTGATTTTTTTTTTTTTTATGGAATGCATATATTAAAATTTTTGTAAAAAGAGATATGTACAATAAAGTAAGTGATTGCTTCACAATCACAGTCCTCCTTGAGAAACAAAATAAATCTCGGAGTAACCTTATTACAACTGAGATTATCCCAAAAGAAATCTAAGGAGCAAGAATAATTTGCATAAAAATATGCTAATTTATTGTTATTTCTATGGATAAAGTGGAAGAGAACCTGATTGAACTCTGAAAGAAAGGAGAAGTCCAAATTGCCAAGGTCTTCTTCATAACCTTCCTGCATATTAAAGATTTTATTGAAAAAATCTATAATATTTTTATTGACACCTTCTATAATGATTGCTTTGTGATTCAAGTGAAACTATTATGCTAAAAAGCTGAAGACATGGATGAAAGTCGCTTAGAAGATGATGAGATAGAGGAGTTAGAATCAATAACAAACAAATAGGAAAGTCTACTAAGCATAATCATAAGCAAAATAAAAAGTGGAATAAAGGTAAAAATGTTAAGAATGTTAATATTCCTCTGATGTTATTTATTTTAGGTGTAGGAAGCTCCAACATATGAAAAATTAGTGCTCCAATTTAAAATCACTTCCTGTAAAAGAAATTGGTAAAAATAAGCAAATAGTAATAAGGGCAAATAAAATAAATAAAAGATCTCCATGACAGATCTAACTTCTGAATCATCAGATAATGAGTAAGATAATGAGGTATAAAGTTTTGTTTGTATGCTTATCTATTTTATAATAATTTATGTGTGTATGTTCTTTGTTTTTTTTTTATTTAACGTAAATATTTTTTTTGTTTTTTATATTGTTTTAGTGGTTTTATTTTATAGTAAGATACGTATGTTTGTAATTTTTTATTTTATGTTTTTGTTTGTTTTTTTAGAGCACTCTCTGATCAACACATACAAATCACATCTCATATTTATTTGCATAAGAGAATCAAATCACTTCTCTCTAATCATATTTCTTCTTAAAATGAAAAATATACCTCTTTTTTTTGTAAGTGATTATTAACTTCCCTAAAATAGCTAAAGGAAGAAAATTTAATGATTATCCCTCTTCCTGTAACTCCAATAATGGTGTTATTTCTTTTTGAAAAAAAAATATTTCAAATTAAAAATTGGATCAAGAAATAAAAATTAGTTTCATCTTCATATAGTTCTCTATCTCATTTGAAAATTTTTTGTAAATAAATGAATCTATTTCATATTTTCTTACTCAAGCTATATGTCAATATCAGACGGATCACATTTTAATTTGTGGTTTACTCTTCCGTATAAAAGAGAGTAAGTTCCTCTTCTCTTATATTTTAAATATAATCTTACAAATGAGAATCCTTAAAGACTTTAAAAAGAAGAAGTACGCAAAAAGTTAAAAGATGCATAAAATGAGCTCAAAATAAAAAGATGCACATTATCCACCAAAAAAAACAAAATGCATAAAGTGTATTAAAAAATTAAAAAATGTACAAAGTGCACCAAAACTTGATAAGGAGACACAAACTAAGCCCATAATAAGTTAGCTTCTCTTCCTATCATGTCTTTAAATCTTAGACAAATTCATGTGCAAATTAATATCGTCCACACTTAAGTTTGAAAATCATAATTTTAGGTTCATCACTTTTCATTATTATTCTCTTAAGATATATTTTTCAAAAGAAGTTTTAAAAGGTCAAATTTCCTTTCTAATTTATTTTCTAAATAAATTTTTTATTTAAAAAGGACTTTAATTAGTAAGGAGCCTAAGCTAGGGTAGATAAAATTTAAATTTCTGACATTCCTATATTTTAGTGAAGTTAATTCATTTCAACAATGATCGTACTGGATGAACTTTAATATTTTATGGGATGATCCCCCATCGTCAAAGATGAAAACTATAAATTTCTTCTAATCATATATGAGATCATACTAGATGTCCTGAGGAATGTGTGGGATAATATATAAATTATCGCCCATCATCGCATATCATACTAGACAATCAATACAATATCTTGAACTAATCATCCTGGATAATCGCATAACCATACTAACAATTTGTATAAATACTTAAACTAATAATATAGGGCAATACTGATTGTAATGGATGAAAGGCCTATTTTATTCTAATCGTACAGAATGATCTCAGGATTATATTATATGATCTTTAATGGGAGAATTAAATTTTTAAGATTTTTAAAAGCCCTATATTAAAGATTTCTTCAAAGAAATTGTAAGTTTCTTTGGCATGCATTGAGTCTTACTTTTTCTAGAGAAAACTTAAAATAGAGATTTGAAACGGATGGAGGAAAGGGTGAAGTTTTAGAGGGAGACAATCCTTATGGGTTTCAAGGGAGTATGGAGGGGGTTTCACACATTTTCTCTATTAAGGTTGCAACTTATAACCATTATATTAAAGGTTTCTCATGTGACAAGTTTTGGGAAGAAGAAGATCTCTTTGGTGTTAAAGGACCCGGCTACTCCACCATACTAAAGAAGGTGAAAGTGATTCTAGGTTCCCTGCCTTTCCATGATGGTAAAAAGAGTCAAGGCTCTCTACCTTACTAGGAGGGTGAAATGTAAAAGTTTGTTAGAGATGTTAAGACATTAAGATGTAGCCTAAGGTTAACCAAGGGGGGGGAGGGGTTGGCATTTTAAAAATTTCTCAATCAAAACAGAAACTCAAACCAAATCAAAATTCATCACAAATAAAATCAAAGTGCGGAAATTAAATGTAAAAAGTAGTAATAAAGAACATAGAAATTCATAGTGTTTCGGTCAACTTGACCTACATCCACTCCTTGGAGCCTCTCCTCCGGATATTGCACTAAATTAAGTGACTCTTGTAGAGAGAGTTGTTATTTCCATGTTTAACATTCTTGCAACTTGTATTATTTTGATGATTTTAAATATTATTGTATTATATATATCTCCTAACACTTTTTGGAATATTTGTTTTTGCTCTAGTGTGTACTAACATTTCATGAAAAATCAACTCCAAGCGATGAAGACTTCAAATTATTTATTTGTAAATTATAAGTTTTTAAATGAGAGGGAGAGATTGTAATTGAGTAAAAAATCACAACACACACTCTTGGGGGACATTTTTTGTGAACTGATCATACGGGACTAACCTGGTTCGTACGGGACGATCATGTCAATTAACCCCTACGGAGCAATGGATCGAACAGGCGGGTAGAAAATTTTCTAAGTCCTAATCGTCTAGGATGAATTTTGTATTCGTCCCGAGACAAACATCTCTGGATTGTTACCTTGCACTATTCATCCAGACGAAAAGCATGGTTCGTACCAGGACAAAACTCTCTGTATGAGATCATACAGGACGAAATAAACCTTCATCCCTGGACAAAACTCTCTGTATGAGATCGTACAGGATGAAATGAACCTTCATCCCTGGACGAAACTCTCTGTATAAAATTGTCCCAAGATGAAACATGTTCATCGTAGGATGAAACTGAACCGACTTACCTCAGTCGGCTACGTCCTGTAGAATTTTGGAAACCGATCTATGTAATAACCATTTCAGACCAGACAAACTTAGTTCGTACGGGACGATGAGCGTGTACGAACATAGTTTGTACCAATATACATTAGGATCATTTTCGACACTTTAAGTAAAATCGTCCAAGATGATCCACGATCATGTGGGACGATCCACTGCGTATAGAATTGAAAACTTGCAGTTTTTGGATAGTTTTTCTTGTCTTTTGTATATATAGTCCAAATTAGACTGCCACCTAATCTTTTTGCTCATTGATCTACGTGCCAATTGGAAGAAGAGTAAAGGAGAGAGTGAGAGAGAGCATTCAAAGAAGGATTTCTACCACTGGAGCGTGAAGGCTTCGCTTGGTGTTCAAAGGTAAGATTTCCTACTTATGATTTGAGATTACTTCACTCTTTTTCTTTCTTCCTTCTAGGTTTCTTGTGAAGAGATCTGTCAAGGAGATCCGATTCTCTGCCGACACTTAGAGAGTGTGAACAGACGAAGGGTTCTCTGCCCACACTAGGAGAGTGTGAAAGGACGAAGGGTTCTCTGCCCAAACTAGGAGAGTGTAAAAGGATGAAGGGTTCTCTGCCCATACTAGGAGAGTGTGAAAGGATGAAGGGTTCTCTGCCCACACTAGGAGAGTGTAAAAGGAGGAAGGGTTCTCTGCCCACACTAGGAGAGTGTGAAAGGATGATGGGTTCTCTGCCCACACTAGGAGAGTGTGAAAGGACGAAGGGTCTCTGCCCACACTAGGAGAATGTGAAAGGACGAAGAATTCTCTGCCCACACTAGGAGAGTGTGAAAGGATGAAGGGTTCTCTTCCCACAATAGGAGAGTGTGAAAGGACGATGGTTCTATACCGCACCGGGTTGTGGTGAAAAGAGTGTTTGTAAAGGCTTCTCCGCCTTACTGTGGGTGCAAAAGGAGAGACACTATTGGTATTAGTGCAATACTCAGAGGATGCCTTTGAGGAGTGGATGCAGATCTGGTTTAGACCGAACCACTATAAATCATGTGTCTTTTATTTTACTACTTTTTGTTTTATTCATTTTTTTGTTTAAAAAATTATGGTTGAAAAACTTTTTATAAAAATTCATTAAAGTTTAATTTCAGTTCAATTTACCAAAAGAGGTATATTTATTAAAATACTAATTCACCCCCCCTCTTGGTAGCTTTGGGATATTAACTTAGGTTTAACAACCTATTCACTAGACTCAACAAGTGGTATTAGAGCTTTATTTCAAAATCACAAGTTTAAACTACATTTTGATTAACGTAGATGGCTACATTTGGAAACCGAAATACACCTGAAGGTTACTCTATTACTAGACCTCCTCTGTTTGACAATATACCTTTTGATTTTTGGAAAACATGCATGTTTACTTTCTTACAGTCACTTGATTATCGTATGTGGATATTAGTCCAAGAAGGTTATACAAAACCAACTAGATTAGTTGATGGAGTTAGGGTAGAAACACCTTTTGTAGATTGGACTATAGAAGAACGTGACTTAGCACAACTAAATGCTAAATATTTAAATAGTTTCTTTTGTGCTTTAAAATCTGAAGACTACATGCGGTTTTCCACTTGTAAAAGTGGAAAGGACATATGGGATAGACTTTGTATAACTTATGAGGGGACTAATGAGGTTAATCAATCAAGACTTAATATCTTGTTACATGATTATGAATTATTTCGCAAGAAACCAAATGAATCCATTTCTGATATGTAGACAAGATTCACACAAATTGTCACCTCTTTGTATGCACTAGGTAGGGAACTAATGAATGCTGAAATGGTAAATAAGATTATTCATTGTTTACCTACTGCTTATGATGCAAAAATTATTGCAATTATTGAGTTTAAAGATCTAAACATTTATTATATTGACAATCTTCCTCTTTCACTCATTGCTTAAGAGCAAGGGGTTAGTCAAAGAAAGATTGATGCAGGTAAACCACGAAAAGAGAAGAATATAGCACTAAAAGTGGAAGAGTCTGACAGTGAACACTCACAACCTGAGGATGAAGATGATATTGCATTGATGACTAGTCAATTCAGAAGCTTTCTGAAAAGGAAGCAGAAGAGACGCCAGCAATCGAATAGAGGTAAATTTAACAGAAATGACAAGGTTTCTAAAGAAGTGATTTATTATGAATGCAAGAAACCAGGTCATATAAAGACTGATTGCCCAAAACTCAAAGCCACTCCTAGCAAGAAGAAGGTAGAGGAGAAACCAACTGTAAAGAAGGGCGAGAAGAAGTTTCAAAGAGCTTTTTGGGCGGACTTAGCTTCAGATTCATCAGAGACTGAAAAGGAAGAAGAAGTCATCAATCTTTGCTTGATGGCAGATAATATAGATCAATCAGATCAAGAAGAGGTATGTGACTTAAGTTACGATGAATTATTTGAAGTTTCTGAACACATGCATGATGCATATAGGAAAATGAAAAAGATGCATGCTAGTGTAAGTCTAGAATTGGAAGAACTTAAGAAAGAATATGAAATCCTTAGGAAAGATCATGCTTTAATAGATGATAACCACATGAAATTACTTGACGAATATGATGGCCTGAATAAGAATCATGAGATTTTAAAATCATCATATGCTGATCTTGAAAAAGAATTTAAAAAATTTAAGGATGAGTCAGAGAGAAAAATATATCGAATCAATTATACAAATAGAATCTTGGAAGATATGAATTCATTTTATAAGCTGAAAATGAAAGCTCTCGAGGATAATAGGATACCACCCAAAATTGAAGATTTTACAAATCCTAAATTTTATCCTAAATATATTGAATCCCTTAGAAGACAAACAAATGGTAGAAGACTTAGGAATACTTTTCCTAATGTCAAATATAATAATTATGGATTATTTGGACATATAGCACACACCTGTACTTTGAAGATGAAATCTGATTTGGTGTGGAGACCTAAGATGCATAAACCTAGACATATCATACATGCATCTGATTATAAATTGCTAAAAAGAGAACCTAAACTTGTTTGGGTTCCTAGGTCTAACATTTGATATTTTTGCAGGGTCGCTCTCACACAAGACCTCGTGGGAGCATATGGTACCTGGACAGCAGATGTTCAAAGCATATGACTAGAGATACTGCTCATTTCATAACGCTGAAAGCCAGGAGTGGAGGCAAGGTTACACTTGGAGATAATACCACAAAGAAGGTTGTTGGATCAGGTATGATTGGAAACTTGAAAAACTTTTTTATAGACAATGTATTATTGGTTGAAGGATTAAAGCATAATTTGTTAAGTATAAGTCAGCTATATGATAAGGGTTATAGTGTAAAATTTTTTCCTACTAGCTGCATATTAAGAATAAATGATTAAGATGTGTTGAATGGAAAAAGGGTAAACAATATTTATATGCTAGATTTAAATTGCATTCATACTCCTACTGCCTTTTGTTTAAAAACTATTTCTGATGAGTAATGGCTTTGGCATAGGAGACTTTGTCATTCTAGCATGAAAAACCTTATAAAGATTACCCAAAAGAATTTAATGAGAGGTATACCAAAATAAGACTTTAATAAGGACCGCCTTTGTGATGCATTTCAATTAGGTAAGCAAGTGAAATCCTCTTTTCAATCTAATAAGGATCTTAGGACTAGTAAACCTTTCAAAATCTTATACATGGATCTTTTTGGACCTGTTGGAACTGTAAGTCTAGGAGGGAAGGTATACGGATTTATTATAGTGGATGATTACTCGAGATTCACTTGGGTTAGATTTCTATTTCAGAAGAGCGAATCATTTGAGGAATTTAGAAATTTTTTTATTTGGATTCAAAGGAAATTAGGGTGTGAAATTATTTCTATACAATGTGATCATAGATGAGAATTTAAGAATGAGAGATTTGAAATTTTGGTAAAGAGAAAGGAATTGATCATAATTTTTCTGCACTAGAACCTCTCAGTAAAATGGGGTAGTCGAAAGGAAAAATAGAACATTAATAGAAGCCGCCCGAGCAATATTTGCAGAATACTCACTTCCTAAATATTTTTGGGCTGAGGCGGTTAGCACTGTATGATATGTTCTGAATAGGGTGAATGTGAGATCCAATTTAAATAAAATACCCTATGAATTGCTAAAAGGGAGAACACCTAATTTGTCATATTTGCATATTTTTGGTTGTAAGGTGTTTATTCATAATAATAGAAAATTTGCCTTAGGAAAATTTGATCCAAAATCAGATGAAGGAATTTTTGTTGGATATTCAAGTGTTGGAAAATCTTATAGGGTATTCAACAAAAAAACTTTGGTCATTGAAGAGACCACACATATTATATTTGATAAATCTGGAAATTTAAAAGAGACAAATGTTATTGAAGATGAGATTGAGGATAACTCCCAAAAGATTGATAGAATAAACTTGGAAGAAAATATTGAAGAGAATTTAGAGATAGAAAACCCTTTGCCTAGAGATTTGAGATTTTCTAAAAATCACCCAAGGGAATTGATTATAGGTGAACCTAGTGAGAGTGTTAGAACTAGGTGTGGATTAAATAAGAAAGCCAGTCATTCAGCCTTTATTTCAATAATAGAACCCACTAATATTGATCAAGCACTTTTTGATGAATTTTGGATATTAGCCATGTAAGAAGAGTTGAATCAATTTGTAAGGAATAAAGTTTGGGAGTTAACTTCAAGGCCAAAAGATCAAAGCATAGTTGGAACTAAGTGGGTATTCAAAAATAAAATGAATGACTCAGGAATAGTCATTAGAAATAAGGCTAGATTAGTTGCTAAGGGGTATAATCAGATTGAAGGAATTGATTTTGAGGATACTTTTTCCCCTGTAGCTTGACTTGAAACAATTAGGGTTTTGTTAGCATTTGCTTGTTTTAAAGGTTTCAAATTGTTTCAAATGTATGTGAAAAGTGCCTTTTTAAATAAGGTAATTAAAGAGGATGTCTTTGTAGAACAACCTCCAGGTTTTAAAAATTCTAAATACTCAAATCATGTTTTCAAGTTGAAATAGACATTATATGGATTAAAATAGGCACGTAGGGCTTAGTATGAGAGGTTAAGCACCTTCCTACTTGAAAGATCTTTTAAAAAAGGAAGTGTGGATACAACTCTCTTTTTAAAGAAATTTGAAAAGGATATACTCATTGTTCAAATTTATGTGGATGATATTATTTTTGGATCTTCAAATAAAAATCTTTGTAATAAATTTTCTAAAATAATGAGTAGTGAATTTGAGATGAGTCTAAAGTGAGACTTAAATTACTTTCTAGGCTTTAGTATTAAGCAACTTGAGGAAGGTATATTTCTTAGTCAATCTAAATATGTTAAGGACATCCTCAAAAAATATGAAATGGACAATGCTAAACGTGTTAGTACACCAATGTGTCCCTCAGTTCAGTTGGATAAGGACCTTAAGGGAAAATTTGTTGATCAAAAGAAATTTAGAGGGATTATTGGATCTTTACTTTACTTGACTGCAAGCCGACCAGATATAATGTTTAGTGTTTGCTTGTGTGCTAGATTTCAATCTGTTCCAAAAGAATCACATTTGACAGCAGTGAAAAGGATTTTAAGATACTTACTAGGAACTCAGAACTTAGGAATTTGGAATCCAAAGTTTAGCTCTTCATTTGATATTATTGGTTGTTCAGACTCTAATTTTGTAGGTTGTTGGGTGGATAGGAAAAGCACTTCTGGAACATATCAATTTATTGGAAATTCATTAGTTTCATGGTCTAGTAGAAAACAAAATTTAGTGGTCTTATCTACTACAGAAGCAGAATACATTGCACTAGAAAGTTGTGTGGCACAAGTACTTTGGTTAAAATAATAGTTGATTGATTTAGGATTAACTATAGGCACTATACAAATTTATTGTGATAATTCTAGTGCTATTTGCATTTCAAAAAATCCTATTCAACATTCAAGAACCAAACACATTGACATAAGACATTATTTCATAAGGGATCATGTATCCAATAGAGAAATTGAACTTACTCATGTTTCAACAGAAAATCAACTTGCAGACATTTTTACAAAACCTTTAGCCTTTGATACTTTTAATACATTAAGACTTAGGCTTGGAGTGATTGATTTAAATGCTTAGATAAAGTTGTTTTTCTGCAACATTGATATTTTGTTTCTGTTTTTGTGTTCATTGTATTTTTTAGTTTGTTTTTGTGATATTTTCTTCTTAAAAAGGTCTGTATTTAAGTTTGTCATGTTTGTTTTTATTCGTTTTTATTTTGAGAGTGAAAATGTAAATTTGTGCTCATCATCGTCCGGGACAAAAATTATTCGTACGGGATGATGTGTGTAAAATGACAAACTGTATGATTTCGAACCGTCTTAAGAGCTGTTTTTAATGTAGTTCATCTGTATGATCGTCACGATCATCCGGGACGAAATATTTTTCAAACGATGGGACAAATGAATGCAGCAGTTGAATGGATAAGAAAGTTTTTATTATGAACTTCATCTGTACGACCCTTTGGTTTGTCCAGACGAACACATGTTGGTTCATAGCGGGGGACAATTTTTAACTGTCATTAAAACGAGTTAAATTTCTGATTGTCCGTACGAACACATGTTCATCTGTATGATCGTTTTGGTCAAAAGCCTACACGAAAGTACGCTTCAAAAATTGTGTGTTTACGAAAAGTCATTATTTTTTAAACTCATTCGTTCGTCCATACGAAATATTTTCGTACGGGACGAATAAAATTTCGTTTGGTACGAATAGCCATTCTTCTTTAAACTAACAAAAGTTTTTTACTAAACATTCACTTTCACACATCTCTTTCAAACCTTTCCTCTCTTCAATTCTTTCAATGGATAGTTCTAGCAAGCGCCAAAAGACCTTGGCTAAGGATCCTCCAAGAAATACATCCAAAAACTTCCTTTTAAGAGCCAATGACGAATCCTTTGATAGGTTTGTCTCTGCAAAAATCACCCCATCTAGAGTTCTCCTACATGATCAATTAACCTTTAAAATAATGCACTTGTTTGCCTCTACTCAATTTGGTTTAATCCTCACTTTAGTACACTTCTACAATAGAGAAACCTTTCACTATTTCTTGGCAAACATGCCATTCAACTCCGACCATTCTATCATCAGTTCTTTTGTTTTCAAAAAGAAAGTTGAAATCACCAAGGATGACTTTGGTATCTTCCTAAACTTAAGGACTGAAGGTTTAAGAGCACACACCTTAACCACCACAAATTTTTATTGGACTAAAGTTAATCGTGTGATTAGAGGAATAAGAGTTAAGGATCATTTGCCTAAAGTATCAACTTTTTTGCTTGATGCCTGTATCATCCAACACGTACTAAGAACTTCCATTATTCCTAAAGCTGGTGATAGAGTCAACATCACTCCTCTTCTTTCTACTGTTACCTACATGATAATGAAAAGACAACCTATAGATGAGGCCCAACTCCAAATTGACTACATTTATGGTCTCTTTGAAATTGGTCATGTTGATCATAAAAGAAAGAAGAACATTGCCTTAGGACATCTGATTGCCTATATTTTGGAAAAGAAGTATGATTTAATTCATCCAGAACAAGATTTCTAAGAACCACTCTACTACAACGACACGTCCTTTAGGGTTATCTTCAATAAGGATGAGCCCAGCAAAACTCATGTAGTTCTGAGTGAAACAGAAGAAGAAGATGAACCATCACATGCTGCTGGACCAAATTATCAGGATTTGGTTCAAAGGTTTGACAATTTAGAGGCTCATTTTGATCAAAGGTTTGATCAAATTGAAACTCACTTGCAGCAGCAAGATATTCAGTATAATCAGGATATGGGATTTATGCGTGATCAGATAAATGCCATTAATTCCAACATGTTTAGGATGAGTAATTACTTTAACTTCTTTGGTGTAGCACCACCTCCTCCTCCTCCAGATCAGGGTCCATCTAAATGATTTGTTTAGTGTTTGTTCAGTATTTGTTCAGTGTTTGTTCTGTATTTCGTTGTAGTTCATGTGTTAGTGATTTCCTTTAGTTTGTTATTTTTTCTTTGTTTCAGTTTTGTTACTATTGATATCTTGAACTTCAAATTGTAATGGCTTCATCCGATATCAATATATGTTTCAATATTTTGTTGTTTAATATTTTAGAAATGTGTGTTAGACTTTATGACATTCATTTTTTTTAATCTTAATAGTGTTTTATTCTAATTTGTAAATTAAAATTAATTTTATTAGAAAATATAATTTTTCTAAATTTAAGAGATTCTTATAACTTGATATTATTAGAATTTTCAATTCCATGTCTTTTATTTAGACTACATTATTTTAAATATTTTTATTGCAATTTAGATGTTTTCTTATTTTGTATTTCTCTTCTCAATTAGTATTTATGCACTTAGAAAAATTTGAAATTTTAGATTATTGATTTTGGAAAGAATTTAATTACTCTTGAAAATTGTACAAATGTACAAAAACCAGAAGGATTGTCCAAAAAATTTGCAATGACAAAAAGAGGCACAAAATAAGCCCAAAGTAAAAAGATGCACGAAAAAGTGCCATAAAAATTGAAAAAGATGTGCAAAGCGCCACATGTGATAATTACTTATTTACAGACTCTTTTAATCTCTTAATTCAAATTGATCTAATGTTCATTTATAATTCATATTGAAATTTGAAATATAAAATTTTTTATTCATCCTTAGTGCAATGATTTTCTTTATCTTCATGTCTAAATTGACACATGCCTTTGATAAATTCTTTTTATTCATATGTTATATCACTTCTTAAATTATATGAAATCTTATGTTTTTTCTAATGTTTTGATTTTATTTGCATACATTATTTCAATCACTTCCAAGATTAAAATATCAAATGAATTTCATACTTCTACTTACATTTCTAGCCTTCTTTTCTTCTTCACTTTTTGATGTTGTCAAAAAGGGGGAGAAATTGTTTGTTATGTCTTATATATTTTATTTTTTTTCCAGTGTATTTTTATTTGTTTTTATCGTATGTTTTCGTATATGTGTTTGATTGTTTTTTTTTTTTGTCTTTTGTGTTGTTTTGTGTTGTATAAAACTTTTGAAAAACAATTTTTTTTTTAAATTCAAATGCCTCGTTATTTTCATAAGTTCATCATTTCAGGGGGAGTTTAGGAGATTCTTAGAATTTGAAATCCTACAAATAATAAATATTTTGCCATCATAAAAAAAGGGGAGATTGTAGAGAGTGTTGCTATTTGCATGTTTTACATTCTTGCAACTTGTATTATTTTGATGATTTCAAATATTATTATTTTATATATATCTTCTAACACTTTTTGGAAGATTTATTTTTTCTCTAGTGTGTACTAATATTTCAGGAAAAATTAACTCCAAGCGATGAAGACTTCAAATTATTCATTTGTAAATTATAAGTTTTTAAATGAGAGGGAGTGATTGTAATTGAGTGAAAAATCATAACACACACTCTTGGCGGACAATTTTTGTGAACTGATCATACGGGACTAACCTGGTTCGTACGGGACGATCATGTCAATTAACCCCTAGGGAGCAATGGATCGAACAAGCGGGTAGAAAATTTTCTAAGTCCTAATCGTACATGATGAATTTCGTATTCATCCCAGGACGAATGTCTCTGGATTCTCACCTTGCACTATTCATCCAGACGAAAAGCATGGTTCGTATCGGGACAAAACTCTATGTATGAGATCGTACAGGATGAAATAAACCTTTGTTCCTGGATGAAACTCTCTATATGAGATCGTACAGGACAAAATGAACCTTCATCCCTGGATGAAACTCTCTGTATAAAATCATCCCAGAATGAAACCTTTTCATCCCAGGACGAACTGAACCGACTTACCTCAGTTGGTTACATCATGTATAATTTTGGATACCAACCTATGTAATAATCGTTTTGTACCGGATGAACCATGTTCGTACGGGATGATGAGTGTGTATGAACATAGTTCATACCAATATACATTAGGATCATTTCCGACACTTTAAGTAAAATCGTCCGAGACGATCCACAATGGTTTGAGACGATCCACAGCGTACAGAATTAAAACTTTGCAATTTTTGGATAGTTTTTCTTATCTTTTGTATATATAGTCCAAATTAGACTACCACCCAAATCTTTTTGCTCATTGATCTATGTGCCTATTGAAATAAGAGTAAATGAGAGAGTGAGAGAGAGCATTCAAAGAATGATTTCTACCACTAGAGCGTGAAGGCTTCGCTTGGGGTTCAAAGGTAAGATTTCATACTTGTGATTTGAGATTACTTCACTCTTTTTCTTTCTTCCTTCTAGGTTTCTTGTGAAGAGATCTGTCAAGGAGATCTAGTTCTCTGCCGACACTTGGAGAGTGTGAACAGACGAAAGGTTCTCTGCCCACACTAGGAGAGTGTGAAAGGACGAAGGGTTCTCTGCCCATACTAGGAGAGTGTGAAAGGACGAAGGGTTCTTTACCCACACTAGGAGAGTGTGAAAGGACCCTTCTCTTCCCACACTAGGAGAGTGTGAAAGGATGAAGGGTTCTCTGCCCATACTAGGAGAGTGTGAAAGGACGAAGGGTTCTCTGCCCACACTAGGAGAGTGTGAAAGGATGAAGGGTTCTCTGCCTACACTAGGAGAGTGAAAGGACGAAGGGTTCTCTACCCACACTAGGAGAGTATGAAATGACGAAGGGTTCTCTGCCCACACTAGAAGAGTGTGAAAGGATGACGGTTCTCTACTGCACCGGGTTGTGGTGAAAAGAGTGTTTGTAAAGGCTACTCCGCCTTGCTGTGGGTGCAAAAGGAGAGACACTATTTGTATTAGTGCAATACTTAGAGGGTGCCTCTGGAGAGTGGATGTTGGTCTAGTTTAGACCGAACCCCTATAAATCGTGTGTCATTTATTTTACTGCTTTTTATTTTTTGCATTTTATTTTGTTTAAAAAATTGTGTTTTAAAAACTTTTTATAAAAATTCATTAAAGTTTAATTTTGGTTCAATTTATCAAAAGAGGGATATTTTTTAAAACACCAATTCACCCCCCCCCCCCTCTTGGTAGCTTTGGGACATTAACTTAGGTTTAACTACCTATTCACTAGACTCAACAACTCTCCTTTTTCTCCCACAATAAGGCCGAAAAGCCTTTACAAACCTCATTTCTGCCAACACTGGTGAGGTAGAGAACCTGACTCCTTTCACTTCCTCTTGAAGTAGGCAGAGAACCTGACTCCTTTTGTTTCCTCTTAAAGTAGATAGAGAACCTTGATCGATTGTTAAAGTAGACCTCTCTAGAACTTCCAAGGACTAGGGACGATAATTGGAGAAAATGACTCAGATCCGTGCTTGGAGTAACCTTTATGAAACGACTCATAAACTCCCCCTCATATGATCCTCTCTTTCTCTCTCTTTCTCTCCCTCTCCTCTAAGCTCTCTTAGGTCAATATAGCAACAAAGGATACTCTCTTGGGTAAAACAAGAGGATTTAAATAGAAGAACTTTGGAATAACACTTAATTACTATAAACCAACATTATCATCCAGGACAATATGAATATCATCTTGTACGATCAGTACAAATTCAACTCAATCAGCTAGGATGATTTGGAATGATCAAAAGAAATTTTTTCATATCATCCAGGATGATGGTATATCATCATGTATGATTAGTTCAATCTTTCAAATATCATCCAGTATATCGCCCTTTATGGATGTCTGGATGATTAAAAATTTACTTTAACGTCTAGGATTATTCCATGATCATCCAGGATGATTAGTACAAAATGAAAAATATCATCCAAAATATTGCCCTGAATGGATGTCTGGATGATGGAAAAATAACTTGATTGTTTAGGCCGATCATTGATTGTCCTGGACAGTTAGTTTAATTCAGTATATAGCATCCAGAGCATCCCCCGGAATGGAGCCAGACCGATGTTTGATCATCTTCGAAGAACTAAGGTTTGTTTAATGAATCATCCAGTATGATCCTACGATCATACATGATGATATGATCGAGTAATTGAACCTTAATTACTTTCTTTAATTACAAGATTAATTTTAGGCATAATTGTGTTGTATCATCTAGGACGATGTCCAAAAATATAGTATACCTAAACAGATCTATCGGCTGATTCTTACTAATTTGAGCTTATCATCTAGAATGATGATAACATTATCCAGGATGACGTGCTTAATGATGACTACCGTAACCAAGATGCCCTAATTAAGGTTTCTATTTTTCACTTATCGTCTAGGGTGATTTTTTGGAACATCTATGATGATGTGATAAAAAATAGAGAACTCTAAAATTACCAGAATTTTTCCCTCAAGTGTGTGTGTGCAAGGTTACTTTGCATTAGGACCCATATCGATATAATTGACTTAAGAAAAGGTAAAAGAATACAAAGTGACTCAGTCCTAGTCTACTCAATCTTGATCTGGCTTGAGCTGCACTTGATCTTGTGGACTTGAAATATTAATAGGAAAGGTAGTCATATAAAAATAGGAATATTTTTTATGATCAAAATTCTATTCCCTGAAATCAGATTCATAATAATCTTCCTCTTTTGATGATGGCAAACACAAAATAAATTTTAGTTGTTCAATTGAAGCATCATAATAAAAATATTGATCAAGAAGATCAAATTGTTCTAGCAAATAAACACAGTACATAATAGACCAAAACATCATAAAATATTACAACTACTCTCCCTTTTGACATCATAAAAAGGAGGAGGGAAAGAAAAAAGAAACATAATAGAATATACTAAGTAGAAGTAAACTACACTAAGGGAAAGATAACATCATGAAAAGTAAACTAAAAGAAAGACAGCCCCTAATCTTCCAAAGGAGGTGGTGGTGGTGGCGGCGGGTGAAAGTAACTAGAAAAAGTGGCAAATTGCTTTCTAAATTAGGCCTAGTCCTGGTTGTACTGGCACTGCTAGTGAGCCACATAAGAGTCAAAGCGAGTAACATCCTCAGTACGTTAATGCTCTTATGCAACAAAACATTTCTCGAAGCGAGTCTCCCACACATCGAACCGCTCTACCAACTCATCTAGTTGTGAGTGCTGGCAGAGTGGAGAAGGTGGAGGAATAGGTGTAGGAGCTGCCTCCCCCTTAGCTCCCTTGGCTTCCTTGTGCCCTAGGTGGAGACAAGTATTGTGAAGAATGTGGAAGGAATTGTTTAAATAGAAGGCATGCTGAAAGTTTGGTGGGGCAGGATATTAGAGGTTGTATTTAGTTTCTTGGACATATGTAATGATGTATCCTAGGACAAGATTGGGCTTCCTCCTATGTCTTGGATCTCGAATGCTAGTTAAATGATCAATATATCAAAATTTCAAATCATATGCATTAAATTCATGATGGGCCATAATGTAGAAAGTGGTGATAGAAAGGAGTGGAGTGATGTGATTGCGATTACCAGCTTTTGGAAGGATTAAGGTGCGAAGGACATGATAGATTTTCCTAGCATCTTTGAGTAAACTACTAAATTCTCTAACATGATAGGAAACATTAATATCCCTCAGAAAGTGATTGTCCAGAGCCTATTCGTAGTCGGGATCTTAACATAGGATATGGAGTTTGTCTCCTACGGTGGACAATTATAGAAGCTCTTGACAGTCTTGATAAGTGATTTTGATAGGTCGTCTATTCATATATGACTCAAGAGTAATAAAAGAGGAATTGATGCGAGGAATAGCAAAAAGTTTAAATAGTTACTCCAAATTGAATGGGATGATAAGAGTAAGTGAGAAAATAAATCAAAAATAGGATTTGAAAGGATGTGAGGATTTAAAGTTTTGGATACAGTGATCCCGTCCATCTTGTACCTCTAATAAGCGACTTGATCGACTGCCTCAGTGAAACGAGGGTCCTAATTTTCCCTCAAAGAGCTTCTAATGAGAGAGAGAGAGAGGGTATAGAGAGAGTGAGAGAGAGAGAAATATAGAGAGAGAAAGATTCCACCATCCATGATCAAGAAGACAGAGAAGAAGTAAGAGCAAAGAGGATTCAAGAAAGATAGTGTTAGAAAAAATGTTGGAAAGCCTCAATTTTTAAAGAATCAGACCGATCGTCCAGAATGATCATAAAATCTTCCAGGATTATTAGGTGCAATAATTACATCCGGGATGATTGGTCAAAAAGGCAGCAAAATCATCCAAGATGATCAGACATCATGTGGGATAATAAGACATAGGCGATCATCCAAAGGAGTCAAGCTAGACGACCACTAAAAAAAAGATCATATTGGCCGATTAGGCGTATCTTTCAGGACGATCACAATAATGGATCATTTAGGTTGAATTTAAAATGTTTAAAGCATTGCCACATGTATCATCCAGGACAAACAGGTATTTCATCTAGGATGATAACAAATATTTGATCATTCCAGCCAAATTTAAAGGATAGAAATGCATTGCCATGTGTACTATCCATGATGAAAAGGTGGATCATACAAGCCGATTACCAATAATTGAGCAAGATAACAAACATCATCCAGGATGAAGAGAATCATCTGGGTGTTCACCAATAAAGAAATGTAGGATACGATCAGATCTTCCAGAATGATAAGGTTTCATCCTAGACAATGATAAATAGAGAAAACATATCAGCTGTCAGATGAAAGATTAGAAAAGGATTGAATGTATTATTGAGGATGATATAAAAATAATCTAGGACAATGGGACCAAAAATGAAATTTAGGAGGTGAATTTAGATGATAAGAGAAGGCCCAAAAAATACAAAAACAATAGTAAAAGATAAAATTAAAATACAAAAGAGACAGTGAATAAAAATAGAAAAAGAAACAAAAAACATTTTTTAAATAAATAAGGCACGAATAAGATAAATTCTCCAAGTAATTGAATTTAAAGACATGTAAAACCAATGAGTTAACATCGTCAAAATTTGAAAATGGAAGGACATCTGATCCTGTTAATCCTAGCTCAAACTTCTCTTAGGGAAAAATTGCCTTTTGAAAACAAAATACCTAACGCAAAAATACCAATTAGATAAGAAAAAGAGATACATTCAAAACTTGCTTCTAGAAAAAAAAAATCATATAGAATAATATACCAAAGTAATTTTTCACAATCAAGAAATTTGAAATCAAGCCTTTGAAAATATCAAGTGACACATGAATTCTTCTATGATTTAAAGGTTTTGAAAGAGAGGGAAGCTAGCTTGTTGTTGGCTCATTTTATGCCTCTTGTAAATTGATTGGAGCACTGCACATCTTTTGATTTTTTTTATACAGTTTGTGTAACTTTAAATTTTTGGCAGTCATTAAGCATCTTTTCCCTTTTCTTTTCCTTTTGGGGCTAATTTTATTCCCTTATCATTTTTTAAAGCTAGAGCCCTTTTCAAAACTCTTAAAAACTTTCATTTGTGAGTATATCTTCCATATATTAGAGAATAAAAACTCACTCTCTAATAAAGAAAAGAATAAAATACAAAATAGAATCAATTTCATATGATAAACATGACAATAGGATTTCAAATAATTTGAAAATAAAATAAAGACATTAAACATTATATATATAATATAGATTACTGTAGCAAGATAGAAAAGATTTCAATCACAAAGTCCAATTGTTAATTTGAGATAGAATTTTATTTAGAGAAGACAATTACACCACTAAAAGAGGTTAGAGGGAGGGAAACAATCAACGGTGTTTCTCCCTTTAAGTGTTTTAGAGATGTCAGATATTGACTTTAAATTTTTAAGAATAAAAATAAGACATAAAATATCATTTCAGCTATGACATTTTGATTCCCAATTTAGAGAGAGAAACTCCCGTTTGAAATTTTGATTCCCGATTTTTCTGGTTTTCCATTTGAGATTATGGCGGATGGCTGTCGACCATCACCTGACTTTTCAATTTCAAAACAACCTTTCCGACATGGTTGTATAGTTGGAGAGGATGCTGATCGTCATTTGGATTTCTCAAAGCAGGATTTTAATAAAGAGTTTCAGAGATGATATGCTGGTCCATTGGTAATCAAGGAGAACAACTATATTTTTGCAATAAAGATTATTGTTACTGAAGGTAAAGGAAGAGGTATATGCTAAGATCTTGATTTCAATACACCTTATAATGATAAAAAGCCTGACGTTTCATCGATTAAAACTTTTGATCCGGATGCTTCTTCATTAGGTATGGAGATTTTTGTTAACAGATTCAGACATTCAAATGCAATCCCTGGCAACAGTGCGACAAATGCGAATTCCTTGAATCTTATTAACAAAAATGTTCAATGTTATGATGAGTTAGCTAATCCCTCGTACATTCTGAAATTCCAAAAATAGGCTATGTTCCGACCTTTGCACAAATCCTCTCATCTTGTATTGACACTACTGCTGGAAATTCTAATTCCATCTCATGTAATGAGAAGATCTTCAAGAGTAATTCTGATAGATAATTAAAGTCTGGAAGTAATAAAACTGGTTTTATCAGTTATTATGAGTTTTATCAATTATTATGAGAAAGTTAACGCTTGGAGGAAACCACATATCAGAATTGTTAATCCCCCGAAAAGTGTGGATATGACAGAAGATGGTATTGCTGTTAAAATCCTTTCTGATAATGAAAGTGAAAATGTCCATAAACTACACAACTCTATTGTGATTAAAGTTTTTGGTAAGTCCATTCCTTTTGGTGCTATTAGCAACGAGCTAAGAAGACAGTGGAAAGAAATGGGTTTTTTTCATTTGACCAATCTTGGTATGGATTGGATGCTATGTTAATTTCATTCAACTGAAGATAAGGAATTTGTTTTGAGTGGGGGACCATGGTTCATTGCTGGACATATTATTGGAATGGAAGAATGGAATCCAAGTTTTTCTGCTTTATCCTTTAAAAATCTGATCTCACTAGTTTGGATTAGATTACCACATCTTCCATTATCCTGTTGGGATGAAAAAAATATTACTAGAATTGCTTCAAAAATTGGTATACCTTTATTTCTAGATGGTAATACTTTTAATTGGGGAAGAAGGTAATATGCAAGAGTATGTGTTCGCATTAAGATTGATGAAAAGCTAAATCAAGGTGTATGGGTTGAAGGTTATTTTGGACGGTTTTTTCAAGAAGTTCAATATCAAAGAATTGGTTCACTATGCTTTCACTGTCATAGAATTGGACACAATTCTAATGAATGTAATTCTTCTAGTAACACTGTTAAGGAGGTGTTACCTGCTAATGAGAAGGCTGTACATCATAGTGAAAATTTTTTGGCTGGAGATAAAGGGGTTGTTGAGTCTAGTAATTAGGTTGTTAAGCCTAAGTAAATGTCCCAAGGCTACCAAGAGGGGGGTGAATTGGTAGTTTTAAAAAATTTTAAACCCTCTTAAAACTAAAGTTGAACCGAAATGAAATTTTCTTTTAAAGTTTGTAGAAAAATGTTTTTCAACCACAGAGTTGTTAAAACAGAAATTTAAAATGCGGAAACGTAAAAGCAATAAAGTAAATGACACCAGATTTATAGTGGTTCGGTCTATAACCAGACCTACATCCACTCCTCAGAGGCACCCTCTGAGTATTGCACTAATACCACAAAGTGACTCTCCTTTAGCACCCACAGCAAGGCGGAGAAGCCTGTACAAAACCCTCTTTTCACCACTCCCCGGTGCGGCAGAGAACCGTCGTCCTTTTACACAATCCACAGTGCTGGCAGAGAACCGTCGTCCTTTTACACAATCCACAGTGCTGGCAGAGAACCGTCGTCCTTTCACACTCTCCTAGTGTGGGCAGAGAACCGTCGTCCTTTTACACTCTCCTAGTGTGGGCAGAGAACCATACGGCTGTTCACACTCTCCAAGTGTAGGCAGAGAACCTTCGTCTGTTCACACTCTCCAAGTGTCGGCAGAGAACCGGACCTTCTTGAATGATCTTCTCACAAGAACCTAAAAGGAAGAAAGAAAAGAGTGAAGAAATCCAATTTCACAAGTAGAGATTCTTACCTTAGCAATCCAAGTGAAGCCTTCTTGCTCCAATGGTAGGAATCCTCCTTTGAATGCTCTCTTCCACTCTCCCCTTGACTATTCTCTCAATAGGCACGAAGATCAAATGACAAAAAGATTGGGTGGCAGTCTAATTTGAAGTATATATACAAAAGACAAGAAAAACCGCCCAAAAACTGCAAGTTTTCAATTCTGTACGCAGTGGATCGTCCCGTACGATCCTGGATCGTCCTGGACGATTTTACTTAAACGATCTGAAACGACCCAATTTGTATATGTGTACGAAATGACTTCGTACAGCTGATCGTCCTGTACGAACTAGGTTCGTCCAGTACGAACGGTTATTACAAGGTCGGTTCTAGAAACTGCTGAAAACTGTCCTAAGTCGGTTTATCGTTTGGACGAAAATATGTTCGTCTGGACGAAAATTTTCCAGAGAGCCGATCGTCCTGGACGATAATTTATTTCGTCTGGACGAAAATTTTCCAGAGCGCCCATCGCCGGGGACGATAATTTGGTTTCGTCTGGACGAAAATTTTCCAGAGAGCTGTTCGTCCGGTACGATATTTATTTTCGTCTGGACGAAAATTTTCCAGAGCGCCCATCGCCGGGTACGATATAAAAATTCGTCCTGGACGAATAGGACTTAGAAAAATTTTTCGAAGCAAGTTCCTATTCGTTCCAACTGCTCTATAGGAGATAACTGACAGATCGTCCAGTACGATATATATCGTCCTGTACGATCAGTATAGAATTTCAAGATCTCCTTAGTTTGTGTGTGTGAGATTTTATTCACTCAATTACAATCACTCCCTTTCAAAATTAATTCAAAGAAAAGACACTTCAAATAAACAAAATTTCTCATGTTGAATTTGATTTGAAGTTTTCGTAGTCTGGAGTCTGATTTTCCTGAAATGTTAGTACACACAAGAGCAAGTGCAAATCTTCTGAAATTGTTAGGAGATAACTATTCATTTGAACAATAATGTTTGGAATCATCAAAACTACATAAGTTGCACAAATATAAATAATTCAAATAGCAACTATTCAAACAATCTCCCCCTTTTTGATGATGGCAAAACAATTATTATTAGTATGGTTTCAAGTTAAGACAAAATCTCTTATCTCCTAAACTCCCCCTGAATTTATGAGTACATTAAAATAAGGAGGCATTAAAGAACAAAATTTTTTGTTTTTCAAAAATTTTAACAGAAAACACAAATCACAAACAAAACAAAACACAAACACAAACATAATAATTTCTCCCCCTTTTTGACAGCAACAAAAAGTGAAGAAGAAAAAGACAAGAAATGTAAATAATAATATGAAATTCATTGTTAAAATTTAATCTAAATTGTGATTTGACATAGAGTATGCAATTTTAAACTAAAGATATTAGGTCAATCATAGAAATTCATAAAATTTATGAAATGATATAACATTGTAAGTAAGAAGAATTTATCAAAGACATGATTCAATTTAGACATTTTGATTATTGAAAATCATTACAAGTGAGATGTAAAAAAAAATTCTATATTTCAAAGTTCAATAGAATATAAATGAACATTAGATCAACTTGAATTAAGAGATTAAACGAATTTGGAAAGAAGAGAATTACCTCATGTGGTGCTTTGCACATCTTTTCAAAGTTTTGGGGCACATTTTTGTGCATTTGTCTTTGGTTGGGCTTATTTTGTGCCTCTTTTTAACTTTGCACAATTTTTGCGAATCCCTTTTGATTTTTGTACATTTGTACAATTTTCAAGAGTAATTTGACCAATTCTTTCCAAAATCTATAATCTAACATTTCAAATATTTCTAGGTGCATAAACATCATTTGAGCATAGAAATACAAAATAAGATAACATCAAAATTGCAATAACAATATTAAATTTTATGTAGTCTAAATGAATAGACATGAACTTAAAAATTCTAACTACAATAAGTTATAAACAAATTATAAACTTTCTATAGATAATCTCATATTACAATCGAATTTGAGCACAATGTAGATTAAAAATAATATTAATGAAATTCATAAAGATTAGCCACATTTCAAAACAAATCTAAGACAAACAAACTTTCATTGATTAAAAAGAAAATTACATAAAAACATTGAACTTAAACAAAAAAAACATAACAACAAAAACAAAAAATACAACAGACACACATAAAAAAAACTTCTACTGTTCTGGAGGAGGAGGAGGAGGAATGCCGCCAAAGAGATTGAAGTAGGAGGCCATTAACATTACATTGGTATTTATTTCATGAACTTCATCTCTAATATTACCAATGTCATGTTGCTGCTGCGTAAGATGAGCATCAAATTGATCAAACCTTTGATCAATGTGAGTCTCTAGTCTATCAAATCTCTCAATCAGATTCTGGTAATCTGATTGAGAAGCAGAAGCTTGCACTCCTTCTTCTTCTTCTTCTGAAGCACTATCATGTGCTTTTTCTTTTTCTTTTTCCTCCCTGAAGAGCAGTCTGAAAGATGCATCGTTGTAATAAACTGGCTCTTCATATTCCTCATCAGGATGGACTATATTGTACTTCTTCTCCAAAACATAAGTAATCAAGTGCCCTAAAGAAATATTCTTCTTCCTCTTCTGATTAGGATGTCCTATTTCTGAAAGCCCATAGATATGATCTAGGATGAGTTGGGCTTCATCAATAGGATGTCTTTTCATGATTAAAAAAGTTAGACAAGAAAGAAGAGGAGTAATGTTAATCCTATCACCAGCTTTAGGAATAATTGAGGATCTAAGGATATGCTGGATGATTCGGGCATCTTGGGTCATACCGGCCACTCTAGCAACATGATTGTCAATTCCATTTTCTCTAATTACCCTATTGATTTCATACCAATGGAAGACGTTTTCTGACATTAGGGTGTGAGCTCTATATCCTTCAGTCCTTAAGTTTAAAAATGCACCAAGGTCGTGCTTGGTGATCTCAACTTTTTTCTTAAAAACAAAAGAACTAATGATAGAGTGGTCAGGATTGAAACTCATGTTGGCTAGGAAGTAATGGTAGGTTTGCTTATTGTAGAGGTGGACAAGAGAGAGAATGAAATGAAATTGGGTTGAGGCAAAGAGGTGTAATACCCTAAATTTCAACTCCGTTTGGATAAGAATGCGAGACGGAGTGATTTTCGCAGAAGCAAAACGAGGAAAAGATTCCTCATTTGCTTTGGAAAGGAAGTTGTCTGGAGCATTCCTGTTGGGTTTCTTCACCAAAACTTTTTGTCTCTTGCTAGAGGAGGCCATAGTTGATTTGATGTAGAAAGGGATTGAAAAAGATGTTTGAAAGTGTGATTTTCAAGTTTGAAAGCCCTCATATTTAAAGAAAAACGATATGTTCGTCCTGGACGAAAATATTCGTCCTGGACGAAAAATTATCGTTCGTCTGGACGAAGTAATTTCGTACAGACGATCCAATTCGTCCAAAATGTAACGGCTTTTCGTATTCAACACAACTTACGATGCGTCCCTTCGTACAGGCTTTTTGACTTGACCGATCGTACATACGAAAATATTTCGTACAGACGATCAAAAAGCGTTTCGTTTTAATGACTCTTGAAAACCGTCCCCTACAATGAATCGACACATGTTCGTACATACGAAAAAAAATTTCGTACAGACGAAATTCGTATTAAAAACTGTCTTATCCACTCAACCGCTGCATTCAATCGTCCCGACGTTTGAGAAAAAGAAAAAATCGTACTGGACGATCACAGATCGTACAGACGATCCAATAAAAAAACTGCTCTCAAAACGGTTTAAATTCGCGCAAACTGTTTCTTAACACATCGTCCTGTACGAAAAATTTCGTCCTGGACGATTTCCTCCAAAAAAAAATTTTGATTTTTAAATTTTTAATTTAACAAAAACAACAAAAATAATCAACAACACAGAAAACATAAGACAAAAACATAAATTCAAAAACAATTCATACAAAAACACAAAATTCACAAAATCACAAAAACAAAATACAACAAGTATCAATGTTGCAAAGACATTTTGGTTAAGCATTCAAATCAATAACACCAAGCCTTGTTCTTAAAGTACTGAAGGTATCAAAGGCTAAAGGTTTTGTAAAAATGTCTGCAAGTTGATTTTCAGTTGAAACATGTATGAGTTCAATTTCTCCTTTGGATACATGATCCCTTATGAAATGATGCCTTATATCAATGTGTTTGGTTCTAGAATGTTGAATAGGATTTTTGGAAATGCAAATAGCACTAGTATTGTCACAATAAATTGGAATAGTGCCTATAGTTAATCCTAAGTCAATCAACTGTTGTTTTAACCAAAGTACTTGTGCCACACAACTTCCTAATGCAATGTATTCTGCTTCTGCAGTAGATAGTGCCACTGAATTTTGTTTTCTACTAGACCATGAAACTAATGAATTTCCAATGAATTGACATGTTCCAGAAGTGCTTTTCCTATCCACTCTACAGCCTGCAAAGTCAGAATCTGAGTAACCAATAATTTCAAATGAAGAGCTAAACTTAGGATACCAAATTCCTAAGTTTTGAGTTCCTAGTAGATATCTTAAAATCCTTTTCACTGCTGTCAAATGTGATTCTTTTGGATCTGATTGAAATCTAGCACATAAGCAAACACTAAACATAATATCTGGTCGGCTAGCAGTCAAGTAAAGTAAAGATCCAATTATCCCTCTAAATTTCTTTTGATCAACAGATTTTCCCTTAAGGTCTTTATCTAACTGAACTGAAGAACTCATTGGTGTACTAACAGGTTTAGCATTGTCCATTTCATATTTTTTGAGGATGTCCTTAATATATTTGGTTTGACTAAGAAAAGTACCTTCCTCAAGTTGCTTAATGCTAAATCCTAGAAAGTAATTTAAATCTCCCATTAGACTCATTTCAAATTCACTACTCATTGTTTTAGAAAAATCATCACAAAGATGTTTATTTGAAGATCCAAAGATGATGTCATCCACATAAATTTGAACAATAAGTATATCCTTTCCAATTTTCCTTAAAAAGAGAGTTGTATCCACACTTCCTTTTTCAAAAGATCTTTCAAGTAGGAAGGTGCTTAACCTCTCATACCAAGCCCTAGGTGCCTGTTTCAATCCATATAATGCCTTTTTTAATTTGAAAACATGATTTGGAAATTTAGAGTTTTCAAAACCTGGAGGTTGTTCTACAAAAACATCTTCTTCAATTACTCCATTTAAAAAGGCACTTTTGACATCCATTTGAAACAATTTAAAACCTTTAAAACAGGCAAAGGCTAGTAAAACCCTAATTGCTTCAAGTCTAGCTACAGGGGCAAAAGTTTCCTCAAAATCAATTCCTTCAATTTGGTTATACCCCTTAGCTACTAATCTAGCCTTATTTCTAATGACTACTCCTGAGTCATTCATTTTATTCTTGAACACCCACTTGGTTCCAACAACACTTTGATCTTTTGGCCTTGTAGTTAGTTCCCAAACTTTATTTCTTACAAATTGATTCAACTCTTCTTGCATGGCCAATATCCAAAATTCATCTGAAAGTGCTTGATCAATGTTAGTGGGTTCAACAGTTGAAATAAAGGCTGAATGATTGACTTCCTTGTTTAATCCACGCCTAGTTCTAACACCCTCACTTGGTTCACCTATGATTAATTCCTTTGGGTGGTTTTTAGAAAATCTCAAATCTCTAGGCAAAGGGTCTTCTCTTTCTAAATTTTCTTCCACATTTTCTTCCAAATTTAATCTATCTATCTTTTGGGAGTTTTCTTCAATTTCTTCTTCAACAACTTTTGGCTCTTCCATGTTTCCATTTTCATCAAAAACAACATGTGTGGTTTCTTCAATGACTAAAGTTCTTTTGTTGAATACTCTATAAGATTTTCCAACACTTGAATATCCAACAAAAATTCCTTCATCTGATTTTGGATCAAATTTTCCTAAGGCAGATTTTCCATTATTATGTATGAACACCTTGCAACCAAATACATGCAAATGAGACAAATTTGGTGTTCTTCCTTTTAGCAACTCATAGGGTGTTTTATTCAAATTAGATCTCACATTCACCCTATTCAGAACATAGCATGCAGTGCTAACCGCCTCAGCCCAAAAATATCTAGGAAGAGAGTATTCTGCTAACATTGCTCGGGCGGCTTCTATTAATGTTCTGTTCTTTCTTTCAACTACTCCATTTTGTTGAGGAGTTCTAGGTGCAGAAAAATTGTGATCAATCCCCTTTTCTTTACAGAAATCTTCAAATCTTTCATTTTCAAATTCTCCTCCATGATCACTTTGTATAGAAATTATTTCACATCCTAGTTTTCTTTGTATCCAAGTTGAAAAATTTCTGAATTCCTCAAATGATTCACTCTTATGAAAAAGAAATTTAACCCAGGTGAATCTTGAAAAATCATCTACTATAACAAATCCATATACCTTTCCTCCTAGACTAACAGTGCTTACTGGTCCAAAAAGATCCATGTGTAGAATTTCTAAAGGTTTACTTGTCCTAAGATCTTTAATGGACTTAAATGAGGACTTCACTTGTTTTCCTAATTGACATGCATCACACAGATGGTCCTTAGTAAAGTCTAGTTTAGGTATTCCTCTCACCAAATTCTTTTGGGTAATTTTTCTAAGATTTTTCATACTAGAATGACAAAGTCTCCTATGCCAAAGCCACGATTCATCAGAAACAGTTTTCAAACAAAAAGCAGTAGGAGATTGAATACAATTTAAATCTAGCATGTAAACATTGTTCACCCTTTTTCCATTTAAAACAATTTTTCCATTTAGGCTAATTATGCAGCTAGTAGGTAAAAATTTTACATTATAGCCCTTATCACATAGCTGACTTATGCTAAGCAAATTATGTTTCAAGCCTTCAACTAATAAAACATTATCTATGAAAAAGTTTTTCAAGTTTCCAATCATACCTGATCCAACCACTTTCTTTGTGGTATTATCTCCAAGTGTAACCTTGCCTCCACTCCTGGCTTCCAGCGTTATGAATTGAGCAGTATCTCCAGTCATGTGCTTAGAACATCCGCTGTCCAGGTACCATATACTCTCACGAGGTCTTGTGTGAGAGTATACCTGCAAAATTCTCAAATGTTAGACCTGGGAACCCAAACTAGTTTGGGTTCACCTTTATGAAATTTATAATCAGATGCATGTGTGATATGTCTAGGTTTATGCATCTTAGTTCTCCACACCAAATTAGGTTTCATCTTTAAAGTGCAGGTGTGAGATATATGTCCCAAAAATCCACAATTGTTACATTTAACATTAGGAAAAATATTCCTATGTTTTCTCTCATATGATTGTCTTCTAAGGGATTTCATGAATTTAGGATAATACTTAGGATTTGTAAAATCTTCATGTTTAGGGGGGTTCCTATTATCCTCGAGAGCACTTATAGTAAGTTTATAAAATGAATTCATTTCTTCCAAGATTCGATTTGTATAATTGACTCTATATGTCTTGTGCTCAGATTCATCCTTAAATTTCTCAAATTCTTTTTCAAGTTCAGCATAGGATGATTTTAAATTCTCAAAATTTTTATTCAAGTCATCATATTCATCAAGTAGTTTCATGTGGTTGCTATCAATTAAAGCATGATCTTTCCTAAGGATTTCGTGTTCCTTATTAAGCTCTTCCAATTCTAAAACTAAACTAGCATGCATCTTTTTAGTTTTCCTATATGCATCATGCATGTGTTCAGAAACTTCAAACAATTCATTATAAGTTAAATCACATACCTCTTCTTGATCTGATTGTTCAGCTTTATCTGCCATCAAGCAAAGGTTGGTGACTTCTTCTTCTTTTTCAGTCTCAGATGAGTCTGAAGCTGAGTCCGCCCAAAAAGCCTTTTGAAACTTCTTCTTGCCCTTCTTTACCATTGGTTTCTCCTCTACCTTCTCCTTGCTAGGAGAGGCTTTGAGTTTTGGACAATCAGTCTTTATATGACCTGGTTTCCTGCATTCATAACAAATCACTTCATTAGAAACCTTGCCATTTCTATTATACTTACCTCTATTCCATTGCTGGCGTCTCTTCTGCTTCCTCTTTAAAAAGCTTTTGAATTGTCTAGTCATCAGTGCTATATCATCTTCATCCTCAGGTTGTGAGTGTTCACTTTCTGACTCTTCCACATTTAGTGCAATATTCTTGTCCTTTCTTGGTTCACCTGCATCAATCTTTCTTTGACTTACTCCTTGCTCGTAAGCAATGAGTGAACCAAGAAGATTGTCAATAGAATAAATGTTCAGATCTTTTGAACTCTGTAATTGCAGTAATTTTAGCATCGTATGCAGTAGGTAAACAACGAAGAATCTTATTAACCATTTCAGCATTAGTTAATTCCCTACCAAGTGCATGCAAAGAGGTGACAATTTGAGTGAATCTTGTGTACATGTCAGATATAGATTCATTAGGTTTCATGCGAAATAGTTCGTAGTCATGTAACAAGATATTTAGCCTAGATTGCTTAACCTCATTTGTCCCTTCATAAGTAATACAAAGTCTATCCCATATGTCTTTTCCGCTTTTACAAGTAGAAACTCGCATGTAGTCTTCAGATTTTAAAGCACAAAAAAAACTATTTAAACATTTTGCATTTAATTGTGCTAAGTCACGTTCTTCTATAGTCCAATCTGCATAGGGTGTATCTACCCTAATTCCATCAACTAATCTAGTTGGTTTTGTGTAACCTTCCTGGACTAACATCCACATGCGATAGTCAAGTGACTGTAAGAAAGTAGACATGCGTGTTTTCCAAAAATCAAAAGGAATATTGTCAAACAGTGGAGGTCTAGTGATAGAGTAACCCTCAGGTGTGTTTCGGTTTCCAAATGTAGCCATCTACGTTAATCAAAAAGTAGTTCAAACTTATGATTTTGAAACAATGCTCTGATACCACTTGTTGAGTCTAGTAATTAGGTTGTTAAGCCTAAGTAAATGTCCCAAGGCTACCAATAGGGGGGTGAATTGGTAGTTTTAAAAAATTTTAAACCCTCTTAAAACTAAAGTTGAACCGAAATGAAATTTTCTTTTAAAGTTTGTAGAAAAATGTTTTTCAACCACAGAGTTGTTAAAACAGAAATTTAAAATGCGGAAACGTAAAAGCAATAAAGTAAATGACACCAGATTTATAGTGGTTCGGTCTATAACCAGACCTACATCCACTCCTCAGAGGCACCCTCTGAGTATTGCACTAATACCACAAAGTGACTCTCCTTTAGCACCCACAGCAAGGTGGAGAAGCCTGTACAAAACCCTCTTTTCACCACTACCCGGTGCGGCAGATAACCGTCGTCCTTTTACACAATCCACAGTGCTGGCAGAGAACCGTCGTCCTTTTACACAATCCACAGTGCTGGCAGAGAACCGTCGTCCTTTCACACTCTCCTAGTGTGGGCAGAGAACCGTCGTCCTTTTACACTCTCCTAGTGTGGGCAGAGAACCCTACGGCTGTTCACACTCTCCAAGTGTAGGCAGAGAACCTTCGTCTGTTCACACTCTCCAAGTGTCGGCAGAGAACCGGACCTTCTTGAATGATCTTCTCACAAGAACCTAAAAGGAAGAAAGAAAAGAGTGAAGAAATCCAATTTCACAAGTAGAGATTCTTACCTTAGCAATCCAAGTGAAGCCTTCTTGCTCCAATGGTAGGAATCCTCCTTTGAATGCTCTCTTCCACTCTCCCCTTGACTATTCTCTCAATAGGCACGAAGATCAAATGACAAAAAGATTGGGTGGCAGTCTAATTTGAAGTATATATACAAAAGACAAGAAAAACCGCCCAAAAACTGCAAGTTTTCAATTCTGTACGCAGTGGATCGTCCCGTACGATCCTGGATCGTCCTGGACGATTTTACTTAAACGATCTGAAACGACCCAATTTGTATATGTGTACGAAATGACTTCGTACAGCTGATCGTCCTGTACGAACTAGGTTCGTCCAGTACGAACGGTTATTACAAGGTCGGTTCTAGAAACTACTGAAAACTGTCCTAAGTCGGTTTATCGTTTGGACGAAAATATGTTCGTCTGGACGAAAATTTTCCAGAGAGCCGATCGTCCTGGACGATAATTTATTTCGTCTGGACAAAAATTTTCCAGAGCGCCCATCGCCGGGGACGATAATTTGGTTTCGTCTGGACGAAAATTTTCCAGAGAGCTGTTCGTCCGGTACGATATTTATTTTCGTCTGGACGAAAATTTTCCAGAGCGCCCATCACCGGGGACGATATAAAAATTCGTCCTGGACGAATAGGACTTAGAAAAATTTTTCGAAGCAAGTTCCTATTCGTTCCAACTGCTCTATAGGAGATAACTGACAGATCGTCCAGTACGATATATATCGTCCTGTACGATCAGTATAGAATTTCAAGATCTCCTTAGTTTGTGTGTGTGAGATTTTATTCACTCAATTACAATCACTCCCTTTCAAAATTAATTCAAAGAAAAGACACTTCAAATAAACAAAATTTCTCATGTTGAATTTGATTTGAAGTTTTCGTAGTCTGGAGTCTGATTTTCCTGAAATGTTAGTACACACAAGAGCAAGTGCAAATCTTCTGAAATTGTTAGGAGATAACTATTCATTTGAACAATAATGTTTGGAATCATCAAAACTACATAAGTTGCACAAATATAAATAATTCAAATAGCAACTACTCAAACAGGGGTGGCTAATAGCATTGAATATAAAAATCCAAATTGCAATAATTCTCCTATTGTTAAAGAAAAAATAAGCAATAATGAAGGATATGGCCCGTGGATTGTGGTAATTCATGGAAAGAAAAAATATGTCCATTTTAGCATAAGGAATAAGGTGGCAACACCTAGATTCAAATTTCTGAAGAAATTTATTTTCAAGGCTAAAGAAAATTTTTCTAAATTACTCAGTGAAAGCCCAGTGGTAATACGTGAGAAATCTAAAGCTACTAATGATGGTTCTCTGGAAGATGGTATGGTAATTAATAAAATTACAGTGGATGAAGTGATCTTAGTCCAAACGGAAGGGGAATGTATAAATGCTGTGGTTATGCAAGGAATATTGGAAGAAGGGAAATTTGTTATTCCAGTAATGCATACTAAGGATAAAAGTGTAGATGATGCAAGTTTTGTTATGAAGGAAATATGTTATCCATTTCAAATTACCACAGGTCCTTATGTACAGATTTCTGCCGTTGTGGAGTGCATTCAGGATGGAAATGAAGGGATTAATATAAAGATTTCCGAACAGAATGAATTGATAAATAATCCTCATATTTTTTATTATATTAAATCATTTGTGAAGGAAAATGAGGAGGTGGTTTTGTCCAATAAAGGGAAGAAGGACCATAAAAATTTTGAACCTCTTAAGAACAGTCTAAGAGGTAGGAAAAGTGGAGATAAATTGAAAAGTGCTAGGGGATTTTCCCCATCATATCCATAAATGTCTTCTTTTCTTTTTGGGAATTATAGGGGAGCTAAGAAGAAGGAGGCTTCCCATTATTTAAAAAATGTTATTAAGGATAATGGTGTATTCTTTGTTGGTTTACTTGAAACACAAATGGCTTGTATGGATAGAAATTGGTCAATAGAATTATTGGCAATGAATGGAATTTTTTTCATGTTGATGCTAGAGGAAAATTTGGTGGCATCCTGGCCTTATGGAAAAAAGGTATTGCTTCATTTGATGTTCTTGCTTCATCTAACCAATGCATTATTGGTAAATTAATAGATGTGAAGGGTATTGCTTTGACTATTGCTATTATTTATGGGAGAAAAACTGTGAAGGAAAGAAGAGATCTCTGGGATCTTATTGAAAGGTTTTCTACAACTAATGAACCTTGTATTATTGGGGGAGACTTCAATTGCATCATGTCTAAATTTGACAAAAAAGGTGGAAAAAATTTCTTGTTCTCTAATGGCTCACAAGTCCTGGATGAGAAAAGTGGATGGTTGCGTTAGATAGTCGACATCCACCATTAAACTTGTCAAATAATATTAACATGAATCCTTTAAGAAATTGTGTTAATGCTAGGGCGTCCCCTGGAAGCGACGCATTGTATGGCCTAAATACAGTAACAAGGGTGTAAGGGCCACTGCACCAGTGCCCAGGTGCAGTATTAAATAGGCAAGGGTTCCCACATCAAGGATAGATGTGGGCAAAGAAGCTATTCCATGAAACTAAAACTAGGATAAGAAATTAGAATATAAGTTCTCTTACAGGAAAATTAATGGAATTAATAGATACTATGATTAATAGAAAGTTAAATATTTTGTGCATTTAGGAAACTAAGTGGGTTGGAGATAAGGCTAAGAAAATTGATAGTTTAGGATTTAAACTTTGGTATTTGGGTAGAAGTCGTAATAGAAATGGTGTGGGTGTTATTATAGAGAAGAGTTTAAAGGATAATGTTATAAAAATTAATAAGATTAGAGATAGAATTAAAGCTTTAAAGATTTTTGTTGATGATAAGATTGTTAATATTATAAGTGCTTATGCTCCTCAAGTAGGTTTGGATATGAGTTCTAAATTAAAATTTTGGAATAACTTAGAAGAATTAATAGAAAGGATACCTCTTGAAGAAAGAGTTTTTATTGGAGGAGATTTAAATGGACATGTTCGTAGAGAAGTAGATGATTTTAAAAGCATTCATGGTGGCCATGGATTTGGAACGACGAATGTAGGTGGCAAGACCATATTAGATTTTTGTTTAGCTTATAATTTTTTAATTGCTAATACCTTATTTAAGAAAAGGAATGAGCATCTCATCACTTATAAAATTTGATATAATACAACCCAGGTTGACTATTTTCTTATTAGAAAATTAAATCATTTAGATTGCAAAGATTGTAAAGTTATTCCGAGTGAAAATTTATGTACCCAACATCGACAATTAGTTTTAAACATTAAGATAAAGGGGCATAAAATAAAAAATAAAGTAAAACGTTTTTCTAGGATTAGATGGGGGCATTTAAAGAATATTAACAAAAATATTTTTGGGAGTAAGATTTTAGATCTTAAGATTTTGTCTGTGCATGAGGGAAATAGTGGGAAATAGTGGCTAATGATATTAAGAATATTGCAAAAGATGTGCTTGGAGTATCACAAGGAAAAGCTCCTAATAGTAAAAAACGTTGGTGGTGGAATCAAATTGTGCAAGAAAAGATTAAAAATAAGAAGTTTGTTATAAAAATTGGTTTGATTTTAAAAATTCTGATAATTGGGAAATATATAAAGTGGCTCGTAAGGATTCTAAGAAAGCAATATATGATGCAAAGACATTAGCTTTTAGTGATTTATATAATTGATTAAATACTAAGGAGGGAGAAAGATATATATAGATATATATATATATATATATATATATATATATATATATATATATATATATATATATATATATATATATATATATATATATATATAAGTTAGCCAAACAAAGAGATAGGAGTAGTAGGGATTTAGTTCAAGTGAAGTATATTGAGGACGAAGATCAAAAAATACTTTTCTTAGAAGATGATATTCAACAAAGGTGGATGAGATAGTTGCTAACCTTTTTAATGAAGATTGTGAAAATAAGATTGACTATATGAACCTTATCACCTTAAATGAAAATAAGGAATTCTGTTTTTATCAGCGTATTAATAAAATTGAAGATGAGGATGGGATTTTTTAGCTTACTAAACTTTTTAAAACTATTTTGAAGACTAAAAAGATGCCAGATGAGTGGAGAATGAGTGTGTTAATTCCTATTTTTAAGAATAAAGGTAACGCACAAGATTGTGCGAATTATAGAGGTATTAAGTTAATGTGTCATACTTTCAAACTATGGGAGCGAGTTATGGAGCATAGGTTGCGGCATGATACTAATGTTTCTCAAAATCAATTTGGATTCATGCCGGGTAGGTCGATTATGGAAGCCATACATTTATTAAGAGGTTTGATGGAGAAATATAGAGAAAATAAGTAGGATCAACTTATGATATTTATTGATTTAGAAAAAGCATATGATAAAGTTCCAAGAGAAGTGCTATGGAGAGTTCTTTAAAAGAAAGGAGTCAATAATGCTTATATTCAAATCATTAAGGATATGTATGCAAGAGCTATTACTTGTGTTCAAACACAAGGTGGTTTGACCAAGTATTTTCCTATTTCGATTGGGTTACATCAAGGATCAGCCTTAATCCCATATCTTTTTGCTTTAGTCATGGATGTTCTCACTAGTCATTTGCAAAAGGATGTACCTTAGTGTATGCTTTTTGCTGATGATATTCTTCTTGTTGATAAGATTAGAGAGGGAGTTGATGGTAAAATTAAATTATGGAGGTTAACCTTAGAGTCTAAAGGTTTTTGCTTGAGTAGATCTAAAATGGAATATATAGAGTGTAATTTTAGTAGTAATAGACCTAGTGAGGGGATTATGACTTTGGGCGATCAAGTCATTAATAAGAGTACACATTTTAGATGTCTTGGATCTATTGTTCAGAGTGATGGTTAAATAGATGGGGATATTATCAGTAGAATTCAAGTTGGATGGTTGAAGTGGAGGAATGCTTCGGGCTTGTTATGTGGTAGAAATGTACCCCTCAAACTTAATGGAAAATTTTATAAGATGGTAGTGAGGTCTGCAATGCTTTATGGTGCAAAATGTTGGCCATTAAAAGAGAAGAATAATACTAAGTTAAGTGTGGTAGAGATGAGGATGCTCAGGTGGATGAGTGGCTTTACCCTTAGACATAGGATACGAAATGAGCATATACATGAAAAGGTTGGAGTTGCTCCAGTAGAAGATAAGATTAGAGAGAGTCACCTTAGATGGTTTGGTCACATAAAAAGGCTGCCTTCCGATGACCCGGTTAGGAGAGTAGAGGTATTAGATTTTACTTGTGTTAAGAAAGGTAGGGGTAGACCTAAAAAGACTTGGTTAGAAAATATTAGGAATGACCTTTCTTTATTAGATTTAAACGAGTATTTGACATTTAATATGACACAATGGAGAAAAAGGATTCATGTAGCCACCCCACGTAGTGGGATAAAGGCTTGATGTTGTTGTTGGTAAAGGCTCACAAGATATTGTAGAGTTCTTAAATAAGAATGATTTTCGTGACATTGGTCTTAAGGGACCTAAATACACTTGGTGCAATAACAAGGAAGGTAATGCTCGTATATGGGAAAGGTTAGACAAAATCTTCCTCAACTCTAAAGCATTAGACCTTATTCCATTTGCTGTCATCAATCACTTGGATAGAGTTGCCTCGGACCATTATCTGATTAGTTTGAATGCTCTTAATTCTCAGGTCCGTTATCATAATTTGATTAAATTTGAGAATGTTTGGTGCTTTTATGAAGCCTCATGGGGTGTGGTCAAAAAAGCATGGAATAAATCTGATTTTGGTTCTAATTTGGATGTCCTTAAAAGGAAGATAGCTAGATATCTTCAGAGTTTGTTCTTTTGGAGGAAGAGGAAACTATTAGATCTAAATGTTCTTAAAAAGGAGTTACATGAAGATATCTTAGCCCTCCAAGTTGAGGAAAGTGATACAAGCCTTTCTGATGAAAAGCTGGCTGTTCTGAGAATGAAGTTTAATTACCTTAATTCAACTCTTAGTAGATTGGCTATGTGGTGGAGGCAGAGATCTAGAGCTCAATGGTTAGAAGAGGGAGATCAAAATTCCCAGTTTTTCCAGAATTTTTCAAATTCTATAAGAAATGGAAATCTTATTCATCAGATTAAAAAAGTGGATGGCACTCCAGTAAATGATCTGAATGAAATTAACAAGATTTTTGAAGACTTTTTCCAGAGCGAATGGAGATTTAAAAATTTTTTCTTTGGATGGATGGCCTATGGAGCATTGTTTTAAAAAACTTAATATAGAACAAAAGAATTTTCTTTTGACAGATTTCAGTAAAAATGATTTGTTGCCTGTCTTGGATAAAATGGAGAACAATAATTCTCCAGGGAATGATGTTGTTAATGCATTCTTCTTTAAAAGCTATTGGAGTATAATTCATAGATAAGTGTGGAAAGCAGTTAAATCATTCTTTGATTTGAAGAGCATGCCGGAAGATTGGAAGGAAACTTATGTTATTTTGATCCCAAAAGTTAATAATGCTAGAGAAGTTAAAAATTTCAGACCCATTAGTTTATTCCAAACCATTTACAAATTGGTGGTAGGTATGATATGGAATAGAATGAAGGTTTGCATTCCAAGTGTTGTTTCAGAACAACAAGTAGCATTTGTTCCTAGTAGATCAATTTCTGATAATTGTCTACTAGCTCATGAGATAACCAATAAACTTATATTTTCTAAATCTAAGCTTGGATTTATGATGCTAAAATTGGACATGGAGCAAGCATATGATAGCATGGGATGGATTACATTGAAGAAAGTTATTTTCATCATGGGATTTCCGGAGATCTTTATTTAGCTTGTAATGCAATGTGTTTCTTCTCCAAAATTTTCCATTATTATCAATGGGAAAAGAAGTAACTGGATAAATGTTGAATGCGGCCTTAGACAAGGATGTCCTCTGTCTCCAGGTTTGTTTATTTTATGCTCTGAATTGTTAACTATAAATATACAGGAGAATGGACAAGGTCTTGGCATCAAATTAGCTCCGAATATTCCTAAAATTTCACATATGTTATATGATGATGATATAATGATTATGGCTAAAGTTACTTCTTCAAATGCAAAGTGTATCAAAAAAATTTTAAAGAAATATTGTGACGAACTAGTCAAAAAATAAATAAAGAAAAATATCATATTTTATTTAAAAAGTCTATTTCACGAATGGACCAAAAAACTTTTGAGAAAACTTTGGGTATTCACAAAATCAAGGAAAATATTTATCTGGGAATAAAGCTGGCTTTTAGAAGACTTAACTATAATGATTTCTATTTCATTCTTAGCAAAGCTCTCAAAAAACTGAACACTTGGGGTCTACAACATCTTTCTTTGATTGGTAAAATTCTTTGTTGAAATCTGTCTTCTCTTCAATACCCCTATTTTCTATGGCTGATTCTCTTGTTCCCAAAAGAATTCTTCAAAATCTAGATAAGTTCTATAGGAATTTCTTATGGCATAAAGAAGGTGGAAAGAGAGGTATGCATTATGTATCATGGAACATCCTTTTCAAATCAATTGAGAAAGGTGGTTGGGGTATCCAAGGAGCAACAATGAGGATTGGATTTGTTAGAGCGAGAATAGCCTGGAATTTTATTAATAATAAGGCTTCTCTTATTAATATGATCATATCAGCAAAGTATGGTTTTCAAACATGGAATGTTGTTTCAAGGAATAAATCTTCTACAATATGGTGTATTATAAAATATGGAGCTGTGGAGGATCTCTAATAGAGAATTTATCATTATCCTTATCGATACCTGGATATTGGATAAATGTCTGAATGATTGATCGGCTTGTATTAATAATCAAGATATTGAAGATAGTAATGTTGCTTCATTGCTAAATGAAAATGGAGAATGGAAAATGGATTCATTGGAAAAATTCTTTTCTCATGATATGATTGGTATTATTATAAAAACTCCCATTGATAAAGAATTGAGAAAGGCAGAACTTGAGCTGTTGTCTGAATATAATGGAAAGTTTATTGCAGCAATGGCTTTTCAAGCAGTGAACAGACATGAAGAAAATAGTATAAATATCAGTTGGATGAAGAAACTTAAACTATTTCCTAAAGTCAAAATGTTCTGGTGGAGGCTTATTAACTATTCTTTACCTACGAATTGTTGGATGAACTATAGAAGACTTCAGGAATATAGTACTTGTCCAAGAGGTTGTATGAATGAGGAAGATAATTTTCATATTACTTCAAGTTGTAGCAAACTAATGGAAGTTTTTTCTTCTTTGGATAGATGGGGCATTCATTTGCAAAATTTTAGTGGCATTGAAGATTATTGGAAAAGGCTGATAGACTTCACTTCTCTAAATATGAGCATTGTAAAAGTCTATCTGATTGCTGTTTATTTGAATTGGAAAGCATGGAATTGTCATATGCATGGTTTGAAGGTTCCATCGCCTAAATCTCTTGCTGTGGATGCTCTCTCACAAGCTTCATACTCTTTATTGCTTCCCATTTGCATGAACTGGGATAATAATCAGAACTTGTTGCTATGTAAAGCTTGGTATCCTCCACCTAAATGTTAGAATAGTTGCTATTTGAATGCCTTTACATTTTTTGCAACTTGAATAGTTTTGATGATTTCAAACATTATTGTTCAAATGTGTAGTTATCTCCTAACAATTTTAGAAGATTTGTATTTGCTCTTGTGTGTACTAGCATTTCAGGAAAATCAGACTCCAGACTACGATAACTTCAAATCAAATTCAACATGAGATACTTTGTTAATTTGAAGTTTGCATTTTTTCTTTGAATTAATTTTGAAAGGGAGTGATTGTAATTGAGTGAATAAAAAGCATACACACACACACATAAGGAGATCATAAAATTTTATACTAATCGTACTGGACGATATTTTATCGTACGGGACGATCAGACAGTTATCTCCTATAGGGAACATGGAACGTATAGGAACTTGCTCGAAAATTTTTTCTCTAAGTCCTATTCTTTCAGGACGAAATTAATTATCGTACCAGAAGATTGGTTCTCAGTAAATTTTCGTTCAGACGAATTTTATTATTGTACGTGGCGACTGGTCCTCTGGAAAATTTTCGTCCAGACAAAATTTAATATCGTCTAGGACGATCGGGTCTCTGGAAAATTTTCGTCCAGACGAAAATAAATTATCGTCCGTGGCGATTGGTCATCTGAAATATTTTCAACCAGACGAAGAAAAGAATCGTCTAGGACGATCGGGTCTCTGGAAAATTTTCGTCCAGACGAACATATTCTCTTCCAAACGATTAACCGACTTAGAACAGTTTTCAGCAGTTTCTAGAACCGACCTACTAATAACCGTTCGTACTGGACGAACCTAGTTCGTACAGGACGATCATCTGTACGAAGACATTTCGTACACATATTCAAATAGGGTCGTTCCAGATCATTTAAGTAAAATCATCCAGGACGATCCATGATCGTACAGGACGATCCATTGCGTACAAAATTGAAAACTTGTAGTTTTTGGGTGGTTTTTCTAGTCTTTTATATAAAAAGTCCAAATTAGACTGCCACCCAATCTTTTTGTCATTTGATCTTCGTGCCTCTTGAGAGAATAGCCAAGGAGAGAGTGGAAGAGAGCATTCAAGGGAGGATTCCTACCACTGGAGCGAGAAGGCTTCACTTGGATTTCAAAGGTAAGAGTCTCTACTTGTGAATTTGGATTACTTCCCTCTTTTCCTTCTTCCTTCTAGATTCTTGTGAGAAGATCAGTCAAGGAGATCTAGTTCTCTGCCGACACTTGGAGAGTGTGAACAGCCGAAAGGTTCTCTGCCTACACTTGGAGATGTGAACAGCCGTAGGGTTCTCTGCCCACACTAGGAAAGTGTAAAAGGACGATGGTTCTCTGCCAACACTATGGATTGTGTAAAAGGACAACGGTTCTCTGCCAGCACTGGGGATTGTGTAAAAGGACGATGGTTCTCTGCCGCACTGGGTAGTGGTGAAAAGAGTGTGTTGTAAAGGCTTCTCCGCCTTGCTGTGGGTGCTAAAGGAGAGTCACTATTGGTTTTAGTGCAATACTCAGAGGGTGCCTCTGAGGAGTGGATGTAGGTCTGGTTATAGACCAAACTACTATAAATATGGTGTCATTTACTTTATTGTTTTTACGTTTCCGCACTTTAAATTTCAGTTTCAACAACTTTGTGGTTGAAAAATATTTTTCTACAAACTTTAAAAGAAATTTTTATTTTGGTTCAACTTAATCTTCAAAGAGGGTTTAAAATTTTTAAACTACCAATTCACCCCCCTCTTGGTAGCCTTGGGACATTTACTTAGGCTTAACAACCTAATTACTGGACTCAACAAGTGGTATAAGAGAATAGTTTCAAAATCATAAGTTTGAACTACTTTTTGATTAACGTAGATGGATACATTTGGAAACCGAAACACACCTGAGGGTTACTCTATCACTAGACCTCAACTGTTTGATAATATTCCTTTTGATTTTTGGAAAACACGCATGTCTACTTTCTTACAGTCACTTGATTATCGCATGTGGATGCTAGTCCAGGAACGTTACTCAAAACCAACTAGATTAGTTGATGGAGTTAGGGCAGAAACACCCTATACAGATTGGACTATTGAAGAACGTGATTTAGCACAATTAAATGTGAAATGTTTAAATAGTTTCTTTTATGCTTTAAAATCTGAAGACTACATGCGAGTTTCCACTTGTAAAAGCGGAAAGGACATATGGGATATACTTTGTATAACTTATGAAGGGACAAATGAGGTTAAGCAATCAAGACTCAATATCTTGTTATATGACTATGAATTATTTTGCATGAAACCTAATGAATCTATTTCAGACATGTACACAAGATTCACTCAAATTGTCACCTCTTTGCATGCACTTGGTAGGGAATTAACTAATGCTGAAATGGTCAATAAGATTCTTCGTTGTTTACCTACTGCATACGATGCTAAAATTACTGCAATTACAGAGTCTAAAGATCTGAACATTTATTCCATTGACAATCTTCTTGGTTCACTCATTGCTTATGAGCAAGGAGTAAGTCAAAGAAAGATTGATGCAGGTGAACCTAGAAAGGACAAGAATATTGCACTAAATGTGGATGAGTCAGAAAGTGAACACTCATAACCTGAGGATGAAGACGATATTGCATTGATGACTAGACAATTCAGAAGCTTTTTAAAGAGGAAGCAGAAGAGACGCCAGCAATGGAATAGAGGTAAGTATAACAAAAATGACAAGGTTTCTAATGAAGTGATTTGTTATGAATGCAGGAAACAAGGTCATATAAAGACTGATTGTCCAAAACTCAAAGCCACTCCTAGCAAGGAGAAGGTAGAGGAGAAACCAATGGTAAAGAAGGGCAAGAAGAAGTTTCAAAGGGCTTTTTGGGTGAACTCAGCTTCAGACTCATCTGAGACTGAAAAAGAAGAAGAAGTCACCAACCTTTGCTTGATGGCAGATAATGTTGAACAATCAGATCAAGAAGAGGTATGTGATTTAACCTATGATGAATTATTTGAAGTTTCTGAACACATGCATGATGCATATAGGAAAATGCAAAAGATGCATGCTAGTTTAGTTTTAGAATTGGAAGAGCTTAATAAGGAACACGAAATCCTTAGGAAAGATCATGCTTTAATAGATAACGACCACATGAAACTACTTGATGAATATGATGACTTGAATAAAAATTTTGAGAATTTAAAATCATCCTATGCTGAACTTGAAAAAGAATTTAAGAATTTTAAGGATGAATCTGAGAGCAAGACATATAGAATCAATTATACCAATCAAATCTTGGAAGATATGAATTCATTTTACAAACTCACAATAAGAGCTCTCGAGGATAATAGGAACCCCCCTAAACTTGAAGATTTTACAAATCCTAAATATTATCCTAAATTCATGAAATCCCTTAGAAGACAATCATATGAAAGAAAACATAGGAATATTTTACCTAATGTTAAATGTAATAAATATGGATTTTTGGGACATATATCTCACACCTGCACTTTAAAGATGAAAACTAATTTGGTGTGGAGAACTAAGATGCATAAACCTAGACATATCATACATGCATCTAATTATAAATTTCATAAAGGTGAACCCAAACTTGTTTGGGTTCCCAGGTCTAACATTTGAGAATTTTGCAGGAGTACTCTCACACAAGACCTCGTGAGAGTATATGGTACCTGGACAGTGGATTTTCAAAGCACATGACTGGAGATACTGCTCTATTCATAACGCTGGAAGCCAGGAGTGGAGGCAAGGTTACACTTGGAGATAATACCACAAAGAAAGTGGTTGGATCAGGTATGATTGGAAATTTGAAAAACTTTTTCATAGATAATGTGTTATTAGTTGAAGGCTTAAAACATAATTTGCTTAGCATAAGTCAGCTATGTGATAAGGGCTATAATGTAAAATTTTTACCTACTAGCTGCATAATAAGCCTAAATGGGAAAATTGTTTTAAATGGAAAAAGGGTAAACAATGTCTACATGCTAGATTTAAATTGTATTCAATCTCCTACTACTTTTTGTTTGAAAACTGTTTCTGATGAATCATGGCTTTGGCATAGGAGACTTTGTCATTCTAGTATGAAAAATCTTAGAAGAATTACCCAAAAGAATTTGGTGAGAGGTATACCTAAACTAGACTTTACCAAGGACCATCTTTGTGATGCATGTCAATTAAGAAAACAAGTGAAGTCTTCTTTTAAGTCCAATAAAGATCTTAGGACCAGTAAACCTTTAGAAATTCTACACATGGATCTTTTTGGACCTGTAGGCACTGTAAGTCTAGGAGGGAAGGTATATGGATTTGTTATAATAGATGATTTTTTAAGATTCACGTGGGTTAAATTTCTTTTTCATAAGAGTTAATCATTTGAGGAATTCAGAAATTTTTCAACTTGGATACAAAGAAAACTAGGATGTGAAATAATTTCTATACAAAGTGATCATGGAGGAGAATTTGAAAATGAAAGATTTGAAAATTTCTGTAAAGAAAAGGGGATTGATCACAATTTTTCTGCACCTAAAACTCCTCAACAAAATGGGGTAGTTGAAAGAAAGAACAGAACATTAATAGAAGCCGCCAGAGCAATGTTAGCAGAATACTCGCTTCCTAGATATTTTTGGGCTGAGGTGGTTAGCACTGCATGCTATGTTCATAATAGGGTAAATGTGAGATCAAATTTGAATAAAACACCCTATGAGTTGCTAAAAGGTAGAACACCAAATTTGTCTCATTTGCATGTATTTGGTTGCAAGGTGTTCATACATAATAATGGAAAATCTGCCTTAGGAAAATTTAATCCAAAATCGGATGAAGGAATTTTTGTTGGATATTCAAGTGTTGGAAAATCTTATAGGGTATTCAACAAAAGAACTTTAGTCATTGAAGAAACCACACATGTTGTATTTGATGAAAGTGGAAACATGGAAGAGCCAAATGTTGTTAAAGAAGAAATTGAAGAAAACTCCCAAAAGATTGATAGATTAAATTTGGAAAAAAATGTGGAAGAAAATTTGGAAAGAGAAAACCCGTTGCCTCGAGATTTGAGATTTTTTAAAAACCACCCAAAGGAATTGATTATAGGTGAACCAAGTGAGGGTGTTAGAACTAGGCGTGGATTAAACAAGGAAGTCAATCATTCAGCCTTTATTTCAACTATTGAACCCACTAACATTGATCAAGCACTTTCTGATGAATTTTAGATATTGGTCATGCAAGAAGAGTTAAATCAATTTGTAAGAAATAAAGTTTAGGAATTAACTACAGGGCCAAAAGATCAAAGTGTTGTTGGAACCAAGTGGGTGTTCAAAAATAAAATGAATGACTCAGGAGTAGTCATTAGAAATAAGGCTAGATTAGTAGCTAAGGGGTATAATCAAATTGAAGGAATTGATTTTGAGAAAACTTTTGCCCCTGAGCTAGACTTGAAGCAATTAGAGTTTTACTAGCCTTTGCCTGTTTTAAAGGTTTTAAATTATTTCAAATGGATGTCAAAAGTGCCTTTTTAAATGGGGTAATTGAGGAAGATGTTTTTGTAGAACAATCTCCATGTTTTGAAAATTCTAAATTTGCAAATCATGTTTTCAAATTAAAAAAGGCATTATATGGATTGAAACAGGAACCTAGGGCTTGGTATGAGAGGTTGAGCACCTTCCTACTTGAAAGATCTTTTGAAAAAGGAAGTGTGGATACAACTCTCTTTTTAAGAAAAATTGGAAAGGATATACTTATTGTTCAAATTTATGTGGATGACATCATCTTTGGATCTTCAAATAAACATCTTTGTGATGATTTTTCTAAAACAATGAGTAGTGAATTTGAAATGAGTCTAATGGGAGATTTAAATTACTTTCTAGGATTTAGCATTAAGCAACTTGAAGAAGGTACTTTTCTTAGTCAAACTAAATATATTAAGGACATCCTCAAAAAATATGAAATGGATAATGCTAAACCTGTTAGTACACCAATGAGTTCCTCAGTTCAGTTGGATAAGGACCTTAAGGGAAAATCTGTTGATCAAAAGAAATTTAGAGGGATAATTGGATCTTTAATTTACTTGACTGCTAGCCGACCAGATATTATGTTCAGTGTTTGCTTATGTGCTAGATTTCAATCAGATCCAAAAGAATCACATTTGACAGCAGTGAAAAGGATTTTAAGATATCTACTAGGAACTCAAAACTTAGGGATTTGGTATCATAAGTTTAGCTCTTCATTTGAAATTATTGGTTACTCAGATTCTGACTTTGCAGGCTGTAGAGTGGATAGGAAAAGCACTTCTGGAACATATCAATTCATTAGAAATTCATTAGTTTCATGGTCTAGTAGAAAACAAAATTCAGTGGCACTATCTACTGCAGAAGCAGAATACATTGCATTAGGAAGTTGTGTGGCACAAGTACTTTGGTTAAAACAACAGTTGATTGATTTAGGATTAACTATAGGCACTATTCCAATTTATTGTGACAATACTAGTGCTTTTTGCATTTCCAAAAATCCTATTCAACATTCTTGAACCAAACACATTGATATAAGGCATCATTTCATAAGGGATCATGTATCCAAAGGAGAAATTGAACTCATACATGTTTCAACTGAAAATAAACTTGCAGACATTTTTACAAAATCTTTAGCCTTTGATACCTTCTATACTTTAAGAACAAGGCTTGGTGTTATTGATTTGAATGCCTAAACAAAATGTTTTTGCAACATTGATATTTGTTTTGTTTTGTTTTTAATTTTGTGAAATTTTATGTGTTTTGAATGAATTGTTTTTGGGTCTATGGTTTTGTTTTATGTTTTCTGTGTTTTTTGAATGTTTAGTTTGATTTTCTTAATTTAAAAATCAAAATTAAAAAATTTGGAGGAAATCGTCCGGGACGAATCTGGTTTCGTACGGGACGATATGTGAAAGAACAGTTTGCGCGAATTTTAACCGTTTTGAGAGCAATTTTTAATTAGATCGTCTGTACTATCTAACAATCGTCCAGGACAAAAATATTTTTTTTCTCAAACGTCGGGACGATTGAATGGAGCTGTTGAGTGGATAAAATAGTTATTAATATGGACTTCGTCTGTACGAATTTTTTGTTCATCCAGATGAACAGATGTCAGTTCATTGTAGGGGATGGTTTTCAAGAGACATTAAAATGAGTTACTTTTTGATCGTCTGTACGAAAAAATTTCGTCTATACGATCGATCAAGTCAAAAAGCCTGTACGAAGGGACGCATCGTAAGTTGTGTTGATTACAAAAAGCCGTTACATTTTGGACGAATTGGATCGTCTGTACAAAATAATTTTGTCCAGACAAACGATGATTTTCGTCCAGGACGAATATTTTCGTCCAGGACGAACGTATCATTTTTCTTTAAATATGAAGGCTTTCTAACTTAACAATCACACTTCCAAACTTCACTTTCAATCCCTTTCTACTTCAAATCGACAATGGTCTCCTCAAGCAAGAGACAAAAGGTGTTGGTGAAGAAACCCAATAGGAATGCCTCTGAGAACTTCCTATCTAAGGCGAATGAGGAATCATTTCCTCGTTTTGCATCCGCCAAAATCACTCCCTCTCGTATTTTAATTCAAACTGAGTTAAAATTTCGGGTAATGCACCTCTTTGCCTCAACCCAATTTCATTTCATACTTTCTCTCATCCACTTCTACAACAAGCAAACCTACCACTATTTCCTAGCGAACATGAGTTTTAATTCCGACCACTCCTCCATTAGTTCTTATGTCTTCAAACAAAAAGTTGAAATCACAAAGCACGACCTTGGTGCCTTTTTGAACTTAAGAACTGAGGGATATAGAGCCAACACGCTAATGAGTGAAAAGAAATTCAAATGGTATGAAGTCAATAGGGTGATTAGAGAAATTGGCCTAACCTTTCATGTTGCTAGAGTTTCTGGAATGACCAGGGATGCCCGAATCATCCAGCATATCCTTCAATCTTCAATCATTCCTAAAGCTGGTGATAGGATTAATATTACCCCTCTCCTTTCTGCTCTAACCTTTTTAATTATGGAAGGTCATCCTATTGACGAAGCCCAACTTATCATAGATCATATCTATGGGCTTTCAGAAATAGGACATGCATATCAGAAGAGGAAAAAGAACATCTCATTAGGACACTTAATCACTTACATTTTGGAAAAGAAATACAACTTAGTGCATCCTGATGAAGAATACGAAGAGCCAGTATACTATAATGATGCTTCCTTCAGATTTCTTTTCAAGGAGGAAAAAGAAAAAGCACATGCTAGTGCTTCAGAAGAGGAAGAAGAGGGAGTGCAAACTTCTGCTCCTCAATCAGATTATCAGAATCTGATTGAAAGATTTGATAGATTAGAGACTCACATTGATCAAAGATTTGATCAATTTGATGCTCAACTTACGCAACAGCAACAAGACATTGGTAATATTAGAAATAAAGTACATGAAATTAATACCAATGTAATGTTGATGGCCTCCTACTTCAACCTTTTTGGCGGCATTCCTCCTCCTCCTCCTGAACAGTAGAGATGAATTTCTGTGTGTTTGTTGTATTCGTATTTTATGTTTTTATTGTGTCAGTTTTAATGTTAAGTGTTTGTGTTTATGTTTATTTTTTCTTTTAAGTTCAATGTATTTTCTTCTTGTTTTTTAGATATTATGTAATCCGTTCATTAATATCAATGGATGTTGTACTGTTTTTCAAATTTGATTTGTTTTTGGAATGTGATTAATGTTTATGAATTTCATTAGTATTATTTAATCTTCATAGTGCTTAAATTAGATTGTAATTTGAGATTATCTATATTAGAAAATCTAGTCTTTCTAAATTTAAAAGTTGTTTATAACTTGTTGTAATTAGAACTTTTAAATTCATGTCTATTCATTTAGACTACATAAAAGTTAATATTACTATTGCAATTTAGATGTTTTCTTATTTTGTATTTCTATGATCAAGTGATATTTATGCACTTAGAAATATTTAAAATTTTAGATTATTGATTTTGGAAAGAATTGGTCTCAATTACTCTTCAAAATTGTACAAAAAGTACAAAAATGAAAAGGAATTTGCAAAGATTTCCAAAGTGAAAAAGAGGAACAAAATAAGCCCAACAAAGAAAAAATGTGCCCCAAAAATTTTGAAAAAGATGCGCAAAGCGCCACATGTGGTAATTCTCTTCTTTCCAAATTCTTTCAATCTCTTAATTCAAATTGATCTTATGTTCATTTATATTCCATTGAACTTTGAAATATAAATTTTTTTTTACATTTCTCTTGTAATGATTTTCTATATTTGAATGTCTAAGTTGAATAATGTCTTTAACAATTTCTTCTTACTTACAATGTTATATCACTTCTTAAATTTTATGAATTTCTATGATTGACCTAATATTTTTAGTTTAAAATTGCATACCTTATGTCACCATTTAGATTAAATTTTAAAATGAATTTCATATAATTACTTACATTTCTCGTCTTTTTCTTCTTCACTTTTTGTTGCTGTCAAAAAGGGGGAGAAATTATTGAAATTATTTTGTTTTCTGTTTTGATTATTCTGTTTGCAAGTATTTGACTTTGTGGTTGTTATTGTGTTATCTGTTTTGATTATTCTGTTTGCAAGTATTTGACTTTGTGGTTGTTTGTGTTAAAATTTTTGAAAAACAAAAATATTGTTCTTTATGCCTCCTTATTTTATTGTACTCATCAATTCAAGGGGAGTTTAGGAGATAGGAGATTTGTTTAACTTGAAACCATACAAAGAATAATTGTTTTGCCATCATCAAAAAGGGGGAGATTGTTAGAATAGTTGCTATTTGAATGCCTTTACATTTTTTGCAACTTGAATAGTTTTGATGATTTCAAACATTATTATTCAAATGTGTAGTTATCTCCTATCAATATTAGAAGATTTGTATTTGCTCTTGTGTGTACTAACATTTCAAGAAAATCAGACTCCAGACTACGATAACTTCAAATCAAATTCAACATGAGATACTTTGTTAATTTGAAGTTTGCATTTTTTCTTTGAATTAATTTTGAAAGGGAGTGATTGTAATTGAGTGAATAAAAAACATACAGACATACATAAGGAGATCATAAAATTTTATACTGATTGTACTGGACGATATTTTATCATACGGGATGATCAGACAGTTATCTCCTATAGGGCACATGGAACGAATAGGAACTTGCTCGAAAAATTTTCTCTAAGTCCTATTCATCCAGGACGAAATTAATTATCGTACCAGACGATTGGTTCTCTGTAAAATTTTTGTCCAGACTAATTTTATTATCGTACGTGGCGACTGGTCCTCTGGAAAATTTTCGTCTAGACGAAATTAAATATCGTCCAGGATGATCAGGTCTCTGGAAAATTTTCATCCAGACGAAAATAAATTATCATCCGTGGCGATTGGTCCTCTGAAATATTTTCATCCAGACGAAGAAAAGAATCGCCCAGGACGATCGGGTCTCTGGAAAATTTTCGTCCAGATGAACATATTCTCGTTCAAACGATTAACCGACTTAGAACAATTTTCAGCAGCTTCTAGAACCGACCTAGTAATAACCGTTCGTACTGGACAAACCTAGTTCGTACAGGACAATCATCTATACGAAGACATTTCGTACACATATTCAAATAGGGTCATTTCAGATCGTTTAAGTAAAATCGTCCAGGACGATCCACGATCGTACAGGACTATCCATTGCGTACAGAATTGAAAACTTGCAGTTTTTGGGCGGTTTTTCTTGTCTTTTATATAAAAATTCCAAATTAGACTGCCACCCAATCTTTTTGTCATTTGAACTTCGTGCCTCTTGAGAGAATAGCCAAGGAGAGAGTGGAAGAGAGCATTCAAGGGAGGATTCCTACCACTGGAGCGAGAAGGCTTCACTTGGATTTTAAAGGTAATAGTCTCTACTTGTGAATTTGGATTACTTCACTCTTTTCCTTCTTCCTTCTAGATTCTTGTGAGAAGATCAGTCAAGGAGATCTGGTTCTCTGCCGAAACTTGGAGAGTGTGAACAGCCGAAAGGTTCTCTGCCTACACTTGGAGAGTGTGAACAGCCATAGGGTTCTCTGCCCACACTAGGAGAGTGTAAAAGGATGACGGTTCTCTGCCAACACTGTGGATTATGTAAAAGGACGACGGTTCTCTGCCAGCACTGGGGATTGTGTAAAAGAACGACGGTTCTCTGCCGCACCGGGTAGTGGTGAAAAGAGTGTGCTGTAAAGGCTTCTCCGCCTTACTGTTGGTGATAAAGGAGAGTCACTATTAGTTTTAGTGCAATAATCAGTGGGTGCCTCTGAGGAGTGGATGTAGGTCTAGTTATAGACCAAACCACTATAAATCTGGTGTCATTTACTTTATTATTTTTATGTTTCCGCACTTTAAATTTTAGTTTTAAGAACTCTGTGGTTGAAAAATATTTTTCTACAAACTTTAAAAGAAATTTTTATTTCGGTTCAACTTAATCTTCAAAGAGGGTTTAAAATTTTTAAACAACCAATTCACCCTTCTCTTGGTAGCCTTGGGACATTTACTTAGGCTTAACAACCTAATTACTGGACTCAACACTAAAAACTGGTTAAAACTAAATATGGATGAATGTTTATTAAGATCTAATAATGCAAGTATTACGGGAGTCTTCAGAGACCATAAAGGAAGATTCCTTATGGCATATGGAAAGAAATTGATCCATTGGGATATTTTGATTCTTGAGCTTATTGCTGTGTTTAATTTCAATTTTTTTTATCCAAGGATGGATGACTGGAATAAATGGTTTTATATTACCGAAGGTGATAATATAAAATTTATTAAGCTTCTTCAACACTCAACTATGAAGAATGGGAATAATCAGGTGCATAAAATTGATTTCTCATTTCTAGATTATTTCAATAACGTGAATTTCAATTTTATTTCTAGAGGAGGCAATGAATTGGCAGATGAATGTGCCAATCATGCCTTAATTAATGGATTTCATTGGGAGTCTGATTCATTGGGAAACTTCCGTCAAGTATTGTTAATTTGATTAGGAAGGAATGTGATAGACTTTCTATCACATAGGACATAGGCTTTTATCTTTATCTTTTTCCAGTTTAATGTAATTGCAGTTATTCAAAAAAAAAGCTATGACCAAAAATAAGAAAAATTAAAATACTAAAAGTAAAATAATAGTGATGAAACAACTATAAAATAACAGTAAAAATAAAGAAAAAACTAACTCAAAACTAAAATAGAAAGAATAGAAAATAACAACAAGCAAAAGAATAGTAAACATGCAAATCAGAATTTTTTAAGCAGCATGATTATGCAATTAATAGTCATGAGCCTCCACTGTCAAAGTACCACATGCTCTCATGAGGTCTTTGGTGAAAGCACAGCTATAAAATCATTAGATGTCAGATTTAGGAACCCAAACAGGTTTGAGTCCCTACTTATGAAAAGAAGAATGCAATGTATATGTGTTAAGATGTGAATTATAAAATTTGGGTCACCACACCTAATGTGTACTATGATTAATATTGCAAGTGTGTGAAATGTGCCCTAGCATGCCACATCAAAAACATCTAACTCCAGGAAAAGGATTCACTAATTTGTTTGGGTTATAATGCTTCTTCCTAGGTTTTGGCTTTATATCAAGTGTGGATGTATTCATATTTCTTTCAAGTGCATTCAATTCATCTTTAAACTTTAAGTTAGCACTTTTTAAAATAGTATAATCAACATTTAAATTGTGTTCCTTATGCTCATATTCTTCAATATAAGTTTTAAAATCAGATTCAAGTGAGGTGTACGATGCATTCAAAGAATCATGCGTAATAATTAACTCAGAATATTTTTTATTCAATTCATCGAACTCATCAAGTGATCTTTACTTAACATTTTATGCTCTTTTTGTAAATTTAAAAATTCTAATTTCACATGAGTTTTCTTAAGTTTACTATCTGATGCATTAATATTCTCATAAACTTCAAGTAATTGATTATACGTTGGTTTAAATACCTCTTATCAATCAGACTGACCAAGATGATCACCCATCATGCATAAGTTTGTTGTCTCCTCTTCAGCTTCAGTCTTAGATAAGTCAGATGTAGAATCTGCTTAGAAAGCCTTTTGGAATTGCTTATTGTCCTTGACTTTTCTGAACTTGGGTTTTTCCACACCCTTCTCGTTTCTTGGGTGATCCTTAAGTGTAGGATAATCCACTTTAACATGTCAAGGCTTCCTGTACTTAAAATAAATAACATTAGAAGAACTTTTATAATTTTTTCTACTCTTACCTTTATTCTATTTCTAATGGTACTTGTGATTCTTCCTTAGAAAGCTTTTAAATTGCCTCGTGATTAAGACAACATCATCACTTTAAGACTAAGAAGAATTAGTGTTTGTATTGTTGGCCTTCAGCGCCATAGTTTTCTTTTTCTTTTTCTCACCTGCATCAAGGTTTCTTTGATTCACCCCTTACTAGTGATCCATGTAAGTTATCAATTGAATAATTATTCAAATCTTTAGATTAAGTAATTACAGTGATCTTAGCATCAAAGGATGAAGACAAATATCTCAAAATTTTATTCACTCATTTATAGTTAGTTAGCTCCCTTTCAAAAGAATGCAATGAGGTGACAATTTGAGTAAACCTATTATACTTGTTAGAAATCAATTCATTAGGTTTCATAGAAAAAAGTTCATAGTCATGCAACAAGATATTCAACCTAGATTGTTTAACTTCATTGGTTCATTCATAAGTAATGCACAATCTATCCAAAATTTCTTTTCCAATTCCAGAAGTTAAAACACGCATAAAATCTTCCGATTTCAAAGCACATAAAAAATAGTTCAAGCATTTTGTATTACGTTGAGCTAAATCCCTATCATCAAGAGTCCATTCAATAAAAAGAAGTATAGTAGTAATGCAATTAGTTTTATGAGTCACAGGTGTATAACCATCTTTAACAAGCCTCCACATTAGATAGTTAATCGATTGTGAAAATATAGACATGAGAGTTTTCCAAAATTGAAAAGTAATTTTGCCAAACAAAGGTGGTTATGTAATAGAATATCCTTCCACAGTATTACGATTACATCAGTTAGCCATAGATCAAAATTCAAAGGTTTTCAAAAACTAGATTTTATGAATCCCGCTCTGATACCACTTGAAAGTAGTTAAGGATGTTAAGCCCTTATGAACTAGCCCAAGACTAACCAAGAGGGGAGGGGGGGGGGGGCATGAATTCATATTTTAAAAATTTCTCAATCAAAATACAAACTCAAATCAAACCATAACTCACCACAAAGAAAATCATAGTGCATAAATTAAATGTGGAAAAAGTAGTAATAAAGAACACAAAAATTTATTGTTGTTTGGTCAACTTGACCTACGTCCACTCCACGGAGCCTCTCCTCCAGGTTTTGAATTAAATTCAGTGACTATCCTTTTGCTCTCACAGTAAGGTGGATAAGACTTTACAAACCTCCTTTCCACCAACACCGGTGATGCAGAGAACCCGACTCCTTTTTTTCCTCCTAAAGTAGGCAGAGAACATGACTCCTTTTGCTTCCTCTTGAAGTAGGTAAAGAAACTTGATATATTGTTGAAGTAGACCACTCTCAAACTTCCAAGAACTAGGGACGACAACTGGAGAAGATGATTCAAATCCATGCTTGGAGCAACCTTTGTAAAACCTCTCAAAAACTCTACCTCATAAGATCCTCTCTTTTTTTCCCTTTCTCTCCCTCTCCTTTATCGGGCCAAGATAGCATCAAAGGATACTCTCTTGGGTAAAATAAGAGATTTTAAAAAGAAGAACCTTAAAATAGCTCTTAATTTCAATAAACTGACATTATCATTCAGGACGATTTGAATATCATTCTGTACGGTCAGTATAATTTCAGCTCAATCAGCTACGACAATTTGGGACTCTCAGAAGAAATATTTTCATATCATCAAGGATGATAATATATTATCCTGTATGATTAGTTTAATCTATTAAATATCATCCAGTATATAGCCCAGGATGGATGTTTAGATGATGAAAAAATTACTTTATCATCGAGGATAATTCCACGATCATCCTGGATGATTAGTACAAAATGATGAATATCATCCAGAATATTACCCTGAATAGAGGTCAGGATCATCCAAAGACTACTAGAAATTTGGAAATTCAAATCCCACATATGATGAAGTCAGTTAAGGAGAAGTTTTAGAAGGAGCAGAATTCGGTTTAACTCTTACTATGATAACAAATACTTCTGAAATATTTGTTAATAATGATGAAACAAGAAATGGTTTTTCTAAAACCATTTCTCCTACTTCAACAATCAGTTTAAAGTTCAAAAAAATTGTCTTATTGAAGAATAAAAAAGGATCTTCTTTGGAGCTTGGTTCTTTCTGTTCTAAACAAAAATTGTTCAAAGAACTACAAGATCTATAACTGGTGAAACATCAATCTCGATGGAGGATTACTGATCTAAGAATGAAGAACAATTTGAGAAGTTCTTTCCAAACATCTTAGTAACATGATACCTAAAATTCTCATTGCAAGCAGCAAAGTCGAAAGATACATAAGGTTAGAAATTCTGATCAAAGGATTTTCCATATCTTTTGCTTGGTACTACATCATTGGTAATTGGAAAAGACATCCAAAATACCTATTATTATTTTTCATAGGTGTTTTGAGATTGTCCTGTTATTTTTGTAATTTTCTTTTGATTATCTTTTATAGCTTCTTTTTTATTTTGCCTTTTTTATTTTTTAAACTTATTATATTTGCTTATGGGATCGTTACTATATCCTATTCTTTAATCAGATGGGAACTCTGGGATACTAACCAACCCTTGGGTTGTTTCAAATTTTGGTATCCCCTGCATCTCAACGGTTTCAAAATAGGAAATAGTGGGTTTCATTTAAAAAATAATAGGTTTAATGTTAACAAATTTGCTTTCAATAAGGATCCTTTTTCTCTTAATTAAGGATCTATTAGTTTTTACTTCCTAGTTTGTATTAGGTTGTTATTTCTTTCATTTTAATGCAATCTTGCATTCTCTCAAAGAATAGATGTCAGGATGATGGAAAAATAACTTGATCATCAATGCCAATCTTTGATCATCCTGAATGATTAGTTTAATTCAGTACATATCATCTAGCGCATTGCCTTGAATGGAGCCAGGCAGATGTTTGATCGTCCAGAAAGAACTAAGATTTGTTTAACTGATCATCCCGTGATGATATGATCAAGCAATAAAACCTTAATTATTTTCCTTAATTAACAGATTAATTTTAGGCATAATTGTGCTGCATCGTTCAAGACGATGTCCTCGAGGATGTCTAAAAATATAACATGCCTAAATAGATCTGGTGCCAGATTCTTTTTTATTTTATCCTATCTTCCATGATGATGATAATATCGTCTGGGATGATATGCTTAATGATGGATGCCTTAATCAAGATGCTCTAATTAGGGTTTCTATTTTTTATAGATCATCCAAGATAACTTTTGGATCATCTAGGATAATGTGATCAAAAATAGAGAACTCTGAAATAATCAGAATTTTCCCCTCAAGTGTGTGTGTGCATTGTTACTATGTATCAGGACCCACATCGATACAATTGACTCAAGAAAATGTAAAAGATTACAAAGTGAATTAGTCTTAGTATACCCAATCTTGAGCTGGCTTAATTTACAATCGATCTTATGGACCTGAAATGTTAGTAGGCAAAGTAGTCGTAAAAAAATAGGAATATTTGATATCATCAAAGTTCTATTCCCTTAAGTCAGATTCACAACAAAATGGAGTCAATGTTCTCTACATGTGAAAGGAGTTTGTTCATCTGCCACATTAGGTTAGTGGAAGATAGTTTGTATGGGCTTCTCTGCCTGGATGTTATGGCTAAAGGAGAGCAACTAAATAGTTTAGTGCAATACCTATAGAGGGAGTCTCTAGGGAGTGAATAGTTTATATGACCTTTTTCTCTATTCTATAAATCATGGATTTTATATTAAGTGGTGCTTATCGCTTGCACATTTTCTTTATTTCTTTATATAATCATTGATTATTTGATAATTGGTTATATATATATGATTTGCAAAGAAGAAACTGTGTGTTTTTTCTAGGTAACATAGCATTAAATATGATTTTGCCATGATAAATATTATGCTCCTATAATTCTACGGTATTTATCTTTTTATAATGCCAAAACGTTCTTTTCCTGTAATCATAACATGCATATTAACGTTTTTACTATAGACACTAAACTCACACATATTAGCAACAAGCTAGAAATAACCAAATAGAGAGGGACAAGTATCTTATTCCTTTCATATAGGGTCATCACACTATCAATTTTTTCTTAGAAAGCAAAAAATAAAGGTTACAATAGCTGCATTTAAGAAAAATATAAAAGTTACAGAAAATTTTATTTCAAATTGCAATAGTTAGGTGTACTTCGAACCCTTGCATCCTTAAACCCCTATTTTAATTCTTAAGTTTAAACCACCCTTCGCTCCTAAGTAAACATGAGCATATCTATCATGCTTTGCATTGAAACTTGATATCATATTTGGAAAGGACGTTGGTGGATAGCTGGAAGTCCACTCTAGGGAAATGTAAGACCATATGCATAACTTATGTATTTCCTTCTGGAGTATATTCAATTTATCTAATAATTGCTTAATTTTAACATAAATTAAGTCATGTATTAAATCATTAAAGACCAATCATGGTATAGTTCAGAGAGCTTCTATTATAGGTAGTCCACTTTAGGAAAATATAAATACTCTTTCCTTTTTTGTCCTGTGAATTGAAAAAATAAATGTTCAATTTTTAGCAAATCCCTATTGATAAATTATAATTTCAAATATTTGCCTGCATTGTTATAAAATAATAAATGTCTTTCCACCAATTTAATCCAATGTTTTCACAAGATTTTATCTTGAGATATGTAATTAACTATGGAGGCTTGCCTTTATAGAGAATTTAGAACACAAGTAAAAAAAATCTACTTTTGTTCTTTAAAATAAAGGAAAAGTCTCTGGGACTATAGACAAGTTTAATATATATATAAATATTTATTTATTTTCAAAACTATGATTGAATATTTTTTAACATAGAATGGTCATCTACCAATTGCATATCCCACTAAAGCTAGCATCTATTATTTATCCCCTTGGTCCACATTTTCTTCTGAGAAAGGAACAATGTTTTTAGAGATGGGATGTAGGTTAGGGAGAAGGTAGATAAGCTGAGAAAGTGTGTTGTAAAGATCTCTTTCCAATTTAATATCAGCAAGAGAGTCACAAATGGGGAAGTATGGGTCACAATTCCATTTTAGATGCAGACGAGAAGAGAATGGAAAAGTTTGAGCTATCCATGTGACGAGGGGACTAAGCTTTGACATAAACGAAGAAAATGGAGATAATTTTTTTGAGTTAAGGAGCATATAAATTATGGTGACATACAAGGATGAGTACCATCATAAACCCTAAAAGAGAATAGAGTTGCTTTAAATTCTACAATCAAGTATGTCCACAAAGTCAAATGGGAAAACATGGTTATTAGAAATTTGACTACTTGCTTATTATACAACTACTTTTATTTTGATTCCACATTTTAATTTTTATCCATTTATCTTTGGTCTCATTATTTTTAAGTCATCCTTTACTAATTTTTGTTGAAACTGGATTTTGTTTCTAAGTCTCATTATTGAGTTGTAATTTTTAATTTTCTTAACTTTATTGTAAATATTTCATTATAATAAAATGAAAGTGGGATTTGCCTAAATTTCTCAAAAAAAAAAAAAAAAAAAAAGCCCACAAAATCACATGGACAACTACTAGAATGGAAAACTTTTCTCTAAAATATGTCATATGTTTCCTTATAGGTTAAAATAATTTTTAAAATTTTCATTACATTCTATGCATTGCATAAGGAACACGGGACAAAAATACGATGGTTCAATTGGAAAAGTTTCTATATAATAACTTATAAATGGACATTTTTCATCCTTTTTATTGAATTTTAGTTTGAGGAAATTTAGCAAATTAATGCATGTCGTTCATCCCAATTTCATAATTCTAATGGAAGTAAATTCAACTTACATTAATTCATGATTCAAAAACAATACATTTAACAACATGAAGGTTGTTATAAAGGAAGTTTTTCAGTTACATCCACCTGCTCCACACTTCTCCCTCGATAGTCATTACAAGATTCTCAAATACAAAAATTTAACATTCCTATTTAGACTAGGGTCTTCATCAATGCATGTGCCATTGGAGGAGACCAAGTTTATTGGAAAGAACCATAATGGTTTAAGCCTTAGAGATTCTTAGTTGATGATATGGACTACAAAGGTAATGATTTTCACTACATTCCATTTGGTACTGGTTGTAGAATTTGTCATGAAATACAGTTTGCAATTGCCATTACAAAACTTACTTTAGAAAATCTTGTGTGTCGCTTTAATTGGAAACTATCGAGTGGCATTTCCTGTGATGGTATGGACATATAAGATAGTGTCAAAATAACTACTCTGAGGAAAGAAAAGCTTTATTTTCTTCTTTTAGTCACAAAAATAACTTAGATACTACACTAGTTATCATATTATTTGTAAAATGTTCCATATTTAAGCACCACTACTTAAACGTCTAATATAAGCGATATTCACTTCATGGGAAAACATCCTAAATATCATTTATGAGAAGGCTAATGTATAATTCAAGCACCATCAATATTGAATTAAATATATATCTTGTTGTGTTCTATAACTTCTGTTATTTAATAGTAACATATATTGTGTTCTCTAGCAATCTATAAAACTTTTGCTGATAATAAATATTGAGTAATTCTACAATTATAATTATCAGAAAAAACCATGAATCACCATGAATCAATGACAATCTATCTTGATCCCAACTTCCATCATGAATGAAGAAGTCCTGATATGTGTTCTCATCTTCAAAATTAGCAACAAAGGTAGGCCACTTGAGCAAGCTCTTATCCAAGATCCAAACATCCTTTAGAAAATTTATTTTACTACCTGACACAATTCTCCATCTAACTGCCTTTTTAAGAGCCTCACAACTAGCTTTTATAATCTTCCAAGAAGGAGAGCCTCCCTTCTTATTGTTATCACTCCAGCAGTCCTCTCCATACTTACATAATAGATTCCTATTCAACAAGGAATTAGGATTCTCTAATAAGTTCCATGCAAACTTAGCTCTTAAAGTTTCCAAGCTAGATAGTGCAAATTGTATCCCCCATCCTCCCAAAGCTTTCGTCTTACAAAGATCTTTCCAAGCTACATAGTGTAGCCCATGACTTCCATCTACTTTATTCTAAATGTAATTTCTGCATAATATCTCAAATTCCTTTAAAACACCTAAAGGAATTAGAGAGTGTGAAATAAGAAAAATAGGGAGGTTAACATATACCGATTTAACCAACACCATCCTTCCTGACAAAGAGATGAATCTATTATTCCAAGAGTTCAACTTCTTCATAGACTTGTCCAAAAGAGTTTGGAAATCATCTTTTTACAACCTTCTCAGTGCAACTTTGACTCCAAAATAATCCATTTCTTCAACCGAGTTGAAACCCAAAAATTCTGCAATGTCTTTCTTCCTTCTTCTATCTACCTGTTTACCACAAATCATAGCAGATTTATGGTAATTGATTCGTTGGCCAGTCCAACTACAGTAATCGCCAATAAATTCCTTCATTCTTCTTATACTTCTCCTTTTGGCATCAGAAAATAAAAGCACATCATCTGCATAAAGCAAATGGGATATCCTTTATCCTTTGGATGCAATTTTAATACCTAAATCTTTTCCCCTGCTAAGAAAAACATTAGAAAGTAGTTGAGAATAGATTATAAATAGAAAAGGTTAGAGTGGACATCCTTGATGGAAACCACTCTTTCCCTTTATCCATTTAGTACGTCCACCGTTGATGAGAATAGTGTAACTCGGCTCCAAGATACATTCCATCACCAACTTCAAAAACTTCTCCGAAAAACCCAAAAGATTTAACATGTTGTTGAGAGTAGTCCAACACATACTATCATATGCTTGCTCCATATCTAACTTGATAGCCACCAAACCATTGTTATCTTTAGATAACCTCATTTTGTTAAAGACCTCCTGAGCTAAAAGAAAATGATCCAAAATCGATCTACCTCTTACAAAAGCCACTTATTCTTCTGAAATAATTTTTGGGATTACCACCAGTAGTCTATTTAATAAGATTTTGGTCACAATCTTATAAATAAAATTACACAAACTAATAGCCTGAAACCCAGCTGGAGAAACCGGGTTGTTGATATTGGGAATAAGGACTATAATAGTGTTCTTTCATTCTTTAGCCATTTCCCCAGCATGAAGAACCTCCTCACTTCCATACATACATCAGCACTTACAATGCTCCAGTAATATTTAAAAAAGGAGTATGTGTTCCCATCAAATCTCGGTGACTTATTATTTCCCAAATTCCTTACCACCTCCCAGATTTTAGAATCCATCAAATCAGCATCCAAACCAATTTTGTCTTCATCAGATAAAACATTCCAGGAGGTGGCCAATCAGTCAACACATTGTTCCTGTAATCCCATTTATTCTGAAAGAAACTATAGAACAAATCTTCAATCTCCTTGGGATCTTCAGTTAGAATACCATCACTATTTTTTATTTGAGGAATCCAATTCTCATTCTTCCTTGCATTAGCAAATGCATGAAAGAACTTTGTATTAGCATCCCCCTCTTCAATCCACTTCACTTTAGCCCTTTGCTTCCACCAAGTATTCAAATGACCAAGAGTAGCATTAAGCTCCTTGACTTTACATCTGAGCAGCCACAATTTATCTTCACTCAAAGCCCCAACATTAGCTTCTTTTACTTGGATGATTAAAATTTCAGCCTTTAGCCTATCTTTGTCTTTGGAGATTTCCTTGAGCTTTGTTCTACTCCAATAGAATAAATCCCTTAAGGATTTCTTGCATTTTTTGTTAAGGATTTGCATTTCATCTCCTCTTAATATCTTCTTCCAAACCTTATCTATAATAAGAGCGGAGGCTTTGTATGAAATCCAAACATCTTCAAATTTAAGAAGTCCCTTCTTCCTTAAAAAAGTGTCAAAGATCTTTAACACAATAGGACTTTGATCAAAAACTATCCTTGGTAAATGTCTTACCACCGCCACCTGTAAACAATTCATTGCCAAAGTATTCAACAAGCACCTGTCCAATCTCTCCAAAATCCTTTCCCCATCATTCTTATTATTACACCAAGTGAACCTTGGTCCAACAAAGCCTACATCATCTAAATCATTCTCATTCATGAAGCTAATCATCTCTTTCTGCCCCTTTGAAAAAACAAACTTCCTACCTCCTCTTTTTTCATCTTGGGACAAAATGCAGTTGAAATCTCCTCCCACCACCGATGGAAGTTTCCTGTGAGCAACCCCTTGGATACAATCCCACAACCTTCTTCTCTTAATCACCTCCTTGCTTCCATACACCGTTGTTATCATCCAAACACCCTTGTTAAAAACATTGAGATCTCCAATAACACATTGATCAGCAGTTTTAATAACTGAAAAAGAAGCCAAATCCGACCTCCAAAGGTTCATAATCCCTCCAGACAAGCCTACCGATGGAAGAAGATAAAAATCCCAATCTGGACCCATAATTTTCCCAAATAAGACTTTATCAAAATCATTGATTTTAGTCTCCACCAGTCCAATAAACAAAACATTGAAATCTTTAATGAAGTCTTTAAGATATAGAGAGGCCTCACTTTTCTTCACCCCTCTACAACTCCAAAAAGCAATGGAATTCATTAAATAAATTTCGGAGAGGGACCACCCTCCTTCCTCCTTCCACTACCACCATCCAACAATCTTCCATGATATACATTTTTGATAAGTCCTAAGGACCTAAGTTCTTTGGCAAGCTTAACCTTAGTTGATTCACCATTAACTCAATTCATCTTTGTCATATTTGAATCAGTTTTGCCACAGTAATAATTCTCCTTTTCAGCCAAAGATTTATCCAGTATAGTATTACCAACCGAAGAGCTTATTAACAAATTATTTTCATCAACCAACTTCCCCTCCTGATCTCCATCTTCCACCATGATATCATTTTCCATATTAAGATTTTCAAATTTGTTACCATATGTAACTAAAATAGAACATTTTGAGTTGAGGATATTACCCATTTTATCTTCAGGATTCTGTGCTCCTACAACAACCAATTCATTAGGCTTCTCATTTATAACTGGCTGTATAATTCCATCTTCATGAATCTGCTCCCGTAAGAATTCACCTTCTTCAAGTTGAGTTCCAGCTGCATCCACAATGTCCTGAACTGTCTTGCTTAAGCCTTCTAGACTATGGAAATCTCAGCATTTGTGTTATTCTGAAACTGAACAGGATTAACTTGCTTCTTCACATACTAAACATTAGGCTTTGAGAGAATATTTCTTTGAACTGTCTTCTATTTCTCTTGTGATTAACTAGAACCCATGGACCATAAGAAACTGAATCAACTTCCTCAATCATCTTCCCCACATCAGTAGCCAATCCACCACAATTGTCAGAAAACTCCACCTTCTTCTGGACAGATTTTCCTTTGCTACAATCACCTTTATCATGCCCAATCATACCACATTGAAAAGAAAAGGAAGAAATTTTTTCATATTCAACTTTTTGAAAAATCTTCTCAAATTACTTTCCACCCAAACACCTAATGGAAGGCTTTTGTCAATCTCAATCCTCACACAAACCCTCGCAAACTCCCTCCTTTCCCATTGGAACATATTTCCATCCAACATTAGTGGCTTTCCAATCATAGAAGCTATTCTTGCTATATTCTTCTCATCACAACAATGAAGAGGTAGATGGGGCATCCTTACCCAAATAGGTGAAGTCAAACCTTTCATAGACAAGGGTGAAAATTCCAACGTCCATATCTCCATGCCAATTATATGACCATTTACAAACCATGGTCCCAAAGATAATACAACTTCCATTGAATCATAAGAACTAAAGGCACATAAAAACCATCCCTTTCCAAGAAAAGTAAAATTAAATTTACCAAACTGGTTCCATTGTCTCCTTACTTTCCATGCCACCAAGTGAGAAAGTATCTCCTTACCAAAAACTTTAATCACCAATGAGTTCAACAGTTTATTTGAATTTTCAACTTCCAATTTCTCACACAACTTCACTGCTTTCCTGTCCTCAGTTAAGACCAATTCTTCATCTTTAAAGTCTATATTAATGTATGTTTTATTACTCCATGGTTTATCCTTCAATTCATTCCCAGATTTCAAAGGCAATTCATTAGAAACCTTACCCGTAGCTTCTGTAACCTTGGAAGACGAATCATCATTTAGAAGTTGAAAATTTTTGTTAACTAATATCGAAGAATTTACATTTATCACACTGTGCCCAGGGAATTCATTTGAATTTCCAAATCTATTAACAAAAGTTTTCATACCCGATGATGAAGTAGATGGATCTACCTTGTTCACCTCTAGTATTGCCTTATCTGCTTTAGGAGTCATAGAAATCAGTTCTTCCGCAGCAATAGATTTGCCTTTCCCTTCCTCATAAACAACCTTCCTCAAAGCTTACTCAACAACATCTTTGATCACCAAAGGGCCTTGAGATTTCCTTCTCAAAATTTCAAAATCTATCTGATTAGAATGCAGAGTTTTACGACCAATCACCTGTACACCAAGTGCAATATTGCCGACAAAGGATGGAGACCTTGCCGACAATGCTTGTGCAGTCCAACAGCACTCCGCCGCCATCCCTCCACCGGTTCCTGAATAATAGGAACCAAAACTGGGAACTAGAAATTTGAATTATCACAGACTTTCTCTCTCTACCGCAGACTTTCTCTCTATATCACAGATTTTGATTAAAAGAAAAATATAATTTTATTTCACCCCTCTATTGAAACTTAGTTTTCATAACTATATTTTCTTGTCATGTGTGTTTCTGATGATTCCAAATATTATTGTTTTGATTTTTGTTGTCCTAATATATATTAGATATATTGCCTTTATTGTTTTTTTTTTGGAGAAGATGCATAGCATTAATAAAAAATAAAGGTACAAAAAAGCCTAAGTGATAGTATACCTATCACTTTCCTCCTTTAATAAAGAATAAAAAGGAGGAACCTTATTAACTTCTAGAACATCCCAATAAAAGTCCCTTATCAAAGCAAAGTTAGCACACCAATGTGCTAACTTATTATAATCTCTACTAACCGACTAAAAAAGAGTTACCTCAAATCTTTCAAGAAAATTGAAATCTTCATCTGTAGACTGAACCAATCCTTTGTTAGCAAATGATTTCTAAAGATATTTAATGACATTAGAACTATCACTCTCAATAATAAGACCTCCAACATACATCATCCCTTCTTTCATAACACTTATCAACGAACGGAAGGCCAAAAGTTCAAGAAAACCAGTGTCCCAATGAACCACCGAGAATCCAAAGGATAAAAGCATCCTTCCTTTGTTGTCTCTGAATATAGCACCTATTCCTGCTTTGTTAGAATGAAGAAGAGAGGCATCAATATTCACCTTAATCCAACCGGGCGGAGGGGGATGCCAAAGAGAAGAGTTCAGCTTAAGAAGCTGGTTAGCACCCCAGTGGTCCGTATATGGATCATTAGATGAAAAGGCTGCATTGCTAATGGCATTAGATAAAATAAACTCAGCTCCCATTTCACTTCCTTCGTGTATAAGTTTGTTCCTACTCTTCCAAGAGTTGAAAACCAAAGCACAATAAATTTTTGCAATAAAACAATTATTCTTCACAATCTTATTAAAGAAAAGAAGACATTCTTGAAGACAATTGAATACCGGTACAGAGAATCCCCATTTATTTGCCAATTGGATAATTTGGATTAATTTCAAACATCTCACCGCCACATGTTCACCATCTTCTTTCATACCGCAGCCTCTAGGACAAAGATTATTATTCAATAATCTTCTATGCATTAAAACATCACAAGATGGAATTGCATCTTTCAACATCCTCCACCAAAAAAATGCAATCCTAGAATTGAGTTTCAGCTTTTTAATGTCCCTCCAATGCTGAATAAAAGATAGATTTTCCACTTTCAGTGTTGATTTCCCTTCTCTAGCCATAGCAGAAATTGTCTTCCCGAAGATGTTTTTCAGTAGTTCCAACTCATCTTCATCTCTGTTTACATCAATTTTAATACTGCAGATCACCATCACTAGCTCCTCTCCAAAGAAACATTTCAATTTTTTAGAATTCCACACTCCTTCTGAAATAAATTCAGAAAGATTAGGCAAGCAATCATCTCCAATTACAGTGAATGTTGGCCACCTCTCCAAGTTTCTATCATAATCCAATTATCTTTCATGATTTTAATGGAAGATCCGTCTTTAATATTTTATTTCACAATGTGTCTCAGCATTTTAGCTCCACTAAGAATTAGTCTCCAAGAAAGTGAAGAATTTGGTCTTCTTTCCACATCCCAGATTTTTCTTCCATACTTAATAGATAAGGATTTGTTCAATAAGGAACTCGGAATCTTTATAAAATTCCATGGATGCTTTGCTCTGAGTGGTTTTACTGAGTTTATAGCTACTAAGACCCCCAAACCACCTTGATTTTCTGGACTGCAAACAACATTCCAAGCTATATAATGAATACCATTACTTCCATTATTTTTACTCCATAGAAAGTCTCTTCTTAATCTGTCCAATTTCTTCAAAATACACAATGGAACCATGAACAAAGAAGAATAGAAGACATGAAGAGCTTGAACCACTATTTTTATAAGAATCACTCTTCCTAGCATAGAGATGAATTTGTTTCCCCATATATCCAACTTTGCTGTAGCTTTTTCCAAAATGATAGAAAAATAAGCTATTACTCGTCTTCTTAATGTCAATTTAATGCCTAAATAATTTATCTCCTTGACCTCCTTAATTCCCAAAAGATTATATAACACCCTCCTCCTCCTCTCCATATTATTGCTGAAAATAACATCAAATTTAGACAAGTTTACCATTTGACCTGTCCAATTACAATAATCAAAGGTAATATTACTGATTTTCAACACATTCTCCCTCTTGGCCAAAGAGAACATCAAAATGTCATCCTCAAAAAGTAGATGAGAAATCCTAGGAGCTGTGGGAGTAATTTTCAAACCCAAACTCTTTCCTTCGTATGAGAAAGCATTGGTAAGTAGCTAAGAACATAGAATAAATAAATAGGGTTATAACGGACACCCTTGTCTAAACCACTTTTCCCTTTAATTCCTTCCAAACCAACTCCATTAACATGAACAATGAAAATAGGATCAGTGATACATTCCATAAATAGATTAGAGTAGCCTACTGGAAAACAAAAATCGTTCAAAACTTGTTTTAGAATTTTCCATGCCATACTGTCATAAGCTTGCTCCATATCTAATTTGATTGTCGTTAAACCTCTTTTTGAACTAGAAAATCTGAACTTATAGAAGAGTTCTTGAGCAATGAGAACATGATCAAATAAATATCTACCTTTGATAAAAGCAACTTGTTCCTCCAAAACAAGGTTGTGAATAACCTTCATCATTCTATTTAATAACACTTTTGCTACAATTTTATAAATAGACATACAAAGACTTATAGGTGTCCAAAGTTAGAGGGATATAAAGGATTGCTTACTTTAGGGATAAGCACCACCATTGTTTCTTTCCACTTTGGACACATAAAACCCGAATTAAAGAATAAAAGAACTGCTCTCCAAACATCCTTCCCAATGATACTCCAATAAGCTTTAAGAAAGGAATAGGTGATTCCATCCAATCCGGGAGCAATGTTGTTACCAAGATCTTGAATGTCCTTCTCGATTTTAGCAAAAGATAATGCAAAATCTAGAAATATGTAGTTGTCTTGGTTTAGATAGTTCATATTTGGTGGCCAATTGTCAAGAAGACAATCTATTTGGTCCCATTTTTTGCTGAAAAAATCATAGAAATAGCTCTTAATATTTTCTGGATCTTCAATCAGCTCTCCTTAAAAATTTTTCAACTGTTTAATATGATTATTACTCCTCCCACTAGCAAATGTATGGAAAAAATTAGAATTTGAATCTCCATCCTTCATCCATTTTTATTTAGCTCTTTGTCTCCACCAAGTATTTAAATGTGCAAGTGTACAGTTGAACTCATTGATTTTGGCTCTTAGTAACCGATTCCTATCATCAAAAAATTGCAGGTCTCGATCTTCTCCTAGTTGAATTTCATCAATTTCAGCCTTTAATACAGATTTTATATTTTCTAACCTTTGGTGTTTTTCCTTGCTCCAAAAGAACAATGCTTTAAGAACTCTAGAGAAATTTTTATTTAGAACCTCCATATCATTTCCCATCACCAGTTTAGCCCAAGAGAATTTAACAATTGAAGTAGCCACTGAATAGGTTAACCAAACATCTTCAAACCTTTGTAATTTAGTTTTCTGGATAACCTGATCTATCATTTTAAAAACAATAGGGCAATGATCTGATGCTATCCTACTCAAATGTCTCACAATTGGTTGATTGATCCGGTCCAATGCAATTGAGTTAAGCAAACATCTGTCAAGTCTTTCCAAGATCCTTGCACTCACGCTCTTGTTATTACACCAAGAAAATCTAGAGCCAATCTAATTCACATCATGAAGATCATTTCTAATCATACAAGCCTTCATTTCCAGAGGACCCGTTTTGAAAGAAAATTTCTTTCCTCCTTTCTTATTCTCTTCAGAGAGAGATTGCAATTAAAGTCACCACCAATAATGGTAGGACTGTCTTGCTTCGAATTTCTATTCAGAAATTCCCATAATTCTTTTCTTGTCTGCCTCTCCCTACAACCATAAATTATAGCTATCAACCAATTTCCTTTATTTGGAATCTTCAGCTCCCCCAAGACACACTGCTCTGAAGCTTTGATCAAAGAAAAAGCAACAACATCAGCTTTCCAAAAAAGTAAAATACCACATGAATTACCTCTAGATGGCTGCAGAAAAAAATCCCATTTGTCTCCAAAAATTCTATCAAATTATTCTCTGGAAATAGAAGAAATTTTAGTTTAAATGATACCAACAAAAAATACATCCCAATCTTTGATGTTTTCCTTCAAATATAGGGTGGCTTCCTTCTTATTTGCCCCCCTACAATTCCAAAAATTAATGGAACTCATTTTGGTAAAAAAGGGGAAGAGCCTCCTCCCCTTCTTTTATTTGAATTATTCTTCTCTAATCTTTAAGTTGCATTTAAAGGACCAAGAGATCTTAGTTCGTTGGCTAATCTAAATTTCTGGACATAAATCTTTCCATGGTTGAGATCAGAAACTTTCACTTCAATGCTGTCACTATTTTTCATTAAAAATTCTGGAACTGCTTCAACCTTGGAATCGGTCTGACTTTCTTTCAAACATTTCACTATTTCACCTTCTTCAACAGCCTCCATCCTGGAATTTTCCTGAACATCCATTTTTGAAGAATCTTCACATATTGAGTTAAGAATTTCAAATTTATTACCAGAAGGTATTTGAATTAACTGGATAGAATCTTCATCAATATTCCTCAATGGCTCTCTTGCTTCTAACTTTTCTCTAGATTGATAACTGGAATCATCCAAGTCAATATAATCCACTGCATTCTCTCCAGCATAATGAATTCCAATAGAATTTCTATTCACTTCCATTTCTTTAGAATTCTCACCTATCTTCTTATCCACATTATTACAACCCATAGACTTCTCACTGTTTACATTTTTATAAGGACTTTTATCTCTATTTAAAACTGAGTTGGGTACATCCTTCTTATCAGCAATGGTTTGAACACCATACTTGGGAACAAACATCCTTTTCTGATTTTTCACTTCTTTTTTCTTGATTCACCTGTAGTTTACCAAACGCCACGTTTTGTCTTCTGAAATCTAGATTCTATATTCAAAGCAGAGTCATTACACTCCTTTTGGATGGGATTATCAACCGGTTTAGAAATCTTCACAGCAGCATTACATGAATCTTTCAAGTGGCCAATGTGACCGCAACTTTGGAAGAATACTGAAATTTTATCATACTCCACTCGTTGAAAAAGTTTTCCATTAACACCTTCAAACCAAACTCCAGTAGGAATCTTCTGATCAAGCTGTATTCAGACACAAATCCTTACAAATTCATGTCTTCCCCATTGGAACATAACTCCATTTATTAACATGGGTTCTCTGATTGAAGAAGCAATCCTGAAGACATTAATTTCATCCTAGCAAAACAACAATAGATTGGCATTCTAATCCATATAAGAGAAGATAGCCCTTAAGAGAATTGGGATTAAAATCAGAATTCCATTTGTCTATCCCAATTAAGTGGCCATTGACAAACCAAGGTCCTCCTGAAAGGATATTTTCCATTGCATCTTTATTGTTTGTGTTTACTAATATTTATGAGAAATTATACTCCAGACTATTGAAGACTTCATGACAAATTAGATTAAGTTTATTGTATATAGATTTTTTAATTTACACTTTTAATTAGTTTGAGAGAGTGTGATTGTAATTGAGTAATCGTGCACATGCACACTAGAGGAGTGTTAAAACTTATAAATTTTTAAACTAAACATACTGTATGATTTCAAATCATAAGGAAAAATTTGTCTAATTAGTTCCTACAGCACGCAGTTAATCAAATCATAGATGGAAAGATTTATAAGTACTTTTCGTACTGTACGAAGTTGGCTTCGTACAAACAACATCCAAAGTATGAAATTGATGCAAACATTTTTGTATATGAACTAGTAAATTTTTTTAACTGTTCATTCAGAACAATCTTGAGTTCATACAAATAACATCTACAGTACAAAATTGATGCAAACATTTTCACACGAACAGGTAATTTTTTTGAACTGTTCATCTGGGATGATCTTGAGTTCATATAAATGATGTCTATAGTATGAAATAATGTGGTGTATTTTCATCCCGATGAATAAGAAAACTTTCTAAATGGTTTGTACTATATGATACACCGATCGTATTGTTTGATAAGCATGTATGAAAATATTTTGTATGGGATCATATGAGCAAAATTTGACTATTCATACGTACGATCTATGATTGTACTGTATGATAATGGAAGGTCAAAATTAAAATTTTTAGTTTTTAGACAATTTTTCATCTCTTTCATATTTAAAGTCCTTAGAAACTGTCTTGGACGTATCACATCTTCATGATTTCTTAGAGAGTGAGAGAAGGGGTGCTTTGGGAGAGTGTTTGAATGAGAGTTCTTGCAAGTGGAGTTTTAAGGGTTCATAAGGTTACTCAAAGGTGAGAAACACTTTTGTTTGTGTGTTAATTCTCTTCCTTACTTATTTTAAGTTACTCTAGAGAACATTTTTGGAGAAGATCTGATTCGTTGCTAATGCCAGGAGGGTGTGAAAGGATGATGATTCTTTGGTGACACTTAGAGGGTGTGAAAGGATGACAGATCTCAACCAACACCTGGAGGGTGTGAAAGGATGCTAGTTCTCTGCCAACACTTAGAGGATGGGAAAGGATAATGGTACTCGACCGATACTTGAAGGGTTTGAAAGGATGACTATACTATGCCAACACTTCGAGGGTGTGAGGGATGATGGTACTCTACTGCACTAGGAATTGGTGGAAGAGAGGAAAAATTGTAAAGGCTTCTCCAGCTTATTATGGGGGCAAAAGGAGAGTCACTTTTGTAATAGTTCAATACCAAAAGAGGAATTCTTCATGTAGTGGAAGTAGGTCTAGTTGGACTGAACCACTACAAATTTATGTGCTCTTTTATTTTTCTATAATTTTATTTTTTTGCATATTTTTATTTAAGTGGTTGAAAAAGTTTTATTTTGTAAAAACTTTATTTACTGTGCAAAGTAATTTAAAACAATTAGCCTTGGGACAAATTCGTTAGGTCTAACAACCTATATGGACAAATGGTCAATCTATTAATGTATTTGAAGGCACAAGGATTTTGGGCAAATGCCTTAACAAATGGCCTACATTGAAGCTTGTTATGTATTGCCATTTACTTTACTTGGAAGGAGAGAAATGAACTAGTTCATGGGAAAAAGGAAAGAAGCTCAGTTCTTATAGTTGCTGAGGCGGTAAGCTATGTAGGAGTTTTTAATGCTCCTAATTACATAAACACTGTCCGGTTGAGTTCTAGTCAGCTTTTACTGTTTAAAAATCATTGGTACTTTCCTCCACCCGATTGGATCAAGGTAAATATAGATCCCACATTATTTCCTTCTTATAAAGGAGGTATTGGAGGAGTGGTTAAAGACCACAAAGGAAGATTGATAGCATCTTATGGAAGACCTCATATGCATTGGGATTTCTCTTACATGGAATTTCTCGTTATAACATCTGTTAAAGAGATGATCAACGATTAGGTGCATGGATGAAAAGGTATAATCATTGAAAGTGATAATCCAAATGTTATCAAACTAATCCACAAGGCTCTCAAAAAAGTAGGTAAAGGTATGGATAAAATTTCTTTGGTTGATAGTTTTAATTATGTTATTTTCAATTGTGTTAAAAAGAGAATGTAATAAGTTAGCAGATCTATGTGCTAACTTTGGAGCTTTTTCTACTTTCTTTTGGGATGATATTTTTCTTGATAAGGTTCCTCCTTTGTTTGTTAATATTTTGAAGGAGGAGTCTTTAGCTTGTACTTTGTAGGGTCTCTTCCCTTTTTCTTTATTATTGCTATTTGCTTTCTTCAAAAGAAAAAAAAAACCTATATGGACATTTCAAGTGGTATCATAGCCTTATTTCAAAAATTAAGGTTTAGAATATTTTTTGGAAAATTTTCATGGCTACTTTATGAAACCATAACATACTTGAAAGGTATTAAATCAGTAAAGCCCCATTGTTTGATAATATCCCTTTCAATTTTTAGAAAACATGAATGTCTACTATTTTAGAATGGTTGTTAGGTAAGTTATGTTGAGTCTAGTAATTAGGTTGTTAAGCCTAAGTAAATGTCCCACGGCTACCAAGAGGGGGGTGAATTGGTAGTTTTAAAAATTTTAAACCCTCTTAAAATTAAAGTTGAACCGAAATAAAATTTTCTTTTAAAGTTTGTAGAAAAATGTTTTTCAACCACAGAGTTGTTAAAACTGAAATTTAAAATGCGGAAACGTAAAAGCAATAAAGTAAATGACACCAGATTTATAGTGGTTCGGTCTATAACCAGACCTACATCCACTCCTCAGAGGCACCCTCTGAGTATTGCACTAATACCACAAAGTGACTCTCCTTTAGCACCCACAGCAAGGCGGAGAAGCCTGTACAAAACCCTCTTTTCACCACTACCCGGTGCGGCAGAGAACCGTCGTCCTTTTACACAATCCACAGTGCTGGCAGAGAACCGTCGTCCTTTCACACTCTCCTAGTGTGGGCAGAGAACCGTCGTCCTTTCACACTCTCCTAGTGTGGGCAGAGAACCCTACGGCTGTTCACACTTTCCAAGTGTAGGCAGAGAACCTCCTTCCTTTTACACTCTCCTAGTGTAGGCAGAGAACCCACGTCTGTTCACACTCTCCAAGTGTCGGCAGTGAACCGGACCTTCTTGAATGATCTTCTCACAAGAATCTAGAAGGAAGAAAGAAAAGAGTGAAGAAATCCAATTTCACAAATAGAGATTCTTACCTTAGCAATCCAAGTGAAGCCTTCTTGCTCCAATGGTAGGAATCCTCCTTTGAATGCTCTCTTCCACTCTTCCCTTGGCTATTCTCTCAATGTCCGGGACGATATTAAAATTCGTCCTGGACGAATAGGACTTAGAAAAATTTTTCAAAGCAAGTTCCTATTCGTTCCAAGTGCTCTATAGGAGATAACTGACAGATCGTCCAGTACGATAAATATCGTCCTGTACGATCAGTATAGAATTTCAAGATCTCCTTATTTGTGTGTGTAAGATTTTATTCACTCAATTACAATCACTCCCTTTCAAAATTAATTCAGAGAAAAGACAAACTTCAAATAAACAAAATATCATATGTTGAATTTGATTTGAAGTTTTCGTAGTCTGGAGTCTGATTTTCCTGAAATGTTAGTACACACAAGAGCAAGTGCAAATCTTCTAAAATTGTTAGGAGATAACTATACATCTGAACAATAATGTTTGGAATCATCAAAACTACATAAGTTGCACAAATATAAATCATTCAAATAGCAACTATTCAAACAATCTCCCCCTTTTTGATGATGGCAAAACAATTATTATTAGTATGGTTTCAAGTTAAAACAAATCTCTTATCTCCTAAGCTCCCCCTGAATTTATGAGTACATTAAAATAAGGAGGCATTAAAGAACAATATTTTTGTTTTTCAAAAATTTTAACAGAAAACACAAACCACAACACAAACACAAACATAATAATTTCTCCCCCTTTTTGACAGCAACAAAAAGTGAAGAAGAAAAAGACAAGAAATGTAAATAATAATATGAAATTCATTGTTAAAATTTAATCTAAATTGTGATTTGACATAGGGTATGCAATTTTAAACTAAAGATATTAGGTCAATCATAGAAATTCATAAAATTTATGAAATGATATAACATTGTAAGTAAGAAGAATTTTATCAAAGACATGATTTAATTTAGACATTTTGATTATTGAAAATCATTACAAGTGAGATGTAAAAAAAAATTCTATATTTCAAAGTTCAATAGAATATAAATGAACAGTAGATCAACTTGAATTAAGAGATTAAACGAATTTGGAAAGAAGAGAATTACCTCATGTGGTGCTTTGCACATCTTTTCAAAGTTTTGGAGCACATTTTTGTACATTTTTCTTTGGTTGGGCTTATTTTGTGCCTCTTTTTCACTTTGCAAATTTTTGCGAATCCCTTTTGATTTTTGTACATTTGTACAATGTTCAAGAGTAATTTGACCAATTCTTTCCAAAATCTATAATCTAAGATTTCAAATATTTCTAGGTGCATAAATATCATTTGAGCATAGAAATACAAAATAAGAAAACATCAAAATTGCAATAACAATATTAACTTTTATGTAGTCTAAATTAATAGACATGAATTTAAAAATTCTAAATACAACAAGTTATAAACAAATTATAAATTTAGAAAGTCTAGATTTTTTAATATAGATAATCTCATATTACAATCGAATTTAAGCACAATGTAGATTAAAAACAATATTAATGAAATTCATAAAGATTAGCCACATTTCAAAACAAATCTAAAACAAACAAACTTTCATTGATTTAAAATAAATTACATAAAAACATTAAACTTAAACAAAAACATAACAACACAAAAAAAATACAACAGACACACATAAAAAAAAACTTCTACTGTTCTGGAGGAGGAGGAGGAGGAATGCCGCCAAAGAGGTTGAAGTAGGAGGCCATCAACATTACATTGGTATTTATTTCATGAACTTCATCTCTAATATTACCAATGTCATGTTGCTGCTGCGTAAGGTGAGCATCAAATTGATCAAACCTTTGATCAATGTGAGTCTCTAGTCTATCAAATCTCTCAATCAGATTCTGGTAATCTGATTGAGAAGCAGAAGCTTGCACTCCTTCTTCTTCTTCTGAAGCACTGCCATGTGCTTTTTCTTTTTCTTTTTCCTCCTTGAAGAGCAGTCTGAATGATGCATCGTTGTAGTAGACTGGCTCTTCATATTCCTCATCAGGGTGAACTATATTGTACTTCTTCTCCAAAATATAAGTAATCAAGTGCCCTAAAGAAATATTCTTCTTCCTCTTCTGATCAGGATGTCCTATTTCTGAAAGCCCATAGATATGATCTAGGATGAGTTGGGCTTCATCAATAGGTTGTCTTTTCATGATTAAGAAAGTTAGACAAGAAAGGAGAGGAGTAATGTTAATCCTATCACCAGCTTTAGGAATAATTGAGGATCTAAGGATATGCTGGATGATTCGGGCATCTTGGGTCATACCGGCCACTCTAGCAACATGATTGTCAATTGCATTTTCTCTAATTACCCTATTGATTTCATACCAATGGAAGATGTTTTCTGACATTAGGGTGTGAGCTCTATATCCTTCAGTTCTTAGGTTTAAAAATGCACCAAGGTCGTGCTTGGTGATCTCAACTTTTTTCTTAAAAATAAAAGAACTAATGATAGAGTGGTCAGAATTGAAACTCATGTTGGCTAGGAAGTAATGGTAGGTTTGCTTATTGTAGAGGTGGACAAGAGAAAGAATGAAATGAAATTGGGTTGAGGCGAAGAGGTGTAATACCCAAAATTTCAACTCCGTTTGGATAAGAATGCGAGACGGAGTGATTTTTGCAGATGCAAAACGAGGAAAAGATTCCTCATTTGCTTTGGAAAGGAAGTTGTCTGGGGCATTCCTGTTAGGTTTCTTCACCAAAACTTTTTGTCTTTTGCTAGAGGAGGCCATAGTTGAGTTGATGTAGAAAGGGATTGAAAAAGATGTTTGAAAGTGTGATTGTCAAGTTTGAAAGCCTTCATATTTAAAGAAAAACGATACATTCGTCCTGGACGAAAATATTCGTCCTGGACAAAAAATTATCGTTCGTCTGGACGAAGTAATTTCGTACAGACGATCCAATTCGTCCAAAATGTAACGGCTTTTCGTATTCAACACAACTTACGATGCGTCCCTTCGTACAGGCTTTTTGACTTGACCGATCGTACATACGAAAAAATTTCGTACAGACGATCGAAAAGCGTTTCGTTTTAATGACTCTTGAAAACCATCCCCTACAATGAATCGACACATGTTCGTACATACGAAAAAAAATTTCGTACAGATGAAGTTCGTATTAAAAACTGTCTTATCCACTCAACCGCTGCATTCAATCGTCCCGACATTTGAGAAAAAGAAATAATTCGTACTGGACGATCACAGATCGTACAGACGATCCAATAAAAAAACTGCTCTCAAAACGGTTTAAATTCGCGCAAACTGTTTCTTAACACATCGTCCCGTACGAAAATATTTTGTCCTGGACGATTTCCTCCAAAAAAAAATTTTTGATTTTAAATTTTTTAAATTAACAAAATCAACAAAAACAATCAACAACACAGAAAACATAAGACAAAAATCATAAATCCAAAAACAATTCATACAAAAACACCAAAATTCACAAAATCACAAAAACAAAACACAACAAGTATCAATGTTGCAAAGACATTTTGGTTAAGCATTCAAATCAATAACACCAAGCCTTGTTCTTAAAGTACTGAAGGTATCAAAGGCTAAAGGTTTTGTAAAAATGTCTGCAAGTTGATTTTCAGTTGAAACATGTATGAGTTCAATTTCTCCTTTGGATACATGATCCCTTATGAAATGATGCCTTATATTAATGTGTTTGGTTCTAGAATGTTGAATAGGATTTTTGGAAATGCAAATTGCACTAGTATTGTCACAATAAATTGGAATAGTGCCTATAGTTAATCCTAAGTCAATCAACTGTTGTTTTAACCAAAGTACTTGTGCCACACAACTTCCTAATGCAACGTATTCTGCTTCTGCAGTAGATAGTGCCACTGAATTTTGTTTTCTACTAGACCATGAAACTAATGAATTTCCAATGAATTGACATGTTCCAGAAGTGCTTTTCCTATCCACTCTACAGCCTGCAAAGTCAGAATCTGAGTAACCAATAATTTCAAATGAAGAGCTAAACTTAGGATACCAAATTCCTAAGTTTTGAGTTCCTAGTAGATATCTTAAAATCCTTTTCACTGCTGTCAAATGTGATTCTTTTGGATCTGATTGAAATCTAGCACATAGGCAAACACTAAACATTATATCTGGTCGGCTAGCAGTCAAGTAAAGTAAAGATCCAATTATCCCTCTAAATTTCTTTTGATCAACAGATTTTCCCTTAAGGTCTTTATCCAACTGAACTGAAGAATTCATTGGTGTACTAACAGGTTTAGCATTGTCCATTTCATATTTTTTGAGGATGTCCTTAATATATTTGGTTTGACTAAGAAAAGTACCTTCCTCAAGTTGCTTAATGCTAAATCCTAGAAAGTAATTTAAATCTCCCATTAGACTCATTTCAAATTCACTACTCATTGTTTTAGAAAAATCATCACAAAGATGTTTATTTGAAGATCCAAAGATGATGTCATCCACATAAATTTGAACAATAAGTATATCCTTTCCAATTTTCCTTAAAAAGAGAGTTGTATCCACACTTCCTTTTTCAAAAGATCTTTCAAGTAGGAAGGTGCTTAACCTCTCATACCAAGCCCTAGGTGCCTGTTTCAATCCATATAATGCCTTTTTTAATTTGAAAACATGATTTGGAAATTTAGAATTTTCAAAACCTGGAGGTTGTTCTACAAAAATATCTTCTTCAATTACTCCATTTAAAAAAGGCACTTTTGACATCCATTTGAAACAATTTAAAACCTTTAAAACAGGCAAAGGCTAGTAAAACCCTAATTGCTTCAAGTCTAGCTACAGGGGCGAAAGTTTCCTCAAAATCAATTCCTTCAATTTGATTATATCCCTTAGCTACTAATCTAGCCTTATTTCTAATGACTACTCCTGAGTCATTCATTTTATTTTTGAACACCCACTTGGTTCCAACAACACTTTGATCTTTTGGCCTTGTAGTTAGTTCCCAAACTTTATTTCTTACAAATTGATTCAACTCTTCTTGCATGGCCAATATCCAAAATTCATCTGAAAGTGCTTGATCGATGTTAGTGGGTTCAACAGTTGAAATAAAGGCTGAATGATTGACTTCCTTGTTTAATCCACGCCTAGTTCTAACACCCTCACTTGGTTCACCTATGATTAATTCCTTTGGGTGGTTTTTAGAAAATCTCAAATCTCTAGGCAAAGGGTCTTCTCTTTCTAAATTTTCTTCCACATTTTCTTCCAAATTTAATCTATCAATCTTTTGGGAGTTTTCTTCAATTTCTTCTTCAACAACTTTTGGCTCTTCCATATTTCCATTTTCATCAAAAACAACATGTGTGGTTTCTTCAATGACTAAAGTTCTTTTGTTGAATACTCTATAAGATTTTCCAACACTTGAATATCCAACAAAAATTTCTTTATCTGATTTTGGATCAAATTTTCCTAAGGCAGATTTTCCATTATTATGTATGAACACCTTGCAACCAAATACATGCAAATGAGACAAATTTGGTGTTCTTCCTTTTAGCAACTCATAGGGTGTTTTATTCAAATTTGATCTCACATTCACCCTATTCAGAACATAGCATGCAGTGCTAACCGCCTCAGCCCAAAAATATCTAGGAAGAGAGTATTCTGCTAACATTGCTCGGGCGGCTTCTATTAATGTTCTGTTCTTTCTTTCAAGTACTCCATTTTGTTGAGGAGTTCTAGATGCAGAAAAATTGTGATCAATCCCCTTTTCTTTACAGAAATCTTCAAATCTATCATTTTCAAATTCTCCTCCATGATCACTTTGTATAGAAATTATTTCACATCCTAGTTTTCTTTGTATCCAAGTTAAAAAATTTCTGAATTCCTCAAATGATTCACTCTTATGAAAAAGAAATTTAACCCAGGTGAATCTTGAAAAATCATCTACTATAACAAATCCATATACCTTTCCTCCTAGACTAACAGTGCTTACTGGTCCAAAAAGATCCATGTGTAGAATTTCTAAAGGTTTACTGGTCCTAAGATCTTTAATGGACTTAAAAGAGGACTTCACTTGTTTTCCTAATTGACATGCATCACACAGATGGTCCTTAGTAAAGTCTAGTTTAGGTATTCCTCTCACCAAATTCTTTTGGGTAATTTTTCTAAGATTTTTCATACTAGAATGACAAAGTCTCCTATGCCAAAGCCATGATTCATCAGAAATAGTTTTCAAACAAAAAGCAGTAGGAGATTGAATACAATTTAAATCTAGCATGTAGACATTATTCACCCTTTTTCCATTTAAAACAATTTTCCCATTTAGGCTAATTATGCAGCTAGTAGGTAAAAATTTTACATTATAGCCCTTATCACATAGCTGACTTATGCTAAGCAAATTATGTTTCAAGCCTTCAACTAATAAAACATTATCTATGAAAAAGTTTTTCAAATTTCCAATCATACCTGATCCAACCACTTTCTTTGTGGTATTATCTCCAAGTGTAACCTTGCCTCCACTCCTGGCTTCCAGCGTTATGAATTGAGCAGTATCTCCAGTCATGTGCTTAGAACATCCGCTGTCCAGGTACCATATACTCTCACGAGGTCTTGTGTGAGAGTATACCTCTTCTTGATCTGATTGTTCAGCTTTATCTGCCATCAAGCAAAGGTTGGTGACTTCTTCTTCTTTTTCAGTCTCAGATGAGTCTGATGCTGAGTCCGCCCAAAAAGCCTTTTGAAACTTCTTCTTGCCCTTCTTTACCATTGGTTTCTCCTCTACCTTTTCCTTGCTAGGAGAGGCTTTGAGTTTTGGACAATCAGTCTTTATATGACCTGGTTTCCTGCATTCATAACAAATCACTTCATTAGAAACCTTGCCATTTCTGTTATACTTACCTCTATTCCATTGCTGGCGTCTCTTCTGCTTCCTCTTTAAAAAGCTTTTGAATTGTCTAGTCATCAGTGCTATATCATCTTCATCCTCAGGTTGTGAGTGTTCACTTTCTGACTCTTCCACATTTAGTGCAATATTCTTGTCCTTTCTTGGTTCACCTGCATCAATCTTTCTTTGACTTACTCCTTGCTCGTAAGCAATGAGTGAACCAAGAAGATTGTCAATAGAATAAATGTTCAGATCTTTTGACTCTATAATTGCAGTAATTTTAGCATCGTATGCAGTAGGTAAACAACGAAGAATCTTATTAACCATTTCAGCATTAGTTAATTCCCTACCAAGTGCATGCAAAGAGGTGACAATTTGAGTGAATCTTGTGTACATGTCAGATATTGATTCATTAGGTTTCATGCGAAATAATTCGTAGTCATGTAACAAGATATTGAGTCTTGATTGCTTAACCTCATTTGTTCCTTCATAAGTAATACAAAGTCTATCCCATATGTCTTTTCCGCTTTTACAAGTAGAAACTCGCATGTAGTCTTCAGATTTTAAAGCACAAAAGAAACTATTTAAACATTTTGCATTTAATTGTGCTAAGTCACGTTCTTCTATAGTCCAATCTGCATAGGGTGTATCTACCCTATTTCCATCAACTAATCTAGTTGGTTTTGTGTAACCTTCCTGGACTAACATCCACATGCGATAATCAAGTGACTGTAAGAAAGTAGACATGCGTGTTTTCCAAAAATCAAAAGGAATATTGTCAAATAGTGGAGGTCTAGTGATAGAGTAACCCTCAGGTGTGTTTCGGTTTCCAAATGTAGCCATCTACGTTAATCAAAAAGTAGTTCAAACTTATGATTTTGAAACAATGCTCTGATACCACTTGTTGAGTCTAGTAATTAGGTTGTTAAGCCTAAGTAAATGTCCCACGGCTACCAAGAGGGGGGTGAATTGGTAGTTTTAAAAATTTTAAACCCTCTTAAAATTAAAGTTGAACCGAAATAAAATTTTCTTTTAAAGTTTGTAGAAAAATGTTTTTCAACCACAGAGTTGTTAAAACTGAAATTTAAAATGCGGAAACGTAAAAGCAATAAAGTAAATGACACCAGATTTATAGTGGTTCGGTCTATAACCAGACCTACATCCACTCCTCAGAGGCACCCTCTGAGTATTGCACTAATACCACAAAGTGACTCTCCTTTAGCACCCACAGCAAGGCGGAGAAGCCTGTACAAAACCCTCTTTTCACCACTACCCGGTGCGGCAGATAACCGTCGTCCTTTTACACAATCCACAGTGCTGGCAGAGAACCGTCGTCCTTTCACACTCTCCTAGTGTGGGCAGAGAACCGTCGTCCTTTCACACTCTCCTAGTGTGGGCAGAGAACCCTACGGCTGTTCACACTTTCCAAGTGTAGGCAGAGAACCTCCTTCCTTTTACACTCTCCTAGTGTAGGCAGAGAACCCACGTCTGTTCACACTCTCCAAGTGTCGGCAGTGAACCGGACTTTCTTGAATGATCTTCTCACAAGAATCTAGAAGGAAGAAAGAAAAGAGTGAAGAAATCCAATTTCACAAGTAGAGATTCTTACCTTAGCAATCCAAGTGAAGCCTTCTTGCTCCAATGGTAGGAATCCTCCTTTGAATGCTCTCTTCCACTCTCCCCTTGGCTATTCTTTCAATAGGCACGAAGATCAAATGACAAAAAGATTGGGTGGCAGTCTAATTTGGAGTATTTATACAAAAGACATGAAAAACCGCCCAAAAACTACAAGTTTTCAATTCTGTACGCAGTGGATCGTCCCGTACGATCCTGGATCGTCCTGGACGATTTTACTTAAACGATCTGAAACGACCCAATTTGTATATGTGTACGAAATGACTTCGTACAGCTGATCGTCCTGTACGAACTAGGTTCGTCCAGTACGAACGGTTATTACAAGGTCGGTTCTAGAAACTGCTGAAAACTGTCCTAAGTCGGTTTATCGTTTGGACGAAAATATGTTCGTCTGGACGAAAATTTTCCAGAGAGCCGATCGTCCTGGACGATTATTTATTTCGTCTGGACGAAAATTTTCCAGAGAGCCAATCGCCGGGGACGATAATTTGGTTTCGTCTGGACGACAATTTTCCAGAGAGCTGATCGTCCGGTATGATATTTATTTTTGTCTGGACGAAATTTTTCCAGAGGACTGGTCGCCCAGTACGATGGTAAAATTCGTCTGGACGAAATGTTTACAGAGAACCCATCGTCCGGGACGATATTAAAATTCGTCCTGGACGAATAGGACTTAGAAAAATTTTTCAAAGCAAGTTCCTATTCGTTCCAAGTGCTCTATAGGAGATAACTGACAGATCGTCCAGTACGATAAATATCGTCCTGTACGATCAGTATAGAATTTCAAGATCTCCTTATTTGTGTGTGTGAGATTTTATTCACTCAATTACAATCACTCCCTTTCAAAATTAATTCAAAGAAAAGACAAACTTCAAATAAACAAAATATCATATGTTGAATTTGATTTGAAGTTTTCGTAGTCTGGAGTCTGATTTTCCTGAAATGTTAGTACACACAAGAGCAAGTGCAAATCTTCTAAAATTGTTAGGAGATAACTATACATCTGAACAATAATGTTTGGAATCATCAAAACTACATAAGTTGCACAAATATAAATCATTCAAATAGCAACTATTCAAACAATCTCCCCCTTTTTGATGATGGCAAAACAATTATTATTAGTATGGTTTCAAGTTAAAACAAATCTCTTATCTCCTAAGCTCCCCCTGAATTTATGAGTACATTAAAATAAGGAGGCATTAAAGAACAATATTTTTATTTTTCAAAAATTTTAACAGAAAACACAAACCACAACACAAACACAAACATAATAATTTCTCCCCCTTTTTGACAGCAACAAAAAGTGAAGAAGAAAAAGACAAGAAATGTAAATAATAATATGAAATTCATTGTTAAAATTTAATCTAAATTGTGATTTGACATAGGGTATGCAATTTTAAACTAAAGATATTAGGTCAATCATAGAAATTCATAAAATTTATGAAATGATATAACATTGTAAGTAAGAAGAATTTTATCAAAGACATGATTTAATTTAGACATTTTGATTATTGAAAATCATTACAAGTGAGATGTAAAAAAAAATTCTATATTTTAAAGTTCAATAGAATATAAATGAACAGTAGATCAATTTGAATTAAGAGATTAAACGAATTTGGAAAGAAGAGAATTACCTCATGTGGTGCTTTGCACATCTTTTCAAAGTTTTGGAGCACATTTTTGTGCATTTTTCTTTGGTTGGGCTTATTTTGTGCCTCTTTTTCACTTTGCAAATTTTTGCGAATCCCTTTTGATTTTTGTACATTTGTACAATGTTCAAGAGTAATTTGACCAATTCTTTCCAAAATCTATAATCTAAGATTTCAAATATTTCTAGGTGCATAAATATCATTTGAGCATAGAAATACAAAATAAGAAAACATCAAAATTGCAATAACAATATTAACTTTTATGTAGTCTAAATTAATAGACATGAATTTAAAAATTCTAAATACAACAAGTTATAAACAAATTATAAATTTAGAAAGTCTAGATTTTCTAATATAGATAATCTCATATTACAATCGAATTTAAGCACAATGTAGATTAAAAACAATATTAATGAAATTCATAAAGATTAGCCACATTTCAAAACAAATCTAAAACAAACAAACTTTCATTGATTTAAAATAAATTACATAAAAACATTAAACTTAAACAAAAACATAACAACACAAAAAAAATACAACAGACACACATAAAAAAAAACTTCTACTGTTCTGGAGGAGGAGGAGGAGGAATGCCGCCAAAGAGGTTGAAGTAGGAGGCCATCAACATTACATTGGTATTTATTTCATGAACTTCATCTCTAATATTACCAATGTCATGTTGCTGCTGCGTAAGGTGAGCATCAAATTGATCAAACCTTTGATCAATGTGAGTCTCTAGTCTATCAAATCTCTCAATCAGATTCTGGTAATCGGATTGAGAAGCAGAAGCTTGCACTCCTTCTTCTTCTTCTTCTGAAGCACTGCCATGTGCTTTTTCTTTTTCTTTTTCCTCCTTGAAGAGCAGTCTGAATGATGCATCGTTGTAGTAGACTGGCTCTTCATATTCCTCATCAGGATGCACTATATTGTACTTCTTCTCCAAAATATAAGTAATCAAGTGCCCTAAAGAAATATTCTTCTTCCTCTTCTGATCAGGATGTCCTATTTCTGAAAGCCCATAGATATGATCTAAGATGAGTTGGGCTTCATCAATAGGTTGTCTTTTCATGATTAAGAAAGTTAGACAAGAAAGGAGAGGAGTAATGTTAATCCTATCACCAGCTTTAGGAATAATTGAGGATCTAAGGATATGCTGGATGATTCGGGCATCTTGGGTCATACCGGCCACTCTAGCAACATGATTGTCAATTGCATTTTCTCTAATTACCCTATTGATTTCATACCAATGGAAGATGTTTTTTGACATTAGGGTGTGAGCTCTATATCCTTCAGTTCTTAAGTTTAAAAATGCACCAAGGTCGTGCTTGGTGATCTCAACTTTTTCTTAAAAATAAAAGAAGTAATGATAGAGTGGTCAGAATTGAAACTCATGTTGGCTAGGAAGTAATGGTAGGTTTGCTTATTGTAGAGGTGGACAAGAGAAAGAATGAAATGAAATTGGGTTGAGGCGAAGAGGTGTAATACCCGAAATTTCAACTCCGTTTGGATAAGAATGCGAGACGGAGTGATTTTTGCAGATGCAAAACGAGGAAAAGATTCCTCATTTGCTTTGGAAAGGAAGTTGTCTGGGGCATTCCTGTTAGGTTTCTTCACCAAAACTTTTTGTCTTTTGCTAGAGGAGGCCATAGTTGATTTGATGTAGAAAGGGATTGAAAAAGATGTTTGAAAGTGTGATTGTCAAGTTTGAAAGCCTTCATATTTAAAGAAAAACGATACATTCGTCCTGCACGAAAATATTCGTCCTGGACGAAAAATTATCGTTCGTCTGGACGAAGTAATTTCGTACAGACGATCCAATTCGTCCAAAATGTAACGGCTTTTCGTATTCAACACAACTTACGATGCGTCCCTTCGTACAGGCTTTTTGACTTGACCGATCGTACATACGAAAAAATTTCATACAGACGATCGAAAAGCGTTTCGTTTTAATGACTCTTGAAAACCGTCCCCTACAATGAATCGACACATGTTCGTACATACAAAAAAAAATTTCGTACAGACAAAGTTCGTATTAAAAACTGTCTTATCCACTCAACCGCTGCATTCAGTCGTCCCGACGTTTGAGAAAAAGAAATAATTCGTACTGGACGATCACAGATCGTACAGACGATCCAATAAAAAAACTGCTCTCAAAACGGTTTAAATTCGCGCAAACTGTTTCTTAACACATCGTCCCGTACGAAAATATTTCGTCCTGGACGATTTCCTCCAAAAAAAAATTTTTGATTTTAAATTTTTTAAATTAACAAAATCAACAAAAACAATCAACAACACAGAAAACATAAGACAAAAATCATAAATCCAAAAACAATTCATACAAAAACACAAAAAATTCACAAAATCACAAAAACAAAACACAACAAGTATCAATGTTGCAAAGACATTTTGGTTAAGCATTCAAATCAATAACACCAAGCCTTGTTCTTAAAGTACTGAAGGTATCAAAGGCTAAAGGTTTTGTAAAAATGTCTGCAAGTTGATTTTCAGTTGAAACATGTATGAGTTCAATTTCTCCTTTGGATACATGATCCCTTATGAAATGATGCCTTATATCAATGTGTTTGGTTCTAGAATGTTGAATAGGATTTTTGGAAATGCAAATTGCACTAGTATTGTCACAATAAATTGGAATAGTGCCTATAGTTAATCCTAAGTCAATCAACTGTTGTTTTAACCAAAGTACTTGTGCCACACAACTTCCTAATGCAATGTATTCTGCTTCTGCAGTAGATAGTGCCACTGAATTTTGTTTTCTACTAGACCATGAAACTAATGAATTTCCAATGAATTGACATGTTCCAGAAGTGCTTTTCCTATCCACTCTACAGCCTGCAAAGTCAGAATCTGAGTAACCAATAATTTCAAATGAAGAGCTAAACTTAGGATACCAAATTCCTAAGTTTTGAGTTCCTAGTAGATATCTTAAAATCCTTTTCACTGCTGTCAAATGTGATTCTTTTGGATCTGATTGAAATCTAGCACATAGGCAAACACTAAACATTATATCTGGTCGGCTAGCAGTCAAGTAAAGTAAAGATCCAATTATCCCTCTAAATTTCTTTTGATCAACAGATTTTCCCTTAAGGTCTTTATCCAACTGAACTGAAGAACTCATTGGTGTACTAACAGGTTTAGCATTGTCCATTTCATATTTTTTGAGGATGTCCTTAATATATTTGGTTTGACTAAGAAAAGTACCTTCCTCAAGTTGCTTAATGCTAAATCCTAGAAAGTAATTTAAATCTCCCATTAGACTCATTTCAAATTCACTACTCATTGTTTTAGAAAAATCATCACAAAGATGTTTATTTGAAGATCCAAAGATGATGTCATCCACATAAATTTGAACAATAAGTATATCCTTTCCAATTTTCCTTAAAAAGAGAGTTGTATCCACACTTCCTTTTTCAAAAGATCTTTCAAGTAGGAAGGTGCTTAACCTCTCATACCAAGCCCTAGGTGCCTGTTTCAATCCATATAATGCCTTTTTTAATTTGAAAACATGATTTGGAAATTTAGAATTTTTAAAACCTGGAGGTTGTTCTACAAAAACATCTTCTTCAATTACTCCATTTAAAAAAGGCACTTTTGACATCCATTTGAAACAATTTAAAACCTTTAAAACAGGCAAAGGCTAGTAAAACCCTAATTGCTTCAAGTCTAGCTACAGGGGCGAAAGTTTCCTCAAAATCAATTCCTTCAATTTGATTATATCCCTTAGCTACTAATCTAGCCTTATTTCTAATGACTACTCCTGAGTCATTCATTTTATTTTTGAACACCCACTTGGTTCCAACAACACTTTGATCTTTTGGCCTTGTAGTTAGTTCCCAAACTTTATTTCTTACAAATTGATTCAACTCTTCTTGCATGGCCAATATCCAAAATTCATCTGAAAGTGCTTGATCAATGTTAGTGGGTTCAACAGTTGAAAAAAAGGCTGAATGATTGACTTCCTTGTTTAATCCACGCCTAGTTCTAACACCCTCACTTGGTTCACCTATGATTAATTCCTTTGGGTGGTTTTTAGAAAATCTCAAATCTCTAGGCAAAGGGTCTTCTCTTTCTAAATTTTCTTCCACATTTTCTTCCAAATTTAATCTATCAATCTTTTGGGAGTTTTCTTCAATTTCTTCTTCAACAACTTTTGGCTCTTCCATATTTCCATTTTCATCAAAAATAACATGTGTGGTTTCTTCAATGACTAAAGTTCTTTTGTTGAATACTCTATAAGATTTTCCAACACTTGAATATCCAACAAAAATTTCTTCATCTGATTTTGGATCAAATTTTCCTAAGGCAGATTTTCCATTATTATGTATGAACACCTTGCAACCAAATACATGCAAATGAGACAAATTTGGTGTTCTTCCTTTTAGCAACTCATAGGGTGTTTTATTCAAATTTGATCTCACATTCACCCTATTCAGAACATAGCATGCAGTGCTAACCGCCTCAGCCCAAAAATATCTAGGAAGAGAGTATTCTGCTAACATTGCTCGGGCGGCTTCTATTAATGTTCTGTTCTTTCTTTCAACTACTCCATTTTGTTGAGGAGTTCTAGGTGCAGAAAAATTGTGATCAATCCCCTTTTCTTTACAGAAATCTTCAAATCTATCATTTTCAAATTCTCCTCCATGATCACTTTGTATAGAAATTATTTCACATCCTAGTTTTCTTTGTATCCAAGTTAAAAAATTTCTGAATTCCTCAAATGATTCACTCTTATGAAAAAGAAATTTAACCCAGGTGAATCTTGAAAAATCATCTACTATAACAAATCCATATACCTTTCCTCCTAGACTAACAGTGCTTACTGGTCCAAAAAGATCCATGTGTAGAATTTCTAAAGGTTTACTGGTCCTAAGATCTTTAATGGACTTAAAAGAGGACTTCACTTGTTTTCCTAATTGACATGCATCACACAGATGGTCCTTAGTAAAGTCTAGTTTAGGTATTCCTCTCACCAAATTCTTTTGGGTAATTTTTCTAAGATTTTTCATACTAGAATGACAAAGTCTCCTATGCCAAAGCCATGATTCATCAGAAATAGTTTTCAAACAAAAAGCAGTAGGAGATTGAATACAATTTAAATCTAGCATGTAGACATTATTCACCCTTTTTCCATTTAAAACAATTTTCCCATTTAGGCTAATTATGCAGCTAGTAGGTAAAAATTTTACATTATAGCCCTTATCACATAGCTGACTTATGCTAAGCAAATTATGTTTCAAGCCTTTAACTAATAAAACATTATCTATGAAAAAGTTTTTCAAATTTCCAATCATACCTGATCCAACCACTTTCTTTGTGGTATTATCTCCAAGTGTAACCTTGCCTCCACTCCTGGCTTCCAGCGTTATGAATTGAGCAGTATCTCCAGTCATGTGCTTAGAACATCCGCTGTCCAGGTACCATATACTCTCACGAGGTCTTGTGTGAGAGTATACCTCTTCTTGATCTGATTGTTCAGCTTTATCTGCCATCAAGCAAAGGTTGGTGACTTCTTCTTCTTTTTCAGTCTCAGATGAGTCTGATGCTGAGTCCGCCCAAAAAGCCTTTTGAAACTTCTTCTTGCCCTTCTTTACCATTGGTTTCTCCTCTACCTTCTCTTTGCTAGGAGAGGCTTTGAGTTTTGGACAATCAGTCTTTATATGACCTGGTTTCCTGCATTCATAACAAATCACTTCATTAGAAACCTTGCCATTTCTGTTATACTTACCTCTATTCCATTGCTGGCGTCTCTTCTGCTTCCTCTTTAAAAAGCTTTTGAATTGTCTAGTCATCAGTGCTATATCATCTTCATCCTCAGGTTGTGAGTGTTCACTTTCTGACTCTTCCACATTTAGTGCAATATTCTTGTCCTTTCTTGGTTCACCTGCATCAATCTTTCTTTGACTTACTCCTTGCTCGTAAGCAATGAGTGAACCAAGAAGATTGCCAATAGAATAAATGTTCAGATCTTTTGACTCTGTAATTGCAGTAATTTTAGCATCGTATGCAGTAGGTAAACAATGAAGAATCTTATTAACCATTTCAGCATTAGTTAATTCCCTACCAAGTGCATGCAAAGAGGCAACAATTTGAGTGAATCTTGTGTACATGTCAGATATTGATTCATTAGGTTTCATGCAAAATAATTCGTAGTCATGTAACAAGATATTGAGTCTTGATTGCTTAACCTCATTTGTTCCTTCATAAGTAATACAAAGTCTATCCCATATGTCTTTTCCGCTTTTACAAGTAGAAACTCGCATGTAGTCTTCAGATTTTAAAGCACAAAAGAAACTATTTAAACATTTTACATTTAATTGTGCTAAGTCACGTTCTTCTATAGTCCAATCTGCATAGGGTGTATCTACCCTATTTCCATCAACTAATCTAGTTGGTTTTGTGTAACCTTCCTGGACTAAGAAAGTAGACATGCGTGTTTTCCAAAAATCAAAAGGAATATTGTCAAACAGTGGAGGTCTAGTGATAGAGTAACCCTCAGGTGTGTTTCGGTTTCCAAATGTAGCCATCTACGTTAATCAAAAAGTAGTTCAAACTTATGATTTTGAAACAATGCTCTGATACCACTTGTTGAGTCTAGTAATTAGGTTGTTAAGCCTAAGTAAATGTCCCACGGCTACCAAGAGGGGGGTGAATTGGTAGTTTTAAAAATTTTAAACCCTCTTAAAATTAAAGTTGAACCGAAATAAAATTTTCTTTTAAAGTTTGTAGAAAAATGTTTTTCAACCACAGAGTTGTTAAAACTGAAATTTAAAATGCGGAAACGTAAAAGCAATAAAGTAAATGACACCAGATTTATAGTGGTTCGGTCTATAACCAGACCTACATCCACTCCTCAGAGGCACCCTCTGAGTATTGCACTAATACCATAAAGTGACTCTCCTTTAGCACCCACAGCAAGGCGGAGAAGCCTGTACAAAACCCTCTTTTCACCACTACCCGGTGCGGCAGAGAACCGTCGTCCTTTTACACAATCCACAGTGTTGGCAGAGAACCGTCGTCCTTTCACACTCTCCTAGTGTGGGCAGAGAACCGTCGTCCTTTCACACTTCCCTAGTGTGGGCAGAGAATCCTACGGCTGTTCACACTTTCCAAGTGTAGGCAGAGAACCTCCTTCCTTTTACACTCTCCTAGTGTAGGCAGAGAACCCACGTCTGTTCACACTCTCCAAGTGTCGGCAGTGAACCGGACCTTCTTGAATGATCTTCTCACAAGAATCTAGAAGGAAGAAAGAAAAGAGTGAAGAAATCCAATTTCACAAATAGAGATTCTTACCTTAGCAATCCAAGTGAAGCCTTCTTGCTCCAATGGTAGGAATCCTCCTTTGAATGCTCTCTTCCACTCTCCCCTTGGCTATTCTCTCAATAGGCACGAAGATCAAATGACAAAAAGATTGGGTGGCAGTCTAATTTGGAGTATTTATACAAAAGACATGAAAAACCGCCCAAAAACTACAAGTTTTCAATTCTGTACGCAGTGGATCATCCCGTACGATCCTGGATCGTCCTGGACGATTTTACTTAAACGATCTGAAACGACCCAATTTGTATATGTGTACGAAATGACTTCGTACAGCTGATCGTCCTGTACGAACTAGGTTCGTCAAGTACGAACGGTTATTACAAGGTCGGTTCTAGAAACTGCTGAAAACTGTCCTAAGTCGGTTTATCGTTTGGTCGAAAATATGTTCGTCTGGACGAAAATTTTCCAGAGTGCCGATCGTCCTGGACGATTATTTATTTCGTCTGGACGAAAATTTTCCAGAGAGCCAATCGCCGGGGATGATAATTTGGTTTCGTCTGGACGACAATTTTCCAGAGAGCTGATCGTCCGGTACGATATTTATTTTCGTCTGGACGAAATTTTTCCAGAGGACTGGTCGCCCAGTACGATGGTAAAATTCGTCTGGACGAAATGTTTACAGAGAACCCATCGTCCGGGACGATATTAAAATTCGTCCTGGACGAATAGGACTTAGAAAAATTTTTCAAAGCAAGTTCCTATTCGTTCCAAGTGCTCTATAGGAGATAACTGACAGATCGTCCAGTACGATAAATATCGTCCTGTACGATCAGTATAGAATTTCAAGATCTCCTTATTTGTGTGTGTAAGATTTTATTCACTCAATTACAATCACTCCCTTTCAAAATTAATTCAGAGAAAAGACAAACTTCAAATAAACAAAATATCATATGTTGAATTTGATTTGAAGTTTTCGTAGTCTGGAGTCTGATTTTCCTGAAATGTTAGTACACACAAGAGCAAGTGCAAATCTTCTAAAATTGTTAGGAGATAACTATACATCTGAACAATAATGTTTGGAATCATCAAAACTATATAAGTTGCACAAATATAAATCATTCAAATAGCAACTATTCAAACAAGTTATCCTTTATCAAAGGGATTTTTTGTCAAAATAAGATATGTGATTATGGATAAGAGTGGAGTCATATTTACTTTATCACCATCTTTAAGAATAAAAGAAGTTCTTAAAATATGCTTGATGATCCGTGCATTTTGGTTCAAAGTGTAGACTTGAGCTAAATAATTAACTTGGGAGACTCCACTAAGATCTCTTTTAATTTTAGATAAGGAGAACTTAGATATAGAAGTTAATGTGTGGGCTCAAATCTCCTGGGTTCTCAAATGAAGATAGTTACCTAAATCTTCCTTGGTTACTTCTATAAGTTATTTTTGGACATAAAAACTTATCCTAGAGTGGTCTTCACTGACTCTCTAGTTGGATAAGAAAAAAAAAAAAGTTTCTTTTTGATATGTATAGACAAGAGTGATAATGAAAGATTGTTGAGCAAAGGCACACAAAGGCATTACAGAGAAGTGAAGATCATCCTGGATTAGAAGTCTAGATGGGGCGATCTAGGCAAAAATATACCTAAAATGGGCATCTTCATACTTCTTAGATATGAAGTTAGAATCCATAAAACTTCTAGAAGAAGAACCCTTAGAACCACAAGGACGTTTCTCGGAAATAGCAATTCCTATGCAAGGGCTATTGAGAGTTTTGATAGGAATATGAAAGTGAATGAAAATGATTTCAAAACCCTTCTATCTAAAAAACCGAATAACTATGCCGTATGAAAATTGTAAGATTAGTACAATTTTGAAATCATACAGGATAAGAATATTTTCTTACGTACAAATAGAAATATCCAAATATGAAATGGCTTTTTGTAAAATGTCATTTCTGAGGCTTCCTTTCCCACATACTTTTTGACCACTCAATCATACAGATGAATATGTGTTTATTCAGAATGATCAAAATATTAATGCTCATTTTAAAGATAGTTAGACTCATCCCCTATAGAAACTGACATCGAGATCGTATAGACAAAGATGATTTTGTAGATATGATTAGTAATAAATAAATGAACCTAACTGGTAAAACTATCCCAACTTGTATAGACGAATTAGTGCAAAATATACCACAAGATAACATCCTTGTATGATATAAAACCTATGAAAAATAAAGGTTTTGTGTGCTCAACTCACAAAACAATCATCTATACACTATAGAATTCATATAGGATGAAACAATATTCGTATAGTATGAATAGGATAATTAGAGAACAATACATGAAAATAAAAAAAAAAATTCCCAAAATCAATTATTTCAATCAAGTGACGTGCTTCCATTTTAAAAACACATAAGATAAAAATGAAGCAAAATTAAGCACATACAAACAAACAAAAAAAGCAAACAAAATCAAAACTAAACAAACATAAATAAAGAACATATCAAGTTTACAAAATATTTAATCTAAGCATTAAGATCAATCACACCTAACCTCATTCTTAAGGTGCTAAATGTGTCAAAGGCTAGTAGTTTTGTAAAAATATCTAAAAGTTGATTATTTATAGAAACATGATTCAATTCAATCTCTAATGAAGTGATGTCTTATGTCTATATATTTAGTTATAGAATGTTGGATATGATTTTTAAAAATGGAAATGACACTAGTATTATGACAAAAAAATGGAATTATGCCTATTGAAAATCATATATTAATCAATTATTATTTTAGCTAAAGTACTTGTGCCACACAACTACCTTAGGCAATGTATTCAGCTTCAGAAGCAGATAGGGCTACAAAATTTTAACTCCCACTAGACCAACAAACTAAAGATTTCCTATGAATTCGCAATTTCTAGATTTACATTTTTGATCAACCCTACAACCTGCAAAGTCTGAATCAGAAATATTTAGGAATTTCAAATGAAGAGCTAAACTTAGGATACCAAATCCCTAACTATTGAGTTCCTAAAAGATATCTCAAAATCTTTATTAATGATGTCAAATGTGAATCTGTTAGATTAGATTGAAACCCAACACACAAATAATCAAAAAACATATATCTAGTCATCTCACAGTAAAATAAAGCAATGATCTAGTTGTACCTCTAAATTTTTTTTTATCAATAGAGTTTTCCTTTGGGTCCTTATCCAAGTTCTCTGTGGAACTCACTGGTGTAGTTACTCATTTAGTAGTATCTATTTTATATTTCCTTAGGATGTTCTTAATATAGTTCGAATGACTAAGAAAATTTCTCTCCTGATTAAACTCATCTCAAATTCACTACTCATTATTTTTGAAAAATCATAATAAAAATTTCAATTTATAGATCCAAAAATCATGTTCATTAGCATATATTTGAACAATGAGTATATCATCTCCTAATTACTTCAAAAAGATATTGGTATCCATATTTCCTTTAATAAAAGATCCCTTTAATAGGAAAGTGCTTAACCTCTCACACTAAGTCCTAGGTGCCTATTTCAGTCAATATAATATCTTTTTTAATTTAAATATGTGATTAAGGAATTTAAAATTTTCAAAACCTGGCTATTTATCAACATAAGCATCCTCTAGTATCACCCCATTTAAAAAGGCACTCTTAGCTTCCATCAAATACAATTTAAATCTTTTAAAATAAGTAAAGGCTAACAAAACCCTAATTGCTTCAATTCTCTCTATAGGGGCAAAAGTCTCTTTAAAACTAATCCCATCTATTTGATTATACCCCTCAGGGACAGTTCTAGCCTTATTTTTAATCACAACTCCTAAATTATTCATTTTTTTTTCTTGAATACCCACTTAGTTCAAACTACACTTTCATACTTTGGCCTTTCAATCAATTCCCAAATATCATTCCATACAAGTTGATTCAACTCTTCTTACATGGTCAAAATAAAAAATTAATTTGAAAGATCTGGCTGTACATATGACGTTTAGGCACTTAGGATCGATACATGAGTTAAGAGTGCCTTTTTCAATGGGGTGAACATGAATTAAATTGGAGGTTTCTAAACATAAACATCCTCAAGTATAACCCAATCAAAAAGGCGCTCTTAACATTTATCAGATATAATTTTACTCAAGTATCATCCCATTCAAAAATGCACTCTTAACTCATCTATTACCTCATCCTCATGAATCACCCTTAGGTCCCTAGACGTCATCTATATAGTCAAGTACTTTTAGATGAATTTTTTATTTAGGCCATACAAGAATAGTTGAATCAATTTATAAGGAATGATATTTGGGAATTGATTAAAAAGTAAAAGGATCAAAGTGCAGTTGGAACTAAGGTGGTATTCAAGAATAAAATGAATAATTTAGGAGTTTTGATTAGAAATAAGGCTAGATTGATCACTAAGGAGAACAATCAAATAGAAGGAGTTGATTTTGAAGATAGTTTTGCCACTGTAGTAAGACTTGAAGTAATTAGAGTTTTGTTAGCCTTTGCCTATTTTGAAAGACTTAAACTGTATCTGATGGATGTTAAGAGTGCCTTTTTAAATGTGGTGATACAAGAGGAAGCATATGTTGATAAACCTCTAGGTTATCAAAATTTTAAATTCTCTAATCATGTATTTAAATTAGAAAAGGAAATATATTGACTGAAATAGGAACCTAAGGCTTAATATGAGAGGTTAAGCACTTTCCTATTATAGAGAACTTTTGTGAAAGGAAGTGCATATACCACTCTCTTTTTTTGAAGTAAATAGGAGAAGATATACTCATTGCTCAAATATATGCTAATGAAATAATTTTTGGATCTACAAATAAAAATCTTTGTGATGATTTTTTAATAATAATAAGTAGTGAATTTGAAATGATTTTAATTAGGAGGGAACTTTTCTTAGTAAGTTAAAGTATATTTTGGATATCCTAAGGAAATATAAAATGGGAAATGCTAAATAAGTAATTAAACCAATGAGTTCCTCTGAGAAGTTAGATATGGATCCAAAGAAAAAAATTATTGATACAAAAAAATTGGAGGTATAATTAGATCATTGCTTTATTTTACTACTAGCAGACAAAATATTTTATTTAGTTTTTATTTGTGTGATAGATTTCAATCTGATCTAAATGAATCACATTTGACAGTAATAATAAGGATTTTATGATATCTTTTGGGAACTTAATTCTTAGGTATTTGGTATCCTAAGTTTAGCTCTTCTTTTGAAATTGCTAGATGTTATGATTCAGACTTTGCAGGTTGTAAGGTTGATAAAAAACTATATCTAAAACTTGCCAATTCATAAGAAATTATTTAGTTCCTTCGTCCAGTAGGAAATAATATTCTATAGCTCTAACTACTATTGAATCTTAATATATTTTCTTAGGTAGTTGTATGGCACAAATACTTTGGTTGAAATAATAATTGATAGATTTAGGATTTTGAAAAGGCACAATTCTAATTTTTTTGTGATAAAACTAGTGTCATTTCCATCTCAAAAAATCTTATCCAACATTTTAGAACCAAATATGTAGACATAAGGCATCACTTCATTAGAGATCATGTAGTCAAAAGAGAGATTAAATTGAATCATGTTTTACAAAAATTCAACTTGAAGATATTTTTACAAAATCACTAGCCTCTGACACATTTAGCACCTAAAGAATGAGGTTAGGTGAGATTGATCTTAATGCTTAGATTAAATGTTTTGTAAACATCATATGTTCTTTATTTATGTCTTTTTAGTTTTGTTTTTGTTTGTTTTTTTTTTTTTTTTTTTTTTTTTTATTTGTGTGTGTTCATTTTTGCTACATTTTTATTTTTTTTTTTTTTTAACTGGAAGCATGACACTTGATTGAAATAATTGATTTTGAGAAGTTTTTCTTATTTTCATGTAATGTTTCTAAGTGTGCTATTCGTACTGTACACATTTATGAGGCTTCCTTTCGTACAAGATTTTTGACCACTCAATCTAAAAGCACTTTCATCTTTAGCTATTTATGTTCATACATAAGAATTTTTTTTTGTCTTTTATGATTTCATAATTATACGTATGATACAAATTTAACATTGTGCAATTGTTTATTTTTTCTCTATAAAGAAGGGTTTTGGAATCATTTGGTTTCCTGCTTATTCATTTCTATTACTTACCCCAATTTTGGCAATTATTATACTAATAGTTTGTTTTGGTGTAGTTTTTTCCTTTATATCCTTTTTTTTTTGCAGATGGAGCTGACTAGGCTTGGCTTCAAATTTTTTGACAGAAAGAGTGGGTTTTATTGTTATTATATGATCTTTCTTTTTTGGATGATTTTCTATAGCATCATTAGAATGTTACTAGGGTGCCTTGTATCTTTTTGTAGTGGAGACAATTGGCTCGTAGGTTTTCTTTATCTTTGTTTTGTAGTTCTTTTGAGCTGTAGTGAGCCAAATGTCTCCTATAAGGACTCTTTAACCTATTTTTTATATTAACTCGTAGGCCCATCTGCATGTTTTAACTAAAAAAAAAATTCATTCACTTTCATATTCTTATCAGAACTCTATAAAGCCCTTGTCTAAGAAATTTCCAATTTAGAAAACATTCATGTGGTTCTAAGGGTTCTTCTTCTTCAAGTTATATGGATTCTAACTTCCTATAGAAGAAGTATGAAGATGCCTATTTTAGGTATATTTCCCAAGATCGCTCCATCTAGACTACTAATCGAGGATGATCGTCATTTCTCTATAATGCCTTTATCTGTCTCTACTCAACTATCTTTCATTCTCACTCTTATCTATACCTATCATAAAGAAACTTTTTATTTTTTCTTAGTCAAAATGAGAGTCAGTGAAGACCCTCTAGGATAAGTTCCTATTTCAATAAACAATATAAAGAAATAACCAAGGAAGATTTAAGCAATTATGTTTATTTGAGAACCAAAGAGATTTGAGCCCACACATTAACATCTAGAGCTGATTTTGCCTAATCTAACATTAATGTAGTTCTTAGTGGTGTCTCTTAAATTAATCATTTAGCTTAAGTCTACCAACTTGAATAAAAAAGCTTAGATCATCCAGCCTATTTTAAGAACTTCCATTATTCCAAAAGCTGGTGGTCGAGTAAATATAACTCCACTCTTGTCCACAATCACCTATCTTATTATAACTGGAAGCCCAGTGATTCAGCACAACATATTATGAACTACCTGTACAACCAATCTAAAATTTGGCTTCCACCCCATAAGTGGAAGAAAAATGTGTCTTTAATACATCTTGTTACCGATATCCTATACAAGAAGTATAAGTTGATCCATCTCGATGCACTTTTTTATTTTTATTTGGTAGAGATAAGAGTTCTAGTGATGATTATGATAAAGAAGAGGGAGCTCCTACACCTGCTCGTAGACCAGTCCAAAATTACTTTAAGGGAATGGTCTAGTAGTTTGATCATTTGCAGACTTATTTTGATCGATGCTTTGATCAAATTGAGGCTCACCTAAATCAACAGGATGCAAGATACAAGTAGGACATGGGTTGGATATATGTTTAATTCAACACGAAGAATACCCATGTAGCTATGATGAATAGTTATTTTTCTGTATTTAATCGGCCACTTCCACCAAATCAGGGCCCCTCTAATTTCTAGGTATACTTCATTGTTGATCTTTCTACCGAGCTATTGTGAGTGATGTTATAATATGTTTTTTTTTATGATTATAGTTGCTATATGTTAGTATGTTTTTATGTGATGATGATGTGCATTGTTTAATTTGATATCATTTGAAATGAATGTATATGATATTTATGATATCAAAAAAAAAAAAAATGCTATATTTTGATGACATTTTTTATTTCTTAGTTCTTAAAATGTTAGTATCTCAAATACGATAAACCTTTTGAAATTGATCTAAAATTAGTGATAAATTATTTTGCTTTATAAATTAATTTTATTACAAAATCTAATTTTTTTTAAATTAAATTAAATTATAACTGGATTTAGATAAGGAGATCAATTTCATGTACTTTTAGGCAAGCATAACTAGAATATCATTGTTGCAAGATCGATGTCTATTTATTTTTTATTTCTTTTTGAATATGCTTATTTTTATTATTAGTGAAATTTGAATTTAGATTACTGATATTGGAAAGACCCGTAAAGTAAATCAAAAGAAATGCACAATGTGTACAAAAATTAAAAGAAAGCACAATGGTTTGCAAAGTAAAAGAGGTACAAAATTAGCCCAAATAGAAAAGATGCACAAATTGTACCATAACTATTTGAAAAGATACATAATGTCGCCAATTCAAATTATTTTTTTATTGTGTTTTTTCCACTATCCTTTTTGAAGTTAACTAATCTTCATTTCATCATTTTTGTAATAATCATCTTTCTTTAATTTTTCTAGCATGAATCATGGATTGGATTTACTTTTCTTATTTAGTTGTTCTTTGAATTTAAAATTTTGAATTTTTCCATTTTAGTATTATGGAATTAATATTGTATTTGCAATTGGTTTAAAACCATTTTCTAGATATATTCTTTGGGTTTATCTATTAAAAGCTTTCATTTCAAGTTCTACTTTCCTTTTTGTTATTGTTAAAAGGGGGAGTACAAATATTATTTGATTGATTGATGTTTGTTATTTGAAGTATATTGTTTGATGTATGTATATTTTATGTGTACATTTTTAAATGCATATGTGTGAATGTTTTAAATGTTTGAATGTTTGTTCATGTTTGTTCATGTTCGTATTCCGTGTTTGTGTTTTTGTTCAAATGTTTTTGTTTTCGTATCCTTTATTATTATTACTTTTTTGTTTTGTGTTTTTCATCTTCATGGAAATCCCTATATTTATAATGTGCATTAATTTAAGGTCAGCTATGGAGAAATTTTTTCTTTAAATGTTAACTCATAAATAATTATTTTACCATCATCAAAAAGTGGAGATTGTTGCAACTTAGTCTTCATAACTATGTGTTCATGTCAAGTGTATTTTTATTGATTCTAAATATTATTATTTTGATTACTATTTCTTCTAACATATATTCGATATATTATCTTTTTTTTTGTTTGTGTGTATTGACATTTTAAGAAAATCATAATCTAGACTATTGAAGACTTCAAGACAGATAAGATTAGGGTTTATTATAAATGGCGTTTGTATTTTACACTTTTATTGAGTATGAGAAAGTCTGTTGTAATAACGAGATCATGCATACACACATTGAAGGAGTATTAAAACTTATAAATATTTAAACTAATTATATTGTATGAATTAAAATTATAAGGGATGATTTATCCAGTTAATTCCTCCAGCAAGTAGTTAATCAAATCATGGAAAAAAAATTTAATACTATTCATACTGTATGAAGTTGGCTTCATATAAGATGACGTCTAGAGTAAGAAATTGATGCGAACATTTTCATCCATATGAATAGGTAAATTTTTTGAACTATTCATCCTGGATAATCTTAAGTTCGTACAGATGATGTATACATTATGAAATTGATGCAAGTAAATTTTTTGAACTGTTCATACTGTATGAAGTTGGCTTCATATAAGATGACGTCTAGAGTAAGAAATTGATGCAAACATTTTCATCCATATGAATAGGTAAATTTTTTGAACTATTCATCCTAGATAATCTTAAGTTCGTACAGATGATGTATACATTAAGAAATTGATGCGAGCAATTTCGTCCATATGAACAAGTAAATTTTTTGAACTGTTTGTCTGTGACGATCTTGAGTTCGTACAAAAGATGTCCAGAGTATGAAATTATTGTGTGTCTTTTCATCCCGACGAATAAGAAAATTTTTTGAATGCTTTATACTATATGATATACAATTTGTATTGTTTAATTAGCATGTATGAAAATGTTTCGTATTGGATTGTATGAGCAAAATTTGAACTATTCATGCATATGATCGAAGATCATTTTGTACGATCATGGATGATCAAATTTGAATTTTTTTTTCTTTTTGGATTATTTTTTATGCCTTTCATATTTAAAGCCCTTATAAACTACCTTGGACATATCTTTTCTTCATGATTTCTTAGAGAGCAAGTAAAAGGATTAATTGGGAGAGTGTTTGAGAGAGTTTTTTAAGTAGAAAGTGAAGGGTTCATAATGTTACTCAAATTTGAGAAATTCTTTTGTTTGTGTGTCAATTATCTTCTTTAATTCTTTCAAGTTGTTTGAGAGAAGATCTTTGGAGAAGATCTAGTTCTCTACCGACACTAGAAGGGTATGAAAGGATGATGATTCTCTGTCAACACTTCGACGGTGTGAAAGGATGAAAATTCTCTACTGATAATTTAAGGGTGTCAAAGGACACTGGTTTTCTATGACACTTGGAGGGTGTAAAAGAATGACGGTACTATGCCAATATTTGGAGGGTGTGAATGGATGACTGTACTCTACTGACACTTGGAGGGTGTGAAAGAATAATGGTACTTTGTCACACCGTTGATTGGTGGAAGGGAGGAAAAATTGTAAAGGCTTTTCTACCTTATTATGGAGGAAAAAAGAGAGTCACTTTGGTAATAGTTCAATACCCGAAGAGGAAGTCTTCAGGGAGTAGATGTAGGTCTAGTTGGACCGAACCACTAAAAATTTTTGTGTTATTTACTTTTTCATAATTTTATTTTTTTGTACATTTTTTTAAGTAGTTAAAAAGTTTATTTTCTAAAAAACTTTAATTATTATGCAAACTATTCTTAAAATGATTTTTTATTCAAGAGGAAATTTTAAATTACCAATTTAACCCCCTCTTGGTTATCCTTGGGACAATTGCATCAGGTCTAACAACCTATATAGACTTTTCACCTTTTTGATTATGGGTTGACACTCTCTAACAAAATTATGGTTTTCTCTTATTTGATATTAGCTTGGGGCTATCTATTATTGTGCCTCTTTAGTCCTTATCATTCCTTATTGTGTGGTTACTATTGGGGTTTGTGGTTGTTCTGGATATTCATTCACCTATGAAGTCGCCAAGGATGTTCAGGAATGTAACTATAAATAGTTTGAGTACCTATAATCTGGATAATTATGATTTTATTTGTGATATCCTTTGCTCCATTTTACTCATTTATGCTTTATAGTATATCGATATTATACTTTTTTGTTCTACCCACTATTATGTGATAATAAAAACATATTGTTCTTCCATGACATTTCTATTTATCTTTGCATTTATTCCTTTATGTTTTATCTCTTACCATTGAAAATATACCATTTTGCAGGTATATTGCCTCTATGCAATTTTTTATTGGGAATTTCATTTTGTAGGAAGATTGGTCTGAGTGTTAATTTTGGATCTCTTTTTTCTTAGTGCAGGCTCCTTTTTTGACCTTAAATTTTACTAAGATATTTTTTATATTGGTTCTAAGTGGGGACCTTCGACTCTTAAGTTTCTTTTTACTTATTTTATAGCTCTTTCGAGTAGTAGCGAGCTAAAAATCCCTCTTAAAGACTTGTAACCTTCTTTTTTAATTAATGAGTAAGTTTGTCAGTGGGTTTTATCTAAAATAAAATGGAATTTCAATAAATCATAAAAAATAAATTTATAATAAAAATAGAAAGAAGTCCATTCAATAAAAAATAAAAGTATAACTAAGGAAAAATAAAGTTCCTCTTAGAAAATCCTTTAAATAGTAATAATAAACAAAAGCAAATAATAATAATAATAAATAAAATCATTAAAAATAAAATATAAATCAAAATGATTCCAAATTTTCAAGTGTTCCATTTTAGGTTATTATTTATATATGGTGGAAATTTCAGGATATTTGAACGTCGTTGGGTATAAAAATCAAAATACCTAAACTCTTTTATTAAATAAAAATTTAAATAACTAGAAAACCTTTAAAATTTTATGATAAAATAAATGAATCTAATAAAAAAACTAAAATGTACTATATTCTTAAAAAATAGTTGAATATATAAAAATATTTAAATTTTATATTTTAAATAAAAAGTACAATCATGATCTAATTTAAATAATTAAATAAATATGTAACCCAAATAACCAAAAAGGGTTGCATTATATTGGATTTTGTGGATTATGTGGGAACTTCTATCCCTGGCAAAATTGTGGGTTTAGCTAGACTTGACCGTATGGGTCTTGCTTATGTTAGATGTTGTTGATTTGTTGTCGGTGGTTTGTTTTGATTTTGTTTTCCTTATGAGTAGTGTCTATTTTAAGAGGATGTTTTTGCCTTTGGCCCTTCTAATTAAGTTATTCATGAGGTATGACAATGATTGCAATCTAGTAGATCTGAACCTTGGAATTCTTTGTTGCTTATCTGATCCACCTCTTATTGGAGGGATATATGGGTAGGCAGGGTACTTAATAGGAGCAGGGCTCCAAATGCTGTTGGATCAATTCTGGACTCTTATTTTTGTTCACTATTTCTCTTTTATCTCTAAGATGTTGTTTAGTCTTTATAATCATTTAGAGAGTTTTAGCTTTGCTAAATCTTAGGTTTTGCGTTATTATGCTACCATCCCTTTTAATTATATGTTGGATGGTCGTATGGCTTCTCATTTAAGTCGCTATTCTAGCGGGTATTTTCTATACTAGATTAGTTTTGAGCAGCAGATGTTATCCTTAAGTGATGATTATCCTACCGGTTGTCCGAAGTGCAATAGTATTTTCTATACTATTTTTTTCCCTAGGCTTCCTTTTGATTGGAATAGTATCACTATGTTTATTTGATGTGCTGCATGCGTGGTCGAATTGGTTGTGTGCCTAATTTTGGCTTTGGAGTGATCGGTTACAGTATTTGGATTATTTATGGCATTTTTTACTTTTTTACCTCCAATTTTTTGGTTTGTTTTCTTTTTAACTACTGGAGGTCGATTCAGCAACCTTTTTATCATTCATGTTCGGTTGTATATGCTAATTTAGTTTCTTCTCTTGTTTGGATGATCTTTTGGTTGTTCCCTACATTCTTCTGGTATAAATTTGAGTGGCAAACTTATTTTTGGTGGTGGACATGTCATTTTGTTGGTATTATGTTCCTAAGCTTTTATGACATCATTCCCATTTTAGCTATCGTCTTTTTAATTTTTGGGTTCATATTGATCTTCATGTGGTGAGAAACTGTCTTATCCCTTTTATATGGTGTTTTGGTTGCTTTCTAATGGATCTCAAGAGTTCTTATCTTAATGAAATTTTTTTCTGCTTTATTATTTTGTTTCGTGGGTTCAGCACGACTCTAGTTGATTATTTGGGTATGAACTTTGTCATGAATTGGCTATGTGGGTTGAGAAGAATTATGTAAACCGAGAAGTTTGGGAGGATTGGGGCTTCAATCTCCTTTGATACGTGTTGATTCTTTGAGATCTAAGTTAGCATGGGATTTCTATCAGAAAAATGAATCTCTTTGTTTCAAAGTTATCAAGCGCAAATATGGAGAGGACTTGAAGAATGGATCACAGAGAAGTGCACGTCGAATGCTTGGAAAATCCTTTCGGATGGGGGAAGACAGCTGCATAATATTACCATATGGGTTGTGGGTAATGGTAATAGTATAAATGTCCTTAGTGATGTTTGGGTGTTGGACATGAGCATTAACAAATGGCCGACTTTGGTAGATTGTGTTGCTTTTGAAGGGATGTATGTAAGCCAACTGTTATCTGATGAGGGACAATGGAACTATTCGTTGCTTAAAAAAATTTTCCATTCAGATTTCGTTATGTTGATCAGCAATGTTCAGATCATAACTGGGATGGAGGACCGGAGAGAATTGCTATGGATGATGTCGGGTAAGTCCATTTATGCTATGTCTTTTGAATATACCCTGAAGTACAACTACAATTTTGATTATGAGGACTACTTCACATGGTTGTTTAAGCTTAAACTCAACAAGAAAGTTGAAATTTTCTGGTGGAGACTTATGAAGTATGCTATTCACACACAAGTTTTTCTGCATTACCGGAGACTTGGGCTGGATAAAAAATGTGTGAGGGGTTGTAATAGTATTGAAAGCTATGAGCATATTATGGTACATTGAAATTACCTGATTGATGTTATAAAACAGATACAAGGTTTGGCCATTGGTATTCCTGTTTTTCAAAATATCAACAGCTGTCTAGAGGAGCTGCGGAGATTATCAAACCGTAAGCCTGGCATTATGAAGATTTACTGCATTGTTGTGTACTTAACCTGGAGAAATAGAAACTTTGTGAAGCATGGGAAATCTGCTTTACCCTCTTCTGTGACGGCTTCAAATGCTCTGGCATTGGCTAGTATTAAAAGTAGTCCTTATCTTTCAAACTGGGGAACCAATCTCCTTAGGGAGTCTCATGAATCTTGGTGCCCTCCTCCGAAAGATTGGATGAAAATTAACGTTGATGCTTCGCTGCTTAGATCCCATTGTGGTGGAGTGGGGGGAATTTTTAGAGACCATAAGGGAAGGTTTATTCTTGCTTTTGGGGATAAGAGGATTCATTGGGACATTAACAAACTTGAGATGGAGGTTGTTCTCTCGGTCAAAGACTATATTAGAAGTTGGATGCTTGAGTACAAAGGGGTGATTATTGAGAGTGATAATCTCAATGTTATTAGATCCATTCAAGTTTCATTCAAGAAGAATAATCAGATTGTGGATAGATGGCCTTTGGAGGAGATTCTTTTTGTCAACGACTTTCATAAAGTGGCTTTTAACCATGTTCATAGAAATTGTAATAAGGTGGCCAACCTTTGTGCTACCATGGCTAGTAGTAGGACTTTTTTCTTTGATAGCTTTTCTTTTAGTAGCATTCCTTCCTTGCTTTTATTTGCTATCAAGGAGGAATGTGATGCTTTTCATTCTTTCCAAGTGTAATTTGTTTTACTTTTCTCTCTTAATGCAAGTTTTGCAATGCTTCAAAAAAAAAAAAGAATTGGATGTGTGGGTTGAGGTATTCAGGTTTGCTGGGCCTATAATTTTCTAGTTTTATGTGACTTAAGCTGGATTATCAAGGCTATTTATAAGCAAGGATGTTCATATCTATTATTATAATTTCTTCATTAGGCTATATTTCTTTTTAATTGGTTTTCCTATTAAAACTATTACTATTATGTTTCTATTATTTGTTATTAACAATGTCCTTGTAGTCTTTTTTTGCAAGTTTTTGGATGTTTGCTCTCATTTTATGTAGGGTCATTTTTTGTTCTGAAAGAATGTGTTAATTGAGTATAATATTTTCTTCTTCTTTTGTGCTATGGGTATTGGCCTTCATAGAATGTTATTCGTAACTCTTGTACTTCTGCTTAGTAAGGACATCTAGCCTATAAGTTCTTATTTATTTATTTTTGTAGCTCTTATGTGCATAAACGAGTTGGAGGTTCTTTTAAGTACCTTGTAATCCTTTTTTGTTATCAACGCACTAGCCAAGTGGTGGGTTTTCGCTTAAAAATGGTAAATAATAATAATAATAATAATAATAATGTTAAAATTATATATATATATATATATTTGAAATAAAACTTTTAAAAAATAATTCAATATTTCAACTAAGTATATATTTAATGACATAAATAAAAGAAAAGTAAATAAAAATAAATAAATAAGAATAAAATTAGAAAAAATAGAATAATAAAAAAATAAGAAGATAAAATTAATTATTTATATAAATTTCAATTTACATAAAAATCAAACTTAAAAAAAATTAAGAAATTTAATTTTAAATAAATGAAACTTAAAACTTAATTAAAATTATTATAATTAAACAAATAAAATTAAAATTTAGAATTCTGTAAAAAAAATATTTATATATTTTAATTCAAATAAATCAAAGATATAAGTAAAATTGAATTAAATCAATTTAATAAATCTTTTAAATGAATTCAATAAAATAAATAAATATTAAAAAATAATTAAGCAAATTTGGCTTTAGGTGTTTCACATTCCTTTGGAATTAAATCATTGCAATCGTTCTTAAATCCTAGGAGTTATTAATTAATAATTTTAAAATTATTTAAAGTTGCTAATTAACATAGTTTTTTAAAACCTAAATATAATAATAAAATTTAAATAAATATAAGTCATTAATCACACTCTCGACTATTGCGCTCTCGTCTCTGGTGATTTGGTGGTGATATAATGTTTCTTCTTCAGAGCTTCTCTCTCAGCCCTCTAGAGTGTTTTCTTTGGCATTTTCGGTTGGTTTTCCTTCTCTATTGCTGTATTTCTTATTTTTTAGTTATATTTTGAGTGGCTTTTTTCAATTTTTTAGCTAGGAAGAAGACGACTCTGTCATCATCTATTCCTTTTTCTAGCGCTGATCCTTCTAACAAGTCAAGATCCTTTAAGGATGTTCTTTCATGGTCTTCTTCTTCCTCTGGTTTATGTTTCACTTTGTGCCTACCTCTTTTAATGGATGCCATGCTTTAATGTTCAATGATTTTGTGGTGTCGCAGCTGGCTGCTCCTTTTTCTCTTACCTTGGTCGGTAAATTCCTTCTTAGCTGACCAAATCTAGATGTAATTTGCAAGTTTTTCCTAAATATTAAACTCTCATGATCTTCTCACGTTTGTTCACTGGACCCTAGACATGTTTTGATTCAATTGAGAAATGACTTGGATTATAGTCTTATTTTTTCTCAGCGGTCCTACTATATTCAGGCTTGCCAAATGAGATTACTCAAGTGGACATCAGATTTTGATGTCCGCGAGGAATTTCTTATTGCACCTGTGTGGTTCTCCTTCCCTAATTTGATTTTATATTTTTTAAATCACAAGCCTTATTCGGATTATCCTCAATACTTGGTAGACTGTTACAGATGGATCAAGCTACAGCTTCTATATCACGTCCGTCTATGGCCCATGTTGTAGTTGAGATGGATGTGTCCAAAAATCATCATAATGACATTTGGATTGGCTCTAAATTAAATGAATATTTGTAATAAGTTGAATTTGATAATTTACCTAGATTTTGTTCTCATTGTAAGATGTATGGTCATGATTTTAATGAGTGTTTTAGGCATGCCCCCTATCTTCGAACGGAAAAGAATTATTCTAAACAATCTAAGGGAAAGGATATTATTGTTGTTGAGCATGATTATGACCTTTCTATTCCTGATGTTAATGAAGGAATTGTTCTTAAAAGGTAGGAAATTGTTGAAAAAGAAACACCACATACATTATATCAAAATGAATTGGTTCCCACTAATGGTGCTCATCAGGAAGTTAATCTCAACCCTACCTCCTTGCTACCTCATAATTCTCAAAACATGGATAAGCAAATGTTGCCTCTCTCTACTAACCTTAACAATTTGCCTTCTACAACTACAAATCCTTGTGTTATTAACCATAATTTGTAGGATATTGAGGTGCCTTTATTAAATGTTAGTGGTACTAAAGAATTGATTTCTCAACCTTATGTGAATGAGCAGGTGGAAGGACATATCCTTTTGGTGGAGGCTAATATTGGAAATGATTTGAGCAATAACACTTATGTGGAAGAGGATTTTATTTTTGAGGAGGGTGAACTGCCATGTGAGGAGAGGTAGGCTGAAGAAAACAATAATAGTAATCTACCCTTAAACACTCTTTATCACAATGATGCTTTCACTTATACTAATGATATGGATATTATGGATAAATGTTTTACTAAAGATGACAATGACACCAGTTAAATTAAATTTCAGAGCAAGAGGGGGAGCAAAAAGAAAATTTTTAGTTTGCAGTGTCTGAGAACTACGCATTCACATACTAGTCATTAACCCCATTTTTTATGTTTAACTATATTATTTGGAATGTTTCGGGCATTGGGTGTCCCTCCTTTAAGCTTCGTCTTAAGAATTTATGTTAGATTCATAATATTGCTATTCTTGTTTTTTTAGAACCTCTTATCTTTTCTTCTAAGTTAATTAGCACTTCTACATTTTTTTGTTTTAACCATGTCATTTCTAATGTTGCTAATAAGATTTGGGTTTTTGGAAGGACCCTATCCACATTGATGTTGAAGTTACTAGATGCGCCAAGAGGGGGGGGGGGGGGGGGGGGGGGGGGGGGTGAATTGTAAAAATCTTGTTGCAATAAAAAATTCCTAAGCACGAGTTCTAAAAAGTTTTTTTTATGCTTTTTAAATTTTTGATAAAAATTTAACTAATACGGAAGCAAATATTTTAACACAAATAGCAACAACGAATTCCACATATAATTTTACCAAGTAGTTATAATGAAAATCAAATGCAAGCAAAAGTAAAAATGGAAAAAGATAAACCACACAAAAGTTTTATAGTGGTTCAGTTACTTGACCTAAGACCACTCCCCGGAGTCCTCCACTCAGGGAATTTCACTACAAAATTATAGTTCTCCTTTAGCCCCCATTGGCAAGGAGGAGAAGCTCTTACAAACCTCACTTTTACCAACCCGGCATGGTGGAGTGCTAAGCGCTTTTCTCACGCTCCTAGCGATGACAGCATACCTTCTTATTTTTCTCCCTCTTGGAGAAGGCAGAGTACCTTAGAGGACACGGATGTAGATGAGTCTCCCCCTAAGAAAGCCTCCCACAAGATCTTATCGGGCAACAGGAGGAGCAATGTGCAGCAAGAATGGAGAAACCGTGTGATCTCCCTCATACTACTTCTCCCTCACCAAGCTCACCCACTCCTTCCTCTCTCAAACCCTAAAATCTTCTCAAGAGCTCTCTCCCAAGGATTCCCTCTCTAACCACGTTCCCCTCTCTCTGTCACACTATCTAAACATAACTATTTTGATACTTAAAATAGGATCCAAAATATTTGAAAATTTCAAAGTAGTCGTTACTATCGTATAGTATGATTTACCATCTTATAGTACAATTTGTATAACAGGCTTCGTCCATGTACGAAGGTTTATGAATAGTTCAAAAACAACTAAATATAGTCGTACATTACGATTTATAATCGAATGGTACAATCATCAACTCTTCTTGTTCATACATGACGATAGACGAGATGTTTAAAACTCATCTCTATACATCTTAGGGTGCAACCTACTTCGTACCGTATGAATAGTCAAAATTCACGTCTGTACATCATATGGTATGATATACATCATATAGTATGATTAGGAAAAAATAAGAGATCATCTAGGATGAAGTCCGGGATGACCAAAACTCATCTTTGTTCATCGTATAGTACGAGTACCAATCAGTGATTAAAACCTTGATTTATTCTGCTAGTCTTAGGTTAATTTAAGTAAGTATTCAAAAAAAATTGTACAGTATGAATTACATAGTACAGTATGAATGGCTAATAAACTTACTTAATCTAATCTGCCAGCTAGGGTTTTGGATTAGGAACAGATCATACAGTATGATACAAATCGTACAGTACGATCTATTCACAAAAAGATGATTCAACTGGACTATATGGTATAGTACGATATAAATTCGTACAGTACGATCAACAGAGGAAAAATCTACATTTTTATTTTAAAACCCTCTCCCCCTATGTGTGTGCACAGTTGCTCAAATTTACATGTAGTTTGTGGCCAGACTCAAGAAAAGAGAAAAAAAATAAAAAAAATTACAATGTTACAGACTCATACTCCTACTCTACCTAATCTTGAGTCTTCCTATTGTCCTGAGTAACTTGTGATCTTCCTGAAATGTTAGTACTCACAGAAAATATAAGAAATCAAAGATATTTAATGAATAGTAGTTCAGGCGACATTATTTTTCATCATCAAAATCTCAAACTATGGGTCATGGATTGCAACAATCTCCCCCTTTCTGATAATGTCAAATAATTTTTTTGCAATGCATATTTTTTTTATTAATTAAAAGTAACACAACATATACAAGAAAAGAAAGAAGGAAAAGAGAAAAAGAAATTTGCATTTCATTGAAACATAGGGAAACATGATCAAACTATATAAGCATAAGCAAACTACAAACAGACTTATATAAGCATAAGCAAATTACAAACAGACTTCTCCCCCCTTTTGACATCACCAAAAAGAGAAGATACAAACAACACTAAGAAAGAAAGTACAAAATAGATAAACTTCAAAAAGGAGGATCTTGATCACTTGGAGGTAGAGGTGGGTGTGGTTGGAAATATTGAAGGATTGTGTAGTGAGTGTGTGATGATCAGGAACAGCCTTAGAAGAAAAAGAAATTTGTTTTTAAGAATTAATGTCTAAGACACCTACTCTAGTCCTTAAAATTCTAAAGGTGTCGAATGCTAAAGGTTTTGTGAACATGTTTTCCAATAGATCTCCAGTAGCGATGTGATACAGTTCTGTATCTCCTTTAGCCACATGATCTCTTATGAAATGATGTCTAATGTCTATATGTTTTATTCAAGAGTGTTGAATTAGATTTTTAAAGATGCATATTGCACTTATATTATCGTGCATGATTTAGATGGTTCCTACAGGTAATCCAAGATCAAGAATTTGTTTCTTCAACCAAAGCACTTGTGCAACACAGTTTCCTACTGCAATATACTATGCCTCAGCTGTGGAGAGGGCTACCAAATTTTGCTTCCTACTAGGTCAAGAACTAGCGATTGTCCTATGAATTGGCAGGTACCAGAGGTGCTTTTTCTACCTATCCTAAATCCTGCAAAATCAGAATCCGAGTACCCTAAGATTTCAAAGGAAGTGCTGTGCCTAAGATACCAAATTCCTAAGTTCAGCGTGCCTAGTAAATATCTAAGGATTCTCTTAAATGCAGTTAAGTGAAACTCTTTAGGATCAACTTGAAAATAGACACAAAGACACACTAAATATTATGTCCGGTCTACTGGTAGTCAGGTAGACAAGAAATCCAATCATTCCTCTATATTTTTTTTTTTATTTACTAATTTTTTATTAGGATCTTTATCTAATTGAATTGTTGAGCTCATTGGAGTGTTCATGAGCTTAGCACTATCCATTTCATATTTTTTTAGAACATCCTTAATATATTTCATTTGGCTAAGGAATGTTTCATTATCCATTTGTTTCACACTAAAGCCAAGAAAATAATTAAGTTCTCCCATCATGCTCATTTCAAACTCATTACTCATTTTTTTTAGAATTCATCACACAAATTTTTATCTAAAGATCCAAATAAGATGTCATCCACGTAGAATTGAACAAAAGAATTTCCTTATTGATCTTTTATAAAAAGAGTGTAGTATCTACACTACCCTTTACAAATACTCTATCCAATAGGAATGAGCTAAGTCTTTTGTACCATGCTCTAGGTGCTTGCTTTAATCCATAGTCTTTTTTTCTAATTTGTATACATGGTTTGGAAATTGTGAACTTTCAACTCTGGGGGGTTGCACAACATAGACATCTTCCTTAATTACCCCATTCAGAAAAGCACTCTTTACATCCATTTGATATAGTTTGAAGTTCTTGAAGAAAGCAAAAGCTAAGAGAAATCTTATGACTTCTAGTATAGCAACAGGGGCAAAGGTTTCTTCAAAGTCTATTCCTTCAATTTGGTTGTACCCCTTAGCTACTAGTCTAGCTTTATTTCTTATTATTGTTCCTGAATCATTCACCTTATTTTTAAAGATCCATTTTGTTCCAACTATACCCTATTCTTTAGGTCTCTTAACTAACTCACAAACATCATTCCTGGTGAATTGGTTCAGTTTTTCTTGCATTAGTAATATCCAGAATTCATCTTTTAAGGCTTGATCTATACTGGTGGGTTCTATCATACAAATGAATGCTGAGTGACTAACCTATTTCCAAAGTTCATGCCTAGTTCACTACAACAAATTTACTCATTACCAGTAGTTTACTCATACGTTCCAACGGTTTTGAATAAAATTGACAGCTTTTCGGCGGTTATCAAATCGTCGAAAAATATAGCGCCAAAAATCATTGCCGGCGGCATTTTTTTGATGATTTATTTCACCAGCGGCTTTTTAGCTGCATACACCGCCGATTATTGCCAGTGTTTTTACCGATGACTTTTTGGTTGTCCGACCGTCGGTACAACTTCCATCGTTTAACCACTGGTAGACCGCTGGGAAATATACCGGCAGTCATAGTCGAAGGAATTACCGGTGGTTGTAGTTGCCGGCATGTTGCCGAACTACCACCGGGAAGCATCGATAAATCGCCAGTAAATACAGGTGGTTAAAAGGAATTTTTGGTGGTGTTAATCAGCTATATGGTATCATCATTACCGGCGGCCAAACCGCCGGTTGGCCGCCAAAAACCTATAGCACCTGAAAAAAAATTGACAGCCTCCCCTTTATTTGAGGGATTTTCACCCTAAAATCTAAATCTGCACAGAAAATAATAACCATAAGTTTGGGCAACACGAGAAATAGAAGTTCGTCGCCATCCTTGCAGTGGGAAGTTTGTGGGCGGCTGATGTGATCGTCGGCGGTCGGAGACAGCTCGTCGGCGGCCAGAGACAGCTCGATCATGCGAGAGGGCGGGCAGAGGAGAGGGGCAAGCACAACTGAAGAGAGAGAGATAAGGAGATGAAATGAAATGGGAGGCTAAGGCTGGCTAATTTTAGGGCTTTTACTTGTGGTGTTCTGGTGGCTCAAACTGCCGGTAATCAAATTACTTAAGACCGACTGTTTTCTTTGCCGGTATACCGCTGGTATCTTTTAAAGCTGATGGTTTACCCAACAGTTATGTGGCTGACACTATTTTCAGTGGCATAAGCTTGCATAATGGCCAGTTAGGCTGTCAGAATTAACTGGCAGCCAAACCGCCAGATAAACTGCCATTAGTATCGGCGGCTAGGCAACCACTGGTCTAGGCATTTGGTAATTAATTAATTTGCTATAGTTATTCTTACACTTTCTGAAGGGTCTCCTAAAATTTACTCTTTAGGATGACTAAAAAATATCACCATTCTCTAGGCAACTCTTCCTAAGGTTCTACCCTTTCTTCTAAGGTCATAGTCTTTACTCCTTGTATTGCCTCTATTTCATCTTCTTTAATTTTAGATTCAGAGGGCTTATCTGATTCATGAAATACTAAAGGTTGGACTCTTCTACAACTAGGGTTCTCTTATTAAAGATTTTGTAGGCCTTACCTGCAGATGAATAACCTAGGAAGACACCCTCATCAGACTTGGGATCAAATTTTCCTAAAGATAGTTTTCCATTAATCAAGATGAAGCAATTGCACCCAAACACATATAAGTGTGAAAAATTTGGTGTCCAACCCTTAAGGAGTTTATAAGGAATTTTATTCAGCTTAGGTCTAATGTTCAACCTATTTAAGACATAATACGTCGTGTTAACTGCTTCTACCCAAAAATATCTAGGAAATGTATACTCTGCTAACATTGCCCTGAAAGCTTCTACCAAGGTTCTATTTATCCTTTTTGCTATACCTTTTTGCTGAGGTATTCTAGGGGCTGAGAAATCATGCTCTATTCCTATCTCTTAGCAAAATGATTCAAATCTTTTATTTTGAAACTCTCCACCATGATCGCTATGGATTGTTGAGATTTCACATCCTAATTTTTGTTGAATTCATGTGAAGAATACCTTAAATTCCTCAAACAACTTATTTTTATGTGCTAGGAATCTTATCCAAGTAAATCCAATGAAGTCGTCTATAATCACAAATCCGTAGTTTTCCCCTCCTAGTCTGGCTGTGCTAATAGGTCCAAATAAGTCAATGTGTAGGATTTCTAATGGCCTAGAGGTGATCACATCTTTAATTGAATGAAAGGATGATTTGATTTATTTTCCTAGTTGGCAAGTATCACATAGATGGTCCTTAGTGAAGTTTAACTTAGGTACGCCTCTAACTTATTTTTTTTTAGTGAAGTTTCTAAGTGTTTTCAAACTAGCATGACATAGTCTCCTCTGCCATAGCCATGAGTCATCTACTATAATTTAAAAAAAAAAAAGAATTTAAACCATCAATGCAATCAAGGTCTAACATGTAAACATTGTTCATTCATTTTTCTTCTAAAATAAGTTTATCATTTAAACTAATCAGGCATTTTTTAGAGAGAATTTTTTTGTGAAAATCCTTATCACATAATTGACTAATGCTAAGTAAGTTATGCTTCAAACCATAAACTAATAAAATATTTTCAATTAAAAAAATCTTAGCATTACCAATAATACCTGAGCCTACCACTTTCCTGGTATTATTGTCTCCCAATGTCACTTTGCCTCTAGTCCTAGTCTCTAGTAAGATGAAATTCTTCATATCTCTAGTCATATATTGTGAGCAGCCACTGTCCAAGTACCACATGCTCTCACTAGGTCTTTTGTGATAGCATCCCAACAATTTCATTCAAGGGTTATATTTGGGAACCCAAATGAGTTTGGGTTCCTCCTTATGCTTGAATGAATGAGATGTATGCATGTTATGCTGTGATGGATACAGTTTAGGCCTCCATACTAGATGTGTTCTATGGTGAATCATGCATATACGGGCTATGTGACCTAGCATGCCACAAGAGAAGCACCTAACACTGGGAAATGGGTTTACTAACCTATGTGGGTGGTGATGCCTCTTTCTAAAATTGTGTGATGATTTTGTGTTGGGGGTTTACTAGATTGGGCTAATATGAGTGATGCATTTTCTCTTTCTAGCTCTTTGATTTTTTCTTTAAATATGTTATTTTGATACGTCAATCTATCAACTTCCAATTTTAACAAATGCTCACTTTGATCTACTTCTAATGCAAGTTTGTCTAGTCTGTGAAATGCCTCTTCTAGTTCAACATGAGTGGTTTTCAATGATTCATGCACTTCTATTAGTTCAATATGCTTTATATTTAATGCATCATACCCATCAAGCAGAGACATGTGATCTTTATCTAAATCAAAATTTTCTTTAACTAAGTTAGCATGCTCAGTTTATAAAGTACTAAAATCAATATTGAGACTAGCGTGCATCTTTTTCAATTTTTTATGTGAGTCATGAATTTTTTCAAAAATAAGTAATAAAATCCTCATATGAAAGCTGACATACCTCATCTTGATCCGATTAATCAAGGTTATCATTAGCCATTAGACGCAAGTTTATTACCTCCTCCTTTGTTTCTTCTTCTGATGATTCTGAGGCAGAGTCGGCCCCAAAAGCTTTTTTGCGTCTTCATCTTTCATTTCTTATACTTGGCTTTATCCTCACCTTTTTCATTAGCAGGTAGGCTCTTTAGGTTGGAACAATTAGCTTAAAGATGATCTGGCTTCCTGCACTCAAAATAGATTGTATAATATTAGACTTTATTAAACCTCAAGCTTTTACCTTTATTCCAACTGTTCTAATGACGCCTTTGTTTTCTTTTCAAAAAGTTCTTGAATTGTCGGGTCATCAAGACTATGTCATCTTCTTCCTCCTCTGTAGAGCTTTCACTTTCTGAATTATTTGCTTTTAATTTCACCATTCGCCCTTTCTTTTCACCTGCATCACTTTGACTTTGACTCACCCCTTGCTCATTTGCAATAAGTGAACCAAGCAAGTTGTCAATAGAATAAACATTTAGATCCTTAGAATCAGTTATGGCATGTAATTTTTGCATCGTAGGAACTAGTTAAGCATCTAAGAATTTTGTTAACTATTTCTAAATTTCAAATTTCTCTACCTAATGCATGAAAGGATGTCACAATTTAGTTGAACCTAGTGTACCTGTCAGATATTATTTTGCTAGGTTTCATATGAAAGTGTTCATAATCATGCAATAAATTGTTAAGCCTAGACTGTTTAACTTCACTTGTTCCTTCTTACATGATGCACATTCTATCCCAAATCTCCTTACTAGTAGCACAGGTAGAAACTCACATATAATCCTCAGACTTTAAAGCATAAAAGAAACAGTTTAACCACTTCACATTCAATTGAGCTAATTCTCTATCCTCATTACTCCATTTATTAAATGGTACTTGAGTTTTCACTCTATTCAAAGTTTTAAAAGGTGAAACGTAACCATCATTGACTAACATCCACATATAGTAATTAATAGACTATAAAAAAGTAGTCATTCTAATTTTCTAGAAATCAAACAGGATACTATCAAAAAAAGGTGGACGGGTTATTGAATAACCCTCAGCGGTACTACAATTACCAAAGTATGATATGATCGTACTTCAAGGTTTTCTAAAACACTATTTTGAAAACCCCGCTCTGATACCAATTGAAGTTACTAGAGGCGCCAAGAGGGGGGGGGGGGGGGGTGAATTGCTAAAATCTTGTTGTAAAAAAAAAAAATCCTAAGGAGTTCTAAAAAGTTTTTTATGCTTTTAAAATTTTTGACAGAAATTTAACTAATGCGGAAGTAAATATTTCAACAAAAATAGCAACAACGAATTCTACACATAATTTCACCAAGTAGTTATAATGAAAATCAAATGCAAGCAAAAGTAAAAATAGTAAAAGAAAAAGTACACGAGAGTTTTATAGTGGTTCTATCACTTGACCTACGTCCACTCCCCAGAGTCCTCCACTCAGAGAATTTTACTACAAAATTATAGTTCTTCTTTTGACCCCCATGGAAAGGCGGAGAAGCCCTTATAAACCTCACTTTCACCAACCCGGCATGGCAGAGTGCCAAGTGCTTTACTCACCCTCCTGGAGACGGCAGCATACCTTCTCATTTTTCTCCCTCTTGGAGAAGGAGGGTACCTTAGAGGATACGAATGTAGACGAGTCTCCCCCTAAGAAAGCCTCCCACAAGATCTTCTTAGGCCACAAGAGGAGAAAAGTGCAGCAAGAATGGAGCAACCATGTGATCTCCCTCAAACTACTTCTCCCTCACCAAGCTCACCCTCTCCTTCCTCTCTCAAACCCTAAAATCATCTCAAGAGCTCTCTCCCAAGGATTCCCTCTCTAACCACGTTCCCCTCTCTCTATCACACAATCAAAACATAATTATTTTGATACTTAAGATGGGCTCCAAAATCCCTGAAATGTTCAAAGTAGCCGTTACTATCATATAGTATAATTTGTATAACAGGCATCATCCTAGTACGTAAGTTTACAAATAGTTCAAAAAATTTTAAATATAGTTGTATAGTACGATTTATAATCGTATAGTACGATAATCAACTCTTCTTATTCATATAGAATGATAGAAGGGATGATTAAAACCCCTCTTTGTACATCGTAGGGTTTGACCTACTTTGTAAAGTATGAATAGTCAAAATCAAGGCATCATCTAGGACAAAGTTTGGGATGATCAAAACTCATCTCTGTACATCGTATGATATGATATACATCGTATAGTACAATTAAGCAAAAATAATATATCATTTAGGATGAAGTCTGGGATGATCAAAACTCATCTCTGTTCATCTTATAGTATGAAAGTGTTTTTACAGTTCGAGTACCAATCAGTGATTAGAACCTTGATATATTCTACAAATTTTGGGTTAATTTAATTAAGTATTCAAAATAAATCGTGCAGTATGAATTACGTCGTATAGTACGAATGGATAATAAACTTACTTAAACTATTTTGATGGCGAGGGTTTTGGATTAGTAACGCATTGTACAGTACAATACAAATCATTCAGTATGACCTGTTCACAAAAAGATGATTCAACCGAATCAGATCGTACAGTACGATATAAATTCATACAGTACGATCAACGGAGAAAAAATCTATATTTTTTTTTAAAATACTCTTCCCCTGTATGTGTGCATGGTTGCTCAGACTTACATGCAGTTTGTGGTCAGACTCAAGAAAAGAGATATAAAATAAATAAATAATTATAATGTTACAAACTCACACTCCTACTCTACCCAGTCTTGAGTCTTCTTGTTGTCCCGAATAACTTTTGATCTTCTTGAAATGTTAGTACTCAGAGACAATAGTAGAAATTAAAGATATTCATTAAATAGTAGTTAGGCGACGTTATTTGTCATCATCAAAATATCAAACTCGGGGTCATTAATTGCAACAGATGTTATTGGTGCTATAACTCAAGTTTTGCACTGTAATATGGAAGATTTTAATTTTCAGTGTTGTGCATTTTTTATTTATGCTTCTTCATCTTGTTATACTAGGAAGTTCCTATGGGAACAACTTTCCCATTTTCAAAGTTATTTCAATTATCCTTGGCTAGTTAGAGGGGATTTCAATACTATCTTTAATACCTCTGAGCATATTGGAGGCTCTTCTCCTTTCTACCAATCTATGGAGGACTTTAATAGCATGATTATGGATTGTAATTTATTGGATAATTTTTTCTCTATAAATAAGTTTACTTGGAATTGTGGCCATTTATGTCAAAGGTTGGATAGGTTGTGTTTAATGATTGGTGGCTTAGCTCCTTTAATTCTATTGCTATTGATCATCTTAGAAGGACTTTATATGATCTTTCCCTGTTACTTATTTCCCTTAAATTTAGGAATGTGGGCCCTCCTACCGAATTTAGATTTCAAAATATGTGGTTGCTTCATGATACTTTTCTTGACCTAGTTAAGGAAAATTTGTAAACCCCTTTACATCCTAATAACTTTATCTTTGGTATGAGGAGATTCTGGTTTAAACTTAAAAGACTTAAGTAAGTTTTAAACTAGTGGAATCATAATATTCTTAAAAATATTTTCTATAATATTTTGAATGCTGAGGAGCATGTTAACTCTATTGAATCTCATTGTCAACTCACTCCTTCTTAAGCTAATTTTAGTCTTTTAAGAGATGTTAAATAGAGTCTTTTTAAATTACAAGCTTAGGAGGAGACCTTATGGAAACAAAAATCATCGGATAAACTTCTTATTGAAGGTGATAACAATACCAAGTATGTCCATGCTTTGGTGAAGACAAAACATGCCAAAAATTCTATTTTTAAAATTATCCACGATGACTATTTTGTTTCTGAGGATATTCTTGAGATTGCTAATCTTGCTTTTAGTCATTTTCAATAACATCTTAATAAAGACTTACCCCTGCTCTTATTGATAATTATGATATTATCCCTAATCTAATTTCTTAAGAAGATAATGATCTTCTTTCCAATTCTCCATCTATTGAAAAAATGAAAGAGATTGCTTTAGTATGAAGGGTGACTCTGTGGGTAGGCCGGATTATTTTACCACTAAATTTTATCAAAACACTTGGTTTATTATTAGTCATGATCTTTTTTTTATTATTAATGACTTTTTTGTTGGTGATTCTATTCCTAAGTTTTTTACTACTACTTATGATATGCTTATTCCCAAGAATAACCATGTTAGTTCCTAGAGTGATTTTAGGCATATTATATTGTGCACTTTTTTTTAACAAATTGCTCTCTAAAATTCTTGTACATCGGTTATATGTTATTTTTCCTAAAATTATCTCGCCCTACCAAATGGGGTCAGTTAAAGGTAAGAGCATTGCAGACAATATCCTCCTGGCTCAAGAATTTTGCCACGATCCTGATGTTAGGGTTAAAGGCAGCAACATGATTTTAAAACTTGATATTACTAAGGAATATGATAAAATTGAATGTAACTTTCTTTATAAGATTGTGAGTTTGTTTAGTTTTGAGCTTACCTTCATTGATCTCATTAAAAGTTGAATTAAGGTCTCTTATTTCTCTATTATTGTTAATGGTAAAAGCAATAGTTTTTTTTTTTAAAATCTTCTCATGGTCTTAGACAAGGAAATCTATCATCCCCTGCACTTTTCATTATTGCTATTGACTATTTATCTAGAGGCTTTGCAAACCTTTTTGAAAATTGTCCTAGCATTTATTTTTGTACTTTAGGTGGTTTTCCTATTTCTCACCTTTGTTTTGCTGATGATTTTATTATTTGTACTGATAGTTCTATTAATAAACTTAATAAACTTATGGTCTTTTTTCACCAATTTGAATTGGTTAGTGGTCTTGCATTTAACAAACATAAATTTTGTTTTATCCTTCTTCAGAGAATGCTTAATGATCGTGTTTTGGCTATTCAAAATTCTACTAGGTTTGTGCATGGCCATTGACTTATTAATTAACTTGGAGTTCCCCTTCCTAAAGGTAAAAAGAAGAATTTCCTTTTTGATTACTTGATTACTTTTCAATAAACAAACTTCAGTATTGAGATTCTTCTTTTATTTCTTTTGGAGGTCATTTAATCAAAGTTGATAGTGTTCTTTGCTCATTGTCGATTTATACTTTTCAAACTCTTTTTCCTACTGAGGCAGTTTGCAATAGGAATGATAAAGTTTTTAAGAATTTTTTTTGGAAAGGGCCTTGCAATAATTCCAAAATTATTTGGGCTTCTTTGGATAAGTGTTGTGGCATTCTTGTTGATGGTGGGTTGGGTTTCAAAAGTTTGAATGATTTGGCTCATGCATTTTTGTTTAAATTATGGTACAATTTTAATGCTAAAAAGAGCTTGTGGTCCAATTTTTTATTTGCTAAGTATTTTGTTGGTAAACATCCAACTACTTGTTGCTTTAACATTGCTGACTCTAAGGTTTGGAAGAGGCTATGCAATATTAAATTATGTGTTGAACACTTCATTTTATGGGGTCTTTGTAATGGTGAGATTTATTTTTGGCAAGACTAGTGGTTAGGGGGCAATTCTATTGACTCGCTTATTAATTCCTCCTCTAACTTGGCTATCAAGGTGAATAATTTTTTTCGAATAATTTTTGGGATTATGACAAGCTAATGTTCTTTTGGATCCTATTATTAAACAAATTTTGAATCTCCCCTTAATACCCTTTTTTGATGATTCCCTCATATGTGGCTAATCCAAAGAATGGTGTTTTAGATTATAGGAAGAGTGGCATGCCTTTATATCTAAGAATAAGATTTATCATATTTTACATTTGCTTTGGCATAAAAGTATCCCCACCAACATTGCATTTTTTTTTTGGGGACTTTAACATAAATTTATTCCCATGGATGACATTTTAATTAAAAGTTGTTTTATCCTCCATCCAAATACCAATGTTGTTTTCATGTTGAAAATTTGTATCATGCTTTTCTTTTCAACCCCTTAGCTGTTAAAACCTGGATTTATTTTGACGACGTTTTTAAATTGAATTGTTTTAATGTGAAAATATCTAGCTCTACTTCACTAAACTACTTGTTTATCAATGCCAAACGACATATCAAAAATGTTATTCCTTCTATTATTATATGGTTTATTTGGTTGGTTAGGAATAACTCTATTTTTAATGGTATTGTTATGAGCCACCAAAGAATTATTCGAAGGCTGAAAGATAAGGTTGCTGATCCTTTCTCTATTAATATTCTCTCCATTACAAATTGTAAGAATTACTATTTTGTTGCTGGTAAATAGGCATTAAGCTGGTGGTTGATTATATTCCTAAAGATCCTAGGCTTTTCTTTTTGGATCAAGCCTCCTCTTAACTTTTAAAAATTGAATGTGGCTAGTGCTAATTTTGATCATTCTTTGAGTTGTGGTGGGGCTATAAGAGATTATTATGGTAGCCTCATTATGGCTTGACTAGCCCTTCATAAATCTGTGATGAAAATAAAGTTATTATGTTGGCTATCATCTATGATATTATGACTTGCATATCTCTGGAATTAACCAACATTTGCATTGATGTAGATTCTAAGTTTTTTTTCCAATTGTTTGATGATTTAGATCTCTCGGTGTATGGTTCCTCTCTCTTTTATTTTTTAGGAATGCCTCTTTCTCTCTTATATAGAAGGATGTTAATGTGCGTACTAATTGCATTGCCAATTGTGGGGCTGGCCTCAACTGTATGATTGATTTTGTTCCTACCAATCTCCCTGCACCTTTGTGGGGTATGTTAAATTTAGATAGAATTGTTATGCCTTATGTCAGATCTTAATTGGCCTTACTGGTTATGGTGTTTCACCATGTGCCTGTGGCTTTGGGAGGCATTTACTCTATTTAACATTGTTCACTGCTCTCATTCTATTTTTCGTAGGGTAATTTCCTTTGCGTTGGTTCATTTTTTCCTTGATTGGTTGGTGAGCATTATATGCCGAGATGCAATTTTTCTGGCCCGTCTATTCCTGGCTTGGGAAACCTGGATTTTTTTTTAAATCTAGTTGGTGTTCACCATCGTGGGAGAGGTTTGTGTTGAATTTTTTGAGTAGGTCTTATGTTATTTGCTGATGCTTGTAATTATTTCTTTGTTGGATCATTTGTGTTGTTAGTTGGCGAGTTTCTGGTACTTTTTGTAAGGGCGGCTGATCTCTTATCGTCTTAGGAGGCCTCTCACCCTTCTTCTAGGTTCTTTTCCTTTGTGGGGTTTGAGCTGTTTGGGTGGCTCTAGAGATTACTCTATCAATCACATTTGGGCTTGTTCTTTATGTTCTAGTGCCAATCATTGTATCCCTCTTTGCTACTATTTTTTCCTATCGTATTTGTGGCCTAGCAATCATCGTTAGCTTGTTTTTTTGAGATTGGGGTATTGAGGGTGGCTCTATTTTTCCTGGGTATTTACTCGGGTGGCCAGTTTTTGGGGCAACCTGTTTGTTCCTTCTAACTATAACAATAGTTAGGTTATTTTAGTTCATTTAGTATATGATGTTTGCTTGGGTCTCCCTACTATTACAAGTCTTTTTTCATGACTTATGTTTTAAATATTGACAAACACTATTAATTCTGTTGGACTGCCTGTTACTTCTAACTTTTCAGGAATCGAAGATCGGACAAACAAACAAAGCTAATTCAAGATTACATAGGTTTAGGGATGAGTCAGTCTGTACTTTGTTTTTTCTCTTCTTGATTCTATTTGTAATGTTCAAAGAGACTGGTGCTTAGTAACCCTATACACGCACACTTGAGAGACTTAGAATTTCTGTTTTTCTCACATCGGCCAGGAAGATCTTTACATCGTCCTGGACGATCAGGCTTAAAACAGAAAACCTAAATAAGGATTCTTAATTAAGGCAGCCGTCATTAACAGATCGCCCTGGACGATACGTGTATCGGCCAGGACGATAAGCTCAAAATAGAAAGAAGTTGCCGCCATAGACAATTAAGGTATTATGTATTTTTTAATAATCGGCCAGGACGATCATTGATCGGCCTGGACGATATTCACAAATTATGCCTTAATTGATCAGAAAATCAAGGGAGTAATTAAGGATGATTGATACGATCATATCATCCTGAACGATCGCAGGATCGGGCAGGACGATCTATTCAAAAACCTTAGTCACTTCTGGACGATAAATATCGGCCAGCTCAAATTCAGGGTGATGCTTTGGACAATTTTCCTCTGATTTGAACTGATCGGCTGAGACGATCGTGCGATCGGCCTGGACGATCAAGCTAATTCTTAATCATCCAGTTTGTATTCAGGGCGATGCTCTGGCCGATCTTCTGAGATTTGTAGTGATCGGCCAAGACGATGTCCATATCGGCCTGGATGATATTGTCGGCAACTTACAATTAATGAGCTCCTTTGAAGCTCTTCTATTTAAGATATCTTATTTAACATTTTGAATAATCTTTTGCTGCTGCTTTGACCTGAGAAGGCCTTGAGGAGAGAAAGAGAGAGAGGGAGAGAGAGGGAGGATGTTGTGAGGGGGAGCTTGTAAGGGATTCACAAGGGTTGCTTCAAGGATCGATCTGCTTCTTCTTCGTCTTGAGTTTCTTGTCCGTGGAAGGGTCGATAGAGGTAAGGATTTAGCATCTGATTGTGGTTCTCTGCCAGCTTCAGGAGGAAGCAAAAGGAGATAGGTTCTCTGCCTTGCCGGGGGGGCAAAAAGGAGGTTATTTGTAAAGGCTTCTCCGCCTAGCTGTGGGGGCTAAAGGAGAGTCACGACTGTAGTGCAATACTCAGAGAGCGCCTCCGGGGTGTGGACGTAGGTCGAGTTGACCGAACCACTATAACTTTTTGTATTCGTATTTCTTGCTTCCGCACTTTAAATTTCTGCGCTTATTTTTCTTGCGGTGTGATTTTGATTTATGAGATTTTTTTTTCTTTTTGAAATTTTTTTCTTAAAATACCAATTCACCCCCCCCCCCCCCTCCCTCTTGGTTAGCTTGGACCAGTTCTATAGGGCTTAACATCCCTTACAAACTTTCAAGTGGCAACAGAGCGGGATTTAAAAATTTTAAGTTTGAAAACTTTTTGATTTTGATCCATGGCTAACCATGGGAATCGTAACACTATGGAAGGGTATTCTATTACCTGACCTCCCCTGTTTGATAACCTACCTTTTGATTTCTGGAAAACCCGCATGTCAATATTTTTACAATCTATTGATTATCGCAAGTGGATGCTTATGAAAGAAGGTCATTCTCCACCTTCTCGTAAAATTAATGGTGTTAAAATTAAAGTTGTTTTTACTGATTGGACTTTCGATGAACGAGATTTAGGTCAATTGAATGTAAAATGTTTGAATTATTTTTTTTGTACTTTAAAATCTGAGGATTACATGCGTGTCTCCACTTGCAAAACTGGTAAAGAAATTTGGGACAAATTGTGTATCACCTATGAAGGCACTAATGAAGTTAAACAATCCCGTTTGAATATTCTCTTGCATGACTACGAACTTTTTCGCATGAAATCTCATGAATCAATTTCTGACAAGTATACTAGGTTTACTCAGATAGTTACTTCACTGCATGCATTAGGAAAAGAACTTTCAAACTATGAAAAAGTAAACAAGATTTTGAGATGCTTGCCTTCGTCATATGATGCTAAAATCACTGCAATCACTGAATCTAAGGATTTGAACACTTATTCTATTGATAACTTACTTGGCTCACTCATTACTTATGAGCAAGGGGTGAATCAAAGAAATCTTGATGCAGGTGAGAAGAAGAAGGAGAAAACAGTTGCACTAAAGGCGCACAAATCAGATTCTGAATCTTTCAGGTCTGAAAGTGATGAAGTTGCCTTCATCACAAGGCAATTAAAAAGCTTTCTAAGGAATAAGCAAAAGCATCATTGGAGAAAAGGTAAGGATCATAAATACTCTAAAGAATATTCTTATGTTGTTTGTTATGAATGCAGGAAGCCTGGACATGTGAAATCCGATTGTCCTACACTTCAAGATCACTCGAGCAAAGAAAAGGAAAAGGGCGAGGAGAAACCTAAGTTTAGGAAGGATAAAAAGAGAGTCCAAAAGGTGTTCTGGGCAGAATCTGGTACTGATTCCTCTGAGACTGAACCAGAGGAAGAGACTACAAACCTGTGATTAATGGGGGAAGATTATCTTGAGAAAAGTGACGAGGAAGAGGTATGTAAACCAACCTATGATGAATTGTTTGAGATTTGTGAGAAAATCCATGCATCATACAAAAAACTTAAGAGGACTCATGCTAACTTAAAATTGGAACTTGTAAATTTGCAAAAAGAGTATGAAGTTATACTTAAAGATCATTCAACGATTGATTCTAATCACATGGCTCTTCTTGATGAATTTGATGATTTGAAAAAAAAACATACAGAATTAATTAATGAGCATGATGCATTAAAAGTTTCACACACATCACATAAATATGATTTCAAGAAATCTAAAGAGAAAGAAAAAAACTTGAGGGTTGAGAATGATGTTCTAAAAAACACAAACTTAAGGATTAAAAATGAATTAGATACACTTAAGGGAAATTGGAAGACTCCCACTTTGAATCCAAAGCCAAAGCCTAGGAAGAGGCATTATAACTTAAATCATTTAAGAAATCCTTTTCCTGGAGTTAGATATTTTTCTTATGGCATACTAGGACACATCTCACACACTTGCACTGTTCACCATAGTACATATTGGGTGTGGAGACCTAAGATACATGATTCATAGCATACCACACCTGCATTGTATTCTACCTTTCCTAAGAAGGGACCCAAACTAGGTTGGGTTCCTAAATCTGACTGTTGTTGAGTTTTACAGGTGTGCTCTCACCAAAGACCTCGTGGGAGCATAGGATAATTGGACACATAGAGGCTCGCAGCTCAAAATTGCTTAAACTCGCTGCTTCATAATTTCTTGAAATTATTTTTCTTTAATTAGGTTTTTGTTATTTTTGATGTGTGCTTGCTTTGTGTTGTTCTAGATTGCTTTGTTTTAATTTTATTTTTTTTATATTTAGTTTCCTATATGATTATTTTTAAAGATTTTAAATTTTTGAGTTTTAGAGATTATGTTTATCATTTCTAAATCAGTTAAAGGAAGTAATACTATTGGTGGTTTCTCACCTTCTGACCTTGTTTAGTGGTATAATTTTCTTCTCTAAACAAAAGTCTAACTCATTTTAGCCAATAGTTTTTTTAAACTAAGATTCTTTTTATCTTGCTACAAAAAATCTATCTTGTGCATAATATCCAAAGTTCTTATATATCTCTCAAGTTATTTGAGATCTTGCCTTTGAACTGATTATATGATTTTTAGTTTTTTTTTGTGGGTAATTTTTTTCCTATGTTAGAGAGAGTGCTCCTATTTTCTAATATCTAGAAGATATACTCACAACTAAGAACTTCTTTTAAGAGTTTGCAAAAGAGAATTGAGCTTGTAAAAGATAAAAAGGAAAAGTGTCAAAGACGCCAAAATTGAAATAAAAAGTATATACACAAATGTGTATCAAAAATTAAAATATGCTCAAAGAGCCAATCAAAGATTCAAGAGGCATAAAATGAGCTCACTAAAAAGTAAGCTATCATCTCTTTTCAAAACTTTTAAAACTTAGAAGAACTAGGGGTTATGTGAGATTTTCAATGGCTTGATTTCAAATTTCATGATTGAGAAAAATTACTTTAACATATTATTTATGAGATATTTTCTTTTGTAAACAAGTTTTGAATGGATCTTCTTTTTATCATATTTAGTTATTCTGAGTTAGGCCTTTGTTTTTCAAAAGATAATTTATACCCTGAAGGATGTCCGATCTAAGGTTAACAAAATCGGATATTCTACCTTCTTTCGATTGAAATTTGTTAACCCATTGATCTCTTGAAACTCTAAAGTTTAAATTATTTAAGAAATACACATATAAATTGCTTTGATAAAAAAAAAAATTTGCCATCTTTTCAAATTATTTGCTTTTAGCTTTTTATCGCTGTTCTTTTTCTTTTCTACTTTGCTTTAGTTTTATTTTTGAGGGCTTTGATCATCCCCATCATTCATTATTTTTTCAAAATCTAGTCACATCGTCCTGGTCGATACTTTTATCGTTCTGGACGATACTTCTATCTCTTGCTTTACCCTTTAATACTGAGCTTCTTCGAGAATTCTTCGCAAACCTTCGCATAAATTCTACTTTTACAGCCCTGACCTCCTATGTGAATCGACGCCTTGTCGAAATCACACAATAGGACTGCGTTGAACTCTTACAGCTATCCACCACCGGGGATAAGCTGCACTTAATCGCTTCAGATCCTGACTATGACTGGTCCAGATCACTTCCTTCGCCAGACCAATGCACCTTTTCATGTTGGAGAGACTAGCTCTTTAGTCAAAGCTGCTAGGACAATCCTGCATAATTCCAAAAGCCGGGGTCCGAATCTACATCACTCATCTACTTTTCCTAACTACTTTCTACATCATGGCACATAGAGAATTTAATACTGCGGACTTAATATTTCTGTACATTGATCACTTAACCACAATCCGCGATTCAGGTCATAAGAGAAAACTCAATCTAGCTTTAGGACACCTCATAGTCTACATCCTTGAAACCAAATACCAACTTCATTATCCTATTCCACCCAACCTCCCAACTCTCTTCTACTCAAACAATTCCTTCAGTACCCTTCATAGTACTCGTCTCCACCCTGGGGATGAGGAACCTCGGGAAGCTGAGGATGAGGAGGCTCCTGCTCCCACTCCCGTTCCTGATCCTGTTCCTCTCCACCTGCACTCTCCGTTTGATAAGTTGATAGAGAGGTTTGATCGATGGGAGACCCGCTTTGACGCTTACGTTGCTGCACAGAAGTAGCAATATTCTGAGGACATTGCCTGCTACGAGCAGTACCGCACAGAGGATTTACCTCGTTTTGATAGCTACATTACTCAGCAGCAGCAGCAGCATGACCAGGATATTGTCTGGTTCAATGCTTAGTTTATCATGCTTGTCAGCTACTTTCAGCAGCCATCTCCACCACCTCCATCTGATAATCAGGGTCCCTCATTCTTCTAGTCTGTGTTTTATATTTTTCTATTTTCTGTAGTTTGTCTTGTAGTTTCTTTTAGTTTCTGTTGTGTTGTTTACTTTTTCTTTTGTGTGTCTAGGACCCTCTTTTTGTGATGACAAAAGGGGGAGTAAGATGTGGTAGGAAAAGTTAATGTGCTTGTAACTTTGAAATTTTAATGAACTACTATTTTTACTGAGCTTTTCTTACTTTTGTTTGCCATCATCAAAAAGGAGGATATTATTGCAAATCTATTTTCATGACTTATATTTTGATGATTGACAAATACTATTAATTCTCTTAGACTGCCTGTTACTTCTAACTTTTTAGGAATCAAAGATCAAATGAACAAACGAAGTTAGTTCAAGATTGCGTAGGTTTAGGGATGAGTCAATCTGTACTTTGTTTTTTCTCTTCTTGAGTCTATTTATAATGTTCAAAGAGATTGATGCTAAGCAACTCTACACACACACACACACACTTGAGAGACTTAGAATTTATGTTTTTACCCACATCGGTCAAGATTATCTTTATATCGTCATGGACGATCAGGTTTAAAATAGAAAACCTTAATAAAGATTCTTAATTAAGGAAGCCATAATTAATATATCGTCCTAGACGATACGTGTATCGGCCAGGATGATAAGCTCAAAACAAAAAGAAGTTGCCGCAATAGACAATTAAGGTATTATGTATTTTTTAATAATCGGCCAGGACGATTATTGATCGGCCTAGACGATATTCATAAATTATGCCTTAATTGATCAGGAAATCAAGGGAGTAATTAAAAATGATTGATACGATCATATCGTCTTGGACGATTGCAGGATCGGCCAGGATGATATATTCAAAAACCTTAGTCACTTCTGGATGATAAATATTGGCCAGCTAAAATTCATGGCGATGCTCTGGATGATTTTCCTCTTATTTGAACTGATCGGCCAGGACAATCGTGCGATCGGCATGGACAATCAAGCTAATTCTAAATTGTCCAGTTTGCATTCAGGGCGATGCTCTGTCCGATCTTCTGAGATTTGTATTGATCGGCCAGGACAATGTCCATATCGGCCTGGACGATATTGTCGGCAACTTCTAATTAATGAGCTCCTTTGAAGCTCTTCTATTTAAGAGCTCTTGTTCAACATTTTGAACAATCTTTTGCTACTGTCTTGACCTAAGAAGGCCTTGAGGAGAGAAAGAGAGAGGGAGAGAGAGAGGATCTTTTGAGGGGGAGCTTGTGAGGGGATTCACATGGGTTGCTTCAAGGATCGCTCTACTTCTTCTTCGTCTAGAGTTTCTCATCCGTGGAAGGGTCGGTAGAGATAAGGATTCAGCATCTGATTGTGGTTCTCAGCCAGCTTCAGGAGGAAGCAAAAGGAGATAGGTTCTCTGCCTTGCCGGGGTGACAAAGAGGAGGTTCTTTGTAAAGGCTTCTCCGCCAAGCTGTGGGGGCTAAAGGAGAGTCACGATTGTAGTGCAATACTCGGAGGGCGCCTCCGGGGAGTGGACGTAGGTCGAGTTAACCGAACCACTAAAAACTTTTGTGTTCGTATTTCTTGCTTCCGCACTTAAATTTTCGCGCTTATTTTTCTTGCGGTGTGATTTTGGTTTATGAGATTTTTACTTGTTTGTGAAAAGAATTTTTAAAATACCAATTCACCCCCCCCCCCCCCCCCCCTCTTGGTTAGCTTGGGCCAGTTCTATAGGGCTTAACATCCCTAACGAACTTTCACCTACTGACCATGGATGGAATCTGGATAACATGCCCTACTAGCCTTTTGGTGTATAATGGTGGTATTCTCTTCCTCTTACAGATTATAGTGTTTTGTGCTATCTTTTTTTTGTCCTACATCCATTTTTGTAGGAGTTTATTTGTGCAGGTGAACGTGTTGTCATTTTTTTTGGAAAGGAAGCTGGACCTTAATGCCGATTTTTGCTAGCGGGCTTTTTCGGTGCTTCTGCTTGTGCACCGTAGAATGTACATAGGTTTTAATAAAAAAATTATTATAAGGGAACTTAAGATCATAGATTTTTTTGGTTTTAATCGTGCAGCTCTTTTAAGCATTAGAGAGCTCGAGGCCCCTAAAAGGACTTTTTACTTTTTTTTCTATTATGAAAGCGTAGGCCACTCCGTGGGGTTTTCTTAAAAAAATAAATAAATATAAGTCATTAATAAACCATAAATCAATACAATTTTAATTTTAAATAAATCCTTTAAAGCTTGTAACAAATCAATTTATTTTATAAATAATTCAAACTTTAATCCTTTTAGGACATAACTAAACCACACAACTTAGCACACATACTTAAGTAGTGGAAGTGTTTTGTGGAGTGTTTATTTACTTTTCCTTCTCTTTATTGATTATGGAAAAATATTTCAGATGATGTGCGATGATTTGAGTATTTACTTTCCTACACTACATGATGTGGCTTGTATATGATATTAAATGAATGCACTATGTGTATACTAATACCTGCAGGTATAGAGTCTTTTTATTTTATATTTAAAAATAAATTTGTAAAGAGTTATAAATGTATAGAGTTGTGAAAGTCTCAAATAAAGCTGTTTATTATAAAGTAAATAAGCTCAAAAGAATAAATCTTATTTGAGGATGAATTCTTTTTCAATTCATTAGAAGGCAATAATAGCCTGACGAACCTGAAGAATGGCTAAATAAATAACTTCTTTTTGTATAATTTTGGATCAATTTCAGTGTATAAATTTGAGCTTGTTGTTGGTGGAGCTTGGTCATTTTCGCTTTCATATAAATTGTAGGTTGTATATTAAGTGAACTTTTCACATCAACATTTTCTTTGTTTCTTTGATATACACATTGATTTTTTGATTGTTGGTTGTACATATATGATTTGAAAAGAAGAATATGTGTTTTTTCTTGGCTACTTGGCGTTAAATCTTATTTTGCCAAGATAAACTTTATGCTCGTAGAATTCTATGGTATTAATCATTATAAAATGCCAACATTTACTTTTCCTACATTCATAACATGTATATTAACTTTTCAATTTTGATCCAAACCCAATTAATAAATCATGATTTCAAATCCTTGTATGCATCATTGTAAATCAATAAATGTTTAGCCACCAATTTAATCTAATGTTCTCTTAAGATTTTCTCTTGAGATATGTAAATAACTATGGAGACTTGCCTTTATGGAGAATTTGGAACATTTGTAAATAATATCTACTTTAGTTCTCTAAAATAGGATTGTAGATAAGTTTTATTTATATTTATTTTTATTTTCAAAACTATAGTTGAATATAAATTTAGATATAATGGTATTCTACCAATTGCATATCCCAGCGAAACTAGCATCTATTGTTTTGCCCCTTTGTCCACTTCTTCATCTGAAAAAGGAACCTCGTTATCATGGATGTGATCTAGGTTAGGGAGAAGGAATATGAGTTGAGAAAGTGTGTTTCAAAGAGCCCTTTCCAATTTAATGTTAGCGAGAGGATAGTGAATGGGGAAGTATGTGTCACAAGCACATGATAGATGGGGATGAGGAGGAGAGAATGAAAAAGTTCGAGGTATCCATGCGAGTAGGGAACTAAGCTTCGACATAACCAAACAAAATGGAGAAAAATTTGGGAGTTGAGGAGCATATAAATTGTGGTGATGGACATGGGCAAGTGCCATCACAAATCCTAACAGAGCATGGATATTCTTTAAATTCTACAATCAACTATGTCCACATTGTCACATGGACATAATCAACTGTTGGAAATTTGTCGGTTGGCTTATGATATAACTTCTGTTATTCTGATTTCACATTTTAATTTTTCTCTATTTGTCTTTTGTCTCATTATTTTTATGTCGATCATTACTAAATTTTGAAGCAACTGGATTTTATTTCTATGTCTCATTATTGAGTTGTAATTTTTAATTTTTTTAACTTTATTGTAATTATTTCCTTATAGCAAAATGAAAGTTTGCTTTGCCTAAATTTATCAAAAAAAAAAAAAAAAAAGTCCGCATAATCATGGATAACTACTGGACTGGAAAACTTTTTTTCTAAAGTCAGTCATTTGTTTCCATATAGGTTAAACAAATTTGGTAAATTTTCATCAAGTTCTATGCATTGCGTAAGGAACGCGAGACAAAATACGATGGCTCATGGTTTTTGACTTCCATGGCCAAAATGAGTCCCATCAGCCAGATCTAAGATTATTTTATTTTAATTTTTTTTTTTTTTTGGGCAGGGAGTGTCGCCCTTCGGCCACTAATCTCCCTGGTCGACTTTGCGTGCAAACCCACGCCATCTACACGGGCCGACACTTAGGGATTTCACGAGGCGCCGAGGGGATTCGAACTTGGGACCTGGCCTTTGGCCAGCCAAAGTCTCCACCACCAGGCCACCCCGTGGTGGGTAGATCTATTATATTTTTCTGGTTTAAAACTGTTCTGAACTTCTTCTTGAACTGATACTATCATCCTTTATGCTAGACATGCTCATAATGGGTCCAACGCTGCTTGTAGCGCTTCTCCTGATTACCATGTTCATCCTGCTAGCAGGAAGAAGTAAACGGAATTCAATCTCAAAGAAGATAACGCTTCTTCCTTCACCTCCTGGGCTTCCTCTTATAGGTAATCTGCACCAAATCAGCTCGTTACCCCATCGATCGCTCTTCGAACTTTCCAAGAAGCATGGACCCCTCATGCTTCTACAACTAGGCAGCATATCCACTCTTGTTGTCTCATCACCTTCTACTGCTCGAGAGATAATGAGAACTCATGATCTCGTATTTGCAAGCCGGCCTTCACTTAAGGCAGCAAAGATTTTGCTCTACAACAACAATGATATGGCCTTAGCCGCTTACGGAGATTATTGGAGACAGACCAGGAAGATCTGTGTGACCAACCTCCTCAGCTTAAAAATGATACAGTCCTTCAGTTTAGTGCGCATGGAAGAGTTATCATTGATGATCGAAAGAATTGCTCGCAAGGCTTCTGCTAACAATGGTGTTGTGTGCGTGTCTGAGATTCTGAATAAATTGACCAGCGACGTTTTATGTAAATCTGTTTTGGGATCATCGTTGAGTGAAGAGAGAAGGAAGCTTCTTTGCGAACTTATTCGTATGAACTCTATTTTATTTGGTAAATTTTTCCTGGAGGACTACTTCCCCCGGTTAAGGTGGCTTGATGTGCTCTTTGGATTGGAAGGCGAACTTAGAAGACATTCTAAGAAATGGGATGCTCTTCTTGGGGAGTTTGTTGAGGAACATATTTCCCAATTGGCGGAAGGAGAGACCACGAGCAGTACTTGTTTCATTGATGTGCTGCTTCAGTTGCAGAAAGATTCAAGCATGCCGTTTGTTCTCACAAATGAGCAGATTAAGGCACTTTTATTGGTATTTATTTTAAACAAGCTCTTTCATGAATTATGAATACAAAAACTGCTGCTACTTAAAATTTCATGACATTTTTCTGCATAACAATTGGTTATCAAAAAAAGGTCGCTGCTACTTTCAGCTTTCCAAAAATCCTGGACTTTTTTTCAGCACAACAATTGGTCAATGGACATTTTTCATCTTTTTTATCAACTTTTCGTACGAGGAAATTTAGCTAATTATAAGAATTCCTTCATGTCGGTTCTGTAAAAGTTGGAGAAGTGAATTCCAATTATATTAGTTCAAGATTTTCAAGCAATATAGTTATATTTTTGTCTTTCTTATTTTTATATTTTTTTATTTATTATTATTATTATTATTTTTTTAGTTTGCATCTTATAGAAAACTAACGTAGTGACATCCCTTCGAAATTTAAAAGGATATGATTTCTGCCGGAACCGACACATCCCATGCTCTTCTCGATTGGTGCATGGTTGAACTCATTCGAAATCCAATAGTGATGGAAAAGGTGCAAAGTGAAGTGAGGGGAATAGCTCGTGGAGAGGAAAAAGTCAGAGAGGAGTACTTGGGAAAATTGAGCTACATGAAGGCTGTTATAAAGGAAGTTCTTCGGCTTCATCCACCTGTTCCATTACTTCTCCCTCGAGAGTCATTGCAAGATTGTAAAATTCAAGAATATAGCATTTCTAAGAAGACTAGGGTCCTCATCAACGCATGGGCCATTGGAAGAGACGAAGACTATTGGAAAGAACCACGAGAGTTTAAACCTGAGAGATTCTTAGGTGACAATGTGGACTACAAAGGTAATGATTTTCACTATATTCCATTTGGTGCTGGTCGTAGAATTTGTCCTGGAATACAATTTGCAAGTTCCATTGTTGAGCTTGCTTTAGCAAATCTTTTGTATCGCTTCAATTGGAAACTTCCGAGCGGCATTTCCTGTGATGGTATGGACATGGAGGATGATCCTGGAATAACTACTCCAAGAAAAGAAAAGCTTTATTTGGTTCCTCTAGCTATATAAATTACTTAGACACTTTACTACTTATCCTGTTATTTTTAAAGTCTTATAAATTTAAGGACCATAGCTTGAACATCTAATATATGCTGTATTCACTTTGTGGGAAGGTTGGCCTGAATATGATTTATGGGAAAGCTAGCCTATAATTCAACCACCATCGACATAGAATTAAATGTATTTCTTGTTGTGTTCGGTAACTTCTATTTTTTGATGGCAACAAGAATAATGATCTCTAGCTTTGTATGCAACATTCAATGATAATAAATGGTGTGCAATTATACCTATGAAATGAGCAGAAAAACCCTTTTTTATTTATTTAATGAGAGGTTTCACATTATTTATCATGAATACGCTTTGTAATTATCAAAATACGGCATAGTTCTTATCTTTTCATAATTACATTTTAATACGATGCTATTTCATCTAATATGTCCTAGCCAACTCGCTTAAAATAAAACAACTTTGACCAATAGTGATGTCTTAAAAATAATAACAAGTGGTAGGATTTATGGGCCTGGTTTGAGATCATCGATCATAATATAACACATCATTATCAATGATCTCAGAACCAGATCAAATTTTATGAAAATATCTAATGGCTGGGTTGACAATAATACTTAAAAAAAAAGCTCAAATTGAATATAACTTGTTAAAATTAGAAATAATATCTATTCTTTTTTGGACAGATAAACTCGTTTTCTTGACAAGCATTTTAAAATCAATGATTTATAAAAAGGAAAAAGTACAAGAGAATTAATAAAACTTTGAAATGTTTAAGTTTTTTTATTTGACTTTCAAGGTAATAAGTGCACATCAGCATAATTGACAGTCATCATTATGTAACATCCAATGAGATGAGTTAACGGCTTACTCATTTGATAAGTTATATGTGTGAGGATGTTGGGCAGCCAAGTTAGGTTGATCAGCGTAGTAAATGTATATCTGAAGGTTTACCATCAAGCCTTTCTCAAGCCCTTAGCATTTATTGGGAGTATTTGTTTTTTTTATCGTCCTTAACTCTTAAGCCTACAATGTTAACTACACTTTCGATATCAATAATTGTTGTTCTCCAAAACATCACAAGGGAATACCAGTGGTCTTTAGAAGTCCTTTTTAAACTATAACATTCCTTTAGTTGCCATATCATTTAATAACTCTGTTTCACTTATTATTTTTTGAGGAAACTTCTGCATCTTCTTGTTTCACTATGTTTTGGAAGGATAAAGGTAAAGCCCTTAGCACGTCATCTTATACTAACCTAATTGTTGAAAACATCAGGGAATACCAGTGGTAGAAGTCCTTTGTTGCCATATCATCTCTGTTGAGGACCTGCATCTTCTTGTAGTGGTAGTTTTGTCATATTCTTTTGAGTTTTTTGGTAGTTAAATTCAATTTTTATGCACTCTCCATTTATTGAATATGTGGTTTCATTTATTAAAATATGTTATACTTGTGTTTGTTAATGGACGTGGGAAGCATTTTTTGTGGCAATAATGGTGGACAAAAGTTGTTATTATTTTTTACTTAAATGTCTTAGGATTTGATACGTGGTTGAGGGTGAGGATTTAGTTGAACTTGGTAGAATGAATGTCAATTATAACCAAAGTCTCACTAGTTTGGGCTATTTTGAATGATTTTCTTTAGGAATGAGCTTTAAGTGCAAAAATATTTCGATGGTGCAATAATATTGTGATCGTGCAAAAATATTGTGATCGTGGAGGTTTAGGAAAGATCTGAATGTATGAATAAGAGTAGTTGGTTGAGTTTGGTAAGTTTTAATTGATTGTGATCGTGTGTTGGAAAAAAGATCATGCTATTTAAAATTAAAATTTCTATTAAAAAAAAAATGTTCCATAGAAAATAGCATGCCATCTCAAAAGGCATAAATGATATTCTATAATTGATCTGAATATAGAATTAAATTCTCATTTTTATAATTAAATATAAAATAGAGAATGTCATATTATCTCGGATGATAGAAATCAAATTCTACTATGTATTCAAAAATAAATAGGGCTTTAAAAATTTTCTACATCCCTAGTACGTTTCCCCCTACCCTAGAGAGCAAAAAAATGGTTTTAATTTAAAATAAAGTTTCAAATTTCTCAAAACACCATACCCTAATGGTTAATTACATCAAAAGATAAATTCTTGAGAATAGTCTTGGTTAAAGTGGTGCTTAAATATTTGTTGTTTCTTAAAGTTTCACGCCAGGTTTGGAAATCTATAATTTTTAAATGAAGTTTGATTAAGATCAACGAACTCTTTTAGGAGGACAAATAATACAGAGCAGGGAGTACTATAATTTTGAGAGACTGAGAATTGTCAAAGATTATCCTATATTGAGCGTTAAGATTTTAGGACTAGATGACCTTTTATATTTGAGTTGTTCAATTCATTATAAATGTTCGATTATAGTACTAGAAAATGAAGACTTACGATTTAGAGTCTATGACCACTTTTGCACAATTTTGAGATCTCTAGTGGTCTTGATATTAATAACAATGTAAGCTATTTTATTACTTTTTTTTTTATATGCTTCAAGACAGAATTAACAACATTCAAGAAATCACTGGATCTACAAATTGTTTTTACCTATTAAATATTTGGGTGTTTCTCTTTGTAAAGGTATGAAACAAACTTTTATTTTTGAAGACATACCTACTTCTATGCGTAATCATTTGGCTTCATTAGAATTTAATTTCCTATCATTTTGGAGGAGACTAACTCTCATTAAGAGTGTTTTGTGCTCTCTTCCAATATATATTCTCTAAACTATTCAATCTACCATCTCTTTCCTAAATCAGTTGGAGAGGGTTTTTAATAATTTTTTTGGGGTGGTAACTCTAATCACTCCAAACTAAAGTGGTTTTTCTTGAGTAATTGTTGTAATGTTCTTGATAAGGATGGCTTGGGTTGCAAAAGCTGGTTGATTTGGTTCAAGCTTCTTTTATTATATTATGGCTTAATTTTTGTGTCAAGCAAAACTTATGGGTGAAGTTTATGATCTCTAAGTATTGCATTGACAAAAATCCTACTATATGCTTTTTCAAGAAAGGTGAATTTAGGATTTTTAAGAGGTTGTGTAACATTAAATGGGAGGCTAGGACTTTAATTCAATGGGCTTAGGTCATTGAAACATTTTTTTTTCTGGCAAGACCAATGGCTATTTCACTATTGATTTGATTCTTCTCAAGAACTCCTCCTCAATTTTTAAAATAAATTATTTTTATCTCCCACAATATGTGGGATGTAAATAAAATGATTGGGTTCTCCCTTCTTCTATCATTAACAAAAGTTTAAGGATTCCTCTTAATATTACTATAAATGTTTGTTCATTTTTTAAGATTTCTAATATTGGTACTTTTTGTATTAAAAATACTTGGAATTATTTTAGAATTAAATACTCTATCTCTTCTGTTTTCTCTAAGCTTTTGCATAAGAGCATCCCCTCTTCCATTATGGTTTTCATTTGGAGGCTTATGCACAGGTATTTTCCTATGGATGATATTCTTTTAACTAAAGGTTTTGCCTCACCCTTTCATTGTCAAGTTTGTTTTTTATGTGGAGAAAAAGAACTAGGTCTTTATTTTGGGTCCTAGTGTTGCTAAAGTTTTGATATATTTTGATGATCTTATTTTGTCTAAATTTTTTTGTGGAAATCTTACTACCCTTACTAACCATAATAGGTGGTTTATTAACTCCAAAGGTCACATTACGAATGTGATTTTTTCCCTAATCATGTTGTTTTTATGGATTTCTAGAAATGAGTCTATGTTTTACAACTAATGCATGGATTATTGGTCAATTATTGGTAAGGATAAATATAAAGCTTTAACCTTTTATATACAAAGCTTCTAGGCATTAATAATTTTGGTTGATGCACCAATGCTGCTCAGAATTTAAGTATTACGATTAGTGGGACTACTATTATTAACAATCCTAAGTTGGTGCTTTCGATAAAATCTACACCTCCATTCTCTAAATTAAACAATGATGGCACTATTAATAACCAGGGTTATTCTTTTGGTGGCATTGTTAGGAACTCTTTTGGTAATAGGACTATGGCTTTGGTTAGCCCTTAGATAACAGCTCACTTTCTTTTTTTTTATTTTTTTTATTTTTTTTTTTAAACTTTTATAATCTATAATGTCCTTATATTATATTTTTCTCTTGCTATTCGAAACATATGGATTGAAGTTGATACTACTTTTAATCTTGAATGTTCTAAGGACTTAAATACTTTTATTCATAATCCTAATATTTTCTAACTTCTTCAAGAAATTAAGTATATTTCGTACTCTTTTAACTTTAAAATTTGACTTATTTTATGAGAAGAAAATTCTTGTGCGGATTGGTTAGCTAACTATGGTTGTACTACTACATCACTCATATTAATTACTTACGATACCTTACTTGTTATCTTCAAAGGCCTTGTTAGGCAAGATAAAATTGGTTTTCCCTTTGTTAGAATATAACCCTTTTCATGCTACTTGACTCCATATGTGGATGTTTTTCTCGATATCTTCTTGTTCATTGTTAATGATTTTGGGTTTTTTTGTCTATCTTCTTTATTCCAGTGCCATTTGTTTAGCTATTAACTTTTACTCTCTATTGCTTTTAGTATATCATTCTCTTCTATCCCAAATCCTCTTGGTTTTTATCCAACCTAACTATTCTGGTTAGGTTATTACTAGCTGTGATTATATTTTTTAGACTACTGATAATATATTTTTTATTTCTCACCTAATCCTAGTATGGTAAGATTTTAGTTTTTACATATAGTATTCTAATTTTTTGTATAATTTGTTGGCATTAAAGGGTTATGCCTTACTATTGTAGATATTTCCTTATTCATTCTAGTTTTAGGGTTCTAAGTTATAATATCCTGCTACTTTGTTATACTTATGTGGAGTATTAGGTGGTGGTTAACTATCAAGTTGTGAATTTTTTTTTGTCGCTCTCATATTGAAATTTCTAAGATGATTTTTATTTGGTTGGTTACACTCTGCTATTTAATTGATTGCATTAGTGTTCTCCCTCTATATGATTTTCCCCTTCTATTACTTGATAAATTTTGAATAATTTTTAGGTAGCATTTAAGTTATTTGCATGATATTTTTGCATATACTACATTCATTCGCTTGTTTTACCGAACATATTACATTTGATTAGTGTGTGATCTCCTTGATATAGTATGATTAGTTCACAGAAGATAGCCATTAAGCCATAGTGTATCATATAGTATGATTTTAAATCATACAGTACAATCTACATAAAAAAAATTTCCTTTAAAAAAACCTCTCCCCCTGTGTATCTGCATGGTTACTCAGTTTCCATACACTTTTTATGGCTTGAATCAAGAAACGAAAAAATAAAGATAATACATAGTTACAGACTCGTTCACATTCCATTCTACCCAGTCTTGAGTCTTCCATTATCTTGAGTAGTGTGTGATCTCCTTGAAATGTAGTTTTTAATATTTTTGTAGATACTACATTCAGATACTACATTCATTCGCTTGAACAAGAGGTTGGTTTTGGTTCATAGTAACATTTCTAAGAATCAAATTGATGGAACTTTAGTAACACTCATTTGTTATGAAGGAGTGGGATTGACGTCCTTTAGTAGAAAGCCTAAAATATTCAGCGAGGTCTGCATTGGTTCATTTGATATCAATGGCAGATAAATGAAGCAATTGTTAAGTTGTCAAGATTTATCTTAAGGTTGACAAGGAACTCATAGAGGAACTCAAGGTTAAACGAAAAGGTCAGGGTGAGAAGTAATTGAAGGGTAGTGGAAGCAAAGAGGCTCATAACCTCAAAGTTAAGGGCTTCTTGATTTGCATTGAATTTGTGGTAGGCATCCTCTTTAGTAGAAAGAAAATGATCATCATGGTGATGAGAGAAAGGGGAGCTTCCCGGAATGATTTGGCCACATTTTCTTGAGCTAGCCATTGAGTAGAAATTGGTGAAGAAAAGTGTAGTGAAAAACAATTTAGTGAAATGAGCATGTTTCCCCTCCTATTTAAAAAATTGACTCGTTGTATAGTACGATCAAGTAATTATTTAATTTGGATGACCGGTCGGGTAAAGGTGGTCAAATCGTGTAGTATGATTAGGATCGTACTAGATGATATGAAGAAAATATGTTCATCCATAGGGGTCATCAGTATGACCTTTGACTAAATTGATCATATAGTAAGAACGAGTGTTTGTACAATATGAATTATAATAATATCATACAGCCTGAGTTAAATTATTTCCATTCCATTTGACCATGTAGCTCATATAGTATGAAAGGTAGAGAACATACAGTACGAAGGGAATTAATATCATACTAAATGATTTGAATATATGGATGATCAGTGACACGTGTATCATATAATACGACTAGAGTATCATACAATATGATGTGTAAATCAAGGATTGAATCTGGATTGTTGATTCAATATAGGGTCATGAACTATGCATTTTGTGAAGATAGTACAATATGATTTTAATTCGTACAGTACGATATGGAATGAAAATTAAAAAATTGGGGAATTCAGTGAGAAGTTTGTGAAGATTAGCAAACACCTTTAACCTCTTTTTTTTTTTTTTTGGCACTTGTTTTTTATTTTTTGTTTTATTTTATTTTTCTGGATCAAGCATGAATGTATTTAACACCTAGTTTTATTTTCGAGGTGCTAAAGCTGTCATAAGCTAGTAGTTTCTGGAAAATGTTTGTCAATTAATCTCATGTAGCTATATGGTGCAATTCTATATCTCGTTTTGCTACATGATCACTTATGAAGTGATGTATAATGTTTATATATTTTGTTTGAGAGTGTTAAATTATATATTTAGATATGCATATTACACTATTATTGTCACACATAATTCAGATGGTTCCTAGGGGTAGTCCAAGATCTATAAGTTATTACTTCAACCATAAAACTTTTGTAACATAACTCCCTACTGCTATGTATTCTGCCTCAGCCTTTGAAAGGGCAATTGAATTTTGCTTTCTACTAGACCATAAAACTAAGGATTATCCTATGAATTGATAGGTTCCAGAGGTGCTTTTCCTATCTTCCCTGCATCCTGTATAATCAGAATTTGAATACCATAAGATTTTAAAGGAGGTGAGGTGTCTAAGATATATAATTCAGTCTGGAATTAAGCACAGGGCACACACTAAATATTATATCCTATCTACTAGAAGTTAAATAGAGGAGAGATCAAATTATTCCTCTATTATTTTGGCAACTTATTTTCTATTCGAATATTTATCTAGTTGAATCATAAAACTCATGGGAGTGTTCATGTCCTTACCATTATACATTTTATATTTTTTATAATATCCTTGATGTATTTAGTTTGGCTAAGGAATGTTCCATCTTCTATCTATTCTATACTAAAACTAATAAAATAATTTAGCTCTGCCATCACACTTATTTCAAACTTATTAATCATTATTTTTGAAAATTTGTCACATAAGGGCTTATCTAAAAATGCAAACAAGATGTCATATATATAAATTTGAATAATAAGAATATCACCTTTTACCCTTTATAGGAAAAGGGTGATGTCTACACTACCCTTAACAAATCTTTGATCTAGTAAGAATGAGCTATGTCTTTCATAATAGGCACTAGGTGCTTGCTTTAACCCATGCAGTACCTTTTTTAATTTGAATACTTAATTTGGGAATTATGAGTTTCCAAATTTAGGTTCTACCTTATCTTCTATGGTAATGGTTTCTACCCCTTGAATGGCCTCTACCTTTTCTGCTTCTTCAAATTTAGGCTCAAAGGCCTTATCTAATTCATCAAATACTACATGGATATATTCTTCTACTACTAGGGTCCTCTTATTAAAGATTTTACAGGCTTTACGTATAATGAATAAACTAAGAAGACCCCTTCATCAGCATTGGGATCAAATTTTCTTAAGGGAGATTTCACAATGATTAAGATAAAATATTTGCAACTAAAGACATGCAAGTGGGAAAGAATCATTTTTTACCCTTAAGGAGTTTATAGGGTGTTTTATCCAACTTTGACCTAATATTTAACTTGTTTAAAACATAACAAGTAGTGTTCACTACTTCTACCCAAAAATATCTAAGAAGAGTGAACTCAGCTAGCATTGCCCTAGCAGCTTCTACCTAGGTTCTATTCTTTCTCTTAGCTTTATCATTTTGCTGTGGAGTCCTAAGGGCAAAGAAATTATGCTCAATTCTTATCTCTTGATAAAAAGATTCAAATTTTTCATTTTGAAATTCTCTACCATGATCACTATGAATTGCCGAGATTTTGCGTTCTAATTTCCTTTTGACTCCAAGTGGATAAATTTCTAAATTCCTCAACGACTCATTTTTATGTGCTAGGAATCTTAACTAAGTGAATATAGAGAAGTCATATACAATCATAAATCCATAATTTGTCCCACCTAAGCTAGCTGTGCTAATGGTTTCAAATAGGTCCATATGAAGAATTTCTAGTGGCCGAGTTGTATTCACATGCTTTATTGAATGAAATTTTGATTTTACTTATTTTCTTAGTTGGCAGGCATCACATAGATGGTCTTTAGCGAAGTCTGACTTAGGTACGCCTCTAACTAGTTTTTTTGAGAGATTTTCCTAATTGTTTTCATGCTAGCATGGCATAGTCTCCTATGCCATAGTAAAGAGTCATCCATAATTATTTTTAAATACAATGAATTTAATTTTTTAATATAGTTAAGATCTAACATATAAAAATTATTTATACATTTTCCTTATAATACAAGTTTATCATTTAAGCTAATCAAATATTTATCAGAAAGAAATTTTATGTCAAATGCTTTGTCAGATAATTACCTAATACTCAATAGATAATGCTTTAAACCATGAACTAATAAATGATTTTCAATTAGAAAATTTTTAGAATTTTCAATGGTACCTGAGCCTACCACTTTCCTGGTGGTGTTTTCTCCTAAAGTTACCTTGCTCCTATCCTAGATTCTATTGTAATAAACTTCTTCATGTCTCCAGTCATATGTCTTGAATAGCCATTGTCCAGGTACCTCATGCTCTCACAAGGTCTTTTGTGAGAGCATCCCTATGATGTCATTCAAATTTTATGTTTTCGAACCAAAGTGAGTTTGAGTTCCTCCTTATGCTTGCATGAATGAGATGTATGCATGTTATGCTATGATGAATGTAATTAAGGTCTCCACACGAGGTGTGTCCTATGGTGAATTATGCAAGTGCGAGCTATGTGACCTAGCATGCCATAAGAGAAGCACCTAACACCAGGAAATGGGTTTCTAACTTATGTAGGTGGTAATGCATGTAATGCACAGGAGTTATTCATTTGAGCTAATGTAAATGATGGCTTATTATTTTCAAGTGCTGTAAGTTTTACTTTTCAGAGCTTTATTTTCATATTCATAGGTTGCCACTTCCACTTTTAAATAATTCTCACTATTATTTATTTCCCATGCAAGTTCTTCCGATTTCTTATATTCTTTTTCTAACTCAGTATGCAATATTTTTAAGGAATTATTTTCGTCAGATAACTCAATTTATTTCTTATTTAATGTATCAAATTCATCAAGTTGAGACATGTGATCTCTATCTAAATAAGAATGTTCTTTAACTATATTAGCATGCTCAGTTTATAAAGTACTAAATTAAATGTAGATGTTAACATACATTTTCTTTTACTTTCTATATGAATCATGAATGTTTTTAGAAATAAATAATTGTTCTTCATATGAAAGTAGACATACCTCATCTTGATTCGATTGATCAAGATTATTTGTTAGCCATTAGACACAAATTTGTTGCCTTCTACTCTGCTTCTTTTTCTAACAATTCTAAGGCAAAGTCGGCCCAAAATAACTTCTATGTCTTTAGCTTGCCATTCTTATACTTTGGCTTTTACTTGCCCTTCTCCTTGGTTGGATGGGTCTTCATGTTAGGGAAATCAACTCGAAGGTGACTTGGTTTTCTACACTCAAAGCAAATTGTGTCAAAATAACTTTAGTATTATTTGAGCTTTTATCTTTGTTCTAGTTGTTTTGATGACACCTTTATTTTCCTTTCAAAAAATTATTGAATTGATGGGTCATCAAGGCTATATCATCATCTTCCTCTGCTGCAAAACTATCACTTTTTGAATTATTTGATTTTAGATCCACCGTTCGCTCCTTTTCTCCTGCAACATTTTGCCTTTAATTCACTCCTTACTTGTAAGTAATGAGTGACCCGAGCAAATTATCAATTGAATAAATATTTAAAGATTTAAAATTAGTGATTACAGTGATTTTATCATTATAAGAACTCGATAAGAATCTCAAAATGGTACTAATTGTTTTTAGAATTAGATATTCTCTCTACCTAGTGCATTCAAGGATATTGCTATTTGGGTGAACCTAGTGTAAATGTTAAATATATTTTAACTAGGTTTCATGCAAAAGAGATCATAGTCATGGAATAAAATATTTAATCTAGACTATTTATCCTCACAAATTCCTTCATACGTGACACACAGTCTTTTGCAGATCTCCTTAATAGTACTCTCACATAGTCATCTATATTCGATGCACAAAAGAAATAATTCAAGCATTTTGCATTTAACTGCACAAGTTCCCTTTCCTTATTGCTCCATTCACTAAATGATATTTAAGTTTTAACACCTTCTTATACCAACATCTAAATGCGGTAGTCTATAGATTATAAAAATGTAGAAATTCAAAATTTTTAGAAATCAAATAGTATATTGTCAAATAAGGGTGGATGAGTTATGGAATAACCCTCTATAGTATTATGGTTACCAAAATGTGCCATGAATAATTTTCTAAATGTTTTCTAAAACACTAGTTTTGAGACCCCTCTCTGATACAAATTAAAAGTAAAAGATGTGCTAAGAGGGGGGGGGGGGGGGGGTGAATTTATTTTTCTTAAAAAATTAAATATTAAACATGAGTTTTATTTTTTTTTTTTTTTTCAAAAGATGACTTAACTAATTCGAAGTTGAAGCTAGTTATTAAATAAAATAGTGATGAAATTTTAAATCGCACAATGAAATTTTAAAATAAAATTTTCATCAAGTAGTTATAATAATGTTAAATGCAAGAAAAATATAATGCTATAAATGGACAAAGCACACTAGAAATTTTTATAGTGGTTCGGTAAACCTTCACCTACGTCAACTCTCTGAAGTCCTCCACTCTGAGATTTGCAATACTCAAAAGTAATTCTCCTTCTGCTCCCAAAATAAGGTACAAATGCCTTTACACAAACTCACTTTCACCTTCCCCGATATGGTGGAGTGCTGCACGCTATGTCACCCTCTCGGTGATGGAAATATACCCTCTCATTTTTCTCCGTCCTGAAGAAGGAAGAGGACCCTTGAAGGCTTTGAACTTGAGGGTTCTCCTCCTAGAGAGCTCCCATAAGACTTACTTGGGTTATAGGCGGAGCAAGCGTGCAGCAAACTCGAAGAAACTGTGTGATCCCCTCACACTCCTTCCTTCTCACCCACAAACTCACCTTCTCCTTCCACTCACAAGTACTAAATCTTTCAAGAAGCTCCCTCTTAAGATTTCCCTTCCTTTGTCACGTTCCTCTCTCTTCTTTAACAAAAAAATGCATTATTTTCATAATAGGCTTAAAAAATCCTAAATATTCAACTTAGTTATTTTTATTCATACAATATGATCTCAAATCATACAGTTCAATCAGTTCAAAATAGCTTTTATCCTGGAATGAAGGAGTATAAAAATGTAACAAATTTTTAATATATTATAGAGTATAATACAAATATCATCCATTACGATGTTATATACTTATTCTGTTCATATAGGATGAATACTAGGATGACAAAAATTTATCTCTGATCATCATTTGGTATGATCCAATTCATACTATATGATTAGTAAAAATATTCAAGTCATCTTGTATGATGTATACATCATACAGTATGATTAGTTCAAAAATCAAGGTTTGATATGGCAGAATCTTTTATACAACCAAAAAATATCCTCAATTTATTATACGGTACAAACATGGTCGTGTAGTATGATTAGAACAAAATTAAAGGTTCGTCTGGTATGAACATTGGCACTATAAAAAATTGTATTGGTTAATCATATGATATGATCTTGGTCATATAGTACGATCACCATTCATTAATTAAGCCTTGATTTAACTGACTAATTATGGGGTTTAATTTTAGTAAGTATTCAAATATTTATATAGTATGATTGGATCATACAATATGATTTGTTAAAATTTCAAATATTAAAAACTTGATTAAATTAATTTGGTGGCTAGGGTTTCGAGTTGAAAATGAATTATATAATACGATTAGTTCACAGAAGATAACTGTTAAGCCATAGTGTATCATAATTTTGAATCATATAGTATGATCTAGATAAAAAATAATTTTTTCCTTAAAAAAAAACTCTCCACCTGTGTATGTTTGGTCACTCGGTTGGCATATACATTTTGTGGCAAAATTCAAGAAATAAAAAGATAAAGAAAATATAAAGTTACAGACTCCTTCACATCCTATTCTACTTAGTCTCGAGTCTTCCATTATCTTGAGTTGTGTGTGATCTCCCTAAAATGTTAGTACTTAAAGATAAGAGTATCCTTCAAAATATTTAATAAAGATAAGATAATTCAATCAAAATTATGTCATCATTAAAATCTCATACTAGGAAGTATAGACAGTAATAAAAAAATCATAGAATAACATGAAAATTAAATGTTAAAAATTAACCAGAAAAAACACACTAGATTTATAGTGGATCGATCATCATGACCTACATCCACTTCCCAAAAACCCCCTTTCTAGGGTTTGCACTAAAAGTATTATCTCTCCTTTTGGGCACACAATAAGGTGGAGAAGCCCTTTCAAAATCTTTCCACTGACCTGGTCAGGCATAGTACCTTGAATCCTTTTACTCACTCTTGTAGTAGGCAGAGAACGTTGGAATCCTTTTACTCCCTCTTGGAGTAGGTAGAGAACCTAGGAATCCCTTTACTTTCTTTTAAAGTAGTTAGAGAACCTTGGAATCCTTTTTTACACTCCTAGTGATGGCAGAGAACTTAGATCTAATGATGATAAAGATTCCCCATAGAGCCACTAAAGAACCAAAAAAGCAACTTAAAGAAGATGATGGAAACCTTACTTCAAGCAACCTTTATGAAACCCTTGCAATTCCCTCTCACAAAGATTTCTCTCTCTCCCAAGCCCTCTCTCTTCCTTTTCTAAGCTCTCTTTCAGATCAACTCCACAGTAGAAGATTATCTTAAGTGACAATAAGAGAGCTTAAATAAAGAGCCTCAAATGTAGACCTAATTGTTAACTTGTTGACAAAGATTGTCCAGTATGATTGGTATATCATACTATATAATTATTAAAAAACAACCCTTTTAGCTAATATAATCAACTTTGTCCTGTATAAATAGCCCAAGTATTTTTTACATATCATCCAGGTTGATTCTACGATTTTCCTATATAATTAATTCAAGATATTATATGTATCATATAGTATGACATAGGATGATGGCTGGCTGGCTATATACATATCTTCCTACAACCCTTTTGAGGCCTCCAATACATTCTCCTAGATGATTAGAAGAAAATTATGGTTTTTATCTTCAATAATAGTGGATCATCCTATGAAATACACTAGATCATCCAATGTGGTCTAAGTAGATTATCTTGTATGATAAGCTTGAGCAAGCTAACCATAATTATTCCCCCAATCATTAGATCAATTTAAGTATAATTATCATAAATCTTCCAGGACGATGTACATAATCCTATAGCACTAGAAAAATAATTGAAAATTAAAATATTACCTAAGTTATGATTAGCTACTATTTTTGCAATCTGAATTGACTATCCTATATAATCTTGTGTTGTCCAGAACAATTAGTTAAGAAATCTTGATTTTTAGGGATGCCCTAATTAGGGTTTTTATTTTTAACTAATCATCTAGTATGTTTGAAATCAACTTGTACAACTAGGTCAAAAAGAAGAATTTCTCTAACACACTAAATTACTCCCCCTGAATGTGTGTGTGTGTGTAAGGTTACTTAGCTTGGGGTCCATCAGATACATGACTTGACTCAAAAAAGGTAAAAAGTATATTGAATTTTAAATAATAAATATACTCAACACCAATCTACTCGATCTTGAGTTGATTGACATTGCAAGTAAATGTATGGATCTAAATAGTTAGTGCACAGGGTAAAAAACATAAATATGCTAGAATAGAAGTAGTAAAGAGATAATAATATTTGTTATCATCAAAATTAATGTACCTGAGCCCCGATTTAAAACAATCTCCTCTTTGATGACGACAAAACATTATTATAAAAAAAAAAAAAATCAAAGCTCTTTGACATTTTAGGAAACTCACACTTAGAAGATGAAATTATGAAAGTAAACGGCGTTATATAATTTTTTAAAGTAAGCAAAAGAAAAAATAATTATAGAAAAAAAAAGGATAAGGTAAATTTCTCCAAACCATAAGCAAACAACACATGAATCCCCATTTATGTCATCAAGAAAATAGTAGAGAAAAAGGAAAAACACTAAACAGAGTAAAGTATAAAAAGGAAGATCTGTACAAACACATAAATAAAAGCACTAACAAACTAAAAAAAAAGAAAAAAGAACACATATTAGGTGGAGGTGGGGGTGATGGTGGCTGAAAGTATTGATGAAGAGGAAGGAGAGGGTGAGTTTGTGCGTGAGGCCATATCCTGGTCATGATACCACTGCTAATATACTACATATACATTAAATTAAGCTTTGTCTTGATCATGTTCTTGTTGTTGCTCGACTACGTAGGATTAAAATCTAGCCTCATGCTGATTAAACTGTTATACCAACTAATCAATATAAGATTACTGGTGGATAGGGGAAGGTGCAGGGCTAGGTTCTTCCTCATCTTCCCTAGGCTCCTTGTGCACATTGTGGAGATGAGTACTATGAAGGGTGTGGAAGGAGCTATTGGAGTAGAAGATTGGATGGTGATTAGGTTGAACTAAAAATTAAATATTATGTTTTTATCCAAGAACAAAAGCAATGAGATGTCTTAGGGCTAGGTTTGGTTTTCTTTTATGGCCTTGATCTCTAATGCCGGTTAAGTGTTCAACATAATGAAGATAAGATGAGATGCATTAAAATTTAGCTTATCCATGATGTAAAAAGTGGTAAGTGAAAGGACATGTATAAATTAATTTGATCCCCAGTTTTAAGAATAATAGAATTTTGAGTGATATGCTAGATGGTTTGGGCACCCTTAATTAATGGATGACTTAGGCTACATGGTAATTCACATTCGTTTCCCAAAGAATATTGTTAGCAGGAGCCTAGTTAAAATTAGGATCTAAAACTAAGATATGAAACATGTCTCTAGTGGTAGAGAGGTGTAGAATTTAATTTCACACTAAAAAGCATAATGAATAATATTGAATCTTAATTACACCACTAAACCAACATTAGTAGCGTCACAAGATTTTTGCAAAAAAATTATCAAAGTTTAGAAATTTTTATGCTAGTGGAACTCTCAAAAGGTCCTTAATTTTAAAAAAAGGCTTGAGGGATCATATTTGTCCAAAAAAAAATATCTTTCTAATGAAGATTGGGGGTTAGAGCTTAAAAAGTGTTGGATCTATATATAAATCATTTATAAGAGATATCTAACCCATGAGAATTAGGAGCCTCGTAAGTTCTTATTAGCATAGGCAATTCTGTTATGACCCTAATTTTCTCAGGGTTGATAAGGTGTGCATCATAAGAAATTTCAGTAGTGATAAACTCATATCATTTTGATAAACTCATAATGAAATTTCAGTAGTTTGTTTTTTATATGTATCATTTTATTAAAAATGAGTGGAGTAATATTAAGTATGAAATGATTAGGAGTTAGTGTATTACGTACGGGAATGAAATATATGATTTGCATTAGTTTACCAATCATGGGGCAAACATGTATTTTTTGTAATGAATGTATAATGATAAGTACATTAGATAAATATACATGCTAGATTTTTGCATATAATGTGTATATGATTTTTTTATTATGATTTGAATGATTTGAATTATGTATAAAACTAAGAAATGATAGCTAAAAATAATTGATTGATTTAGGTTAGCTTGAGACATGTTCCCATATATATGAGGGTTGGACTATTTTTATTCCTTACATTTATTATAGTTGTAGGTTTAGGTAATCTATTAAGTTATTAGCACACTTTATGATTTTTATATATTTTTTAGAAAGTGGTCAAGACCTAGTGGAGTGAAGCTGAATAAGATTTTATGTTTAATTTTAATTTAAATATTTTGGGTTTTATTTTTTTGTAATCAATAATAAAAAGACTAAAAAGCTTGATAAAAGGATATAAGATACATATGAAATGTATGGGATATAGGTGTTTGACAAGATTAATACAAGTATATAAAAGAATTAACCAACGACATATAATACATTTGAAATGCATAAGATACATGATACATTATATTTGATTGAGAATATGATATATATGTATTCATATTGTACAATATGTATAAAACTTATGTGGAATACCTACTTGATATGACATGTGATGATATATAGATTGGCATAAAGTAAAAATTATGAACATGCATGGATTCATACTAGACCAACTACATTATATTTGACATGGGTATATTAATGATAAAATATACTAATCATGTAAAGTTAATGATTATAAGTTGCATTGTTTATATTTAATTTCATTTCACATATGAAATGACACAATTTATATTGAGTTCTAGTTAATGTTATTGCTACATTTCTATATTGATTTGGATTGAATGATTCTATATAAGCTATTTATATTATCTTGCATTGATTTTAGTTGTTTGTTCTTGAAATCAATTGAGAAGGAGTCATGACAAATGGAGTGTGGCTGAACAAAACTTTAATGTTAAGTTTTATTTTCTATATATATTTTTATTCTTTTATAATTGGAATAATAAGATTGATGAGACTGATACGAAGACATATAACATAAATGAAATGTATAAGAATTTTTTAATCCATAATAACACTTAACATAACAATTTAATAAGTGAATAATTCAAACAACAATGGAAACAAAAGAATTATTAAATTTTAGGACCTATTATATGGTAAGTGAATGTTCGCGAGGGTTGTGAAATCCTAATGAACTAGCTTGAGGCCAACCAAGAGGATGTGGGGGTTGGGGGGGGGGGGGGTGAATTGGTTATTTTAAAAAAAATTTACTGTAAAAGAACTTTAAAAAACTTTTCAAACCCATACAAAATAATCGGTACAACAGATTTGGAACAAGTAAATTTCATAACAATGAAATAAAATAGATTTTTCAACCATACATATAATTGCAAAAAATTAAGTATAGAAAATAATCAGAATGAACACATCAAAATTTATAGTGGTTCGGTCAACCAGACCTATGTCCACTCCTTGGAGACTTCCTCTCCAAGTATTCTACTAAATAGTAGTGATTCTACTTTTCTCCCACAGCAAGGAAAACAAGCCTGTACAGATGCTATTCACTTCTTCGGTGCGGTAGAGAACCGCGACTCTTTTGTAGGATGAGTTCCTCAACTCTATTTTCACCCTCATAATGATGATTAGAGAACCACAACTCTATTTTCATGATCCCAGTGATGGTCAGAGTACCACAACTCTATTTTGACCCTCTTGTTGATGGTCAAAGAACCACGATCTTTGCTAAAGAATTTGTTCTCTAGAGCCACATAGAATCTAGGTAGATGCTTATAGATACTAGGTAAGATTTTTGGTTGGGGAAACCTTGTGAATCCCCTCATAAAATCCATCTCAATAAATCTCTCTCTTCTCCCTCATAATGCTATCCTTCTTTTCACCCTTAAGGTTCTCTCTCCTGAAGTCTCAAATGCTAAAGATTTTCTAAAATGAGTTTTAGAAAACCTTAAAGTGGGTTTCAAGAAAACCTAATTTTCAAGAGATACATCTTCTATTCATATAGTAAGATAAACGCATCGTAAGGAATAATTAGTGTAACGTTTATAGGTCTAATGAGATTATTAAGAAAAATTATTCATCTTTTGAAACATTTCATAAAAAAACATCATACGACATGAAGTGTTAAAATTTGTTCTGCTTGTTTGGAAGTATCCTTGGAATGACCAAATTTGTTCATTATTGATTGTCTACGACTACAGACATTGGACAATATGAACAATACAAAAATCATAGATTTTATTTTGTATGATCTCTTGGATAACCATTTTGTACATGAGTAATCATATAGTATGAACTGTATCATATAGTATGATCGGTTGCAATAATTTTGCTTGAATTGATTACTTTATATTGAGGTATTAATTAATAAAGATTTTTGTTAGGGTGTTTAGTAGGAATTAAATAATATTATACGATTAGTACAAAATTAGTATTTTCCTTAACCTTTGGTGACTGGGTTTTGATAGATATAACAGATTGTTCATTACAAATTAGAAATATATGTACGAAATAAGGTAATGTTGTATGAAGCAAAAATTATACAACATGATGTACGTAAAAAAAAATCTCTCAAAAAATATTTTTCTCTCCCCCCTATGTGTGTGGTGGGAAAAATTATGTATCACCACGCAGATTTTGATTTCTCCTATTTTGTAATCGAATACTACATTAAGAATAAAGTACAATCTCGAGAGACAGACACAATATTCTATAATGGATTCAATATCAAAATAGGGTTTTGAAAATTGATATTTCTATAATCAAACACAGTTCAAAGAATAACATATTATTTCGAAAGATAAACATGAAATTCTTAAGAATGTGCTTAAAAATAGAAATAAGCTTTTTTTTGAAAAATTTATTCATTCTTTTATTTAGATATGACAAAAAGAATATTATATCATCATAAAAGATGAACATAACATTCCTTAAGACATCCAAAAGCAAGAATGAACTTTTATAAAACTTATCATTTCCAAAATTAAATATATCAAGCAAGAAATTATATTGTCTGAAAAAAACAATAATAACATCCTACAAGCGTATTTAAGATTAGAAATAAAGTTTTTTTAAAGATATCTGCATTCTCAAAGATTCTTCCCTTGTTTTATATGAGTAAAATAAGGTTTATTTTAGTCTGGGGTTCTCAAATCCCTATAGGAGCAAGCTCCTATAGTTAATTACATCCTAGGAAGAATGCTTCTAAGAAAACTCTCGATTAAAGCAGTGATTTCATACCCTTTTGACTACAAAGTAGAAGACAAGGAATAGAAGTAAGGATTTTCCAAGGAGAAAGCTCAATGTTGAACATTTATTCGCGAGTCAAAGGAGGAAAAGTAGGAGAAGCCGGATTCTGAGAAGCTCAGAGGCAACCTCAGTCTATCCTATGTTGGGCTTTAAATTTTAAGAGAGAAATTTTATGTTTAAATTTACATTTTATTAGAAAGTTGGGATTATATTCCCGGAGAGCGAGGACTTAAGATCTAAAAAGAATCTGCCTCATAACCTAAATCTAATTTGGGTACTATAAAATAGTGACCCGAACCTAACTAATGAAGTGCAAATCTGGACTAACCCCGGCCTGGATTGGGGAGCCAGCTAACCACCTAGGCGCTTTAAAACCATGTTTCAAGTCTCTTATGAAAGATAGGTAGGGACGTTGCTTAAGTTTTAATGAATTGGGGGCCGACATCTAAGACAATTCCTAAATGGCCCCTCAACTTATGTAGGGTGAAAATATCTAGAAATGCAATTAATATTTCAGACTCTTTTTAATTTGTATCTAATGCAATGCCTGCTAATTGACTCGAATGCATAAAATGAATATGAAGCAGTTTTAAAATTAGGCTTAGAAAATAGGTTTTTCCCTAGAGATTTCACAACTTTTCCTTGATAGAACTGCACCCTCATAGGTCAAGTGGTCTGTTAGAACAAGCAGGTGGGGAGGTGCCTAACAAGGAAGAGAAAGTATTAATATGCTTATGCTGACTCTCGGCGATCCCGAGCTTACTTCTTAAGTCGTTAGAGTTACTATGTGAGCCTAAAAATTTTTATTAAAATTACAAGTTGAAGAATTTTAAGCATACCCTTACGAAAAAAAGCACTCTGATTCGTATCCAGGCTAAAACAAAACACGGCATGCAAGGGCCCTAAAAAAGGCTACTGCACAAACAATATAAACAATCAAATTTAATAAATCCAAAATATAATATCCAATGTCCAATATCCATATTACACCCAGAATTTGTAGAAAAGTAAAGTGGCCGAGCACCACTGACAACAAACCCGGATTCTAATCCTATGAATGATGCAAGTGATTTTTTAACTGTGATATATAGTTCCTTGAATCTTTATTTCTTCATCTTCTTTCTTCACTCTTCCCGTTCTGTCTTTTCTTCTTCTACGAGCTTCTCGGGTCCGCCGGGTTCTGGATATTCAAATGAAAAGAAACTCATCCCTAAGAGGGGTATTTTCTTTTCTATTTGGATATTGAATTATCCTAATTTGGCTTTCCAAATAATAGAGAATAATCCTTTAAGGTATATTCTCGTTTCTTTGGATTCCAAATTGGATGTAATATCCCACTTTCAAAATCACTTTCACATTTATGATAATTTTCAAATACATTTACATTTACATTATATTTCACAGAAAAAGAAAGAAAATCTAGACCACCTGCAGGGTTATCCTAAGCAAAAATCATCCCAAGTAGTTATATATATGCATTTAAATTAAATCAATTAGCCACACTTGGCCACACTCTTTTTATTTAGGGGCTAAGGAACTGGAGCACCTATAGAATTTATATGATTATTAATTAATTCGCCCCCTTTTTACTGCCCTGCATGAGTGTGACCACCTGCAAAAAATTTTGTTAACAACCAGATCGCTCATAACCTATGGGTAATCTAATAGTCAATCAAATCACAACACAAATTGCAGTAAAAATAAATAAACAATCACACCAACATTTTTACATCCAACATGCAATGAAACTCGAGAAAAATCCCGTCACAATGCAGTAAGGAAATAAACACCGCCCTAACCTAAAACTAAAGTCGGTTGTCCTAACAAACAATTCTAAGTACGTGCAACAGGTTTTGTGATTTTGATATGTCCTATATAGGTTAATTATTGACTAAAGTTTTTTAATTGATTGAATTTTAATTTAAAAATGTTTACTGATTCTAGGGTGATGTGTCACTAAGTTTTCTATGTTATATGTTTCTATCCTATAATGTGCATGCATCCTAAGTCTAGGTTTTCTAAGACTCGGTCCTTAATTATTATACTTAAGTGTCATTACTGTTATATGGGAAAAAAAAAACATTTGTTATTACTAATCCTTAGGACTTTGCGTGCGTATAAAAGGGTTTAGGGATCTAAAATAAAACAAAAATAATCCTAATAAAATTGAAGTTACTACAAGGACCTAAAATGAAAGGCTTCGCACAAACCACATCAAGGGGCCCCTAAAGGTTTTTTAAGTTTAGAATACTCACAGTCACCGGGGGCTACGACCCGGTAGTTTCGCCCGTAGCACCTCTACCCGGTTGGGTAGAGGCGACTGACATCATTAGCTCCTTGTCCTTTTTTTCCCTCGACCGGTACCATTCCTCGCAGTTTATGTCAATAAAGAAAAGAAAATAGGGAAAAGCAGGGATTACAAAACATATTTAATAATTAATTATAAAATAATTAAAATTTACTGAAAATAAAGACGTACTTTTCTTCGGGCTTGAACACCAATTCTGTTGTTTGTCTTTTTGAACCTTTTCTTTTTGGTAGAATATTGTTCTTTTCCAACATTTATCTCGAGGTATAAGAAAAAGGAAGAGGAAGGAGAGAGAGAGAAAGATATCTTTCTTTAACATTTTTATATTTCCACTTATCTTTCCAAATATACACTTTCACTCTTTCAAAACTCACACAAATTACACCTTTCAATATCACACATTTTTCAAAAACACACACTTTCCAAAAACACGCATTTTATTTACCTTTCAACACATACAATTTTAAATACATCTTCACTTTTACAGATTTCATTTTCTAACACAAACATACACTTTAAAATATAATTTGACATATATACATTTTATTTCTCACAATCTAACACTTTGTTTTCAACTTTTCTACTTAAAATCTCTCCAACGTACATTTTCACCTTTCAAGTCAAATACAAATCACTTTTCAAATTAAATAAAACCTTTCACCTTATTTCTTACAATCTAACATTTATTTCTCATTTTCGCACACTTTATATTTCCAAGGAACAAACGAATTTCACCTTAATTTCATCATTCAAAACACACAAGTTTTCTCTTAATATATATACACACACAAAAATCACTTCTTCTTACCAATCCAAACGCTTTATCTTTTATTTTTCTCACACAAAACCCTTTCAACATATACTTTTACCTTTAAATCATACAATCTTCACTTCACATCATTCACAAGCATCACCTTGAATATCACTATTTCACTTTCTATAAGATACACACATTCATCTTACTTCTCACATACACAATATCACCTTTCCACAACATAATTTCCACCATTCCGAACTCACAAACTCCATTTTTTATTTTTCGCACACATCACCTTTCTACAACACACTATTTCCACCTTTTTCAAATTGAACATTTTTTATTTTTTTTTATTCTCCAACAATCAAGCTTTAATTTACCATTCAAAGATCACAAATTAAGATCACAAACTAAATTTTTCATCTAAATAATTAACTTTTCATTTTTTTTAAATAACAAAATTCACTTCTCAAACTACACATATACTTCTTTCAAAATCAAACACTTTACTTTTCACATACACATTTGAGAATGAAAATCAAACTTCTTCCTTTCATGCAATAAACAACAAAACTCCTCAAAGTTGAAACCTAACACTTTTTACTAAAATGCAATCATAGGAAAATGGATTTGATGCTGATTTATTCTTTCTAAATTTTAAGAAAACATTCCAACTACTTAACATAGAACAATATTATCTTGAATCAAGACAAAGTTCATATTTGAAATATAAAGTATTTCAACAGTTTTGAACATGATTATTTACAATGCTACCATATAAAATCAAACAAGTGTAGAAATTTTAAGATTCAAAAAATCTCTTTACTAATGATGATTCTCCAAAGTTAGATGTAAGCAACAATACTATACTCAAAGCTCATGATGCAAATTTTCAAGAATTCTTCACATAGAAATTTCCTTTCAGATTAAATGTAGGCCATCTTAACATTCAAGCTTTACAAAAGAAGAGACAATATCAGTAGAGAATAAACTTCCATACTTAAACATAAGGCCAACTAGTAGAATGGAAGATCTACTGAAATGGATGTATATGCAAAGAATGATATTTTGGGTAAATCTTTCAAAGCATCATTAGATTTTAACAATGAATGAAATGAATCTCTAATATCTTCCTTCACAAAACCAAAAAGGAGAAGAAAACTAATGGAGAGGAAGGAATAAAGGAGAAGAAAATTTACCCAAGACCGTTGGTCGCTTAGGGCTTGCGACGAGAGAAGGGGCGTATGTACGGCTAGAGAAGGTCGGCAGGCTTCCTCAAAGTTTCGATCGGTTTTCCTTGGGCATGCAAATAAGAGGCGACAACAGAGCAAAGAGGGGGCGGCTCCTTGGCTACTTGCGAATGGAGAGGTAGACAGAGAGGGGATTTCGGAACAATGGAAGAAGGGATCGTGGGGGCTGGGTTCGTGCGTATCCAGAGAGTGCAAGGGGCTGGGTCGCTCACGAATCGAGAGGGGAGCGTAGGGGTAGTTTTGCGAATGAAAGGAAGAGCAGGTCGTTCTTTTCAGTTGATGAGAGAGATGGGGATTTCAGTTCTTGCAAGTCCAGAGAGTGTAAGAGTGGGGGGAAGGCAGTTCGTGAATAGAGAGGAAGAGGGGGAGGCCGTTCGCGAACTACCCTGGGAGAGAGAGAGAGAGCGTGGGATGGGGAGGTTGGACCGGTCCTAATTTCATTTAATTAGTTTAGGAATTAAAATTATTTAATTTAGGTTATTAATAAAAGATGTGATTTGAGAATAAATTTATTCTATTAAAACTTATTGATTAAAGATATATTTATTTGAAATTTATTTAAATAATTTTAGTATTTTATTATCAATGAAGAATTTAGAGTTGATTTGATTGTGAATTAGATTTAGATCGAATCGATTTAGATTTGGGTTGAATTTAAGAGGGATCTAAGGGCTGATTTTAATTTGATTAAAATTAAAACAGATTTTATTAGAAAGAATTTGGTGTTTGATTGGTGAATTGATTGAATCCAATGATGTATCAATTTGATTGAAAATGAATTAGATTAAATTAAATTGAGTCGATCGATATCAACGAATCATAAAATCAAGCTTGTTTTGAGTTCGTTTGGAGTCAAATTAAAATTGGATTCAATTGATTTTGATTCGAGTTGAGTGATAAGTTCGAGTCGATGCTACGTCAGTAGGTGTCCACCTAAGGGAAATCCTATGGGCGACGTCTACACTAGGCTACGAAGACCTAGGTGCTAGAGTCGATTTCTGTAAAATTGACCTCGAAAAATGAGGTCAATAGTGTGTACAAGGTTACTCAGTAAAGATATCCACCCAAATACATGATATGACTAAAGAAAGGAAAAAAGCATAGAATAAATTGAAAATCAAATGTAACCATTATCTACCCAGTCTTAAGTTGATTAGAATTGCAATTGAATGGCAGATTAATCTCTTAAAATATTAGTACAAAAAAAATATCACAAAAATAAGAGAAAGCAATAACAGATACAATAATGTTAGGTATCATCAAAATCATAGTTATTGAATCATGTTTGTGGTAATCTCCCCCTTTTTAATGTTCAAAAACATTATTGTTTTTTGAAATGTTTCTTTCCTCTATAATGCCCCTTAGATGAAAATCAATTGTAAGATAAAGTATGATAATTTTTTTTTTTTTTGAATAATTTGTAAATAACAAACAATAAAATACTACTCCCCCTTCTGACATTATAAAAATAGGGAAAATAGCATGATGAAAAAAAATAGAAACAAGAAATGCATAAAACAAACAGACTCACAAAGAATAAGAAAAACAAACATCTCAAACATAAGAACTCTCGTGGGCATTTTTGAAAATATAATAAACTTACTCTACAAATAGAAAAAATAAATAGGATAAGTGTTGACTTTATTACAACCAAGGATTCTGATTCTAGAGTTTGCACATGCAGCTTAACATCTTCACAGGCTAAAATACTTTGTTTAAACAAAAATCTACTTCAAGAATTACAATTAGACAAGGAAACTTAAACTTTTCAGACTGCTAGCATGAAATATATTGAATAGATAATTACTATAGAAGTGATGAATGAAGAACAAATATTTTGTAAAATCAAGTATAAAACATATTATGAAATACTAGAATTTTCTAAGATTTAAATATTTACTAAAATGATTTTAGGTTAAGCTCATTTTGTGCCACTATTTTTAGTTTTCATAACACATTGCGCATCCTTTGTTTTTGGTATAGTAAGTGTAACATTTACTTTAGCGTCATTGCATATCTTTTTATTTTGGTTTCATTTTGTGCCTCTTTTAATTTTTTTGCAATTTTTTTTTTCTAAAATGTATTTTGAATATGAATAAATAGCCTAATTCATGAAAACTTCTAAATCTCATTTATCAAATTACATAAAATATTCATTATATAAAAAAATTCAATAGAATAAAAGTATTTTTATTTCAACCATCTGAACTCTAATAAAATTTAGATTTCAAGTTCATATAAAAAATTATCATGTAAAGGAAATAAAAAGGGATATAAAAATTTGTAAGATTCATTTATACTTTAAGTTTTAAGAATTCCAAAATTTACATATTTGAACTTTTAAGTCAGAATAAAAGTTCGTTTATTACGAATAATAAAGAAAATTTTAGAGAGCTCATTCATATAGTATGATCCAAGTTGTATAATATGAGTTTAATCATACATTTTGATCCAAGTTGTATAGTACGGTCAAAAAAATTTTATTTTCTTTAGCTGCAGATGTCTCTCTAGCAAATAGCGCATAAAAGATATCTAAGAGCACAAAACAAGCTATAAAGAAAAAGAAATACCACTTGAAAGTGAAAATAAACAAAAAATTAATTTAATTATTTTGAGAAAAATATTTGACTAAAAAGAAAGAAAAATAACATAAGAAGGGCTAAAAGAAAGTTTAATTGTAAAATAAGGTGAAAAAAGCAAGCATAGATAAATAAGAAAAATACAATGCAACAAAAACTAAATAAAATTAGAAAGGTGCTGGATCCTTATGATGAAGTGGCTTTGGAAATAGTTGGAAGAACCAACAAAAGCTATCGTACATTTGCTTGATAGTGGTAAACTACTGTTGGATATTTCTAAATTGCTCATTGAATCAACCCATATCATTATCATGTTGGGTTTACAGTTGAGCCTTGTGAGTCTCAAGTCTGTCAAACTGCTAAATAAACTCCTTATATAGGTTGTGCTGAGGAGGTGGTCCAGTTGCAGGATCATCTAAAGGGGTAGCTTCTTGTTCATCATCAAATAGTGGGTCTTCTCGATCCTAATCTCTATGAAAGAGAATCCAAAATGAGGCATCCAAAAAGAAGATTGAAGTGTGGTCAGGAGGAACATAATATGTGATGTTATATTTTTTTTATCCAAGATATACCTAATTACATGTCATAGAGTAATAGTTTTATTTTCTCCTAGTGGATGGGAGTAAAATGGATTTGAGTTTTTGGTTGTTATTAATTAGCATTTAGGTTTTATCCATTTGGGTGTTTGACATTATGAAGTAGGTGACAAATGATGGTAGGGGTGTGATGTTTATCTGCTCTCCTACTTTAGGGAAGATAGATATTCTTAGAATGTATTGGATAACCATGGCATTTTGATTTAGAGTGTGAAACAAGTATTGGTGGTATTTAAGAGCAGCATTACTTAGTAGGAGCTTTATAAATCTCTAGTCAAAATTGGATCTGGAGGCCATGATAATGGGTCTATTTCCTTATGTGTTTAGTTGAAAAAGGTTCCTATGTCATCTTTGGTTATTATAACATTTTGGCAAAAAACATGAGAAAATATTATAGAGGCATCCCCACTTATTCTAAGATTTATAAAGAACTTATACAGGATTTCAGAGAGGAAAGGATATGCCAAAGTTAGAAGAAATTGAAATGTAGTTGAATTAAAAAGATTTATTTCAAAAAAGTTTAAGGCTTATTGATTAAGAAGCATGGAAGGCCTGATCTTAGTTTCTTTGAATTTTCAATAGGCTTCTTGATCAAAAGCCATCAGAAAATGATGATCGATAGGGTTGGGAGAGGAGTAAACATACTGGGTTTGGTTACTACGCTTTCCACTACCATCCATTGCACATATTATGATTGCAAGCTGGAGGATTAAAATGGATTATGAGAAGAATTTGAATGAATTTGGACTATTTAAAAAAAAATCCAAGAGATCATACAATATGATTGTAGGATTGTATGGGATAATTGTGAGCAATCAATTTAGCTAGATGATCATTCAAAAGGATTATCTAATCATACAGTATAATCAGAACTCATACAGGATGATAAGAGATAGGGAGATCGTCCTAAGGAGTAATGCAGTATGACCTTTGACCAAAAGGTCTGTATAGTACAATCAATATAAAATGTCGTTCCAACCTGAGTGAATTCATCAAGAGATACATGTATCACTGATACTAATAGGAATTCATACATTATAATTATAAATCATAGATACAATTTAGATCATGTTTTAAGTTATGGGTTGTGATTAAAGCAGTATTGTGCATATGATACATTAAAAAATGTGGTTTATATAGTATGATATAAGATGAAAATTTTGTTTATTTTGTTGGAGAAAAAGTGAGGTTCAGTAAAGTGGTTTATGTGATGATGAGGACATAATCATAAAGAATGATAACAATAAAATCCAAAAGAAAAAAAATTAAAAAAAACAAAACAAGGACTAAAAAGAAAACTCAAATAAATTTACAAATAAAGAAAACTATAGGACAAAACACATACGATGCGAAGCTTATGAATGAATGATTTCAAGTGATAAGAAATAAATATCAAGGCCAAAATTGCATGGTCCCACTTTGTCTTTTGTTAGACTCGTTAAACCAAAAGATCATAGAAAAATAGTTTTGGGAGCCCAAGTATGTTTGGCTCACTTCATAAATTCAGATAAATCATCAAAGTGCATGCCAAGACGTGTTTGATGCAACTTTGGTCTCCATACCTAGTGTGTTCTGTGATTAATAGTGCAACTGTGACTAATATGTCCTAACATGCCACAAGAATAACATCTAACATGAGTAAAAGTGTTAGCTAACCTATAATAGTTATGATTCTTATTCCTAGATTTATGAGATGAATGACCTGGTGAGTGCTTAAGAACATGTTTATTTTGAAAACCATTGATTTTTTCTAACAAAATTTCATTAGTAATTTTAAGAGCAAATATTTTAAATTTCAAAGAGTGCTCACTAAGGTATAAAATGTTATCACACAATTCTAACTCTTTAAATGATTTATCTAAATCAAGATGTAATGTTTTTGAAGAATCATGATTTCTGATAAGGCAGTTTGTTTGTTATTCAATTCTTCAAACTCATTCAATAAAGACATGTGATCTTTATCTAAATCAAAAAAAATCTTTTTTATCATTTCATTTTCTTTTATGCAGAATTGAGCATTCAATTTAAAAGCTAGTGTACTTCTTTTTTTGTTTACTGTATGAATCATGATTCTTTTATGAAACATCAAGTAATTCATCATATGAAAGTTGACATACCTCAACTTGATCAAACTGATAAAGATAGTTATTTATGATTAAGAATTGATTTTTCACTTCCACTTCTACTTCTGTTCCAAATGAATCTGTAGTAGACTCAACTAAAAAGGCTTTTTGAGATCTTCACTTACCTTTATAAGATTTTGCATTTTTTATAACATTCTCCTTCCTTTAGTGAACTTTGAGATTTGGGCAATTAGTTTTAACGTGCCTTGGTTTCATGCATTCAAAGCATATAGTATCATTAGAAGCTTTAGATATTTATAATTTTTACCATTGCTCTACTATTGATTATAACATATTTTTTAACCATACATATAATTACAGAAAATAATCAGAATAAATGCACTAGAATTTATAGCAGTTTGGTCAACCTAACCTACGTCTACTCCTTTGATAGTTCCTTTCTAATTATTCCACTAAACATTAGTGATTCTCCTTTTGCTCCATTGCAAGACAGAGAAGGCTGTTCATATGTTATTGCACTTCTTGATTCAGTAGAGTACCGTGACTCTTTTATAAGTAAAGGACCTCAACTCTATTTTCACCCTTCTGGTGATGGTTCGAGAACCACAACTCTATTTTCAGCCTCCTGCTGATGGTTAGAGAACTATAACTCTATTTTCACCCTCAAAGTGATGGTCAGAGAACCATGATCTTTATAGAAGAACTTATTCTCTAGAGCCACAGAGAATCCAAGTAGGCATTTGTAGATACTAGGCAAGATTCTTGCTTGGAGCAACCTTGTGAATCCCCTCATGACTTGTCCCTCAAAAAATCTCCCTCTCTTTTCTCACAATTATGTCCTTATTTTCTTCCTCAAGCCTCTCTCTCCTAAGGTTTCAATAGCTAATAATTTTTGAATAGGAGTTTTAGGAAACCTTAAGTAGTGGGCTTCAAGAAAGTATAATTTTCAAGAGTTACATCTTATGTTTGTAGAGTACAATACACATATCATAAAGTATAATCAGTGTAATTCAAACTCATACTATAAGATCGTTCAGACAAACTATTCAACTGTTGAAGCATTTCATATAGTACGATCAAAATAACATTTGGTACAAACTGTAGAAATTCCTTTTGTTTGTTTGGCATGATCCTTGGGATGTCAAAATTCATACACTATCAATCGTCTAGGACTATGGACATTGTACAATATGTTTAGTACAAAAATCTTAGAATTTGTTTAGTACAATTTGTACATTGATCAATTTCATGCAAAGGTAATCATATAGTATGAACTTTATCATACAGTATAATCAATAGTAATAATTGTCCATGATTCGATTGCCTGATATCAAGGGTATAATTAAGAATGATTAAAATTAGGACATACAATATGAAGCAAATCATATTGCACAATCAATACAAAATTATTATCTTCCTCAAGCTTTGGTAAATAGCATTTTGAAAGATTACAACATATCATAGAACAAAAATTAAAATTATATAGTACAAAATAAGGTTTTACATTACAAAGCCAACATCATACAATATGATGTACTTAAGAAGAACTCTCTCAAAAAATATTTTTCACTCTCCCCCTATGTGTGTGCGAGGTTACTCAGCAAATTTATCCACCCAAATACTTGATACAACTCAAGAAAGAAAAAACTACATAATAAAATGTAAACCAACTGTAACCCTAGCTACGTAGTCTTTAGCGGATCAAAATTACAAGTGAATGATAGATTGATTTTTCTGAAATGTTAGTACACAAAAAAAAAATCACAGAAATGAGAGAAAGTTGTAACAGATACAATAATATTTGTTATCATCAAACTCACAACAATTGAATAAGGTTTGCAACAACAAGACTTATTCAGGTATAGGAAAAGATTGGTAAAATTAATATAAGGACATATAAAACATATGAAATGGTTGAGATACATGATACACAACATTTAATATAATACATGACATACATGTATTAATAATGTATTACATGCATAGAATATATGTAGAATAGTTACTTGATATGATATGTATATTGATATATACATGAGATGTCTTATAGACAGACATGAAGTATAAATAATGAATATGCATAGATTAATAAAAAATATGTTTTGTTATATTGGACATATGTATATAAATGATAAAACATAGTAACCCTATATATGACTAATGATAATATATTACATTATTTGTGTAATGAAAAAAAATAGAACATTATTTGTATTGATTTCCATAACTTGAATAAAATGACCTTATTCATATTAACAACAACTTGATCTTATTACTACATGTTTATATATATAGTTAAAACCCACAAAGGGGCCTACACGTTAATATTAAAAAAAAAGGTTACAGAGTCCTTACAAGTAACCATCAGCTATCCAATGCTCTTATGAGCTACAAAACAAAGCAAAGGAAAACCTACGAGCCAATTATCACCACTAATCAAAAATATAAGGCACCCTAATAACATGCTAATGATGCTATAGATAAGCATCCAAAAAAGAAAGATAGTATGATTACAATAAAGCCCAATCTTTTTGCAAAAAAGGTTGAAGACAGCCCAAAGCAGCTTTACCAGCAAGGAAAAAATGCTACACCACAACAAAAGAAATGTTAAATAATAACATAAAAAGAATAGCAGGTGGCGACCAAGAAACTAAAGTAAAATCTAATCCAAGTAAACCAAGCCTTAGAATTCAGACTTAAAGAGCTCAGAGTATGATTAATAAATGAAGCTTCATAAGGAAAATCCACAAGCCAGTACATCCTACCATTAGTATCACCTGAAACCACCATGTACAAACCCTTCTGGCACCACATCGGGTCCCCAATAGAATAACATAGTTTATATAAAAACCCAAAGGAAATAACCATATCAAACCACCAAAGATAGAGAAATAGAAGAAATAACAATAACCAAGGGCTCAACACCCAGCTAAAGGCAGCAGCCCAGCTAACACCATTTCCAATAGAGAAATCCACCTCAACCTAAACCAAAAGGTTGCCCCCAACACCCAAGAAAGAAAGGGCCAGATCATAACACAGGATAGTCAAAATGCAAGAATAAATAACCATACACCATTTAAAGGCATTAAGCCAACCAATAGCAACAACCACAAAAGAGGAAATCCCAGCCAGAACACCATAATTATCCTCAGAAACCCACTAAACAAAGGTAGGAGAGCAATAATGGGACAGAACTTCAGCATCAAATCCTGAGAAATCATTGCTCAAGTCCAAATTCTTAAAGAAAATAGCTAAATAAGAAGGACAAAAGAAAAGACAACAGTACTTAATCAGGAAACGAGAAAGGGAGAAGTAGGTGCTAATGAAATAGCACACAAAATTCCAAAACCTGGAAATAAACTCAGCCAACAAGAGATAAAAGCCAGTCAAGATGAACAACCCTATAGGTAAATAGAGAAAACTCCTCCAGTAATAACCACCAAATGGCAACCCGAGATTATAAGTAAAATTAAACAAAACCTCCACATCAGAAATGGCCCAACAAACATAAAAAAATAAACACCAGATAGAACTAGAAAAAAAAAACACTCTAGATAACCAGCAAGTGTAACCAGGATGGCCCAAAAAAAAAACATGCTAATAAATAGGAAGAGATGGAGATCCCTCTAAGTCAGCAGCCAATAATAAAGAAAAGTAAGAGCTAACATAAGGAATCCCACATGCATCCAGGTTAAGCAAACCTCTAAGAGTACCAGGTATAGTAGATGAAATAACATCAGTGAAATAGCCAAGACTACAGCCCCACATAGCAAGCCAAGAAGGACAAAAATTACCTTCTTTACTAACATGGTGAAACGAATAGTTCAAAAATAGTTGCAGCTCTTTAATTTCCCTAACATGATAGAAGTTATTCGGGAAGCAACACATATCCTCAATAGCATGAGAAGGTTGAAGAATAACACTAGAATTAACTGTAATATACAAATTAGTTAAGTTAAGAGAGATGAACAACTGAATACCATAAAGAATGGCCATAGTAAGAGCAGTAAAGGAGTTACCATTATGAACTGGGCCCATAAAAGAGATAATAAGACAACTAGTACTATCCCTGATAACCCCACCATAACCAATAGATAATTCAAAATATCACCATCCACATTCAGTTTAAAGAAATTAGGAGGGGCTTGTCCCATTAGATAATATTAGGAGTAGAAGGAGCACCCTCCCATTTAAGCCCTAACGTAGTACTAACAAAATAACAATCTTTAAAATTCTTAATAGAAAGAAAATTAACAAACACAAAAGCTAACACCTTATCCTTACTCTTTAAATAACATTATGATGGTTCATACTCACATCGTTGAAAAGGAAGTTGTTCCTTTCCAACCAAAGAAACCACAGAATGAGAGAAGGAATAATATTGCGAATGTGACCTTTAGAATTAACAAACCAAGCCTTGAGATAGGATTTAAGGGAAATATGAGCATTAAAACAATTTAACTGAAACAAATCATCAAAATAAAGCCAAGTTCTAAAAGCAACAAGTCCAGATAACAAAACGAGATGCTTATTCTCCATATAATAACAATATTGACACATGGAAGTCATAATGAAATCTTTTTTTAATGAGATTGTCATCCGTAGGGATAAATCTATGCAAAACTCTCCAAACAAAAATAGAAACAAACGAAGGATTTCACGTATGCCAAATATTAGTAATGATATTATCAATATTACCTTTATCTCTAAAAGAAAGCCAAGCACTCTTTAAGTTAAAACCACCATCTTTGAATAAATCACATAAAATAATATCTTTGGAGGCAGTATTAATTGGAAGATTTAAGATACGATGGATGATGCAATCAGGAATCATATTAAATACTTATCATAGTCACAATAATTATTATTAAACAAAAAAGTTAACTTTGACAGACATAGTATAGGAAGAATTCAAGATGGAGTCAATAGAATTTTTACCTAACCATCTATCTTGCCAGAAAAAGATATTACCTTCACCAAGGCCCCACGAAATAAATGGATCCACCTCCCATTTAACCTTACAAAACCTTTTCCAAATTTTAGAGTCCCCATGCTTAGAAGAAATATTAATTGAATGTTTGCCAATATAGTACATAGATATCATAAATTTAGCCCAAAGATTCTCTTTAGAACATAAATTAAACAAAAGTTTATAAGAGAAGGCCTTAGTAAGGTCATATAAATTTTTACAACCAAGTCAACCTTCAGCAAAAACACCACAACACTTCTCCCCAGCCGCCCATGTAATTTTAAATGTGGAAGAGGTGCCTTTCCATAAAAATTTTTTATTAAGCTTGTGGACCCTATTGCACACAGTATGAGTAAGAAAATAAGTTTGAAAATTATAAATAGGTAAAGCACAAAGAACACTTTTGATGAGAGTAACACTACCACCAAAACTAAGAAATTCAGAGTTCCAAGATAAGTGCTTATTCTGGACAAAAGCAATAAGATCATCAAACAAAAAATTCTTCCCTCTACCTTTAAAAAGGGGGACACCAAGATACTTCATGGGTAAGTTAGAATGAGTAAAACCAGTAGCTTCTTTAATAGCTAAAATATGTGTTTGAATAGTTGCTATTTGAATGATTTATATTTGTGCAACTTATGTAGTTTTGATGATTCCAAACATTATTGTTCAAATGTATAGTTATCTCCTAACAATTTTAGAAGATTTGCACTTTCTCTTGTGTGTACTAACATTTCAGGAAAATCAGACTCCAGACTACGAAAACTTCAAATCAAATTCAACATGAGATATTTTGTTTATTTGAAGTTTGTCTTTTCTTTGAATTAATTTTGAAAGGGAGTGATTGTAATTGAGTGAATAAAATCTCACATACACAAATAAGGAGATCTTGAAATTCTATACTGATCGTACAGGACGATATTTATCGTACTGGACGATCTGTCAGTTATCTCTTATAGAGCATTTGGAACGAATAGGAACTTGCTTGGAAAAATTTTTTCTAAGTCCTATTCGTCCAGGACGAATTTTAATATCATCCCGGACGATGGGTTCTCTGTAAAATTTTGTCCAGACGAATTTTACCATCGTACGAGGCGACCAGTGCTCTGGAAAATTTTCGTCCCGACGAAAATAAATATCGTACCGGACGAACAGCTCTCTGGAAAATTTTCGTCCAGACGAAACAAAATTATCGTCCGCGGCGATTGGTCCTCTGGAAAATTTTCATCCAGACGAAATAAATAATCGTCCAGGACGATCGGCTCTCTGGAAAATTTTCGTCTAGACGAACATATTTTCGTCCAAACGATAAACCGACTTAGAACAGTTTTCAGCAGTTTCTAGAACCGACCTTGTAATAACCATTCGTACTGGACGAACCTAGTTCGTACAGGACGATCAGCTGTACGAAGTCATTTCATACACATATACAAATTTGGTCGTTTCAGATCGTTTAAGTAAAATCGTCCAGGACGATCCAGGATCGTACAGGACGATCCACTGCGTACAGAATTGGAAATTTGCAGTTTTTGGGCGGTTTTTCATGTCTTTTGTATAAATAGTCCAAATTAGACTGCCACCCAATCTTTTTGTCATTTGATCTTCGTGCCTATTGAGAGAATAGCCAAGGAGAGAGTGGAAGAGAGCTTTCAAAGGAGGATTCCTACCATTGGAGCGAGAAGGCTTCACTTGGATTGCTAAGGTAAGAGTCTCTACTTATGAAATTTGATTTCTTCACTCTTTTCTTTCTTCCTTCTAGATTCTTGTGAGAAGATCATTCAAGAAGGTCCGATTCTCTGCTGACACTTGGAGAGTGTGAACAGACGTGGGTTCTCTGCCTACACTAGGAGAGTGTAAAAGGAAGAAGGTTCTCTACCTACACTTGGAGAGTGTGAACAGCTATAGGGTTCTCTGCCCACACTAGGAGAGTGTGAAAGGACGACGGTTCTCTACCAGCACTGTGGATTGTGTAAAAGGACGAAGGTTCTCTGCCGCACCGGGTAGTGGTGAAAAGAGTGTTTTGTACAGGCTTCTCCGCCTTGCTGTGGGTGCTAAAGGAGAGTCACTTTGTGGTATTAGTGCAATACTCAGAGGGTGCCTCTGAGGAGTGGATGTAGGTCTGGTTATAGACCGAACCACTATAAATCTGGTGTCATTTACTTTATTGCTTTTACGTTTCCGCACTTTAAATTTCAGTTTTAACAACACTGTGGTTGAAAAATATTTTTCTATAAACTTTAAAAGAAAATTTTATTTCGGTTCAACTTTATCATTAAGAGGGTTTAAAATTTTTAAAACTACCAATTCACCCCCCTCTTGGTAGCCGTGGGACATTTACTTAGGCTTAACAACCTAATTACTGGACTCAACAAGTGGTATCAGAGCCAGGTTTCAAAATCATAAGTTTGAACTACTTTTTGATTAACGTAGATGGCTACATTTGGAAACTGAAACACACCTGAGGGTTACTCTATCACTAGACCTCCACTGTTTGACAATATTCCTTTTAATTTTTGGAAAACACGCATGTCTACTTTCTTACAGTCACTTGATTATCGCATGTGGATGCTAGTCCAGGAAGGTTACACAAAACCAACTAGATTAGTTGATGGAATTAGGGTAGATATACCCTATGCAGATTGGACTATAGAAGAACGTGACTTAGCACAATTAAATGCAAAATGTTTAAATAGTTTCTTTTGTGCTTTAAAATCTGAAGACTACATGCGGGTTTCCACTTGTAAAAGCGGAAAAGACATATGGGATAGACTTTGTATTACTTATGAAGGGACAAATGAGGTTAAGCAATCAAGACTCAATATCTTGTTACATGACTACGAATTATTTCGCATGAAACCTAATGAATCTATATCTGACATGTACACAAGATTCACTCAAATTGTTACCTCTTTGCATGCACTTGGTAGGGAATTAACTAATGCTGAAATGGTTAATAAAATTCTTCGTTGTTTACCTACTGCATACGATGCTAAAATTACTGCAATTACAGAGTCAAAAGATCTAAACATTTATTCTATTGACAATCTTCTTGGTTCACTCATTGCTTACGAGCAAGGAGTAAGTCAAAGAAAGATTGATGCAGGTGAACCAAGAAAGGATAAGAATATTGCATTAAATGTGGAAGAGTCAGAAAGTGAACACTCACAACCTGAGGATGAAGATGATATAGCACTGATGACTAGACAATTCAAAAGCTTTTTAAAGAGGAAGCAGAAGAGACGCCAGCAATGGAATAGAGGTAAGTATAACAGAAATGGCAAGGTTTCTAATGAAGTGATTTGTTATGAATGCAGGAAACCAGGTCATATAAAGACTGATTGTCCAAAACTCAAAGCCACTCCTAGCAAGGAGAAGGTAGAGGAGAAACCAATGGTAAAGAAGGGCAAGAAGAAGTTTCAAAAAGCTTTTTGGGCGGACTCAGCTTCAGACTCATCTGAGATTGAAAAAGAAGAAGAAGTCACCAACCTTTGCTTGATGGCAGATAAATCTGAACAATCAGATCAAGAAGAGGTATGTGATTTAACTTATAATGAATTGTTTGAAGTTTCTGAACACATGCATGATGCATATAGGAAAACGAAAAAGATGCATGCTAGTTTAGTTTTAGAACTGGAAGAGCTTAATAAGGAACACGAAATCCTTAGGAAAGATCATGCTTTAATTGATAGCAACCACATGAAACTACTTGATGAATATGATGACTTGAATAAAAATTTTGAGAATTTAAAATCATCCTATGCTGAACTTGAAAAAGAATTTAAGAAATTTAAGGATGAATCTGAGCACAAGACATATAGAGTCAATTATACAAATCGAATCTTGGAGGAAATGAATTCATTTTACAAACTTACTATAAGAGCTCTCGAGGATAATAGGAACCCCCCTAAACTTGAAGATTTTACAAATCCAAAATATTATCCTAAATTCATGAAATCCCTTAGAAGACAATCATATGAAAGAAAACATAGGAATATTTTTCCTAATGTTAAATGTAACAATTGTGGATTTTTGGGACATATATCTCACACCTGCACTTTAAAGATGAAACCTAATTTGGTGTGGAGAACTAAGATGCATAAACCTAGACATATCACACATGCATCTGATTATAAATTTCATAAAGGTGAACCCAAACTAGTTTGGGTTCCCAGGTCTAACATTTGAGAATTTTGTAGGTATACTCTCACACAAGACCTCGTGAGAGTATATGGTACCTGGACAGCGGATGTTCTAAGCACATGACTGGAGATACTGCTCAATTCATAACGCTGGAAGCCAGGAGTGGAGGCAAGGTTACACTTGGAGATAATACCACAAAGAAAGTGGTTGGATCAAGTATGATTGGAAATTTGAAAAACTTTTTCATAGACAATGTTTTATTAGTTGAAGGCTTAAAACATAATTTGCTTAGCATAAGTCAGCTATGTGATAAGGGCTATAATGTAAAATTTTTACCTACTAGCTGCATAATTAGCCTAAATGGGAAAATTATTTTAAATGGAAAAAGGGTGAACAATGTTTACATGCTAGATTTAAATTGTATTCAATCTCCTACTGCTTTTTGTTTGAAAACTGTTTCTGATGAATCGTGGCTTTGGCATAGGAGACTTTGTCATTCTAGTATGAAAAATCTTAGAAAAATTACCCAAAAGAATTTGGTGAGAGGAATACCTAAACTAGACTTTACTAAGGACCATCTGTGTGATGCATGTCAACTAGGAAAACAAGTGAAGTCCTCTTTTAAGTCCAATAAAGATCTAAGGACCAGTAAACCATTAGAAATTCTTCACATGGATCTTTTTGGACCTGTAAGCACGGTAAGTCTAGGAGGAAAGGTATATGGATTTGTTATAGTAGATGATTTTTCAAGATTCACCTGGGTTAAATTTCTTTTTCATAAGAGTGAATCATTTGAGGAATTCAAAAATTTTTCAACTTGGATACAAAGAAAACTAGGATGTGAAATAATTTCTATACAAAGTGATCATGGAGGAGAATTTGAAAATGAAAGATTTGAAGATTTCTGTAAAGAAAAGGGGATTGATCACAATTTTTCTGCACCTAGAACTCCTCAACAAAATGGAGTAGTTGAAAGAAAGAACAGAACATTAATAGAAGCCGCCCGAGCAATGTTAGCAGAATACTCACTTCCTAGATATTTTTGGGCTGAGGCGGTTAGCACTGCATGCTATGTTCTGAATAGGGTGAATGTGAGATCAAATTTGAATAAAACACCCTATGAGTTGCTAAAAGGAAGAACACCAAATTTGTCTCATTTGCATGTATTTGGTTGCAAGGTGTTCATACATAATAATGGAAAATCTGCCTTAGGAAAATTTGATCCAAAATCAGATGAAAGAATTTTTGTTGGATATTCAAGTGTTGGAAAATCTTATAGAGTATTCAACAAAAGAACTTTAGTCATTGAAGAAACCACACATGTTGTTTTTGATGAAAATGGAAACATGGAAGAGCCAAAAGTTGTTGAAGAAGAAATTGAAGAAAACTCCCAAAAGATTGATAGATTAAATTTGGAAGAAAATGTGGAAGAAAATTTAGAAAGAGAAGACCCTTTGCCTAGAGATTTGAGATTTTCTAAAAACCACCCAAAGGAATTAATCATAGGTGAACCAAGTGAGGGTGTTAGAACTAGGCGTGGATTAAACAAGGAAGTCAATCATTCAGCCTTTATTTCAACTGTTGAACCCACTAACATTGATCAAGCACTTTCAGATGAATTTTGGATATTGGCCATGCAAGAAGAGTTAAATCAATTTGTAAGAAATAAAGTTTGGGAACTAACTACAAGGCCAAAAGATCAAAGTGTTGTTGGAACCAAATGGGTGTTCAAAAATAAAATGAATGACTCAGGAGTAGTCATTAGAAATAAGGCTAGATTAGTAGCTAAGGGGTATAATCAAATTGAAGGAATTGATTTTGAGGAAACTTTTGCCCCTGTAGCTAGACTTGAAGCAATTAGGGTTTTACTAGCCTTTGCCTGCTTTAAAGGTTTTAAATTGTTTCAAATGGATGTCAAAAGTGCCTTTTTAAATGGAGTAATTGAAGAAGATGTTTTTGTAGAACAACCTCCAGGTTTTGAAAATTCTAAATTTCCAAATCATGTTTTCAAATTAAAAAAGGCATTATATGGATTGAAACAGACACCTAGGGCTTGGTATGAGAGGTTAAGCACCTTCCTACTTGAAAGATCTTTTGAAAAAGGAAGTGTGGATACAACTCTTTTTTTAAGGAAAATTGGAAAGGATATACTTATTGTTCAAATTTATGTGGATGACATCATCTTTGGATCTTCAAATAAACATCTTTGTGATGATTTTTCTAAAACAATGAGTAGTGAATTTGAAATGAGTCTAATGGGAGATTTAAATTACTTTCTAGGATTTAGCATTAAGCAACTTGAGGAAGGTACTTTTCTTAGTCAAACCAAATATATTAAGGACATCCTCAAAAAATATGAAATGGACAATGCTAAACCTGTTAGTACACCAATGAGTTCTTCAGTTCAGTTAGATAAAGACTTTAAGGGAAAATCTATTGATCAAAAGAAATTTAGAGGGATAATTGGATCTTTACTTTACTTGACTACTAGCCGACCAGATATTATGTTTAGTGTTTGCTTATGTGCTAGATTTCAATCAGATCCAAAAGAATCACATTTGACAGCAGTGAAAAGGATTTTAAGATATCTACTAGGAACTCAAAACTTAGGAATTTGGTATCCTAAGTTTAGCTCTTCATTTGAAATTATTGGTTACTCAGATTCTGACTTTGCAGGCTGTAGAGTGGATAGGAAAAGCACTTCTGGAACATGTCAATTCATTGGAAATTCATTAGTTTCATGGTCTAGTAGAAAACAAAATTCAGTGGCACTATCTACTGCAGAAGCAGAATACATTGCATTAGGAAGTTGTGTGGCACAAGTACTTTGGTTAAAACAACAGTTGATTGACTTAGGATTAACTATAGGCACTATTCCAATTTATTGTGACAATACTAGTGCTATTTGCATTTCCAAAAATCCTATTCAACATTCTAGAACCAAACACATTGATATAAGGCATCATTTCATAAGGGATCATGTGTCCAAAGGAGAAATTGAACTCATACATGTTTCAACTGAAAATCAACTTGCAGACATTTTTACAAAACCTTTAGCCTTTGATACCTTCAGTACTTTAAGAACAAGGCTTGGTGTTATTGACTTGAATGCTTAAATAAAATGTCTTTGCAACATTGATACTTGTTGTGTTTTATTTTTGTAATTTTGTGAATTTTGTGTGTTTTTAATGAATTGTTTTTGGATTTATGATTTTGGTTTTATGTTTTCTGTGTTTTTTTGATTGTTTTTGTTGATTTTGTTAAATTAAAAAATATTCAAAATTAAAAATTTTTTTTGGAGGAAATCGTCCAGGACGAAATGTTTTCGTACGGGACGATGTGTAAAGGAACAGTTTGCGCGAATTTTAAACCGTTTTGAGAGTAGTTTTTTTTTTTTTTTGGATCGTCTGTACGATCTGTGATCGTCCAGGACGAATTTTTTTCTTTCTCAAACGTCGGGACGATTGAATGCAGCGGTTGAGTGGATAAGACAGTTTTTAATACGAACTTCGTCTGTACGAAATTTTCGTTCGTCCAGACGAACATGTGTCGGTTCATTGTAGGGGACGGTTTTCAAGGGTCATTAAAACGAAACACTTTTTCGATAGTCTGTACGAAATTTTTTCGTCTGTACGATCGGTCAAGTCAAAAAGCCTGTACGAAGGGACGCATCGTAAGTTGTGTTGAATACGAAAAGCCGTTACATTTTGGACGAATTGGATCGTCTGTACGAAATTACTTCGTCCAGACGAACGATATTTTTTTCGTCCAGGACGAATATTTTCGTCCAGGACGAACGTATCGTTTTTCTTTAAATATGAAGGCTTTCAAACTTGACAATCACACTTTCAAACATCTTTTTCAATCCCTTTCTACATCAAATCAACTATGGCCTCCTCTAGCAAAAGACAAAAAGTTTTGGTGAAGAAACCTAACAGGAATGCCCAGACAACTTTCTTACCAAGGCAAATGAGCAATCTTTTCCTCGTTTTGCATCTGCAAAAATCACTCCGTCTCGCATTCTTATCCAAACAGAGTTGAAATTTTGGGTATTGCACCTCTTCGCCTCAACCCAATTTTAGTTCATTCTTTCTCTTGTCCACTTCTACAATAAGCAAACCTACCATTACTTCCTAGCCAACATGAGTTTCAATTCTGACCACTCTATCATTAGTTCTTTTGTTTTTAAGAAAAAAGTTGAGATCACCAAGCACGACCTTGGTGCATTTTTAAACTTAAGAACTGGAGGATATAGAGCCCACACCCTAACATCAGAAAACATCTTCAAATGGTTTGAAATCAATAGAGTGATTAGAGAAAATGCTATTGACAATCATGTTGCTAGAGTGGCCGGTATGACCCAAGATGCCCGAATCATCCAGCATATCCTTAGATCCTCAATTATTCCTAAAGCTGGTGATAGGATTAACATTACTCCTCTCCTTTCTTGTCTAACTTTTTTAATCATGAAAAGACATCCTATTGATGAAGCCCAACTCATCCTAGATCATATCTATGGGCTTTCAGAAATAGGACATCCTGATCAGAAGAGGAAGAAGAACATTTCTTTAGGGCACTTGATTACTTATATTTTGGAGAAGAAGTACAATATAGTGCATCCTGATGAAGAATATGAAGAGCCAGTTTACTATAACGATGCATCTTTCAGATTGCTCTTCAAGGAGAAGAAAGATAAAGCACATGCTAGTGCTTCAGAAGAAGAAGAAGAAGAAGGAGTGCAAGGTTCTGCTTCTCAATCAGATTACCAGAATCTGATTGAGAGATTTGATAGACTAGAGACTCACATTGATCAAAGGTTTGATCAATTTGATGCTCACCTTACGCAGCAGCAACATGACATTGGTAATATTAGAGATGAAGTTCATGAAATAAATACCAATGTAATGTTGATGGCCTCCTACTTCAACCTCTTTGGCGGCATTCCTCCTCCTCCTCCTCCAGAACAGTAGAAGTTTTTTTTTTTTATGTGTGCCTGTTGTATTTTTTTTGTTTTTTTGTTTTTTTTTTTATCTTATATGTGTTATTGTGATTGTTGTTATGTTTTTATTTAAGTTCAATTTTTTTTGTAATCTTTTTTTAAATCAATGAAAGTTTGTTTGTTTTAGATTTGTTTTGAAATGTGGCTAATGTTTATGAATTTCATTAGTATTATTTTTAATCTACATTGTGCTTAAATTCGATTGTAATGTGAGATTATCTATATTAGAAAATCTAGACTTTCTAAATTTATAATTTATTTATAACTTGTTGTAATTAGAATTTTTAAATTCATGTCTATTCATTTAGACTACATAAAAATTAATATTGTTATTGCAATTTTGATGTTTTCTTATTTTGTATTTCTATGCTCAAATGATATTTATGCACCTAGAAATATTTGAAATCTTAGATTATAGATTTTGGAAAGAATTGGTCAAATTACTCTTGAACATTGTACAAATGTACAAAAATCAAAAGCAAGTCACAAAAATTTGCAAAGTAAAAAAGGAGAGGCACAAAATAAGCCCAACCAAAGAAAAATGCACAAAAATGTGCTCCAAAACTTTGAAAAGTTGTGCAAAGCACCACATGAGGTAATTCTCTTCTTTCCAAATTCGTTTAATCTCTTAATTCAAGTTGATCTAATGTTCATTTATATGCTATTGAACTTTGAAATATAGAATTTTTTTTACATCTCACTTGTAATGATTTTCAATAATCAAAATGTCTAAATTGAATCATGTCTTTGATATATTCTTCTTACTTACAATGTTGTATCATTTCATAAATTTTATAAATATCTATGATTGATCTAATATACTTAGTTTAAAATTACATACCCCATGTCAAATCACAATTTAGATTAAATTTTAAAAATGAATTTCATATTATTATTTACATTTCTTGTTTCTTTTTCTTCTTCACTTTTTGTTGCTGTCAAAAAGGGGGAGAAATTATTATGTTTGTGTTTGTGTGTTTGTGGTTTGTGTTTTCTTTTTAATTGTTCTGTTTGCAAGTTTTTTTTGTGTGTTAAAAATTTTTGAAAAACAAAAATATTGTTCTTTAATGCCTCCTTATTTTAAATGTACTCATAAATTCAGGGGGAGTTTAGGAGATAAGAGATTTGTTTTAACTTGAAATCATACTAATAATAATTGTTTTGCCATCATCAAAAAGGGGGAGATTGTTTGAATAGTTGCTATTTGAATGATTTATATTTGTGCAACTTATGTAATTTTGATGATTCCAAACATTATTGTTCAAATGTATAGTTATCTCCTAACAATTTTAGAAGATTTGCACTTGCTCTTGTGTGTACTAACATTTCAGGAAAATCAGACTCCAGACTACGAAAACTTCAAATCAAATTCAACATGAGATATTTTGTTTATTTGAAGTTTGTCTTTTCTTTGAATTAATTTTGAAAGGGAGTGATTGTAATTGAGTGAATAAAATCTCACACACACAAATAAGGAGATCTTGAAATTCTATACTGATCGTACAGGACGATATTTATCGTACTGGACGATCTGTCAGTTATCTCCTATAGAGCATTTGGAAAAAATAGGAACTTGCTTGGAAAAATTTTCTCTAAGTCCTATTCGTCCAGGACGAATTTTAATATCGTCCCGAATGATGGGTTCTCTGTAAAATTTCGTCCAGACGAATTTTACCATCGTACGAGGCGACCAGTGCTCTGGAAAATTTTCGTCCCGACGAAAATAAATATCGTACCGGACGAACAGCTCTCTGGAAAATTTTCGTCCAGACGAAACAAAATTATCGTCCGCGGCGATTGGTCCTCTGGAAAATTTTTGTCCAGACGAAATAAATAATCGTCCAGGACGATCGGCTCTCTGGAAAATTTTCGTCCAGACGAACATATTTTCGTCCAAACGATAAACCGACTTAGAACAGTTTTCAGCAGTTTCTAGAACCGACCTTGTAATAACCGTTCGTACTGGACGAACCTAGTTCGTACAGGACGATCAGCTGTACGAAGTCATTTCGTACACATATACAAATTGGGTCATTTCAGATCATTTAAGTAAAATTGTACAGGACGATCCACTACGTACAGAATTGGAAATTTGCAGTTTTTGGGCGGTTTTTCATGTCTTTTGTATAAATAGTCCAAATTAGACTGCCACCCAATCTTTTTGTCATTTGATCTTCGTGCCTATTGAGAGAATATCCAAGGAGAGAGTGGAAGAGAGCTTTCAAAGGAGGATTCCTACCATTGGAGCGAGAAGGCTTCACTTGGATTGCTAAGGTAAGAGTCTCTACTTATGAAATTGGATTTCTTCACTCATTTCTTTCTTCCTTCTAGATTCTTGTGAGAAGATCATTCAAGAAGGTCTGGTTCTCTGCCGACACTTGGAGAGTGTGAACAGACGTGGGTTCTCTGCCTACACTAGGAGAGTGTAAAAGGAAGAAGGTTCTCTGCCTACACTTGGAGAGTGTGAACAGCTGTAGGGTTCTCTGCCCACACTAGGAGAGTGTGAAAGGACGACGGTTCTCTGCCAGCACTGTGGATTGTGTAAAAGGACGAAGATTCTCTGCCGCACCGGGTAGTGGTGAAAAGAGTGTTTTGTACAGGCTTCTCCGCCTTGCTGTGGGTGCTAAAGGAGAGTCACTTTGTGGTATTAGTGCAATACTCAGAGGGTGCCTCTGAGGAGTGGATGTAGGTCTGGTTATAGACCGAACCACTATAAATCTGGTGTCATTTACTTTATTGCTTTTACGTTTCCGCACTTTAAATTTCAGTTTTAACAACACTGTGGTTGAAAAACATTTTTCTATAAACTTTAAAAGAAAATTTTATTTCGGTTCAACTTTATCATTAAGAGGGTTTAAAATTTTTAAAACTACCAATTCACCCCCCTCTTGGTAGCCGTGGGACATTTACTTAGGCTTAACAACCTAATTACTGGACTCAACAATATGATTACTGGATATTCCCTTAGAAGCAATAAAATAACTTTTATTTTTGCTAAAAGAGAGGCCACTAACCAACTCAAAAAGATGGAAAAACTCCATAATTTTGTGAACTATATTAATAGTAGCATTAGTAAAAACTATAAACTCATCTACAAAGCATAAATGGGAAATGTAGAAACCTCCCAAAGTTCTAAAATAGAGACCTTGATTATTCTCAAGCAAATTAGAAAGACCCTTAAAAAGAAATTCTACCGCAATAATAAAAAGGGCGAGAGAAATAGGATCACCTTTCCTTAAGCCATGAGAAGACTTGAAGAAACCATGATTAGAGCCATTGGCAATGATAGAAAAATAGACATTTTAAATAAAATTCTTAATACGTTTATTGAAAATATAATTAAAACCAATAAGCTCTAGGATAAAGTAAATAAAGTTCCAATCTATGTTATCATAAGCCTTGGCAATATCAAGTTTCAAACTTAAATTACCCCCTTTAACTCGAACATCCAAATCTTGACAGAATTCTTGAGCCAAAAGAATATTATCGATAATAGACATACCTTTCACAAAAGTTGAATAATGTCCCAAGATTTTTCGAAGAAAAGAGACGTAAAACCATCCAGCCTCGCAACAGAATCACTATTCATACCCAACAAAGTCTCTTTAACCTCATCAGAAGAAGGAGGCCTAAAGAGAAAATCATTATGCTCAAGGGATATAAGGTTGGGAATAAAAGAATGATCTATGACATGAATATGATTAAAAGTTTTATTGAAATGGTTATGAAAATGATTCATAGCTAAATTAGCAATATCCTTTAAGCTATTAGAGTAAGACCCATCCTCTCTTTGGATGTTATTGATACTATTTTTAGTCCTTTTTCTCTTAATTAAAGCATGGAAGTACTTAGTATTGTCATCACCCTCAACCAAGTGTTTCACAGCAGCTTTTTGTTTCCAAAAGACCTCTGAGCTTGGAAATTAAAGAGATCTAATTTAGACTGTTTTAGAAGAGTAAAATTAGCATTGGTATGATCATTTTGACATAAAATCTCATTATAATTCACACATTGTTCAGCTTGTAAAATAATAAATTTTTTTTTCTAAAACATGATGATTCCACCAATTCAGAACTTGTTTTAACCTTTTAATCTTAAACCAAAACCCGTTCATACCAAAAATAGAATTATCTGGATGTAAAGGGGCTTGCCATTTATTTTGAATAAGATTAAAAAAGGATTCATGAATTAACCACATATTTTGAAATTTAATTGTGGGGGAGCATTAAAGTGTCTAAATTTACCATAAATAAAGGAGATAGATTAGACAAAGTCTTACTTAGATGCTAAAAATTAGTATAATTAATATTATTAGGCCAAGAATCATTAAATAGCACACGGTCAAGTCTTTGCCATAAATGACCCCTATTCCAAGTAACGTTAGCACCAGCAAACCCAATATCAATCAAATTACAAGCCAAAATCATATTATTAAAATCTTCCATAGAGCGATAAGAAGGAGAAGAACCTCCAATCCTTTTAGAGGGGGAAGAAGGCATTAAAGTCACCACCAACCATCCAAGGCATATTACATATACTATGAACACTAATAAGATGATCCTAAAGCATCTTTCTAATATAGATGGAAGAGGCAGCATACATAAAAGAAGCATAACAATGAAAATTATAAGCCTCAACTTTACAATTTAAGACTTGATTAAAATCAACTAGAACATCAATTTTAATCAGATTTTTCCAAAACACCCAAATTTTGTTAGCCACATTCAAAATATCATAGTTAAGACCCAAAAACGTAGAGGTGCTTAACAACCTAGAAGAAGCTCAAGCAAGACATAAATAGAAATATTGTGCACATGACATAAATTCTTAACACGGATTCTAGAAGACGGGCAACCAATGCCCCTCACATTCCAAATAATAGAACTAAATATAAAGAAAAGCTTAATGAGATGTATTCGAGCGAGTGTTTCTATGAGGTTGCAAAAAGATATGCTTTGGTTTCCTCTCACTTTTACTATGAACTTTAATAAAACTAGTGTCATTATCATCCCTGGCAAAACATCTAGCAGCAATATGCATCTTCTCAGTATAAGCTAAAGCATCACAATTATAATTTAAAAGTGAAGAAGTCTTACCATGATTATGCTGATCTCTTGGGGTATGAGGAGATTCATCCTCCATAAACATAACATCATCTTCCACATTATCAGAAGCCCTCATAACAGGTTCTTTAAGTCATTTAGACGGCGGAGAATAATGAACCATAGAAATAAACTCACCATCCTCTAAGGCCATCTTATTCCTGTCACCTACCATAACGACCAATTGAGCTTCCACATTAGTTCCCTTCACAAATTCTTGAACATTTAAAGGATTAGTAATCATAGTATCAATTGAATCAGACACATTGTGATTAATAATACAAGAAAAAGATGTTACATCATTAAAACCTTTTGATTTTCTAAATTAGACAAAACATTAGCCATAATCGTTTCCCCATCACTAGTAGGAATATTTAAAGTATTAAAAACAACTCCCTAAACATGAGGCAAAATGACATTATTGGAAATAGCATTGGTAACAACTAGAAGACATTCTATCTCCATCCAACAAATGGTTCCTCAATCATATGAGAGGGATTAGAAGAGATATCCACCAAAGGAACCGTAATAACTTTAGTAGCTTAAGTAGTTTCAGTAGGTTTGATCTCAGTACCCACCAACTCATTTGTTTGTTTCGAAGAATTCTTAGCAGTACGAAGGTGAGGGTGTTTTTGAAATAGTTGTTCGAAGCGTGCCCGTGCATTTTACAAAAAGAATAAAATATAGGTAAGTTCTCAAACTAGAATTTTTGGACATAACCTTTAACTTTCGACCTAATCCATATTTCACTTGGATGTTTCTTAGAGACATCCAATTCAACCAACACCCTCGCAATAGATGGCCTCGACACGAAAGCCGTAGCTTGGTCATTTTGTAATGGGAACCCAAAGATAGAAGCCATCCCAAGCAAAATTTGTTTGTTAAAAAAATGCAATCTCAGATTAGGAAATGAAAGCCAAATTGGAGTAATGGGAGATTCCTCCCTAACATAAAAATCTAGAGTCCATTTCAGTAAATGTATTTTACACACTTGAATAAAATACGACCTTCTAGCAAAAAAGTGACTATAGTCAAGATCATTATCAAGTTGGATAGCAACAAGTCTTCGATCAAGTAAACCAACATGAAATAATCCAGAAAGCTTTAAGTTGAAAAAAAAATTCTGAATGACGTCATGATTAGGCCTCCTCAACATAAATTAACAAACCAAAGTTAAAGCATAAGGAGCAGCTAATGTTCAATAATCGAAACCTCAAAAAGAAGTGCCAGACAACCCTTGAAATACCTTCACTTTGGTTTCGAAGAAGATGATCACATCATCTGCATACAACAAATGGGATATTCTAGGACCTTTAGAGCACAACTGAATTCCAATAGTGTCCTCTCTTTGTTTCAACGCATTGGATAGCAATTGAGCACAAAGAATAAATAGAGAAGGAGACAAGGGACATCCTTATCTAAAGCTGCTCTTCCCTTCTATCCAATTAGACAAATTGCCATTGATTAAGATAGAGAATTTTGAGCCTTGAACACAACCCAAAATTAGACTAGAGAATTTAGAAGGAAACCCAAAATACTCTAAGGCTTTCCTCAAGGTAGACCATCCCATCGAATCATAAGCCTGCTCCATGTCTACTTTGAAGGAAACCAACCCTTTTGAATATTGAGAATGCTTGAGTTTATGCATAATCTCTTAAGCAATCAGCACATGATCTTAAATAGATCTACCTCTCAAAAATGCCACTTGTTCTTCAAAGATCAGTTTAGGGATGATAGGTGACATCCTATTCAAAATAACTTTTGCCGCCACTTTATAAATAGTATTACATAAGCTTATCAGTCTAAAGTTAGAAGGAACCAAAGGGTTAGTGACTTTGGGAATAACCATAATAATGGTTTCCTTCCAATTTGAATCCATAACCGAAGACTCCAAAATAGCATTGATATCATTCCATAAATCAAACTTAATTATCTCCCAATAAGCTTTAAAAAAAGAAAAGGTAATACAATCATTACATGTAGATATATTATTTCCACTGAGATTGATTACTTCCTCGAATTCCTTCATAGTGAAAGCTTTATTCAGAAATTCTCTACCTCCATCATTAAGAGAACTCCACGGTCTAGGCCACCCTTCAAGCTTGCATTCTCTATTCCTCCATTTCTCTTTGAAGTAACTAATCATCACATTCTCTATATGAAGTTGATCCTCCAGCATATCAATGTTTTCATTTTATTTTTGCTATATAATTTGAAATTCTTCTAGCCGATGCAAAAGATTGAAAAAACTTTGAATTCCGGTTTCCCTCCATCAACCACTTTACCTTTGATCTTTGTCTCCACCATGTATCCAATCTAGCAAGAGTAGAATTTAGCTCCTCCACCTTCACTTTGAGCAACCAGCATTCATCTTTCGAGAGGATTCCTTCATTAGCCTCTTTCATTTGTAGATCCTCTATTTGTTTCAATATATCACTTTTCAAAGATATTAAGCTTTTCAATTTTTCTTTACTCCAATAAAATAAAGCCTTTAAGGTCTTCTTCATTTTTGTATTTAGGATATGAGCTAAGATTCCTTCACATTTTCTTACTTAAATGCCTCTAGCCACTGCAGCCGAAGCCTTGTTAGAGGACCATATGTCTTCAAACCTCAAAACCTTCTTTGTAGAATGCTGAATCATGAGATTTAGAAGGATCGAACAATGGTCTGAATCCACTCGTGCCAAGTGGCTTAACACAAAATGATTTGATAAGCTCAATGCTGTCGAATTCAAGAGGCAACTATCAAGACTTTCAAGTATCCGATCCACTCCTTTTTTATTATTACATCAAGTGAATCTTGGTCCCACATATCCAATTTCATGAAAATCATTGCAAGATAAAAAATTCTTCATTTCTTTTGGTCCAAAGGAAAATTTAAATCTTTTCCCTCCTCTCTTGCCATCTCTAGAAAGAATACAATTAAAATCTCCTCCTATCACCATAGGCAAATCCTTAAAGGTATAATTTCCCAAGCTATTCTAAAGACTTCTCCTTCTTTACACATCCTTCTTACCAAATAGTAGCAAGCCTCCACTTGCCTTTATTTGGAACCTCCAAATATCCAATTATAAACTGAGATGTGGCTTCCAACAATTGATACCTAGTAATACTTGACTTTCACATCACAAGAATCCCTCCTAACAAACCTTCTGAAGAAACTTGAATGAAATCCCATTCAGTCCCAATAAGATGATCTACATCCTTCCTATCAAAATTAGAAATTTTTGTTTTAAATAATCTAATGAAAAACACCCTATACTCCTTAACCACCTCCTTTAAGTATAGAGAAACCCTCCTCTTTCTAGCTCCTATACAGTTCCAAAATAGAATACAAGAATTCATTGAATAAGAGCGGATGAAGTCCCCACCTTATCTTTACATTCAGCTTGAACTTTCCTACTCTTTGGAAACAAGTTAATAGATCCCAATACTTTCAATTGTTTGGAACCTCTCCTCTTAACATTAGAGGAGCTACCCTCCTTCAAATCATTACTTTCCTTCACTCCCTTAGTTTTGGTCTAGTAAGAAGTATCTTCAGCTTTGTTAAACCCAACTATATCATCAACCACATTTGCATTTTCTTCCTCAGATAAAACAATCTCACCTTCTTCAATCAAACCATCTAATATACTGAATTTATTAGCATATGCAATATTAGATGAATTAGAGGGCATACCATTAGCTGCAGTGATCACTGTTGCTAGAATTTCCAAATTCTTTTGTATAGACATTTTCTCAGCATCAATACCTCCATCATATTTATCATCATGAATATAAGGTCCCTTCACTAATGATTCTTTCTTTGCATTACTAAGGCTCTATCTAGGATTATCTATATTTCTTCCAAAAAAAATTTTCACCCATTCACTTTGACCAGTGGGATAATGTTCTTAAAAATAGTATTTTTGTATCTTTTCTTTCCATAACTAACTTGTAACCAATGGCCATAGCCTTCTTTTGCAACATTTGGAATTAACCCAGCTGAGTTGATCTTCATTCCTAATTTCCCATCCTCCACTTGCTTAGATGGTTTTTTAGCATCATTAGGAAGTATATTTTCCTTCAAACCATTCTCTAAACAATCACTCTTCAAATGATCAATTTTGCCACAAGCAAAATAATAATTTGGCAATCTTTCATATATATATATTTTTTGAAAGAGTTTTCCATTGCTTCCTTCCACCCAAACTTGAAGAGGTAATTGAGTATCCAAATTGATACGAACACACACCCTTCCGAACTCCCTTCTCCTACATTAAAACATGTTTCCATCGATCATCTAAGGCTTACTAATCATAGAATCTATTCTACATATATTAATCCCATCCCAGAATTGTAAAAGAAGATTAGGCATCCTAATCTAGATCGGAGCTAACAAACCTTTTAATGAAGTAGGAGAGAAACTAGGCGACCATCTATCCATCCCAATAATCTTTCCAATGACAAACCAGGGCCCATTTGAGAATACGACTTCCAATGATGATTTGTTATAGAACAAACAAAGGACCCAATCCAATCCAAGCACAGTGAGATGAAACTGCCCAAAGGGAGTCCATTGTATCCTTGGCTCAGTGCTTACAATAGGAAATGGAACATTGCTTCCAATTACTCTAATTACTAAGGAGTTCTGAAGCTTTCTAGAGTTCTCCAACCCATTCTCCATATGCAATTTAACAACAGTACCATCTTTAGATAAAAATCTCCCAAATCTAAATTTTGAACCTTAATGTTCTCCTTCTTGCTCCACTCATTTTGCTGGATAGAGGACATTGGTCTAGCAATTACCGCATTCAGAGCGTCCTTACACATTCCCAACTTTCTAGGATTGCATTCACAAACTTTAATTAAATCAGAATTGTTTAGATTTCCATTCACAGAGGTCCCTACAGCAGCTTCTACAACATAACACCCTACAGATTCATCAATTCCTCGCTTGCCTTCAATGTTCAATCTGATATTTCCAACAGCCGTTTCATGCATTACAGAAACATTCTCCATCTTTGAATTGTCCTCACCAATATTTTAAAAAATGACTTTCCAGATGTAGAACCATCTCCATTCTTCATAAAAATAGAAAATGTTTTAGTTTTGAGATGAGATTTAGCGGAGTCTTCAGCCAGCAAAATTTTCCCTTTATTAATTACTTTAAAAACTTTCTTTGACATAGCTAATAATCCTCCTTCATTAATAATTAAAGGCATACTAGCTCTAACTTAGACATCGATGCTTGAGCAAATCCAGGTTTCCCATCTCCAAAAGCCAGAGGAGATGACGTGTATGTCTTACCTGGAACATGAGAACTTCCACTGGGTAGTCACCGAGCATCCACTGGACCACCAGCTGTAGGTGGCCGGCAACCCTCCATCGTCATCGGGTCCAACAGAAAAAACACGAAGTTGAATTTTTGAAATTCAACGAAGAAATTTCCTTTTTCTCAAATACTCTCTCTAGCTTTCTCTCTCTAGCCTTGGACGATCCCAACTCTTATCTAATGCATTAGATAAACATGATGTATAAATTATGAATATACATGAAGTACAAAACTTACTTGATATGATAAGTATATTGATATATACACGAGATGTCATATAGATATACATGAAGTATAAATTATAAATATGCATAGATTAACAAAAAGAAATTATTATTTTTATACTAGACATAATTATATGAACGATAGAATATATTAAACCCATATATGAGTAATGATAATAAGTTAAAATATTTGTATTCATCTCCATTACATGCATAAAATGACATTATTCAAATTTACATCAACTTGATCTTATTTATATAGGTTTATAATAATTTAGAATTAATGATTTCATGCAAACTTTTTATATTTTCCTCCATTTATTGTAGTTGTAATGATGGAAAATCTATTATGTTATTAGCTCACACTATGGTTTTTAGATGTTTTTTTAGGAAGAGATCAGGACCCAACGGAGTGAGGTTAAACATAATTTTAAGGTTTTGTTCTATTTTCAATATTTTTTACTTATTTCATTTTTAACCCAGAATGTTAAATGATATATTGATGTTACAATATAGATTTTTGGAAATTAAGCATAGAATTTGGGAAATGTGTATAGAACTGCAAATAGAAGTCTATGATTTCATGTGTATGATTTGTAGTTGCTTTCAATAGATTAACTCATATTATTAAATTATAATAGGCTTTTTTTGATTAATTAAGAGATTAAATTAGATAATTCCTTCACGTTTGATTTTATGGCATGGCATATATACTCTCTTAAATATAACTCATGTTAATTTAATAATAAACTATTTTCTATCTCCGTATATTCATTTGGATTCATAAGGTAGTGGGGCAAATTAGAGAGGGAAGAAATAGGATTGGCATGTTGGAAACTCTACAATTGAGAAAACTGATATTGGAATTGTTTAACAAAAATATTTTGAAGCTAAAAAAGAGGTTTATTCATCCAAAGTAAATATTTAATAGTCGATTAGCTTATGGTAATAAACCTAATAAGGGAAATGTTTATTTTCCCATCAATCGCTTATTCAAATTTGTGTTTATTGCAATATGAAGGGCTTTCTTTTTTATAGTTTGTAGGAATCTCATGACTAATGTTGAGTTATTTTCTTAGATTAGAAGAATTTAGCACAATCTGATTGCCTTTAAACTTAGTCGTATGTGGTTGAATGTAAATAATCTTTGGAACACATTTAAGAAAGCTAAGATATTTCAAGGGGTGTGTATATAAGATTTATAAGAAGGAGATCATACTAAATTATAAAATTTTATTCTCATAGTTGAGTTAGTATAGGGCAACATTATGATATATAGATTGAATTCTTATATAACTAAGCCATCTTATGTTGTTGTTGGTGATGCTCTAAGTGATCTTAATCCAAGTGAAAATGTAGGGTGCTATAGCATTCATGTAACTATCATAATTTCAAGTTAGTTTATAAGTCTTTTCTCCATTGTTTAAAAATTATAATATGCAATCAGCTTACATTAACTCATTCGGTGGTGAAAATTTTTCATGCGCTCCACTTGTCCACATTAGATCATGGGGTAGTGAAAAATTAGGATGCACCACCAATCCACAGTAGCGCATTGAGTAGTTAAACATATATGCATAAGATAAGAGACATGCAATACTTCTTCAATATCACTGACCTATTTGCAAGGGTTTACTATAATTTAAATATTAATATTTTCATTTTGGTGATCTATATCCTCAACATCTAAATATAGGTTACCTCAAGGAAAAAGTACTTTCATAATGGCTAGTCTTGCACAAGTAAAGCAACTAACAATAGAGCCCTTAGAATAATAGGTTCCAATTGAGGACTTTTCTTTTCTTAAATTACATTGGAAGCTTATGGAGTGTAAGGTATTATACATGCTTGGTAACTACTTTTAAAATAAATTATAAATTTCCTACTACTCTAAGTTTTATGATAGTTCTCAATCTAAGTAATAACTCAAAATGTATCCTTAAAAGAGTAAACCTATTGTGTGAATAGTTCATTAAAGACTTCAATTTGTAAACTAAATCATGTTGCAACTTGAGCTGAAGAGTTTATATTTTTAATGATAACAAATATTGTGCCTCACATTGTATTTTCTTCTTATATTTACAATATAATTTTGTTTATGTTTGTACTAACTTTTCATGAACACTAAACACCATCCAATTAAGATTCAAGGATCAAGATTGGGTAGAATAGGTTATGTTGTATTAAATTTTGAAATATTCATTGATGTATTTTTTATTTCTTATGTCAAGTACTATAAGAGTGTATGCTTGCATGGTGACCACGCAAGCGCACACTCAGGGGGAGTGAGAGCGAGTCTAAACCAAAATTTTAATTTTTGAACTAACCATACTATACAATTTATATTGTACTATATGATCAGTTCATCTAGCAACACATACTGAATGATTTGGATCTTCTAGGATGATCAATTATGATCATGAAAAATTGCTTCCAATCATAATATAGGAAAGTTTTTAAATTTCATATTTTGTTCTAATCATTCAGGATGATGTATATTGTACTAGATAATATATGAAAATAATGCCTAAATTGATCATGTGATTAGTCACTCAAATTGGCTTGATTTTGATATTCTTATAATACTATATGAATTTGATTTTACTAGATGATCAATAGAGATGATTTTTATGGTCCCAGGTTTCATCCTTGGAAAGTTGCATTTTGATTGAACTAATCATCTCGTATGATCTATGGATCGTATTTGATGATCTGTATAAATACTTAATCTAATCGTAAAGGATAATGCTGATCCTACTTGCTAAAAGGGAAATTTTGTAATAATCATATAGGATGATCTCAAGATCATGCTGCATCATCTTTGATGGAAGAATTGAATTTTTAATTTTTTTTAAAGCCATTTATTTAAGCTTTATCAAGGTTCTTGTTAAGTGTCTTCAACAGCCTTTGTGTCTTCATTCTTTGAGAGAAAACTTAAAGAAAGAACTTGAAAGGGAGAGAGGAAACTGTGGAACTTGAGAGGGAGAAAATCCTTGGAGTCGATTTTAAGGGAGAATAGAGGGGATTTCACACGATTGATCTAGAAAGCTTGCACTAGTACCATCAAATTTATGGTTCATCTTAAGGGAAGTTTTAGGAAGAAGAAGATATCTTTGGTGTCGAAGAACCAGTCTACTTTACCACACCAGTGTGGTAGAATATTTTTTTAACGGGTTCTCCACCTTACTAATGGGGCAAAAGGAGGGTGCCTCTAGGGAGTGGATGTAGGTGAGGTTGGATTGAAGCACTATAAATCTTGTGTGTTCTTTCCTATTTTTATTTTTGCATTTATTTTTTTACGATTCATTACATGGGTGAAAACATTGATTTATCTTTTATTATGAATTTAATTCATTGTTGCATCAAGTCATGAAAAGATTTTTCTTTGTGTTTAAAGAGGGTTTATTTAAATATCAAATTCACCTTCTCTTAGTTAGCCTCGGGACTAGTTATTTAGGGTTTAACACCCCTGACAAACTTTCAAGCGATATCAGAGTGGGATTCCTAAATTAAGTTTTAGAAAACTTTTCAATTTTGATCACTGGCTAATTTTATAAACGTAATATTGCTAGAGGATATTAAATTATATGGCCACCTTTATTTTAAAAAATTTATTTTAATTTTTGAAAAATTTACATGTGTATATTATTGAAATCAACTGATTATCAATATGGCATATGATTCAACTAGTTATTCTATACTGGCACATATTATAGATGGAGTCAAAATTGATATTTCTTTTATTGAATGGAGTAGAGTAGAACAAATAAATTCTCATTTGAATGCTAAATCTTTAAATTATTTTTTTATGCTTCAAATTTTAAGGATTTTATATTAGTGTCCACATGCACTACTGTCAAAGAAATTTGGGATAAATTTTACACTGTATATTAAGTTACTAGTGAATTCAAGCAATTTAGTTTGAATATTATAATGCATGATTATAAACTATTTTGTATGAAATGTTATGAGAATATTCTAGACATATATTCAAGATTTACTCAAATAGTAACAAGAGCCGTTCGATCAACTCAAGGATTTAAAACTAGTGCTCTAATCTTATTTTCTGGGCGATCTCATGGTGATTCTAGTGTTTGCATCTTTGCATATCTCCGATACTTCTCCTGTCTTGTTTCATCTACTTTTTTTTTTCCTTCTCTTGATTTTTACTTTGGTGCTTTTGTTGTTTGGTTTTGAGGTTTATCATTGGGTTTTTTTGGAGGGAGATGACATCTCTGTTGTTGTCCAACCCAGTTGCTACATCGGTTTCTGTCGGTGAAACCCATTCTTTTAAAGATGCCTTGGTAGGTTCTTCTTCTTCTCCCACTAGGGTTCAATTTATGCACTCTTGGTTTAATGGTTGTCCTACCCTTATGACTAAGGATTTGGTAGTTTCACAACTTACTGTGACTTTTGCATTCACATTGATTATTAAATTTGTTCTTCATCATCTTAATCTTGATATGAACCTAATGTTTTTCCTTAGCCTTAAACTTTCTGATTCTTTAATGTTTGTTTGTTGAATCCTTGTCACATTGCAATACAGGTTATTAATGACTTGGATTATTATCACATTTTCTCAAGGAGGTTGTATTATTTCAAGCATGTCAAATGAGGTTACTAAAATGGACATCGAATTTAGATGTGCAGTAGGAATCTCCTGTTGCACCTGTGAGGATTTCTTTTCCAAATTTAAGGCTTCACTTCTTTAATTGGCATAATACTTCTCATGTGATTAAGGACCCTATTTGTAAGGTCTTGGAGGCTAATGAATCTCTTAATCTCTCTAGCTCTACCCCACAGGAAGTTTCTAATATTGCTCCTGAACATAATGTGGGACAAGATATTACTGGGAAAAGGCTGGATATTTTTACATACCCTAACATTATTCCTACTTCTGATAATATTATTTGTATTTCAAATAATAACTTGACTGATAGGGATTCCACAATGGTTCTTAATATCTATACTAATTTATTTTCCAATTCCTCTATTATTGTTATTCAGGAGAAAGATCAATTGGTTATAATGGATGGTGGAGTTCATAAAATGAGGAGGAGAGACATAATAATGAATTTCCTTCCTTTAATTATTTAGAAAATTCAATCAACATGTACTTAAACTTTTTAAGTAAAAGAGAGGTAAAATTTTCATTAAAATAATTTAGAGAAGTGAATTGATTATCTTATGCAAATATAATGTGAAATGTGATTTTTTTGTGTTGATTAGAGAAAAATCACAAAAAACATATATGAAAAATAAAATAAAATGATTACAAACAAAAAAATTAAAAATAGCAAAGAAAATATTTTAAATAAACAAAACAAAAGAAAGAACATATACGCATGCATTAACTATAACACATAAACATACAAACAAAACTTTATACCAGATTATCTTGCACATGGTCTGATGATTCAGAAACTAAGTATGCCAAGGAGATTTTTTATATTTACCATTTAATTACTTATCTTAATCAAGCTATTGCACATTTAAATAAAAACTATATCAATTTAAGAATTATATTTTGAAATTAAATCTTATTTATTATCCTACATTTCTTCTATCTCATATGAAGCTTTTACAAGCTGATGAATCCACTTCATATTTTTCTTAATAAAGCTATTTATTTTTGTTTAGTGTTTAAAAAATAATAACGGAAGTTAAAAAAAATAAAGAGACACACAATGAGACAAAAATGAGAAGATGTGCAATGTATGCTAAAATTGAAAGATTCACAAATGTTATAAAAAAATCAAAAGATATGCAAAGTGGTACAAAATAAGTCCACAATAAGTTAACTTACCTTTCTTGTCTTTTTAAATCATGTGAAACCCATGTCTAATGATATTTTCATACTTGAGTTTAAAAATCATGATTCCCGACTCACCATTTTTGCATTAATATTCTATTAGGTATAATTCATGTAAGATGATTAAAAATACTTTTTTTTTTCTTATTTAGATATTTTTTTGTATTTATTTTTGTTTAAAAAGGAGTTTAACCTATAAGGAGCCAAAGCTAGAGTTGATAAAATTCACTTTCCAACTTTTCTAGATCTTAATGCATTCAATTAATTTCTTAGTATGTTTTTTAATAAAATCAAGAGGTAATTTTCACATTATGAGAAAATTATCGAAATTAATTAATTCTTCTTAAACATCAATACCTCATCCAAAAAATCAGAGTTTGTTAGGTGTGTTCCTTTTTATTTTTTGAGTGTTTCCCTTCTTTTTTATTATGTCAAAGAAAGAGAATGTGTTTGAGTGGTTACATTTGTGTTTTAGCTGCATATGTTCATATTGTGTTTGCATTAGTTTATATATTATTTAGGTTCTTTTTTTTTGTGTTTTGTGCTTTTTTGGTTATTTCTATAAAAAAAAAACTTTTTTTGATTTCTCCTATTTTTAATATAATTTATCTTTGTGAGAGGAAATTTAGGAGAAAATATTTTTAAATTTATAAATTCAACCATAATGTTTTCCTTCTTAGAAAAGGGGGAGATAGTTGCAAGTTGAGCTCATGAGTTTATGTTTTATATGATAAAAATTATTATAGCTCACATCCTATTGTCTACTTATATTTATAATATATATATTTTTTTTGTGCATACTAACTTTTAAGGAATATCATGCACCATCCAATGAAAACTCAAGGCTCAAGATTGAGTAAAATAGGTTATGATGTAATGATTTTTGTAATAATTATTGATGTATTTTTTATTTCTTGAGTCAAGCCTTGTAAGGGTGTATGCTTTCTTGGTGAACATGCACACATAAACGCTCTAGGGGTGTGAGATTGAGTAAAAACTTGAAGTTCATTTTTTTAACTAATCGTACTAGACAATCAGTTCAGCTAACGAATCATACTAGATGATTTAGATCATCCCAGATGATCAATTATAATCATGAAAAATAGTCACCAATTAAAATTTAGGCAAAGTTTTAAATTTCATATTTTTTTTAATCATGGAGAATAATATACATCATGTTGGATGATATATGAAAATCATACCTAAATTGATCATGTAATTTGTCAATCGAATCTACTTAATTTTGATATTTTAATGATATTATATGAACCGGATCATACTGGATGATCAATTGGGATAATTTTGATCATCCTAGGTTTTATCCATGATGAACTACGATTTGTATGAACTAATAATCTTAGATGATATCCGAATCATATTTGATGATCTATATAAATAATTTAACTTATTCTACAGGAAAATGTTGATTATATTAAATGAAAGGGCTATTTTGTACTAATCATAAATGACAATCTTAGTATCATACTGTACGATCTTTGATGGAAAATTGAATCTTTAAATTTTTAAAAATCCCTATATTTAAGGTTTATCATGGCACTTGATAAGTATCTTTGGCAGCCATTATCTCTTCATTCTTCTAGAAAAAACTTAAAGAGAGGATTTGAAAAGAAGAGAGAAAAGGGTGGAGTTTGAGAGGGAGAAGATCCTTGGAGGGGGTTTCAAGGGAGTGTGGAAGGGATTTCATATGGTTGCTCTGGTAATCATCGATCCTAATCAAAGTGTGATCTTCTCATATATCAATTGGCCATGAAAACTTAAGAAAAAAATTATTCCTTAAATTTCTTTCATTTCATCACATAAAGAAATGGGTGGTTGTATTAAGCACTGTATTTTTTTTCTTATTTTGTATAAGATAAATCCAATATGTCTTGGTATGACTAGTTAGTTTAAAATATGCAAAAGGGACTTTTTACTTTTCATACATTAATACTATATAAAAATGTTGTTCCATATCTACCAACCAATCTTGGAAGACTTTTGGGTCAAGTTAACCATCAAAAGCATGTGGTCTTAATGATATTTTCACCAAGTCCACCATATGTACACAATAGTGTACCATAACATTAAAAAATAGAAAATTGCTCCTCAAGTACTAAGGGTATGATTCACAACGCACTCGTGGGGCCTATCCATCATCTCCTCTTAATTATTGATCCAACAAATATATTGGATTAATAAATTTATCATCCATCTCATTATTATTATTAAAGTTATTCAAAGGATATGAACAACAAGGATGATATAAAGGTGGATGTTATTACTTGCTCACATGTTTTGTTGTTTTTAACGTCTAGATGGAAATTTTTTGAGAAAACTACCTTCTATAAAGTCATATATCTTGTAGAGTTCATAAAAATAAATTAATCATGCATAATGTCAAATAAAAAATAATATTTATGCATCAACTATACCAAGATCGATCTAAAAAAATAAAGAACTAATAAATTTGGTTTGCTAACTTCTTTTGTGGAATATATTCTAGTGCAATGAGAATGAAGATAGAATTATATGAGTGCCTAAATAGCCTAAAAAATATTAGCTTGAGTATTTTCAACTAATTATAATAATGGAATGAAAATTTAATTTGATAAAAATATTAACCCAATCTTTTATAGAAAAATGAAATTTTACACACAACAAGATGTCCTAAAAAAACCTACTTATTCTAATACAAAATATGAATAAGGAAATTTAAAATCAAATAGGAAATGAATGTAATTAAATGTTCACATTGATAATTTTAAAAATAATTACTAGTGAATAATGACAAACATTAACCACTATAGGGAAACACAATAACATGAACTTGGTGAGGGTTAAATAATTCAAGTTATTCTTATGATAACCTCACTAGATTTCTCCATATTAAATAAATATTTAATATGTGAAAAGTTATAGATAACATGATCCATGGTAGAATAGTGTAATTAATAAGTAGAGAACCAGTTTTAAATTTAAACTACCTCTATAAATAATCTATTATTATGAAGATCTTGCTCCATTCATAGAAGTCCTTTTCTATGGATTGTTAACTCACACATTCATTTAGAAAATCACTTTTGAGTAGAAGTACATGAGAAGAGAAATATTACTCAAGAAGAATTTATTTATTTAAAAACCAATTATTTATTATTACAAAAGTGCCCATACCTATCAAAATGATAGTATAAACTTAACTCTAAATTCAATACATACTATCATGGATAAAATGTCACCACTTCCAAACTGACCAACATTACTATACAAATCACAACTATCATTCTTACCATTGTTATTAATCATACCACCATTACCATACATATCATTATCCAAATAATATTAAAACTTTTAAAGGGACATCACATAATAAAAAGCCCATATAACAACATGATATAAAATAGTACATTATTTTATATGTCTAAAACAAATATTTGGAATTAGGATTATGAAGATGATTATGACAATGATGCCCTGCGTCAATGTCATCAAATAGTGAGGTTTAAATTTTGGTATGGTTACATTTCTTTGATTTCTTATACATAACAAACCTAAAACTATTGTTATTTTCCTTTTGGTCCCTATGTTAATCACTTTCTAACGCATAAGTATTATTGAATTTCAACATTTTGATTTTATTTTATTTTATTTTAAATAAGTGAATTCTTTTAACACAAGGGTGGAATTTTCTTTATCCTTAGATGGTGCTTTTGTCATTTGTTTGGATACTATTTCACATTGTTTCTTATCTCTTACTGAAAAGATAGTTGGGTTTTACATTTATGTGACATCATTTCATTACATTTAATTATTCCTTTGAGTTTTTGGAAGGTTCATCATCTTAGACTTTCATTTATTCATTTTCTTTTTAATCCTGCTTCTTCAACTTTGTATAAGAAGTCCTCTACCTTAATTTTAACATATTGTTGATTAATATATACATTTTTTACTATGATAAAAACTACATGTTCACCACTATTTAAGAAGAAAAAACATGAAAATATAATATAAATCATATGTTCATCATATTATTTTATTCTAAATTTTTTATCATTGAAAATAATCAATATCATATATTCATATCACTATTAACTGATGACTATGCACATCTTTTTGACCAAGTTACTAAAGGTGCTTAGGCTCTAACGTATACATACAGCTTGTAAAAATCAATGTTTTGAAATATGATTACCACAATACCTTGATACTGGATTGGGAAAGTAAAAGAATAAAATTTAGCAAATTGTTTATGCCAAAACTAGATTCCTAAAAAGTTGGTTAAAATAAATGAAAATATTGTTGTCTAGCAAGATTTTTTTGTAGATCTTTTATTTAGGATTAAATCATTTCCCTCATTAGCAATTTATAGATTTATATATAATGTTATAACTAATAATAATTATTATGACAAGAAATACTTTAAAAATTATTAGATCTCATTCAAGTGATAGAAAATCATTAAATTTTAATTTTGATGATATTTTTATCATTTCACATCAAATATATTAACTTTTGCGGTGGTAAAAAAAGTTATACTAATTAATGAGACAAATTAATTGATAATATATTACTAAACTAATGAATTATCATTCAAAGAATAATTTGTACATAGTGTAACATAATATTTTACAAATATGATAATAATTGTGTTTTTTATTTATAATAATACTCATTAACTTATCATAGATATTACGTGAGATATATTGATCTATAGTTTCTGGTATTTAAGGATTTCATTTTTAAAAATGAAAGTGTCATAAAATAAAAAAATATTAAATAAACTCTTATAATTTAAAAATTTTTATACCCAAATTTAAGAAATTAGGTAATTTTAAAATATTTTACTTATTTTTACAATATAAAGTTGTAAGAAAGGTTACTTCCAACCAAATTCTCTCTATCCCTTCTTTAGGGCCCCAAGTTGGAGAAATGATTTCATATTTCTCTTCTTGCTAGGGCATAATTCTAACCTACCCTTTGGAATAATAGTCAAACAAGCTAATTAATCAAATCATTGCTTACATTCCACATAAGTAGGTCATCATATCACTTCTTATTATCATGTTATTGAAGACTTTGCATAAATATTAATGTTTTATCATCTATAATGAAACAAATATAAATAAAGTAATAGTTAATATAATTAGATAAATGAACTCAGAGTGAATTAAGTGTGGTAAATTAGTTATAAAACATCTCTAAAATGCTAAGCCAGAATAGCTCAAGAAAATACAGGGATTTATAAGATATGTTGGTTCTCCAACTATTCAAGATTAAAAGTAATAAGCATTTTAAGGATGTTTTTATTATCATAGTAGTAAGTATTTCCTAATCTCTTATGTTTTTGTGAATCTAGGTTCGTACAACTTCTTAACAAAGCTAAGTTGGCCACAGTTCATTATAGAACCAGTATAAGTAATTGGCAAGACCCCTATTAATGGGAATAAAATTTTAGTTACTCAACAATAATTTCCACAATGGGGATGTTGAAGATGAATTACGTTAGCCTAAGTTGTTTGCGTGTTGTTGTTTATATTTGCTGCCTACTTTATTTTATTCGCCATGCATATTCACACCATAGATGTCCTATGTATTTATCGTTGCTTGAAATATTAATGAAACAAACAAGTTTTGGTTGGTTTATTGTTGTAAAAATCATAAAACAATTTTTAAAATTGATGCATAAATTTAATTATAATAAATTAATATTAATATATAGTAAAATTTTATAACAATCAAGGATTCTAAAACTTCAATAAACTTTAATTTCACTTAATAATTCTTTTATATATTGAGTCATTTAATTTTGCTAATAAAAATAAATTAAATGATAGGTAATAATCATTCAATCATTTTTTTAATTTGTGATCAAATCTTTTTTTGTAATAAATTAAAAACATGTATGAAATATTAAACAAAAGTTACTTTCAAAGTAAATATATATTAATCTATTAAATAATAAAAATGATTATAGAATTTTAAAAATAGCATCATTATATGACATATTTCCTTTAAAAATAAATGACTAAATAAAAGTGAAAAAAAATATGTTTAAATTTTTTAGTTAACTCCAATATCTCATGTAGTTGAGTATGATCATAAAATAAGCTTTTTACTACAAAGAAGCTAATCTTACTTTTCATTAAGAAAACAATATTTATTAAGAGGTACGGATGGTAATACATAAATATATGCATATGATGATAAGTTGATTTATAAATTGTACACAAAATAAGTATGCGAGTGAAAAATAAAAATATAATAATCATATGACATTTATGACTTATTAAGTAAAAAAATCATGTAAGCTTCCCTGTCTTCATAAACACATTAAAAGTACATTATATATATGTATATATATATATATATATATATATATATATATATATATATATATATATATATATATATATATATATATATATATATATATATATATATATCACAACGTCTGTCTGCGCCTTCTACGATTCTAGGGCGACTATAGGGCTTCTCCCTTGTGAGGTGGATCTCGGCCTCTTGGATAAGATTTTCTTCCATTTTTTGTTTGTTTTCATTTTCTTTTCATGATTGTTGTCTTTAACACGTATTGATTTGAATTTATCTTTGGTTTTTCGTGAGGGAAGATGACGACTTCGTCGTCATCTAACCTATTTTCTTCTTCTCTTTTGGAGGGGAAGTCACGGTCTTTTAAAGATGTTATTGCTGGTTCTTCTTCCTCTTCTACGAAAGTTTACTTTGTTCAATCTTCATTTAAAGGATATTTGGCTATCTTTTTTGAGGACTCGATTGTTGAACAGCTAGCCACACCTTATGCTTTTACTTTGGTTGGCAAATTTGTGTTAAGGAGACCGAATCTTGATATCATAAGGATGTTTTTTCTTTACCTAAAATTGTACAAATCTTTTCACATTGGTCTACTCGATCAACCCCATGTTGCTATCCAGCTTTCAAACGACCTTGATTATAGCCATATATTTTCTCATAGATCTAATTGCATTTAAGCTTATCAAATGCATATTCTAAAATGTATACCAGATTTTGATGTTAAAGAGGAATCCCTTATTGCCCCGGTTTATATTTCCTTTCCCCACTTGCGCTTGAATTTTTTTAATCATCAAATACTCTCTGGTATGGCATCCATCTTTGGTCGCCCTTTACAAACTGATCAAGCAACAGCTGCGGTGTCAAGACCGTCAGTTCCTAATATTTTGGTTTAGTTGGACGTCTCAAAGAAATATGATAGCGAAATTTGGATCAAATCTAAGGTTAAGGGTTATTTCCAAAAGGTGGACTTCGAGAATTTTCTGATATTTTATTCTTTTTGTAAAATGCTTGGGCATGGTGTGCATGATTGTTTTCGGAAACACCCTAATCTTCGTACTACTAAGAACTCATTAAAACAATTGAATGATGTTGTGGATCAGGATGTGTCAATTTCGATTTTGGTGGGCAATCCGTCACAACAATTGAAGGAGGATCCTTCTCCTCATGTTTACATTAATGCTATCAATTTTGAACCATGAACAGGAAGTTCATAATGAAAGTGCTCTTATGGCACAAGAAGTTCGTTAGGGATGTTAATTGGTATTTTAAAAATTCTTTTCACAAATAAGTAAAAATCTCATAAACCAAATCACCACAAACAAAGTGCGAAAATTAAGTAAATGCGGAAGCGATAATAAGAAAAGAACACACCGGATTTATAGTCGTTCGGTCAAACCTTGACCTACGTCCACTCCTTGGAGGCACCCTCCAAGTATTGCACTAAACAAGTGTCTCCCCTTTAGCCCCCACAGCTAGGCGGAGGAGCCCTTACAAAATCACTTCCACCTTCCCCGGTGCGGCGGAGTCGCCGGGTCCTTTGACACCAAAGAGATCTTCTTCTTCGGTGAACTTACCTTGAGACAAGCCATGAATCCAATGGTACTAAGGTGTGAGTTCGCTGGAGCAATCGTGTGGAATCCCCTCCACACTCCCTTGAGTTCCTCCCCCACACAGGATCTTCTCCCTCTCAAACTCCACCCTTTCCTCTCTCCCTTTCAAGCTCTCTCTTCAAGTTTCCTCCACAAGAACAAAGCTACAATGGCTGCCAAAGACACTTACAGAGTGTCAAGCCAAGCTTAAATAGAAAAGCTCAAAACAAGATCATTAATGCAAGTTGCCGACATTATCGTCCTGGCCGATCAGTACAAATTCAGCTTATCAGCCCGGTACGATTTGGGACGATCAGAAGAAAATTGGTTACATCGTCCTGGCCGATGTCACGATCGTCCAGGCCGATTAGTTTAAAACCGATTTTAATCATCCTGATCATCACCCTGAATTTGAGCTGTCCGAAGTAGATCGTCTAGGACATCGTCCCAACCGATCAGGCGATCGTCCCGGACGATGTGATCGTATCAATCAACCATTAATGCTTTCCAAAGATACCAGATCAATTTAGGCATAATTGAGTTAGATCGGCCTGGACGATATAAATATCATCCTGGTTGATTTCCTAAAACAAAGAATTCCTAAACTGGTTATGGCGGCTGATTCTTTTTGAATTTAAACTATCGTCCTGGCCGATACAGGTATCGTCCAGGTCGATTCGCTAATGATGGCTATCTTAATGAGGATGCCTTAATTAGGGTTTTTGATTTTGGACATATCATCCAGGACGATATAAATATCATCCCGGCCAATATTACCAAAAGTAGAAATCTTATAGGGAATAATAGGAAATCTTCTAAGTTTCAAATCAACAGATCCCACACTAAATACAACAGACTCAAGAAAGGTAAAAGATTACAAACTGACTTAGACCTAGTCTACCCAATCTTGAGCTGATTCCAAATTGCAGTCTGATCATGTGAACCTGAAATGTTAGTAGAAAGCAGTCATAGAGAAAAAGAATATTTACTATCATTAAAATCATAAGCCATAGATCCGCAAAAATCTCCCCCTTTTTTATGATGGCAAAAATTACAATTTGAATTTTCAAAAAAAGTAATTTCTCCTAATCTCTCCCTCATTAGAATAAACCCTTATAAAAAAAAAGGGGAGATAAAAATATTTTTGTTGTTTTTAAATTTTTAAAAACAAGATACAAACACGATAACAGTATAAAAATTCAACAATACGTTCTTCCCCTTTGACATTATCAAAAAGAGATGAGGTACAAACAAAAACAAAATGAATTGAAGACCAAAAACGTTCCCTGATCTAGTGAAAAAACAAATATTTTTAAAATGAGAAAGTTACCTCTTGGTTTTAATTAAAAACTTAGTAGAATTAGATTGACAATGCATAGCCCAGAAAAGGTTAGAAATTCAGAGTTTGATAATCCAAACTCAAGTTATTTAAAAAAAAGGTTCAAAAACTTTTTAATTCAATATCTAACTCATGAAATAAATTAGAGATAGAAATAGTAATTTTTTAAAACTGCTTTTATAAAATACATCTAATAGAAGATTAATGCACGAATTGTTGAATCAGGAATCAAGATTTCCAAACTCAAGTATCGAAAGTATCAAGGGTTTTCTTAATCTTTTAAGAAGTACAAGAATGGAAAACATTACATTTTGTGGGCTCATTTTATGCCTCTTGTCAATTTGAATGACTCCCTTTGTGCATCTTTTGATTTTTGATATACTTTTATGTATATTTTTCAATTTGGCGTCATTGCGCAATTTTTATAAAATACATCTTTTATTTTTGGCATCATTGGCCAAATTTTTTTTTAATATGCTACCTTTATGAAATCTTAAAAAACAAAAGTAAACTCATCCTATTGATAAAGTGAATTCTTAATTAAGAAAATTATGAGTTAGATTCAACAACTTGCAAAAGATCCCTATGCGATAAAAAAAATATAAGGACATAAAAAATTTAGTTTCAAAAACCAATTGAAAAGATGAAAAAGATTTTAAATCAAAAGTAGGATAACCTCTTTTAGAAAATAGAGATTGAGAATAAAAAACATAGTATCCTTCCTTTGACTGTTTTAGAGAAGTCAAACACAACTTACTAAAGATTTAAAAAAAACAGGAATTAGATTTTTCATTTTTAGAAATGTGAATGTTTGTGTTGATCAGGAAAAAAATTTTCACGAAATCAAAAATTTCAAAATAAACAAAACAAAAATATAAAATAAAAATAAAAAACATAAAAACAAAAACACAACACAAAAACATGAAGGGCTTTTAACCATTAGCTCTCTCCTGGTCCGATGCTTCAGAAACCAGATCTGCCCATGAGATTTTTTGCCTTTCATTATTTTCCTAGTTTAAATTTTGCTTCGTCTTGCTCTTTTCTTTCGTAAGAAGAATTCTTAAATTAGGGCACTGATTTTTCATATGTCCAGGCTTTCTGCATCGAAAGTAAATAACGTCAGAAGAAATATGGACATCCTTACCAGTTTTACCTTTTTTCCACTTTTGCTTATGCTTTTGTGAGCTTTGTGATTTGCTTGACGAGTCATTACATTCGTCACCAACTAAGCAATCTTTTTTGTATCTTCAGTTTTTAGAACAATCGTTTCACCTGCATCCAAAAGTCTTTGATCCAAACCTTGCTTGTTGGCAATGAGTGAGCCAATCAAATTATCAATAGAATAATCATTCAAATCTTTTGATTCACAAATAGCAACAACTTTGGCATCAAATTTTTCAAGTAAACAACGAAGAATTTTATTGACTTTTTCAAAATTTGAAAACTCCTTTCCTAAGGAATGCAATGATGTTACAATTTGAATGAACCTAGTGTACATGTCTAAGATCGTCTCATAAGGTTTCATGGAAAACAGTTCAAAAACATGCATTAACAAATTCAACTTGGATTGCTTGATTTCATTAGTGCCTTCGTATATGGTGTGTAGTTTATCCCAAACTTCCTTACCAGTTGTGCACGTGGATACTAACATAAAATCTTCAGAATTTAAAGTACAGAAAAAACAGTTTAAAGATTTTGCATTCAATTGAGTATTTACATGTTCTTCCCTATTCCATTGATTAAAAGGAATATCAGTTTTAACTCCATTAACAATACGTAACGGTGAAGAATAACCAGTTAAAATCATATGCCACATATAAAAATCAATCGATTGAAAGAAAATAGACATGCGAGTTTTCCAAAAATCAAATGACATATTTTTAAATAAAGGTGGTCTGGTGATTGAATAACCTTCCACAACATTACGATTAGCCATGGATCGAAATTCAAAAGCTTTTAAAAACTTATTTTTTTTAAAATGGCTCTGATACCACTTGAAAGTGCTCTTATGGCACTAGAAAGTTTGTTAGGGATGTTAAGCCCTCATGAACTGGCCCAAGGCTAACAAAGAGGGGGGTGAATTGGTATTTTAAAAAAAAATTCACAAAAAAGTAAAAATCTCATAAACCAAATCATCACAAACAGAGTGCGGAAATTAAATAAATACGGAAGCGATAATAAGAAAAGAACACACTGGATTTATAGTGGTTCGATCAAACCTTGACCTACGTCCACTCCTTGGAAGCACCCTCCAAGTCTTGCACTAAACAAGTGTCTCTCCTTTAGCCCACACAGCTAGGCGAAGAAGCCATTACAAAATCACTTCCACCTTCCCCGGTGCGGCGAAGTCGGCGGGTCCTTTGACACCAAAGAGATCTTCTTCTTCGGTGAACTTACCACGAGACAAGCCTTGAATCCAATGGTACTAAGGTGCGAGTTCGCCGGAGCAGCCGTGTGGAATCCCCTCCACACTCCCTTGAGTTCCTCCCCCTCACAAGATCTTCTCCCTCTCAAACTCCACCCTTTCCTCTCTCCCTTTCAAGCTCTCTCTTCAAGTTTCCCCCACAAGAACGAAGCTACAATGGCTGCCAAAGACACTTACAAAGTGTCATGCCAAGCTTAAATAGAAAAGCTCAAAACAAACTCATTAATGCAAGTTGTCGACATTATCGTCCTGGCCGATCAGTACAAATTTAGCTTATCAGCTCGGTACGATTTGAGATGATCAGAAGAAAATTGGTTACATCGTCCTGGCAGATATCATGATTGTCCAGGCCGATTAGTTTAAAACTGATTTTAATCATCCTGATCATCGCCCTGAATTTGAGCTGTCCGAGTAGATCGTCCAGGACATCGTCCCGGCCGATCAAGCGATCGTCCCGGATGATGTGATCATATCAGTCAACCATTAATGCTTTCCAAAGATACCAGATCAATTTAGGCATAATTTAGTTAGATCGGCCTAGACGATATAAATATCATCCTGGCCAATTTCCTAAAACAAAGAATTCCTAAACTGATTATGGCGGCTGATTCTTTCTGACTTTAGACTATCATCATGGCCGATACAGGTATCGTCCAGGCCGATCCGCTAATGACGGCTATCTTAATGAGGATGCCCTAATTAGGGTTTCTGATTTTGGATATATCGTCCAGGATGATATAAATATTGTCCCGACCGATATTATAAAAAATAGAAATCTTATAGGGAACAACAAGAAATCTTCCAAGTTACAAATCAACAGATCCCACACTAAATACAATAGACTTAAGAAAGGTAAAAGATTACAAACTGACTCACACCTAATCTACCCAATCTTGAGCTGATTCGAAATTACTGTCCAATCGTGTGAACCTGAAATGCTAGTAGAAAGTAGTCATAGAGAAAAAGAATGTTTGCTATCATCAAAATCATAAGCCATAGATCCGCAACACATAATAGCACTTTCATTATTCCTAATAGTGTTTGTGTTCATAATGTGATAGATAATTCTCTTATTATTGAAAATCAAAAGGATGCTAATGTTGGTTCTTTTATATCTTTCATTAATAATAAAAATGTGTCAGATTCCTATGCTGATATGCCTTCTCATGAGGTTTTGAATTCTTTAAAGGAACAGGATGGCTCTTTAGGAGCAAATAATGATATAGAACTGGTCTCTAAATAGGTTGAAATGAAGGAAATGCCATTAGAGGAAGGTGAGATTGTTTCTATGGATCATGTTTCACCTTTATCTAAATGTACTATGGATCCTTTGAGGAGGAATAATGATAACTGGGCAGAGGATGGTATGTTTATGGAGGAAGAAAGTCTTAATACTCTAACGGATCAACATAATGATGCTAAAATTCATACTACTTTTAATTATAATAGTGATGTTTTTATTGATACTGAGGATATGTATTTTAATGCTAAACGTTTCGCCAAGGATGATAATGATACTAGCTTTATTAAAGTCCATAGTAAAAGTGGGAGGAAGCCAAAGCATATTTCCTTGCAACCTCCTAGAAACACTTGCTCAAATACTTCTCATTAAGCTTTTCTTCATGTTTAGTACAATTATTTGGAGTGTTAGGGGCATTGGTTGCCCATCTTCCCGTATTTGTGTTAAAAGTTTATGTCGTATGCACAATATTCCTATTCTTATTCTGCTTGAGCCTCTTATTGCATCTTCTAGGTTATTAAACATGTCTCATTTTTTAGTTTTTAACCATGTTATTTCGAATGTGTCCAACAAAATTTGTGTTTTTTGGAAAACTCGATTATACTAGATGTTATTGGTGACCTTTCTCAAGCGTTACAATGCAAAATAGAGACTTTCAATTTCACATGCTATGCTTCTTTTATTTATGCTGCGTCTTCTCTTTACATTAGAAAACTCTTATGGGATTCTCTCATTAATTTTCATAGTCTTTATAACTTTCCTTGGTTTGTTGGTGGTGATTTTAATGCTATGAAGGATTGGTGGTTCTAATCCTTCTTATCGTTATATGGAAGACATTAATAATATGATTTTGGCTTGCAATTTGATTGATATTGGCTTTGTGGGTTATAACTTTACCTAGAATAGGGTTCACTTATGGAAAAGTCTTGATCATGAACAATTCAATGATCCGTGGATTAACTCTACTAATGTGCATCACCTTTTATTACTATTAACTATAGGCAGTTTAATGCTCCTATTCAAATCAGATTCCAAAACATGTGGTTGCTTAATAACTCCTTTTTTGAGGTTGTTCAAAACAATTAGCAAGCTCCTCTTCATCTAGATAATGATATTTTTGGTATGAAGAGATTTTGGCTTAAGCTTAAAAGGTTAAAGCAAGTTCTTAATTGGAGGAATCATCATGTTTTTTGAAACATTTTTTTTAACATTATTCAAGATGAGCAACTTGTCAATTTGACTGGGATATTGTATCAAACTGACCCATCTAATTTTAATTTTGATATTTTAAAGAAGCATAAAGTTGAGCTTTTTAAATTTCAAACTCAAGAAGTGGTTTTTTGGATAGAAAAAGCTACTGCTAAACATTTGGTTGAAGGTGATAATAATACCAAGTATTTTCATGTGCTTGCTAAGAGAAAAAGGGTAAAAAATAGTATCAATAAAATTCAATGGGTTGATGGTACTTTTACTGATAACAATATGGAGATTGGTAATTTAGCTGTCCGTCATTTTCAAACTCATTTCAACAAAAATTTAAATCTTATTCAAGTTTTGGATAATTCCTTTATTCCTAGTCTTATATCCCTTGAGGATAATGACTCACTTTTTAGGCTCCCGACTTTGGAAGAGGTTAAAGAGACTCTTATGGGTATGAATTGTGATTATGTGGCTGGCCCTGATGGATTTACCACCCTTTTCTTTCAAAAAACTTGGCAGATTATTTTTATTGATATCTATGATGCGGTTATGGATTTTTTTGCTGTTAACCCTATTCCTAAATTTTTTACCTCTACGTCTTTAGTGCTTATTCCCAAGAACAACACTACCAACACTTGGAATAATTTTTGTTCTATTAGTCTTTGCATCTTCTTTAACAAATTACTTTCTAAAATTTTTATGAATCAGCTTTCTGTGTTTTTACCTAAAATTATCTCCCCTACTCAGATGGGTTTTGTGAAAGGTAGAGCCATCACGGATAACATTTTGTTGGCTCAAGAATTTATTCAAGATCTGGATGTTCGTGTGAGAGGGGGCAATTTGATTTTGAAACTGGATATTACTAAGGCTTATTACAATATTGATTGAAACTTTATTTATTTTGCCCTTGAGCTTTTTGGTTTTAATTCTATGTTTATTAAACTTATTAAGAATTGCATTGAAAATGTCTACTTCTCTGTCATTGTTAATGGTTCTAATCACAGTTTATTTAAGTCTTCCTGTGGCTTGAGGCAAGGTGATCCTATTTCTCCCGCCCTTTTTATTATTGCTGTTGAATTGCTTTCTAGGGACATTTCTAATTTATTTGAGAATCATACTGGTCTATATTTTAAAACTTTAGGAGGCTTTCATATTTCTCATTTCTGCTTTGCAGATGATTTTATTGTGTCCACTAATGCTACTTTCAATAAATTTCAAAAATTTATGGAAATTTTTTATCAATTTGAATGATTAGTGGTATTTCATTTAGAAAAGTCAAAAGTTATTTTATTGCTTCTAAGAGGATCTCTAATGATCATATCTTATCTATTAAAGATGCCGCGGGCTTTACTCATTCTCACTTACCTATCAAGTTTCTTGGAGTCCCTCTTTTTAAAAGTAGGAAGACTTCTTTTTTGTTTGATGATCTTATTGCTTCTAATCAGAAAAAGTTTCAATCTTGGGATTCCAATTTTCTTAGCTTTGGTGATAGATTTACTCTAATCAAAAGTGTTCTTTGTGCTTTATTAGTTTATTATTTTCAAACAATTTTTTTGACTCAAGCTGTTTGTAATATGGTTCATAAGCTTATTAATAATTTTTTCTAGAAAGGCACTTCTTCTAGCTCTAAAATTAATTGGGCCACTTGGGAGAAGTGTTTTGGTGTTATGGAGGAAGGGGGTCTTGGTTGCAAAAACTTAAAGGATCTTGGTAAGGCTTTCTCCTTTAAACTTTGGTTTAATTTACACACTAAAGAAAGCCTCTGGGCTAATTTTATGATAGCTAAGTATCATGCTTGTAAACACCCTTCTAATATTTATCCTTAGCTTGGTATTTCTAAGGTTTGGAGAGGAATGTGTATGGTCCAAATGGGAGGTGGAACCTTTTATTTCATGGGGGCTTGGTGAAGGTAATATCGTTTTTTGGCATGATAAATGGCTAGGTAATGAATCTATTGATTCGATTTTGAATGCTTCATTTAATGTTTTGGTTAAAGTTAACTTTTTCTTCAATAATAATTGTTAGGATCTTAATAAGCTTTCTATGTTTATTCCTGATTGCATCCTTCAACGTATTTTAAAATTGCCTATCAATGTTAGCTCTAAAGATATTATTTTGTGTGATTTATCTAAAGATGGGAATTTTTATTTAAAAAATGCTTGGCATGCTTTTAGAACCAACGGTAATATAGATAATATTTTCACTAATATTTGGCATAAGAGCATTCCTTCTACTGACTCTGTTTTTGTTCGGACAGTTTTACATAGATATCTTCCTACGGAGGACAATCTCATTAAAAAAGGCTTTGCTTTAGCTTCCAAGTGCCAATGTCATTTTCATATGGATATTATGCATCATATTTTGTTATCTGGTCTTGTGGCTGTGAGGACTTGGGTTTATTTTGATGATTTATTTAAATTAAATTGCTTTAATTCTCATCTCTCCCTTAAGTCTTTACTTAAATGTTGGTTTATTAATTATGAAGGTCACATTCGTAGTTTTATTCCATCCCTCATTATGTGGTTTATTTGGTTGGAAAGGAATAACTCCCTTTTCAATGGTGTTAGGATGTGCCATCATAATGTCATTCAGAAAGTTAAAGATAAGGTTGTTTCTCTTATAGCTGTCAATTTGATCTCTATTAAAATTTTTAAAAATTATTACTTTTTGTATTATGCCTTAGGTTGTAACCTAGAGAGTACTACTTATGTTGTGCATACTATTCATTGGATCAAGTCCCCTAGTAATTTCTTGAAATTAAATATTGATGCTATTGTTTTTGATTCAGTTGTTGGTTTTCGTGGGGTTATTAGGGATAACAATGGTTATCTTATTGCTGGCTTGGCGGGGCCTTTGAATAAATGTGATTATACTTCTGCTATTCATATGGCTATTCTTTATGGTATTCAAATGTACATCACCATTAACATTATTAACCTATATATTGAAGTTAATTTTGGTTTCAACATTACTCCTCTTGTAGCTGATGTGGACTTATGTTGCACTCCGAATAGTTTCTATCACATTAGAGAAATTAAGCAGCAGCTTTTTGCTTTGAATTGGTCTTTTCATCACATTAAAAATGAAGGTAATGCCTGTGCTTCTTGGTTAGCTAGGTGGGGTTGTGATCTCAATGTTATCTCTGATTTTATTTGGTCCAATAGCCCTGGTCCTCTTCGGGGCTTGCTTAAGCTTGAGGCGAGTGGGGTGCCTTATGTTTATGTTTAAATGTGTTGTTTATTGGTGGATGCTTTGTTTGACTCACTCTCACTAGATTGTGGATTTTATGGCTTTATTATTTTTGTGGGCTCTTTGGTTTTATATGTTTAGTTACTGGAGTAAGTTGCATCAACTAATGTATCATTTCTGGTGGCCTCTTAGTGGTTTTCTCTATTGGAATCTTATTCTTTTTCCTAGGTTTTTGTTGACTTAGATTTTATCTAGTCTTTGAGATTTTTATGTGTATGTTTGTAGTTGTCATGGTGTTTCTATCATTTGGTTCCATATTTTGTGCTGTAGCCATTTTCTTGTGTCCACTGGTCTAGCTAAATTCTTTATGAATTTTGACTTGAACTATGATCTCAGTAGTTATAATGCTATTGTATTCATTGTTGCTCTTCTTCCTTCATTTTTTGGAGTGCTGGGGGGAACCGTGGGAATGTGGCTGGGCTATATGCTATTGTTGTTGTGGCTATTTGGTACATTTTGGCATGCAGGTCTTCTGGGTTTAACCTGTAGTTTTCCTATTTTGGGTGGCCTGGTTTGGTTGATTCTCTGTGGTCTCTATCTCTATTTTCTGTTGGCTGGGGGCACCCTTGTTGTGATGGCTGGATTTTAATGATGGATAGCTGGTTTTTGTATTTCTTTGAGATATTATGGCATCTGCTTCCTCTGAGCTTTTGTATGGGTTATAATTTGAACTAAATCAGTAAACAGTGGTGTTTTCTTTCTGTTGGTTGGCTGGGCTTATTTAAGATGGACTTTGGGTTATATGAAGGTAGGATTTAGTGGCTTGTGGATGTTCCAAATGAGATTTTTCATAATAAATTCATTTTGTGCTCTTTAAGTTTTAATTCCAAGTTTGGCTTCACTTGGCACAATTTTTATTGCACTTCCTACCTTCAAATTTTCTCTTTATACTTGTGTGATTATTTAACCTATTTTTTATGGTGGTATAGGTTTTCTCTTTACAATTGTTTCCTTTTACAGGTGGAGCTTCTTTTGGATCAGTCCAAGGATTTTTGTAGAAAGATTGGGTATTATACCTTTAATCTTATCTTTCTTTTTTGGATGCTAGTCTATAGCATCAGTAGCTTGTTACTAGGTTTCTTTGTATTTTTAGCTAGGGGAGTTAACTGGCTCTTAGGTTTTCTTTTGACTTTTTTGTAGCTCTTTTGAGAGTAGTGAGCCGGTGGACTCCTTTAATGACATTTTACTTATTTTTAATATTAACAAATAAGCCCCTAGTGGGTTTTATTTAATATATATATATATATATATAGATATATATATATATATATATATATATATATATATATATATATATATATATATATATATATATATATATATATATATATATATATATATACAGAGAGAGAGAGAGAGAGAGAGAGAGAGAGTGAGAGAGAGAGAGAGACTAAATTAAAAGCTTTAAATTAGAAATATTTAAGTCTGAATGACCAATTGTTTGATATTTATCATAAAAAAAAAATAATTTATCATAAACTAAAACTTAGAAATTTATACAAAAAAATTTCTACCAAAATCACTAATGAATGGATTTCACAACACATAATGTTGTTGTGCTTAAAAATGTTGCTAAAATTTAGCAAAGATTTTAACCGTTAAATGCCTTTAAAATTAATAAAAAGAAGTGATAAAGCTATTAGGCACTTTTGCTAAAATCAAAAGTGAAATGGAATAACATAGATTGATTATGGAAGAAGGCATGAGAGTCCAATGATCTACATTTGGAGAAGAAATGTCATTCTTTAGTGTGGAGCACTTTAGCTTTTTATTTATTTTCAGTTTAGTTTGAATCTGATTAGACTAGATAAGGAGTTGAAGGTAAAATTGGATTATGGAGAACAACCTTAAAGTAAAAATTTCATATAAGTATCTAAAACCGAATACATGTAGTGTAATTTTAATAATGGATCTAGTGGGGTGACTATGACTTTAGGCAATCAAGCCATTAATAGTACACATTTTAGAAATCTATAGTATGTTGTTTAAAATGCTACTGAAGTAGATGATGATATTGTTAGTAGACTTTATGTTGGATGGTTGAAGTGGAAGAATGTATCAAGCCTATTGTGTGATAGAAGGGAAAATTTATAAGATGTTGGTGAAAGCTACATTGATTTACCGCAAAGAATGTGGTCCACTAAATGAGAAACATAAAATAAAGTAAAGTTTTATAGAAATGAGGATTCTTAGGTGAATGAGTGGCTTCACTCGTAGAAATAAAATGTGAAGTGAGTATATACGTGAAATGTTTGGAGTAGCTCCAATGGAAAATAAGATTAGAGAGAGTCTTCTTAGATGGTTTGATCACTTAAAATGTCAGCCTTCTAATGACCCTGTTAGGAGACTATATGTATTAGACAAAGCCTATTTAATAACTGTAGAGGTAGACCTAAAAAGGCTAAGTTTGAAAAAAATAATAATGACATTTTTTTAATTATATTTAAATGTGAATTTGACTCTTGATAGGATACAATAGAGAAAAATGATTCTTTTAGCCAACCACATAAAGTTTGATAAAGGCATAATTTTGTTGTTTTTGTCAATTTTGTTCCAATCAAGTCTTCAACTTGTTGTTCTTAATAGATAGCTTATTTTAATTCTTTAAAAAAATTCTATCTAGACAAATGGAGTTTTAGTTGAATTTAAATAAATAAGGTAATAAAAATTTATTTTTAAATACAAAAAATAATAAAAAAATTATTATGGAATAACCTTTATACTTAGAATAAATGTCTTCATTTGTTCTTAAAATTTTAATTAAAAAAATAAACCAAACTAAAAACCTAATCTAAATAAAAAATTGTGATTCTAAATAAACTTATTAAATGAAATACAAAATAAAAATAGTTACATAAAAGGGGAAAAATAAAAATTGAAGGGAGGAAAGTGCTTATGTCAAGCTTCTATAAATTTTTATTTGATCTAGATCCAAACCGAAGAAAGCAAGGGGTAAGATTATGAATTTTTTCTGAACAGGGTTGAAAATTGTCAGAATAAATACTTGTACTTGTAAAAAAAAGTGATTTAAATTTTAATGGTTACTTAAAGTGGTTAAAATTGTGCTACAAAATCAATTTAGTAGTAGTTTTAAAATGCTTAATGGTAAATGTTATTGTTGATGCTAATTCTAATAGAGAACTCTTAAAATCACACAAGAAATGCATTCTAAAATCTTTATTCAATCGCTTCTCTCCCTCTCTCTCTCTCTCTCTCTCTCTCTCTCTCTCTCTCTCTCTCTCTCTCTCTCTCTCTCTCTCTCTCTCTCTCTCTCTCTCTCTCTCTCTCTCTCTCTCTCTCTCTCTCTCTCTCTCTCTCTCTCTCTCTCTCTCTCTCTCTCTCTCTCTTAGAAGACTTATTCCTTAGTTGTCCCATAAATATTAAAGGGAAGTAGGTACTTGTAAACTTTGAGGAACTACATACACACATTATTAACCTACTAAAGTATTATTAACCATTCATTCTTCACATACAAAACCTTAAACACACATTTGTCACCTCTATTACCTCTTACATTTAAATTTTCAGCAAATTGTTTTTTTAACACCTATCTTAAAATTAATTTACAATCCCAAACAAACTTCTAATACATAAAAAAATTGGCTTTGTAAGAAGGTTATCAAAGATATTTTTTGATCTCAAAAGTGTTTGTTGTACCTATTTCCGTGGATATATTATTGAATAAAATGGTAGAGAGTACTAGAATGCTTTAAATATATATATACATATAAATATATATATATATATATATATATTAGGGGAAACCCACAATAGGCCCTACGCGTTGAAATAAATTCAAATTAGAAGTCCTTAAAGGGCTACAATTACTCAAAAAGGAAATAAAACCTAAAGGCCGAAAAAACCCTATCTAAGCAAAATACAATAATACCTAGCAACATTCTAAGGTGATCAGAAAACGCCCAAAAAATAAGAAAGATCAACAGATAAGCAATGAAACTCGTCTTTCTGGCAAAAACTTCCTCAAGGTGGAAGCAACCTGCAAAAATAAAAGCAGAAAAATAAAACAAGGAAAAAACAGAGAACGGTATAAAGAAAGAGCTAAACCCGAGATGTAAAGTTCCTTCCCAGACTAATCCTCTAGCAATTCCACTAAAACTGAGAGAGACAAACAACCTCCAGCAGCAATTAAAATCAGCACCAGGCAGCATAAACAGCCAACAGTAATAGAGAACGAAATACAAAATGATTAACAGGTTTATAACACTAAAAAGAACGAATATAAGGCATACCCAACTTGTCCAATCTAACTAAACCTTTCAGTTGTTGAGGGAGATTAATACACGAAAATTCTTCCATACCATTAATGAAGCAACCTTTCCTGGCTAAAAAATCAGCACACGCATTACCTTCGCGAAAAATATGAACTAAAGTGCAGTTTAAACCCTTCATCAAGATTTTGATTTTCCTCAAAATATAAAAAAATTCAGGATAACACATAATATTTTTGTTCAACAACTGTATAATGCTCAAAGCATCCACTTCAATGACAACATTAGTAACCTTGAGTTTATAGCACAATTCCAAACCATAGGCTAAACCCCTCATTTCCGCATAAATAACTTTACAGTAATTTAAAGAAGAGGCATAGGCAGAAATAACATCACCGTTAGAATCACGAAGAATACCTACCATACCAGCAACATCAGAACCCACTGAACCATCCGTGTTCAATTTGAGAAAAGGCAAGCACGGTTTCAACCATCTAACAACTTTCTCCCTATTTCTAAACTCAATAGAATCAAGAGTAATACCGAAATAATGAGCCAAAAAACTATAGTTTTTAAAGTTCTTACCAGAAATAATATTAGCTGCATACAACTAAGAGACTTTGTAATTTATATTATCAATAATTTTCAAAACATACTTACGAATACCCTCATGTTTAGCTTCATTTCTAGCTTTCCACAAATACCAAAAAATAAGGATGGGAATTAGATTGTAAATGACCTTTTACTTTAAACATCCACAAATCCAGCATTTTAGAGTTATCATCCTGCATAGAGCTGCTGTCTTTATGAGTAATGCCCATAAAATGCAACCAAACTTTCTTAGCTATCAAACCATTAACAAAAACATGATCCAAAGTTTCCCTGTCAGAGCAACACTGACATTTGGACGGAATATTCAAGCCTTTTCTCATCAGTAACTCATCAACATGAATAAAATTTCTTATAACTCTCCAAGACAAAATAGAATAAGAGATAGGAATAGTATTATGCCAGATAGCCGAGAAAATAACTGATTGACTTTGTTTGATACGAAAATTGTCCCAGGCAATTTTAAGACTAAACTTCCCATTAGGAGTCGGTTTAAATAGGATAGTATCATTGCTCTGTAATTGTAAAGGCACATCGAGGATAGCAGAGATAATGCTCAAAGGAACATAATCCCTAAGTTTATTAACATTCCACCTGCCATTATCGAAAAACTCATAAACTTTCTTATTGGTTAAAGTAGAAGTATTTAACAGAGAATCAATCGAACCACAACCTAACCAGTTATCTTGCCAAAAATAAATGTCACCTTTACCAAGACCCCACTGAATCAAATTTTCCGCTTCCCCCTTAATTTTACAAAGTCTTTTCCAAACCGCAGAGTCAGAAATTTTGTAAGTGCAACAAATTTCAGGCTTATCTTTACAATACTTAGCATGCATGAAATTAGCCCAAAGACTAGTATTAGAATGAAAAGAAAACCATAATTTGTAAGAGAAGGCTTTAACCATATCCAAGAAGTTTTTACCCCCTAAAGCACCTTCATTTAAAGCACCACAAACTTTATTCCAAGAAGACCAATAGATGCAACTACTATTAAGTTTAGCTCCCCAAAAAAACTTGTTAATCAACCGTTCCATTCTCAAACAAACCGTAGCAGTAGGATTAAGAGTATGCAAAATATAAATCGGAATAGAGTTTAACACACTTTTAATTAAAACAAGTCTGCCACCAAAGGGAAGAAAATTGGAGTTCCATTGAAAAATCTTCTTTTGAGAAGCAGAGATAATATCTTCAAACATATGATTGCATTTTCTACCTTTGAAAATGGGAGTTCGTAAATATTTGATGGGCAGAGGTAAGCAATTGAAGCCATAAATACGTTTAATATTATTAATCTTGCCTTGACTAAAACTACTAGGAACCAAGAAATTGCTTTTATTATTATTGATCTTCAAACCACTCATATTCTAGAAATTGTTTAAAAATTTAGCCATAAGTTTAACATTGTTAATGGCACCATTAGAGAAAATAATAAAATCATCCGCAAAACCAAGATGAGAAACAGGCAAGCCCCCCTTAGTACGAAAGTAAAGCGAATTATGGCCTTTGTATAACTCCTCCATACCTCTAGAAAGGTAGTCCATAACAATAATAAATAAGGCCGGAGATAAAGGGTCACCTTGTCTCAAACCATGAGAAGAATTGAAAAAACCATATTTACCACCATTAAAACTGACAGAGAAAAAATAATTTTCAATATTATTTTTAATCAACTGGATAAAACCTTGAGAGAAACCAAATAACGATAAAATCTTATACATAAAGTTCCAATTCAAATTATCATAAGCTTTAGAAATATCAAGTTTAGACGATGTTACCACCTTTACCCTTGTAACTAATATCATGAATCATCTCTTGAACAAGAAGGATATTATCAAAAATACTTCTATTTTTCACAAAACCCGTTTGATTGATAGAAATAATTCTAGGTAAAATGTCAACAAGTTTAGTAGCAAAGATTTTAGACACCAGTTTATTAAAAAAGAAACAAAGACTAATAGGACGGAAATCACTCCACAAATTAGCCCCCACCTTTTTAGGAATTAAAACAATATTCGTAGCAGAAAAAAACTTAGGGTAAGGTGTACCATTAAAAAAGTCTCTAACAACATCTAAAACATCAAATTTGATAATATTCCAAGAGTGTACAAAATATTTAGTGGTAAAACCATCAGGACCCGCAGTAGAATCGATATTCATATCCTTAATGGTGTTCCAAACTTCCTCCTCGGACGGAGTTTTAATTAACATATCATTATCAGCATCACTAATGCATTTAGGAACAATGAAAGGATTAGAAATAGAAGTAGAAGTAAAGTCCTTATTAAAACTTTGTTTAAAGTAATCCACACCAGAAACAAAAATATCCTCTTCTTTTTCAAAAATAACACCTCCTACTCCCATGATTTTAAAAATACGATTTTGAGCTCTTTTCTTATTAGCTAAAGTATGAAAAAACTTAGTATTTCTATCCCCCTCAACAATCAAATTAGAAGCAGCTTTTTGCTTCCAATAGATCTCCTCTTGTTCTTACAAAATAGCAAGATTATTTTTAGCATTGTGAAGAGCATGATTATTATCAATACTCTGATTTTCCATATAAGTATTCTCTAATTCCATCACCTCCTTCTCGGCTTCTTTAATGTTAGCAAACAAATTCTTAAAAACATTTTTATTCCACCACCTTAAAACTTGCTTCAATCTTTTCAATTTAGCCCACAATCTATGCATACCCACAATGTCATTATTCGGAGCAATGGGAGCAGACCAATTAAAATTAATAATATTGTTAAAATCTTTATGAGATAACCACATGTTCTGAAAAAGAAAATTAGAAGGGATAGTATTGCGATTAGTATTGATACACAAAAGTAAAGGAGCGTGGTCAGAAGTAGATCTACTTAAATGTTCCACATGAGATAAGGGAAAAGTATTAAGTCATTCATTATTAAATAAAATTCTATCCAGTCTTTGCTAAAGGTTCGCTCTGTTCCAAGTAAAGGAGTTACCAAAAAAACCAATATCATTTAGTTGACAATTGTTAATCATGGAGTTAAAATCCTCCATAGCATTAACATTCGGAGGTCTACCACCTCTTCTCTCATTAATATTGCTAATAATATTGAAATCTCCACCAACTAACCAAGGCAGATTGGAGTTAATGGCAAATATATTTAACTGTTCCCACAAAATAGCCCTACCAGAGCTAGTGCTAGCAGCATAAACAAAAGAAGCTTTACAACTAAAATTGAAAAGAGAAATCTTGACATTAACAACTTGATGAAAATCATCAAGAATATTTAAACCGACAACATTTCTCCAGAAAATCCAAATTTTGTTCGAACAGTTAACAAAATAGTCAGAGAAACCTATTTTTTTAGCAGTAATCGAAATTTTATCCTTAGCAAGAAACGGCTCAAGTAAAACAAGAATTTGAGTATTGTAAATTCTACACAAATTTTTTGCTCTAAAAAAAGAGTCCTTGCCACCAATACCTCTTATGTTCCAGATAAGTGTGTTAACCATTAAAAGATTTTGAAAAAGTTTTAGCATGGGTTGAACGGGGCGTCGAAGAAAAGATATTCTTACCCTTTTTCCTTCCCACCTTAATGAAACCCCCATCTTCATCATAGGAAGAAGGCTTACCAACATCATTAGTAGTAAAGCTATCCTCTTTATTCTCCGTGATATTACCAGCCACCTCATACAGATCCGTCTCATTGTTCAAGTTGGGAATAAATTTCCCTTCCTCACATCCCTCTTTTTCAGTACTAGTTTGCTCATTCGATAAATCAACCTGTTTATGAACATGAACAAGCATATCTTTAGACAAATTAAGCATAGAATCTATCGATATATATATATCAGGTTCTTTCACACAAACATTAGAAACCACTTCATTTTCTTCATTAAGGTCTTCTAACACCGAAAATTTATTTTTCAGATTCTCTGTAAAACCAGGGCTAACTGTTTCATTTATCACATTTCAATTTTGTTCTAAATTCATGGGGTTTTCTGCGTTATTAGGAGGAATCTCTTCTTGATTTTCTTCTGAAATAATTCCCTCTTTATTTTGAACAACAATTTTTTTAAGATGCGGATGCAACTTGAAACACTCATTAACAGAATGACCATGTATCTTACAGTTTTGTCAGAAATCTGGTGTTTTTTCAAACTCAACTTTTTGAAGATAACCAAAAGCTTTTGAACCCACCCAAACCTCCTTCGGATGTTTTTTTGAAATATCAACTTCCACCAGAATTCTAGCAACTGAAGGTCGAGTTCTAGCAGCAGTGGCCTGATCAGTTTGAAGCGGCCTGCCAAAAATCATACCTAGCGCATGCAAAACTTTAGGGTTAAAGAAATGTAATCTTAGATTAGGAAAAGAGATCCAAATCGGCACAATGGGAGATTCCTCTTTAACATCAAAAAAAGGTGTCCATTTAAGAACTCGCATTTGACAGTTGTTAATGAAATAAGCTCTTCTAGCAAAAATCCTACTATAGTCTAGGTCATTAGAAAGCTGAATAGCAACATGGCGAGAATCCATTAAACCGACTGAAAAGAAACCAGATAACTTCAAATTACCGAAAAATCTACGAATAGAGTCGAGATTTGGTCTACGCAAACCAAACTTTCCTACCAAGGTGAACTGAAATGGAGATGCAAGTTTAAGGACATCTTCGTCCGAGAGAAGAACAGCCGGAACTGCATTAAACGTCGAATGAGTTAAGTTAGAGATTTTTTCACCTGACATAGGATATGCAGAAAGAACGTCTTTAAAAGAACAAGAAGGCGAAGAAACCGCACCATCTCCATCTAAAGAGAAAAAGCCCCTGTTTAAGCCTTGAATCGGGCCCGAAACCTTCCCCCATGGGTTGGAAGGTGGAACCCTAGCCATCCCGACAGCCCGAAAGGGCAAAGAAATAAAGGGAACTCACAAAACACCAACTCCAGCGAGATCCAAGCAAGAAAAATGACTGGATTGAGCACAAAATCACTCACACAGTAAGGAAACCCTAAATTACCCAGACGTCGCTCAGGAAGAGGAGAGAGAAAAATCTAGCACTATTTTCTTTTTTTGCTTTAAATATATTCTTGAATAAATTGGTAGTGAGTACTGGTATGCTTCACCATGAAAAGAAGGCTGCTTAATATTGCTTCAAAGTGTCCAAAAAAGTATAATATAATAGTTTTTATAAATTATATTTCACTTTATGCAAGTTTCATAATGTTAGTTCACTATATGTTATGAAGTTGCTTGTACTATCCTAACACAACCACATTATTTGACTCTTCTTTATTAGGTTATTGATGTCTAAAGAATGAATGATGCCCTTTAAAAATATAAATATTATTATTAACCTCATCTCATGGTATAAAAATGTTTTCAAAGGTATAAGAGATATTAAGACTATTTTTCTGAATTTCATAAGTGTGACAAAAAAGAAACAAAATTAAAAAATTATAACTAAATTTAAGATATATATATATATATATATATATATATATATATATATATATATATATATATATATATATATATATATATATATATATATATATATATATTTGAGATAAACCTTTTTCTTTCCAGTTTTAAATAGAATGTAATTTATGATACTACAATATAAGAAAAACCTTTAATGGAAGCATACAAAATTATAATATATTTTCATTTATATTATATAAGTTTATAATCACTTAATACATAATAGCTCTAAAAAATGATTACAAAATATATCAATGAAGACCAAAATAATGCTTTATTGTCAAATATATAAAGTAACAAGAGGAATGTCCTATGATCATTTTCAAACAAAAATATATTTTTTAAATAATGCATATAATATAACACTAGAATTCCAAATGAGAACTTAATATTCTCTATTTTTTTAACTTATTTAGAATCTTTCTTTGTAAAAAGTAGGTGGAAATACATATTTTATTTTCGAATTTATAATTTTTTATTGGATGTTAAACTTTTGTTCATTTAATTCTTTGGTTGTTATCAGATTGCCACTCTATTTTCATGCTGAAGAAGTTAAAAAGAGATAGAAGTTCTGGGAATTCTTACTTAATATAAATGACAAAAATGAATTGATTCAACCACACATAAAGCACTTAAAAAAGATTAAATTAATAAGAGAGGCTTACTTTAGATAACTATATATATAAACAACCCAAAATTATCAGAAGTATGCAAAATTAAACCATGTAACTACTTAGGAAGTCGCGCTCGCGGCTGACAGCCACGCACTTGCGTTGCAGCGTGCTAGTAGCCCTTCATATCCACCTGCACAACATCGACCATGAATCCCCGCACGCTTTGCGTGCACTGCCTCGCTCTAGCAACCTCGCACGTTCTAACCTCACCACATCTCACTTGTAGACTCGCACCTTAAATAAAGTGTAAGGATGTAGAAAGTTTAAAATATCACTACAACAATTTCCATATTGCATTTCCCTCTCTTATTTCTTCTTTTACTTTCTGAAAATAGAGAACACTTATCACAAAATTTGAGGGAAAAGGATGATTTCTTTGAGTAATCTCTCTTCTAGGTAATATTTTTGGGTTACGGTGGTATTTTCTTTATTTTTTTTTTATGCTGAAAAAATGATTGCATTTGTCCCTAAAATTAGATGAAAAAACTGTTTAAGAAGGGAAAGCTTGGGAGAAATACAAAAGAAATCATAAAAAATACATGTGACTACTAGTATGACATACATTAAAGAGGAGCTTTCACTATTTATATACTCTAGGATAGATTTAATTATTTTCCATGCACATAAATAAACATTAATTGTAGTTAAGATCATTTCTATTAAGTGTAACTAACATATACAAGTAAATTAAATGAGAATGGATAATTTACGATAGTGCTGATAGTGAGGTTATGTGTTCTACCATTTGAGACAAAATTTAATTGGAATACTCATGCCTTCCCCTGCCATGGAGTATTAGTTTCCATTGAATACAAATCAACACTAACTGAATTACGTGGTTAGTTTAGGAATATAATATAAACCTTTGAAAATAAAATTATAATATTGTGTTTGGATCAATTTTGACCCACGATCTACTCTTGAAGCTAGTTTAATTATATGTTCTATCATAAGAACATTGGCTGAGTAGTAATGGAATGTTACGAATTGTTTGTTGTATACTTTACATATCTATATTTAGTTGGAAAATTACCTCACCTTGCTAGTGAAATTCTATTTTTACAATATTAATATCTTACTTATAACTAAATCTGAGAAGGTACTGAAAACTGTTCCTTGGGATTCAACCTAGAGAAGCATAAGAAGATGCATCCATTTCATACATTACTCCTTCCACAGTTTTATTTATAATGACCTTTGAGAAAATATAATCTCTTCCAACATCTTTTAATTGAGATGTTTGACTAATTATTTACCTCATTTTTTCCTAATATAATGAATATGGATATCATATTTAATCGTGTAACCTACGTCATTCATTTTACTTCATATAGAGAGACTTTTTAATAAGTTTTTTTATTTATTTAAAAATAACGGGTCGTGCATCAAGTTTTGTCGCTCATTATTTTCATATTGAATTTGGCCCTCAATTGCAATATGTGAAATTTGAAATGATTATTTGGTGGATTATGCCTCCCTTCCATTATACTAAAATGAATATAGATGGCTCTATTAATTCCCTAAGAATTAGTGGAGATGGAATAATCAAAGATAACTTAGGCATGCTATTTTGGCTTTTGTGGGTCCCATTATCAATTATAATGTAATTACTATTTAGGTTAAGGCCTTTTCCAATAAGCTCAATCTACTTTGGGTATTTATGATGTCTTTTTAGAGGTGGATGTAATGTTGTTACTTTATATTATTAATGATTGTAATATTATTACTCCTGAGAATTTTCACATCATTAGAGAGATCAAATAGCCCCTGAGTAAGTTTAATTATTCTCTGACCAATATATATTGTGAGAAAAACTCCTGCACTGATTGGCATGAAAAATTTTGTTGTTAGTTAAACCCTTTCCTAGTGTTATCTAAGTTAGATTTACCTCAAATTCTAAGAGGAAATATTTATTTGAACAAAGAAGGTTTACAACATATAGGAATTTAAGACTGGGTTGTTTTCTATGCTACAATTTTAGTTTGGCGTGTTTTAATTTTTTTGGGTTTGATTTTTATTTGGTGTCCATTATTCTTGAGTGGGTGTTTGAGATTCCTTATAGGATTTTATTTTTTGTTGTTTATTCTATTTGTTGCTTTTAGCTGGGGTAAATATTTGAATTGTGCTGGTCAATAGCTAGCAACCTTCCATTTTATTATTTGTGTCTTATGGTTTGTGAGGTTTTTTTCCTTGTCTTAAATTCTATTGTTTATGTCATGTTATTTTTCTAGCTTTCGGTGGCTGCCTTTGTGATCACCTTGGGGTTTCCTATCTCTTTAAGATTTGAATGGTTCTTGTCACCTTACTTATGTTATGGTTCAACTCTTTTGGCTAGACTATTTTGGAGTGGTTTCCTTCCCAAATGTTTGTGATAGTCTTAAGCAGAATGTCAACTTTTTTTTATTGCCTATGTTTGTTGCAACTCATGACCCCGAGACCCTGAGTTTGAGATTTTGATGATGACAAATAATGTCGTTTGAATTATCTTGAGATTCATTGTATATTTTTTGCTATTGTCCGTGAGTACTAACATTTTAGGAAAGATCAAAAGCAACTCAGGACGACAGGAAGACTCAAGAATGGGTAGATTAGTAGTATGAGTCTGCAATGTATATTATTATTTATTTTATTTTTATTTTCATGATCCTGGCCACAAAATGCATAAAAATCTGAGCAACCATGCACACACACAGGGGGAGAGTGTTTTTAAATGAAAAATTTAGAGTTTTTATTTCTCTGTAGATCCTACTGTACGATATTATTTTGTTCCATACGATCAGAGCTTTGTAGGAAGATTCTGTGAATAGATCATACCATACAAATATATTCATACTGGATGATATGTTCAAATCCAAAACCCTAGCCGTTGTTTTAATTTAAGTAAGTTATTTTGCACCGCTTGTACTGTACGTTACGATATATTTTAAATACGTACTTAATTTAACCCGTGATTAGTGCAATAAATCCGAGCTTAATTATAATTTAAAAATCATACTGTACGAACCAGTTCGTACCATACGATGAACAGAGATGAATTATAATCGCCCCAAAATCATCCTGGATGATCTCTTGGATTTTGTCTCATCGAACTGTACGAAGTACATCGTATCACACAATGAACAGAGATGACGTTTGATTGTCCAGACTATCATCCTGTACGAAAAGAATTGTTGTGGATCGTACCGTACGATTTAATATCATACCATACGAATGTTTTTGAACTATTTGTACTACTTCGTACCAGGATGAAGTCTGTTTATACATATCGTACTGTACGATTAGAAACCGTATTGTATGATGTTAACAGCTACTTTTGAAATCTCAGGGATTTTGGAGCCCATTTTATATGTAAAACTTGCCATATTTTGGTGAGAAAATCAGAAGAGGAGAACGTGGTTAGAGAGGGTTTCTGAGGGAAAGAGCTATTGAGAAGTTCTTTAGGGTTTGAGAGAGGAAGGAGAAGGTGAGCGTTGTGAGGGAGAAGAGGTTTGAGGGATATCACACGGTTGCTCCGAACTTGCTTCATCTTGCTCCTCCTGTGGCCCTAGAAGAATTTGGGGGAGGATCTCCAAGGGAAAAGGCTCTTCTACATCTGTGACCTTGAGGTAGTCTGCCTTCTCCAGGAGGGAGAAAAACGAGAAGGTTCTTTGCCGTCGCCAGGAGGGTGAAAATAGAGTTTGGCACTCCGTCACGCCGGGTTGGTGAAAGGGTGTATTGTAAGGGCTTCTCCATCTTGCCAAGGGGGGCAAAAGGAGAGCTATTGCTTGAAGTGAAATACCCGGAGCGGAGGACTCCAGGGAGTGGACGTAGGTCATGGTTTGACCGAACCACTATAAAAATCTCGGTGTGATTTTTCTTATTGTCTTTCATTACTGCGTGCTTTTATTTTTTTTCTTTCAATATTTACTTGAGAAAATTTGTGAAAAAGATTGTTTAAATTTTCATGTTAAAATTTTAAAACATCAAAAATAATAGAACTCCTGCTTAGGTTTTAACTATTGTCAAAAAGTTTTCACAATTCACCCCCCTCTTTTCCATCTAGTCATTTCAATTGGTATTAGAGCTAGTTTTCAAAAATAGTGTTTTAGAAAACCTTGAAAAAAATGATCATGTCACATTTTGGTAATCGCAATACTGCAGAGGGGTATTCAATAACCCGTCCACCTCTTTTTGATAACATTCCATTTGATTTCTGGAAAATTAGAATATCTACTTTTTTACAATCTATTGATTACCGCATGTGGATGTTAGAGAACGATGGATATGTTGCACCGTTTAAAACTGTTAATGGATTGAAAACTCCTGTACCTTTTAATGAATGGAGCAATGAGGATAGGGAATTAACCCAATTGAATGCTAAATATTTGAATTGTTTTTTCTGTGCATTGAAGTTTGAGGATTATATGAGAGTATCTACCTGTGCCACTGGTAAGGAAATTTGGGATAGAATGTGCATTACATACGAAGGAAAAAGTGAAGTAAAACAGTCTAGGCTTAATATTTTACTGCACGATTATGAACTCTTCCGCATGAAACCTAGCGAAATAATATCTGACATGTACACTAGGTTCACCCAAATCATGACATCATTGAATGCATTAGGTAGAGAGATTTCAAATTCTAAGAAAGTAAATAAAACTTTTAGATGCTTACCTAGTTCTTATGATGCAAAGATAACTGCTATCACTGAATCTAAAGACCTTAACGTTTACTCTATTGATAATCTCCTTAGGTCACTCATTGCATACGAGCAAGGAGTGAGTTAGAGATAAAGTGATGCAGGTGAAAAGAAGAAGGAGCGAACGGTGGCATTAAAAGCAAGCAACTTAGAAAGTGAAAGCTCTATAGGGGAGGAAGAGGATGAGATAGCACTGATGACCCGACAGTTCAAAAATTTCTTGAAGAGAAAATAGAAGCGTCATCAGATAGCTGGAATAAAGGTAAGATATCAAGGTCCAATAAGGTTTCATCTGATACAATCTGCTTTGAATGCAAGAAGTTAGGTCACCTTCGAGCCGATTGCCCCAATCTGAAGAGTCAACCAGCTAAGGAGAAAGGAGATTACAAAGCCAAATACAAGAAATAAAAGATGAATTCACAAAAAGCATTTTGGGCCAACTCTGTCTCAGAATCATCAGAAGAAGAAGAAGAGGAGAATGTAACAAATCTGTGTCTCATGGCTAATAATAACCTTGATCAACTGGATCAAGATGAGGTATGTCAACTCCCATATGAAGAATTATTGCTTATTTATGAAAATATCCATGACTTGTATAGGAAGTTGAAAAAGATGCATGCCAAGCATAATATTGAATTTAGTTCTTTACAAATCGAGCATGCTAAGTTGTTTAAGGAAAATTCTGATTTAGATCAAGATCATATGCTACTTCTTGATGAGTATGATGCATTAAATAAGAAGCATATTGAACTAACTGAAACGTATGACACCTTGAAAACCACTCATGTTCAACTAGAAGAAGTTTTTCATAGATTAAACAAACTTACATTAGAAGTATATCACAATGAGCATTTATTAAAAAAAGAAGTTCATGGATTGACATATCAAAACAACACGTTTAGTGAAAGAATTAAAGAACTAGAAAATGAAATTTCATCACTCACAGGCCAACCTAGGAAACCACCAACACAGCATGCATCACATAACTTTAGGAAGAGGCACCACCACCCACATAGATTAGTAAACCCATTTCCTTGTGTTAGGTGCTTCTCTTGTGGCATGCAAGGTCACATAGCCCGCACATGCACAATTCACCGTAGGACACACTTAGTATGGAGACCCAAACTGTATCCATCACAGCATAGCATGCATACATCTCATTCATGCAAGCATAAGGTGGAACCCAAACTCACTTGGGTTCCCAAATCTAATCTATGAATGAAATTGTAGGGATGCTCTCACAAAAGACCTAGTGAGAGCATCTGGTACCTGGATAGTGGCTGCTCGCGACACATGACTGGAGATATGAAGTAGTTCATCCTACTGGAGACCAAAACTGGAGGCAAAGTAACATTGGGAGACAACATACCAGGAAGGTGATAAGCTCAGGTATTGTTGGGAATGCTAAAAAAATTTTAATTGAAAATGTCTTACTAGTTGATGGTTTGAAACATAATTTACTTAGCATTAGTCAACTGTGTGACAAAGGTTTTGATATTAAATTTCTATCTGATAAATGCCTGATTAGTTTATTTGATAAACTAGTTTTAGAAGGAAAACGAATGAACAATGTTTACATGTTAGACCTTAATTACATTGATAGCTCAAATTCATTTTGCTTGAAAACAATAGTTAATGACTCATGGCTATGGCATAGGAGATTATGCCATGCTAGTATGAAAACTCTTAGAAACATCACTCAGAAAAATCTAGTTAGAGGCGTACCTAAGTTAGATTTCATAAAAGATCATTTATGTGATGCTTGATAACTAGGAAGACAAGTCAAATCATCATTTCATTCAATTAGAGATGTGATCACCGCTAGGCCACTAGAAATCTTAGACATGGATTTATTTGGACCCGTTAGTACAGCCAGCCTAGGTGGGAAAAATTATGGATTTGTGATTGTAGATGACTTCACTAGCTTCACTTGGGTAAGATTCTTAGCACATAAAAATGAGTCTTTTGAGGAATTTAAGATATTCTCTACATGTATTCAACGGAAATTAGGTTGTGAAATCTCAACAATTCATAGCGATTATGTTGGAGAATTTCAAAATGATTTATTTGAATTATTCTGTCAAAAGCTAGGAATAGAACATAATTTCTCAGCCCCTAGAACACCACAAAAAAATGGTATAGCAGAAAGGAAGAATAGAACCTTGGTAGAAGCAGCTAGGGCAATGTTAGCGGAGCACACCCTTCTTAGATACTTTTTGGCAGAAGCAGTCAACACAGCATGTTATGTTTTAAATAGGGTGAACATTAGATCTAAGATAAACAAAACTCTGTATGAACTCCTTAAGGGTACGACACCAAACCTTTCACACTTTCATGTCTTTGGGTGCAAGTTCTTCATCTTGAATAATGGTAAACATCCCTTAGGAAAATTTGATCCCAAGTCGGATGAGGGTGTCTTCTTAGGTTATTCTTCTGTAAGTAAAGCCTATAGAATCTTTAATAAGAGAACCCTAGTAGTAGAAGAGTCCACCCATGTGGTATTTGATGAATCAGATAAGCCCTCTGAATTTAAAATTGAAGATGAATAAATAGAGGCAATTCAAGGAGTAGAGACTATGACCTTAGGAGAAAGGGTCGAACCTCTGGAAGATTGCCTAGAGAATGGAGATATTATTCTAGTCATCCTAAAGAGTTAATTTTTGGAGACCCTTCAGAAGGTGTAAGAACTAGGCATGGACTTAGGAAGGAGGTTAGTCATTCAGCATTCATCTCTATGATAGAACCTACAAATATAGATCAAGCCTTCGGAGATGAATTTTGAATTCTAGCAATGCAAGAAGAGCTGAACCAATTCACCAGGAATAATGTTTGGGAGTTAGTCAAGAGACTTAAAGAACAAAGTGTTGTTGGAACAAAATGGGTCCTCAAGAATAAGGTGAATGATTCAGGAACAATAATAAGGAATAAAACCAGACTAGTAGTTAATGGGTACAACCAAATTGAGGGAATAGACTTTGAAGAAACCTTTGCCCCTATTGCTAGACTAGAAGCCATAAGAGTGATCTTAGCTTTTGCTTGCTTCAAGAACTTTAAGTTATATCAAATGGATGTAAAGAGTGCATTTCTAAACGAGATAATTAAGGAAGATGTCTATGTTGAGCAACCCCCCGGATTTGAAAGTTCACAAATTCCAAACCATGTATTCAAATTAAAGAAGGCACTTTATGGATTAAAGCAAGCACCTAGAGCATGGTACGAAAGACTTAGCTCATGTCTATTGGATAGAGGATTTAAGAAAGGTAGTGTAGATATTACACTCTTTTTTACAAAAGGTCAAAGAAGAAATTCTCTTTGTTTAGATATTTGTGGATGACATTCTATTTGGATCTTCAGATAAAAGGTTATGTGATGAATTTTGAAAAATAATGAGTAATGAGTTTGAAATGAGCATGATGGGAGAACTTAATTACTTTCTTAGCTTTATTGTAAAACAAATGGATAATGGAACTTTTATTAGCCAAACAAAGTACATTAAGGATATCTTAAAAAAATATGAAATGGATAATGCTAAACCCATGAACACTCCAATGAGCTCAACCATTCAACTAGACAAAGATCCTAATGGAAAATCAATAGATAAGAAGAAATATAGAGGAATGATTGGATCCCATCTTTACCTGACTGCCAGTAGACCCGACATAATGTTTAGTGTGTGCCTCTATGCCCGTTTTCAAGCTGATCCTAAAGAGTCTCACTTAACTGCTGTCAAGAGAATTCTTAGATATCTACTAGGCACCCCAAACTTAGGAATTTGGTATCCTAGGCACAACTCTTCCTTTGAAATCTTAGGGTACTCATATTCTGACTTTGATGGATGTACGATAGATAGAAAAAGCACCTCTGGTACATGCCAATTCATAGGACAATCATTAGTTTCTTGGTCCAGTAGGAAACAAAACTCAGTAGCACTTTCCACAACCGAGGCAGAATATATTGCAGTAGGAAGTTGTGTTGCACAAGTACTATGGATAAAACAACAGATTCTTGATCTTGGCCTACCTGTATGAACCATTTCAATCATGTGTGATAACACAATCGCAATTTGCATCTCTAAGAAACCAATTCAGCACTCTCGAACAAAACACATAGATATTAGACACTATTTCATTAGAGATCACGTTGCTAAGGAAGATATAGAATTGCATCACATCGCTACAGGAGATCAATTAGCTGACATATTCACAAAACCTCTAGCTTTCGACACCTTTAGCACCTTGAGGACTAGATTAGGTATCATAGATATAACTGTTTAATATATATATATATATATATATATATATATATATATATATATATATATATATATATATATATATATATATATATATATATATATATATATATATATATATATATATATAAAGAGGAGGCTGCTTCTGATCATCTCACACTCACTACACAAAAAGCACACAACCTTGACTCTGTATATCTTACTGTACGATACACATATCGTACTATACGGTATACTATAATCTACACAGATCACACTTAAAAGATAAATTTCGTCTCTGTTGATCGTACTGTACGACTAACATCGTACTGTACAATACATTATTGGTCCTCGTACTATACGATTTATCTTCTTCGTACTGTACGTGCCTCGTCAGCGAATGGATTGGGACAAATTTAAGCGTGCTAGTACGTTATTATTGCCGGTCGTACGGTATGATATACATACATCATACTGTACAATCCACCATAGCCAATGGATAAGAACAAAATAAGGGAGTTCGGTACGATATTAATGCAATTCAAACTGTACGATACACCTGTTCGTATAGTACGATATGTTTGGTCAAAAGTTGTACTTTATTCCTCGGGATGATCAATATTCCTCTGATCGTACTATACGTTATTTATCGTACTGTACGTTTTGACCTCCTTTTCTCGGTATGAACTGTTAGAACAATTAATGCCATATCGTACAGTTTGATAAACTATCGTATTGTACGATGTTGGGAAAATTCTATAAATTGCCCGGCTAGGCTGCTATTTTCACTCACAATTTCCTCACTTCACTCACACCTTATCCTTCTCACATTTCACACCTTCCTCACTTCACTCTACACGATGTCTAGCTCCAGCAAGAGAGGCTGTTTGGCAACTGGAAGTTCATCTTTTTCTAGCTATCACAGCGCTCGGTTCCTGAGTGCTGAAAATGAGGAAGCCTAGCAAAGGTATAAGGCTTGCAAAATTACTCCTTTCAAAAGTTCAATCAGCCTGCACTAAATTTCGAGGTACTAAACCTCTTTGCTTCCACCACCTTTTAGTTCCTCCTTACCCTGGCCTTTCCCTACAACTCCGAACTTTTATTAGAATTTCTAGCAAATCTCACCTACACTGTCGACAACACAACTTTCCACTCCTTTGTTTGTCGTCAAAACATAGAAATCATTAGAGCCGACATTGCCCAATATATTAGGCTATCCATTGAAGGTCCTATGGTTTGTTCCTTCCTCACAAATGAATTTGATTGGAGCCATGTTAATCGAGTCCTTAGGAATGCTGCTTTCTATCAACACCATCCCCTCGTCCAATCACTAAATCAAAATGCCAGAATTATTCAACATGTCCTTAGAACCTCTATAATACCCAATGCTGGCGATCGGATCAACATGATCCCTATTTTATCTGTCGCTATCTATCTCATCATGTCCAACACAAAATTCAACGAGGTCGATTTAATTGTTGACTACATTCTTCATATGACCTTCGTTCGTCTCCCTACCACTCGCCGAAAAAAAATATAGCTCTTGATCACCTTATAGGATATATTCTCCAAAATAAATATCAATTGACATATCCTGGTGAACCCGACAATATTCCTATTTTTTATAAGGATGCCTCTTTCCGTATTCTTTTCCATCGGGGACACGAGCTAGAAGAACCTATTTTTGACGAAGTAGAAGGAGAAGAAGCCCCAGCAGCTGCTCCAGCACGTCCATGATGACATGCACCACCTCGAGCACCTGCACCATCACATGATGAATTGGTCGAATGCTTCGACCAACTTCAGACTCGTCTCGATACTCACATTTAAGAATGACATCAGCAATATGAGACAGATATGCAATGGTTTGGAGAACGCTTTACAGCTATTGATCAGTGCTTTGACACTCTCTTTCAGTACTTCGAACCAAACCCACTTCCACCAATGTTTGATCAGGATCCTCTACTTTAGATTGTCTTTGTATTGTAGCTTCTTTTTATTTTAGTGTTTGCTTCACTTTTTGGTGCTGTCAAAAGGGGGAGAAGGTTGTTGTATTTCGTTTCTATAGTTAAATGCATGTTTTTTTTCTTCTATCGTACTGCATTTTCTTTATTTCGTTTTTTCTTGTTCTTATGTTTAAATTATATTTACAAAAAAAAAAATGCCTTTAACACTTGCTTACAACAAACATTGTTTGACATCATAAAAAAAGGGGAGATTGTTGCAACTCATGAACCCAAGACCCCGAGTTTGATATTTTGATGATGACAAATAATGTCGTTTGAATTATCTTGATATTCATTGAATATTATTTTCTATTGTCTGTGAGTACTAACATTTCAGAAAAGATCAAAAGCAACTCAGGATGACAGGAAGACTCAAGAATTGGTAGATTAGGAGTATGAGTCTGCAATGTATTTTATTTTTTATTTTATTTTATTTTCTTGAGTCTGGCCACAAAATGCATAAAAGTCTGAGCAACCATGCACACACACAATGGGAGAGTGTTTTTAAATGAAAAATTTAGAGTTTTTATTTCTCTATAGATCGTACTGTATGATATTATTTCGTACCGTACGATCAGATCTTTGTAGGATGATTATGTGAATAGATCGTACCGTACGAATATAATCGTAATAGACGATATGTTCAAATTCAAAACCCTAACCATTGTTTTAACTTAAGTAAGTTATTTTGCGCCGCTCGTACAGTACGAACACGTTCGTACTGTACAATTTATTTTAAATACTTACTTAATTTATCCCGTGATTAGTGCAATAAATTTGGGCTTAATTATAATTTGAACATCGCACTGTACGAACCAATTCGTACCATACGATGAACAGAGACAAATTATAATCATCCCAAAGATCGTCTTGGATAATCTCTTAATTTTGTCTCATCGTATTATACGAAGTACATCATACCATACGATGAACAGAGACGACGTTTGATCATCCAGACTATCGTCCTGTACTAACAGAATTATTATGGATCGTACTGTACGATTTAATTTTGTACCGTACGAAAGTTTTTGAACTGTTGGTACTACTTCGTACCAGGATGAAGTCTGTTTATACATATCGTATTGTACGATTAGAAACCATACTATACGATATTAACGGCTACTTTTGAAATCTTAGTGATTTTGGAGCCCGTTTTATATGTAAAACTTGTCATATTTTGGTGAGAAAATCAGAAGAGGAGAATGTGGTTAGAGAGAGATTCCGAGGGAGAGAGCTCTTGAGAAGTTCTTTAGGGTTTTAGAGAGGAAAAAGAAGGTGAGCATTGTGAGGGAGAAGAGGTGTGAAGGAGATCACACGGTTGCTCCGAACTTGCTGCATCTTGCTCCTCCTGTGGCCCTAGAAGAATTTATGGGAGGCTCTTCTACATTTGTGACCTCGAGGTACTTTGCCTTCTCTAGGAGGGAGAAAAATGAGAAGGTTCTCTACCGTCGCAAGGAGGGTGAAAATAGAGTTTGGTACTCCGTCACGCCAGGTTGGTGAAAGGGAGTATTGTAAGGGCTTCTCTGCCTTGCCAAGGGGGGAAAAAGGAGAGCTATTGCTTGTAGTGAAATACCCAGAGCGGAGGACTCCGGGGAGTGGACGTAGGTCATGGTTTGACCGAACCACTATAAAAATCTCGGTGTGATTTTTCTTATTATCTTTTATTATTGCGTGCTTTTATTTTTTTTCTTTCAATATTTACTTGAGAAAATTTGTGAAAAAGATTTTTTAAATTTTCATGTTAAAATTTTAAAACATCAAAAATAATAGAACTCCTGCTTAGGTTTTAACTATTGTCAAAAAAATTTTACAATTCACCCCCCCCCCCCCCCCCCCCCCTCTTGTCCATCTAGTCCTTTCAATGTTCTTATTATTCAGCTGTAACATTCTATTAATTATTTAACCAATATAGGTGTCCCTACTATCAAGGACATTTATCTCATCCATTGGCATGTATCCTTCATTTAGATTATAATAATTTCTTTCTATTTTACTCTATTTTTGAAGTTTTATTGTAGGTGCCCTTCCTTTTCTTAGAATAATGATTTATACCAGGATCTTAAAGTTTGTAAATGCCTAAACTTATTTTTGGGTATGGCTACTTAGCTACCATTTTACTTTCTTTACTTATAAACTTTAGTACATATAACATGCTTGAAGTTTTTATTTTTTGATTTTTTTATTGCAGCTCTTTGAGCGAGTAGTAAGTGTGTGATCCCTCAACGGATGTATACTCTTTTTGGATAATAAAATGTAAGCCCCTCTGAGGATTTTAACCAATATAAATAGTCTGTAGTTAATAAATGAAATGATTAATTTCAGTACTTACCAAAGATCTCCAATTCAAGTACTATTTGGAATCTCTTTTTTTGTGAAATAATTCTCAAACATTTAAAATTATGTAGGGGAAAGTCACAACTTGTGATATTCCTCTACAAGAAACAATAAATAAAATAAAAATTTTAATTTAAAAAAATATATATTACAAGTCAAAACTAAAGTGTATAATATAATCTTATTTTACCTCAACTTCACTCACTTGACAAAAACTTCTCTTTCTGTTTGTGTGTGTTAAATTTTCATTGGATATTCTTTTTTTATTTCGCTTACTTCTCTTTCCATGTGTGTCTTGAAATTTTTATTAAATCTACAACATGAAATCTAAATCTATTAATCTTGAAATTTTTCTGTTGTGTGACAATATTCAATGGTGGAAATATTTCCAAAATTGAACAACACTAAGTTATTAATGAGATAAGGAAGGTACGAAAAGAAAGGATATATTATGATTGAACTACATTCAATAAGGGCATTAAAGAAAATTTTACGTATGCGTGCATCACCATTGAAACCAAGAATGTAGGTTTGTAAGACATTGATATCTCTTTAAAGTTACACTGATTAGAGGATAGTAGTCAGATGATTGTGATCCAAGGATTATAGTCAGTGAGAAACCATGATCAGAATGAATATTACTAGGCGACGATGGACAAAAGTCGATGATGGTTGTCTAAGAATTATATTCAAATAATTATGGTGTGATGTCCTTTCTTGAAAAATAAAAGAGAAAAAAAAAACCAGGGTCGATCAATGCTAGATAAAGGACCATAATTATTTGATGGTGATCCAAAGATTATACTTAGTAGGTGACAGACATCGATGCACTATAGTGGGAGGACTGTCATGAAAGTGAGGTCAAATATGGAAGGACTATAGATGGGTAATAGTGATCAGAGGACTATAGTTAGGTGATGGTGGTTAATGGTTTGTAGTATAGTTATGGTGGTAAAAGGATTGTATTCGAATTTTGATGATTCAAGGACTGTAGTTCACAGGATATAAAGGTTGTAAGCACCATAGAAGGGTGCTAGTGGTTAGAGGATCATACAAAGTTGATGGTGGTATGAGGACTTTTTTTGAGTGATAGTGGTTCATGAACAATACTAGCTGGTGATGGAAGTATGAAGGACCATGATTAGATTATAATGGCTAGAGGGCTATAATCGAGTAATGATAGTTCAAGGATCATAGGGAGGAAAGTAAACTCTGAGAAATACAATCAAATGATGGTTTTTAAAGGACATTAGTGCATGTTCCATAGTGATCAAAAGACTATTTTTATCCAGTGGTAGATGCCAAGAAGACTCTAGTTATCTTGAGATATAGATCAGTGGTGAAGATCATGTGATTGTGCTCCAAGATCTCTAGAACCTTAGAAATCTATTAAATTTAAAACCAAAGATCACAAATTTTTCTCTTGGTTCCTCCACTTTTATGTAGAAAGTGGGGTCCATTTTTTTAATTTTGACAATGAATTCCCAAAAATATGGAAAAAATTTGTAACTCTCAATAAAATGGCCTATATTGGTTTCCTAGATATTAAAGCATTTGCTTAGCATCTAAGTGCTAAATTTGACTTGGATTTAGGTGATATTGGATAATTGGATTCATCTCGTTAAGCCACTTGATTCAATTGTAAGCATACTAAGTTAGAAGATCATTGGATCATCTCATTATTGTCTTAAATTTTTTTAATTTTGCTTAAAGTCGTTTATTTGATCCAACAAGAACTCAGATTAGAGCATTTTTTGTGTCATTGGGGTTGTCTCACAAAGACATTTAGTTTATATATAATTTTCTTAAAATTGGAGTTCAAATAGTCTTGAATTTAATTTTAAAATTTTTAATTCAAATATGTTTCAAGATTCATGCCTAATAAAGGATATGTGGCACCACAACATAATAATAATTAAAAATAAAGGCATACTTAAATTTTCCCAATTGAATACTAATTTAACTAAATTCACATTAATATTATAACCTTTTTATAATCAATATACCAAAATTTCACATACAAAAGTTTTCTCAACAGCTTATCTTAAAGAAAAAATAAATCTTCTAAAATCTTAAAAGAATTCTTCAACTAAGATATTATTTACATGTGTGTTTGGTTTGAAAAAAAACGTTTTGCTTTGATTTGAAAAGATTTAAAGAAAATTGAAATTAAATATCTTTGAAAAAATTTTGATTTTTGGAATTAAAATTTTGAAGTCAAACATGTCATTATGAATTATATATCACCTCAAGAGAAAAAAATATCATTCCCTAATCGGTTTAGATAACAAAACTATAAATTTCATCATGATTATGATAGTCAAATTAAAGGAATAACTACGTATGACAACGAAGGATCAAAATGACATTCAATCAAGTATTTAGCTATAATACTCAAGATGAAGTTTTGTTACTTCAAATTCAAATTCATGATTATGAAGAATATATCATTTTAATGAAAAAAATTATCGTTTGTTATCGATTGTCCTAATATGACAATAAAGATGACTATTGATTTTGATTTTAGCAAAAAAGGTTTAAAAAAATTTTGAAAATTGATCTAGGGTTTTTAAATCTCCTATGAGCACAAGCCTTCGTAGTTTGTTATATGATAAGAAACCAAATTTTTTTACAAAACTCTCAATTAAAATAGCAATATAAATTTAAATTTATATATTTTCAAAGACTGATATTAAAGGAGTGAGGCTAGAATTTCAACTAGGATTGGATCAAATTTTGAACGCCTATTTATGGAGGCCAATGGAGGAGAAGTAGGAGGCTTTTTTAGATTTTCAAACACTTTGGAAATGCTCCATTCTATCCTTTTTGTTTGGCTTTAAATTTTCACTTAAAGAGAATTTTTAATATGAGTTATTGATTTATTATAAAGTTGGGATTATATTCTTGAAGGTGGGTTCTTATGATTTTGTGTCTACCTCAAATCCTATGTATAATTTATGCACAAAACAATAGTCTCCCAAGCATAGCTAATGCAATACAAATCTAGTCTTACCCCGACCTAGATTGGATAGCTAGCTAACCACCTAGGCATTTTAAAACAATTTGTCTAATATTTATAAAAGATTAATACACTTTTAATTAAGTTTGGGAAATCGGGACTGACTTCTCTGGAGTAGATCTTAATTGGCCCCTTATCTCAAATCAGGTGATTATGCCTTAAAAATGTAATTCAACTTTCTGACTCTTTAATTTATTTTTAATGAATTGCATGCTAATTGACCTTTAAATGCATAAATTACATGAACAAAATTTAACTAATGCTTAAAATACATTTTATCCAAGAGATTGCATAACATTCCATAATAGATTTAGACCCAATATGTCAGGTGGTCTACCAGAAACTACTTACAGCGAGGTGCCTAATGAGGAAGAGAATAATTTAATCTGAATGCATGCGAACTCAAGGTGATCTTGAGCTTACTTCTTAAAATCATTAGTATTTTTATGTGCGCCTAAAATTTTTATTTTATTTTAGTAGAAAATATTTTTTGCTTACCCTCATGAACCTCTATGTATTTAGAAGCTAAATAAAAAAGTGGCATGTAAGAAAAGAAACCTAGAAAATAGGCAATTTCTATAGTGCAGTCATTATAAATAATAATTAAATAATTAAATAAAGTTAATAAAGTCAAAAACTTAAAAAAAAGGTAGTAGGCTATGCGGCTCTAATATGTCCTTCTCTAGGTAATTAGTTATAGTTATATAGTATTTTGATTTATTGAAGGTGAAAAGAAAATTTTTACTTAAGTATAAGTATTATTATTATAATATAGATTTTAAGATTAACTTCTAAGTGTTAAATGTTTATGAAATATGATTATGCCATCGCCGAAAAGTTTATTTAACCTTTTTTGGGGCTAAAATAATAACATTGTAGGCCCGAGTTTCACAGTAGTAACTAGTATAACTTAATTAATTTAAGCGGTCAAAAATTAAAGGGTTAATAATTTTTAAGATTAATCAATTGGTTGATGATTTTTACTATTGGATTAATGATTGATTGATGTTTGGATTAATTATTAGATTTTTGATTCTATATTGAATTATTTAGATTCTTTAGTTAAATTTTCAATTTTATAAATTAATTTTAGATATTTATTAATGAATTATTCATTAAATTTCATTAAAAAGTTTCCTTTAAATTTGAATTATTACTGTCAAGATCTTATCTAATTTTATTCAATTTTCTAGGTAATTTTAAATTTTTATTATTATATGTAATTAATGATAGATAAATTTAATTGCTTAATCAATTAAAACTAATTTTTAATTGAAATTTTATTCTTTTAAATTGATATTAAAATTTCCTAGTCTTTATTTTGTTTTTATTTGAATTTGTTTTATATCATTAATTTTTTTTCATGTTTAATGAATTTAGGCTATTAATCTTCAACTAATAGTTAATTAAAATATTAATTAAACTTTAAATAATTTTTTGTTTGAATTTTATCTTTCAATGATTGTATATATTTAATAGGGTAGATTAAAGAAGTTTTATGATATTTATGTATTTTATTTTAATTATTATTAATTAATAGAATTTCCAAACCTTAAAGAAAATTATTGATTAATTAATTATTATAGGAGATTGATTGCTATCAAATCAGTAGAGTATATTAGCCCTAGGGTGTAATGTCACAAATTCTTTAGGTTTGATGTTTCATACTAAAAGATTGTATGTATTATTCCGATAATGATATATGTATAAAACCTTGCTTTAGCCTATGTTCACTAAAATTGGCCCTTTATTATTATCATAAAATGACACCAGTGTTGTATAGGATTGCAATCATTGTCACTAACCCTTGGTCATATACATGGAAGCAAAAAAACCACATCTGGCATAGTAAACTAATGCATATATGAAGGTTTTTAGGTTTTAAGAAAAAATATAAATTAAATATAGGGGTTACCGCATGGACTTAAGGCTATAAGATCGCACAACTAATGGCTTATGAGACCTTAGGTCCACTAAGTTTAAAAATATATACTTACATCGCTGGAGAAAGTCAGGATTGTAACTATCCATAGCACCTCTGTTTGGAAGGAATTCAAGAGATTGATCTCCTTCGCATTAGCTTCCAATTAGCTCCATCAATACCTGGTAAATAGTGAAAAAAAAAATATTGCGTTAGAATTTAATTTATTATAATTTATAAATTAATTCGCATATAACATTCATAATAATGTTTAAAAATGATTATGCACATATAAATGCAATGCATCACTTCAAAAACATTCACTTCTAAAAATGTTTAATAGAAAAAAGAGAATAATTCTTTTTCAACAAGTCATCCATAATTGTTGAGGACATGAGCATATAGAATGTAATGTTGAAAATTCATATACAACCTCTTAGCATGATCAACAAACTTCTAATTGAATACATACATAGACTTTCCAAATGAGTTGACGAACACACACACACAAAAACAGATATATATATATAATACCACTTTACATATATTCAATTTACGTGGGAATTAAAATCATTCTCTAGCCATGTTTTGTTTTAACATTTGTAGAATCAATAAGCAAGATTATATTATGATTGATTTTTATGTATTGGTAATTATGCCGGTTATAATATATTCCAATGCAAGCTAATGGGAAGGCTTAGCATTAAGATTAAAGCTTATTTTAAAGGTTCAAAGGAAGGCGTATATATACATATATGTCAATGGCCATCCAAAATTGATTTGCAAACTAATTTAAATCACAAATGATTTTAATTCGAACATATTTTAGCTTTCATGAGCTTAAAATATCATGTTAGATATATACTTATTATAGCTAGAAGATATTTGCTCTATTCGACATTAGCAGCCGTTTTAATCATGTGGTATTTCTACAAATATAATAAAAATAAACTTTATGCTGTTACTCGTTGATGAATGCGAGAGGACATATATAAAGCTTTACATAACACTCCATGGTAATGCGAAAGTAAGAATAGGTAAATTTTGTATAAGGAACAGATATCGTAATTTTACAAAAATTTTGGTTTTCCTGATATATGAGAGGTATGAATTAATGTAATATAAGCTAGCTTAAGAATGAAAATGATGGAACAAACATATGTAAAAGAGTCATACATTTTAATAATATACTTCTCTTATTTAAAATAATCATGATTTTCAAGTGGGGGTTCTATATTATATTGAATATCAAAGTAATTTCAAGAGATAAATAATTAAACTTGATAGATGTGAAGCTGTTATTCATAATGCTCAAATAATTACATTGAAAAAGTGACATTAACTGTAATTTCCTAGAATACTTCTTTTTTTTACAGCATATCTATAAGAGATCTTCACAATAGAATGAAAATAGGTTTACCAAAACTATTTATTATACATAGCTATGTTGCCCAAAAGCTAAAAATCTTAATTTAATATAGTAGAGAATGAACAAATTTTTTGGTAACCAGTGAAAATCATTATGCAACAAAAGGAAGTAAACCCTCATATAGTTTTAGAATTATATTTCATAGAGCTTCCGTAAGAGAAAAACTTATATTGTTAGCTTTTTCTGGTTATCAAACAAATGCAAAAACTTGATTAAAATAAATTTTTTTTTTTAAAATTAAAGTGTGAACAACCATTAGGCTATAAGATTCATATATTCAAACCTTGTGATATATTTATCAATTTGTTCCTTCAAATTTCACACACCAGCCTCTTCATAAAACTTTTTGTTTAGATCAAGCAGAACTGTAACTGTTCCTTCCATTTGTTCAAACTTGATGCCACAAGCTTCTAGAGATACCTTCTCCAAATAATCCATTTGATTTGCAAACAAAGAGCACCATTGGAAGAATCTATGAATATCCAAGGTAAAAAAACATTTAATAGACTGTGCATATTACCAAAAAGTATCAATAAGCTAAAACCCTTAGGTATTTTTTTCATGGATGGACTACATAGGCTGCTCCACTTCTTCTATTGAATCAATTATTCCAAATAACTCTCCCCATTCTTAGTATTTGGATCGGGATGAATGAAGAGTAGGGCCATGTGTGAATGTAGCTAAGGACAACTTCAAAGGGGATGAATCATGGATGGGGCGGTAGGCCCTCATTGCTACGAACAAAAAGGAGGAGATGCCAAATGGACTTGTAAGGGTCATGTTAGGAGCTCTCTATTTCAGTAGTTCTAAATCTTCATAAAATACTTATCATCAAAAAAGGTTTAAAAAGACAATCATGTCCTCTCTTTATCAAATCTAATGGTAGAGATAGATTTCTTAAATTAAGAAGATTTAGAGGCTCAATAAAATAATGAATTCTAAAATTTATAAACTAAATTTATTATAAAAATATTTTATTTTAATGGGTCAAGATGGCTTGCAATAATTGAATGCAATTTGACTTGAGAGAAGTTAAATTGAGTGATTAAAGTTTAAGGACAAAACAAATTCACTAGAATTAATTCAAAAAGATGATATTAAAAAGATTGACCCCATAGAGCTTAAAATTCACTATAATTAATTCAAACCAACATGACGATGTTTGATTGAATTTTTTTTTGGGATATTAAATCAATTTTAATTCATTTAGGATTTTATTGGCTCATTATATTAGTCATTTGAATCAATTTCATAATTGATGATGGCGTTGAGGTGAATGAAATTAAAATTGATTAGAATCATACTCAGCATCATCAAATTTAATTTGTGTAATCAAATAAAATTTGATTTATTCAAATAAAAATTAATTTTAATTTTACCGATGAATAATGAGAAGATTTCGCATGCAAAATTTTAGCTTAATAATTGGACCCTCAATATGTGCATTAGAGCAAAGTTATGACTAAATAGATAGATCAAATTTGAAATTTTTATTCCAAGAATGGAGGACCTAACCTTTGAGAATGAAGGTTAAGTTAATTCCAGAGTAGTGCCTTGATAAGCACACTCTACAACTAATGGACGTAATGGGAACTCATGCCTAACCTTAAAAAAAAGAAAGTTATATTCTTGGATTGAAATCAAAACTATGATGCTACCATAAAGGGTGTTCTCCATCACTAGTGGATTTAATATTAAGGAAAGGAAGCACTGGGACTCACTTATAACCTTAAGAAAAATAAGGCTTGATGTTCATATGAGAATGAGAATGAAAAGAGGGCTGGATGATCATTTGAGAATGAATCACAGTGACTCACACCTAACCATAGAGAATTTAAATTACAACTAAAACTAGGATGGTTCCACAAAGCGCATGGAAATGAAGCATGAGGACTCACACCTAAGCTTATGGAAAACACAAAGGATGATCATGTTGGAAGGAAGCATTGAGACTCACACCTAACTATAGAGAATCAGGGCTGGATTTTTAAAACTAGGATGTTTCCATATAGGGCATCCTCCATCACTAGTAAATCTAATCCTTAGAAAAAGAAGCAATAAGACTCAATCCTATCCTTAAGGAAAAGAAGAAATTATGATTATGTGGGATAGAAGTATTAGGACTCAGACCTAACCCCAGAGGAATAGGGATAAATTTTAAACAAGGATTGTGCCATATAGGGCATCCTCCATCACTAGAAGATCTAATCTTATGGAAAGGAAGCTTTGGGACTTACACCTAACATTAAGGAAAAGAATACTAGAAGATCATATAGGAAGAAAGCATTGGGACTCAGACCTTATAATTGAGGGTCAGGGATGGATTTGATACTAGGATGGTGTCATAATAGGCATACTCTATCACCAGTGGATCAAATCCTACATAAAAGAAGCAATTGGACTCACACCTAACCTTAAGGAAATGAAGATTGAATGATCATGTAGAAAGAAAGCTTGCTCACCACATGGGATCAAAGCTAGATTTGAAAATATGATGGTGCCATAATTGACACTCCATCACTAGTGGAACTAATCCTAAGGAAAGGAAACACATGAACTCACACCTAATCTTCAGGAAGAGAAGATTGGTTGATTTTATTGGAAGGAAGCAATGAGACTCAAACCAAACCACAAATGATCAAGATTAGAATTAAAAACAGGATGGTACCATATAGAGTATGCTACATCAATTGTGGGTCTAATCCTAAGGAAGGAAGCATAGAAACTCACACCAAAACTTAAGGAAAAAAAGGATGGATAATCATGTGGGCATGAAGCTTTCTCACCATAGATGATCGGGGCTAGATTTGAAACTAGGATAGTGCCACCACGGATGTGCTCAATCACTAGTAAATCTAATCATATTGAAAGGAGGCACTGAGACTCACACCTAACCTTTAAGAAAGAATATTGGATTTTGATTTCAAATAGAAATTTAAATTTGGAGAATTTCTTAATTGATTTGAATTTTTTTTTTGTAGAGTTTTGAATTAAAATATTTTTTTAATTTGAAGAATTATCTTTGATCTAAAATTTGATACTCATTATACAAGGTACATGTTAAATAAGTACTCTATTGATAAAAAAAAAACAGCATATGATATCTTTAGAATTGATCAATTGATATAAAGCTCTCACATAGAACATTTCTATTATCAATGGTCAAGTCAATGTTGTTTCAAAAATTTCCATCAATTTTGTTGTGGAGTAAATAGGACTCTGAAGAACTAAAACCAGTTCTCCTACTTTGAATGTTCTATGATGAAATAATTTATCACAACCATGAATCATTCATGACTTATATAATTTAAATTTTTGTTTAGCTTGTAAAAGATTTTATTCGAGGCCATCGAGCTCCTCCAATTAGAGTTTGGCACTATACTCAGTACTAATTTGATGTTAATCGACAATTCCTAATGATGGAAACTATACTTCTAGAGGGGTATGGCCATGGACCATGCATGAAACGTTATTTTATAAAGTTTATTCTAAATGAAATGATGCCTATGTATAATGGTTTACACATTTCTCTCAAGAATGAGGTTTAAGTTCTTATCAAGGATTAGAAGATTCATTCATTTTATTGAGAAGTTTTCCTCTTGACCATTTGGACTCTATCAGAATGATAAATGGGAACAAATTGAAAAGTATAGGAAGAAGTGAATTGACTCCAACTGACCTAGAAAGATTTAAGGATTGAGGTTTTGTTGACCCAGAACAAAGTTTATAAAAAATAAACCCCATATAAATATATATATATATATATATATATATATATATATATATATATATATATATATATATATATATATATACCACTATACAATAATCAATATACATAAGGTTTATGTTGGATAGAGAAATTTAATCTTTTCAATTTTCTTGTATAAAAATTTTTTATCTGATTGATGATCCATGAATAATGATGAATCTATGTTCAAGATTTCTTAAAGCCAGGCATCTAAGAATGAATGGCTTTTTTGAGATTTAAGGAATTAGAGAAGAAGGAAGCCTCTTTCTTATCTTTATGGCACACATTGTACATAATTTTAATTTTTAGCACACTTTATGCATCTTTTGATTTAGATGGATAATCATGCCCGTATTTTGATTCTCAATGATTTTAATAAGAGGCTTGATATTTTTTAAAAAACCTTAAAATGATTGCACTCTTTTTTTTTAAATGCCAAGACTATCTCCCAAGTATAAGAGAAGAAAACTCTTTTCTGATGCAATAAAGAATAATCCTCAAAGAGGAACCAATCGTTTTGATAAAAATATCAACTTGACAAGGAAAATCATTGAATAGATTTTAAGCATGCACAGAATTCCTTTTAAGATAAAAAATTAGAGAAGATTGAGAAGATTTTCATTTCTAAATGTAACTTATCTTTGATATATTTATGAAATTAGCACACACAAGCAGTGGGAGGGGGGACCTTTTTGTATCAAGTGGAGTCAAACCTAAATTTCTTTTATTTATGACTCAAAGTATAGATCAACTCACATTGAAAAGGATGAGTCAACTACCTTGAAAATTTAGACTTAGTACACTTGAGAAATGTTTTATTTTCCTTAAAAATAGAAATCCTATGTGGTAAGTCCCTATCAGTATAATATTACATTTCTATAATCTCTTGGGAGGGAGAGACTGTTATGGGGTTTGCACTACACCTACTTATTGTGGCATCATTTTGTGATGAGGCAACTCAATCCCAAAATCAATCACGATATGAACCCCATTATAAGTTAATTTCAAATAGTGTCACTAACTGATAGGATCTCAAATACATCATTATTTCTTCTCCCTAATTACTAATGAGCTAGCAATTTTATGAGTGTCACCCCGAGTAGTTTCTACCCCTCCTACTCAGTAACAGTGTAGTTGGACATGCATAATAACATGATCTAACATCCTCAAATAGAGTGGATGGATCATAACTGTTGACTAGGAACCTATGGTCAATCACTGGTGATTGTTCATATAACACTTGATCATTCTTTTCTATGTAATTGTAAAAGGGGTATATTGGAGATCATACTATTCTTCTCACTAACTTTTTGTAAATATGGGCATAAGTACTATTATTTTATTGATAATAAACATTATTATTTCTTTACTACTATTATCATTGCACATATATTTTGACAATTTTTAATGGAAAATTAAAAATTAGTGACTATATTATAGGATTTCTATTTAATCTCTCATTTTACCTTTTTAGAAATCTATTGCTATTGAGTTGACCTAAGAGAGAGATTAGAGAAGGAAGAGAGGAGATCTTTGAGAGAGAGAGAGAGATCTTTTTGAGGGGAAGTTGTGAGGAACTAATAAAGGTTGCTCTATGAGAGGTTTCTACAAACTTCTTCAAATTTCTTCCTTAATTTCATGGTGGCTCAAGGCAGGCTTTCATCAGCATCAATTCCAAGGTTCTTGGCTTACTCTAGGAGGGAGTAAAAGGATTCCACGATTCTTTGCCTATAAAAAAAGTGAGTAAAATGATTTCCAGATTCTCTGCCTAATCAAGGAGAGAGCAAAAGGATTCAACATTCTCTTCCTCACCAGATTGGTGGGAAGATTTTTTAATGGTTTCTCTGCCTTGCAATTGCGGGAAAAAGGAGAGACACTACTTTTAGTGCAATACCTGGAAAGGATGTTTCTAGGGAGTGGATGTAGGTCAAGCTAACCAAACCACAATAATTCTTGTGTGTTATTTCTATTTACTTTACCACATTTGATTTTTGCATTTTTTATGATTTTTTTGATGTTTTAAATCTCTAATTTTATTTATTTTGAAATTAGTTTTGCTTCTACATTATGGGATAAAATTATTTATTTTTAAAATATTCAAAAATATTTCAAATATATTTTCTTCTTTTCCTATGAAAGTTTTCAAATTACCAATTCACCCCCTCTTCATTTGCTTCGGGCTAGTTCATAAAGGATTAACAACTGTCAGAAACTTTTATACCTTGCTTTCTTGAGTAATTAGAAAAGATTGGAAATGACATCCCTTAAAGAGGGGGTATGTGTAAGGAGAAATGAACTCTTCATTCACCTCATCTTTGACTTGCTTTAGGATTTTGACACAGCAATCTTTCTAGCCTTATTAATTTTCTTTTTGTCTATACATAGGTATTTGTTCTTGTGGTTCTTACTAGTAAAGGGGGTACTAGAACTTCACCCAATCTCAAACATAGATGGTCTTTCATCAGTTGTCATTAGTTTTTACTTTGTTTCCTATTAAGAAGAGGGTACAGTGGGCAAGGGGGCAACAATGACCTACAATTTTTATATAGGGGAGTCAACTCCTAGCTCTAAGGTAATCTCAACTAAGGGGACATCTACTTGTGCTCCAACAGATACATCAATCATTATTTCCCCTTTAATGATAACTTTAAGTTATGATATCCCATCCCAAACTAAATTTAACCACCATAGAGGTTTCTTCTACAAATTGAGCCTCGATTTAATAAGAAGATGTGTTTCGCCAGCTAATTGAGTTTGTTTGATTTTTTAGGTTAAGAAAAAATTATTAGAATAAGTTTATTTTAAAATAGAAATTAAATGTTGGACTTGATTAAATTTATTTTCAAATTTTAGAACTCAACATATATTGCTTTCACTCAACATCAATGTTCACAAAATTGACATAAGAATCCTAAGAAATGGCGTGACTATGTCATTCAACCAATTAATTTGGGATGAAATGTCAAAGCCTAGATGTTGTAAGAGGTTTCCACACTAACCTCTCTTATTTATTTTTCTTTTTGATGTTGTCCACACTTATCGAAGGAAGATATGGGTAGAGGGAACAACTGAAGGAGGGTGGTAAAAACTTCTAATTCATTAAAATTTCTAAAATTATTAAAGATGGAGAGATATGTTTTCCCCAACAGAGTCACTATTTTTTATTTAAAAGAAAGCTTTGCTTTGCTTTACTTTTGAAGGATATAAAGAAATTATGAATTAAATTTCTTTAAAAAGATTTATTTCTAGAATTTTAATTTTTAATTAGAACACATCAATATGAATGATATATAAATTTTAGATAACAAAAATATAAATTTCATCTTGATTATGATAGAAAAGTTTGGGAAGAACTATAAATAACCCCAAAGGATCAAAATGATATTCGATCGAGTATCTGGATATAATAATCTATATGAAGTATCATTAATTTCATACTGATATTCGATCGAGTATCTGGATATAATAATCTATATGAAGTATCATTAATTTCATACTGAAAGTCATGAAAATAAATAATATTTCTTTCCAAGGAAAGAAAGAAAGATAGTATTGTTTATTATCGATTGTTTGAATATGATGAGAAAGATCAGCATTGATTTTGATTTTCCTAAAGTGGGTTAATTTAATATTTAAAATTGATCAAAAGCCTTTAAATTTCTTCTGAGTGCAAGCCCTCGTAGTTGATTATATTGTAGGAAACTTGAGTTTCGTATGAAATCTCTTGATTAAAATAACAGTATAAATTTTATTTTTGAGGTTATAGAAGAGCAAAATCAAAGGATTGAGGTTAGAATTTTAACTAGGATTGGATCAAATTTTAAACACATATTTCAAGAGGCTAATGGAGGAGAAGTACAAGGGATTATGGGATTCTTAAACACTTCAGAAATGCCCCATTCTATCATATGTGTTAGGCTTTACATTTTGACTTAAAGAGAAATTTTAATTTGAGTAATCATTTTATTATAAAATTGAGATTATATTCCCGAAGGTGGGGTATTATGATTTTGAGTCTAGTCGGGATCTAATGCCTAATTTTGACACTAGACAATAGTTACCTAAACCTTGCTAATGCAATGCAAATCTAGGTTTCCCCAAATTTGGATTGAAGAGCTAGCTAACTACCTAGGAACTTTAAAAGCTTATGTTTGGTCTTTATGAAGGATTCATGGGACATTAATAAAGTTTTTGGAAATTGGGGAAAAATTAAGCATATCTTAATTGACCTCTTAACATATATCAGCTGATTATGCCTAAAAAATGTAAATGATTTTTTGACTATTTAATTTATTTCTATTGTAATGCATGCTAATTGACCTTTCAATGAATAATGATATGAAGTACTTTTGCAAATTGTTTAAAATATATTTTATCCTAGATATTGTAAAACATCCCTTTGACAGAACTACACTATAATAGGTCAAGTGGTCTGCTAGAAATAGCTGGCATGGAGGTGCCTAAAAAGGAAGAGAAGAATTTAATATGAATGCATGCAAACTCTCAACAATCATGAGTTTACTTCTTAAAACTTTAATATTTCATTGTGAGGCTAAAATTTTTATTTTAAATGAGTTGATAATGGTTTTAGCGTACCCTTATGAGCCTTCATATATTTCCAGGCTAAATAAAAAGGTGTCATGTAAGAAAAGAACCTAGAAATACAGGTAATTTTTAAACCACAATTAATGAAAACAAACTATAAATAATTAAATAAATTGAAAGTTCTCATTGAAAGTGCCACTAAATTATAACCCAAGGTCTATAGACATTAAAAATAGCCAGGTGCCAATGATAATAACACAAATTCTAATCCTAATAATGACATAAGTAATTTTGAAGGTGGGATATTCTCTTTCATTACTTCTTCATCTTCTTTTCATCTATGAGCTCCTTAGATATTTTTTTTGTATGGATATCTAAATAGAAAAGAAACTCCATTCGAATGGGTTTTTCTTCCCTCTATGGATTTTATATTCATCCTAACGTGAATTCTGTAAATGAAAGGTAACTCTCCCCTAGGGAATGTTTTCTTTCCTTTCAGATTTCAATTTGGTTGGTCGACATCCCATCTCATAATTAACTTTTATAACTCTTTTAAATTAAAATACATATACAAATAAAAAAAGGACTTTAGACAACAAGCATTGTTATCCTATATAATTATAATTAAAATTAACATCCCAAGTAGATAAATCATTAAATTACACAAAAATAAAATGAAATCATATTTGGTCATGCAATTTTAATTTATAGGGGAAACATAACATTTTTAGAATCTGTTGAAATTTTGTTAATTTAAATCTTAATTTTCCCTTTTGAATTTTTAGCCCTACATGAGCATGGACACATGAAAAAAATTATGAGCATCCAGATCATTCCTGAATTAGGGGTAATCTAATGCCCATCACATTAATTTATAGATTTTTTAATAAAATTAACACATTAATTAAAGCTTCACATCAATCATCTCATTATATCAAACATGTAGGGAAAACCATGAAAAACTCAGCATATAACTTGCTGGAATGGAAACACGACCTAGCCTAAATTAAGAGATGGTTGTTTTAGAAACCATTTAAAGTGTGTGTAAAAGGATATGTGACTTGGAGATGTCCTTAGCTAGGCAAGTGGTTAAAGTTGTCTTTTGTTTTAATTTGTTGAATGTCAAATGAGTTTTTTGACATGAGTTTAAGTATTAATATTTTAGTATTGATTTTAAGATTGACTTTTAAGTGTTAAATTTTTACTACCTATCTTTACATCAGGACTATGAAGTTCAAACCTTCCTTGGGACAAAGTTAATAGCCTTGTAGGCCTAGGTTACATAGTATTAATTAGTAATGCTTAGTTAATTTAGTTGGTTAAAAATTATAGGGTTACTAATTTTTAAGATTAATTGATTGGTTGCTAATTTTTAATGACTAGACTAATGATGTTTTAATCAATGACTTTTAAACATCAATCAATCAATCACTTTTAAGTATTAATATTTTAATATTGATTTTAAGATTGACTTTTAAGTGATGAATATTGATTGATTGCTAATTTTTAATGATTAGACTAATGATTTTTTTAAAATGATTAGACTAATGATTTCATCTAATTAATATTCAATTAAGTTGTAATTAAAATATTAATTAATTTTTAAAGTATTGTTTGTTCAGATGTTATCTTTTAATGATTGCATGTTTTTATTTGGGTTGATTGTGGATGGTTGGGTATCATTTTGTATTTTATTTGAATTAAGATTAATTATTTGAGTTTCCAGACCTTAAAGAAGATTTAATGATTCATTGATTATTGTTTGAGATCGGTTGATGTAAAATCAATAGTGTATAATAGTCCTAAGGTGTAGTATCACTAAACTCTCTATGTTTAATGTGTCATCCCTAATGGATGTATGTATCAATCAAAGATTTTGTCTAAGTTTACTAAGAGTCATCATTAATTCTTATCCTTAAATGTCACTTGTATTGCATAGGATAGAAATCATTGTCACTAACCTTTGAGCGGACACATGGATGTAAACAAACCACATATAGCATAATAACCTAATGCATACAAAGGGTTTTTGTTTCACAGGAAAATAAATACAAAATGAATATAGGGGTTACTATATGGGCTTAAGGCTGGAAGAGCATACAACTATTATGTTATGAAACGTAGGCCCTCTAAGTTTAAGAAAACATACCTCACTAGAGCAAGTCAACTGTGCAACTATAGAACTTGTATTTGAAAGTATAGATACAACTGATCTCCTCAGCTATAAGTTCCATCAATACCTCACAAATAATGTGAAAAAAGAAATATGTGCCAAACTTCAATGTATTATTATTTACAAATGTACACGCATATATCATTCATGATAATATTTAAAAATATTTATACAAATACAAACACAACGCATCACTTCAAATCATTCACTTTTAATTAGGGGTACTTAATCAAAGAGAGTAGCTCATTTCGACATCTCATTCATAAATGTTGAGGACACAAGCATATAGAATGTACTGTTGAAACTTTATGTATGCTAGCATGATCACCAAACTTCTTATTGAATATATAGATAAACATTTAAAATGAGGTTATATATATATATATATATATATATATATATATATATATATATATATATATATATATATATATATATATATATATATATATATATATATATATATATACCACTATACAATAATCAATATACAAGTGAATTAATTATATTTTCTTGTAAAATATTGTTTTAACATTTGTATAATCAATAAGCAAGATTATTTTTATAATGAATTTTCTGTATTTATAACTATGCAAGTTATAATATTTTAAATTAGATGTTAATGAGACCGTTAGCATTATGATTCATACTTATTTTAAAATGTCAAAGGAAGGTCAACATATAAATATAGATATCAACGGATATTTTCAATTGATTTGTAAGCTAATTAGAAACCCAAATGGTTTTAATTCGAATAAATTTCAGCATGCATGAGCTTGAATATCATCATAGATCTATAACATATTTTAACAAGAAGATACTTGCTTGATTCGATATAGTAACCCTTTATATCTCGTGATAAATTATGAATACAATAAATTAAACTTTATTTTGTTGCTCTTTGATGGATGCAATAGGATAAATATAGACCTTTACATAACCCTCCATTAGTAATACAAAGATAAAAATAGGAAAATTTCTTATAAGAAATAGATATTTTAATTTCACAAAATGTTTGGTCTTAGTAATGCATGAGAGGGATAAATTCTTGTAATAGAGCTAGCATAAGAATAAAACTAATGGAACAATCTTAAGTAAAAGAGTCATATAATTTAAAAATATACTTCTCTACTTTCATTAACTAGATCTATGAAAGTAATCATGACTTTCAAGTGGTGGTTCTATATTATATTCAATAGCAAAGTAATTTCTAGAGATGAATAATTAGACTTAAGAGATGTAAACATGTTATTCCAAATGACCAAATAATTTTAATTACAACATCACATTAACTGTAATGCCCTAGAATATTCCTTTTTTTAGCATATCTATAAGAAATCCTAAAGCTAGAGTTCTTAGCCTAATAAATAAATCTTGGTGTGTCAAAAGAAAATTATTGGAAGCATTTCGCTCTCGTGCTCTTTGGTGATTTGGTGAAGATCTAGGGTTTCCCTTTTTGAGCTTCTCTCTCGATGCTATTAGCATGGTTCCTTTGTTTTTTCCAAATAGTTCTTCTTCTCTGTATTTGTCTTTGCTTTTTTGAGTTTTATTTTGAGTGATTTTTTCAAGATTTCAGCCTTGGAGATGATGTCTCATTTGCCATCTATCCCTCTTACTAGTGCTATTCCTTCTAGCAAGTCTAAATCCTTTAAAGATGTTCTAGAATGTTCTTCTTCTTCCTTTGGGTCTAAGCTTCATTTTATGCTTCCCTCTTTTAAAGGTTGCCTAGCTTTGATGTTTGATGATTCGGTGGTGTCTCAACTAGCTTCTCCTTTTGCCCTCACCTTAGTTGTCAAATTTTTTTTTAGGCGACCTAATCTGGATGTGATTTTTAAGTTTGTCTTAAATCTAAAACTCTCAGGCTCTTTCATGTTGGTTTATTGGACCCTAGACATGTTGCGATGCAATTGAGAAATTACTTGGATTATAGTTATATTTTTATAGGAGATCCTACTATATTCAAGCTTGCCAAATGAGATTACTCAAGTGGACACCATGTTTGATGTTTGTGTCGAATTTCTGATTGCACCTGCATGGTTCACCTTCCCCAATTAACATTTTCATTTTTTAATCATTTTTTTAACTCACAAATCTAATTTTAATTCGCCTCAATTCTTGGTAGGCACTTACAGACGGATCAAGCTACAATATCCTTATCTTGCCCATCTGTGGCTCATGCTTTAATTGAGTTGGATGTTTATAAAAAGAATCCTAATGAGATTTGTAATAGTTCTGAATTGAATGGCTATTTCTAAGAAGTTGAGTTTGATAATTTATATATATTCTGCTCTCATTGTATGAAGCATGGTTATGGCTTTAATTAGTGTTTCAGGCTGCACCACCATCTTCAAAAGGAAAATGAATCTTCTATGTAATCCAAGGAAAAGGATGTTCTTACGATTGAACATAATTCTTACAACCCAAATCCATATGGTAAAAAAAAAATTATTCCTAAAGGGCACGATAGTGTTGAAGAAGAGTGTCCTCAAAATGATTTGCTTCCCATAAATGGTGCTCTTCAGGAATATAATCTCAACCTTACCTCTTCTTTATCTCATGATTCTCAAAACATGGAAGAACAATAGATGGTCACTACTAATCTAAATAATTTTCCTTCAACTTATACTAATCCTTGTGCTATTAATAAAAAATTATATGTTATGGAGGTGCCTTATTAAATGTTAGTGGAACTAATAAAATGCCTTCTCAATCTTATGTGAATGACCAGGTGGATGGGGATAGCATTTTGGTGGAGGCTAATGTTGGTAATGATTTGAGTAATAAAACTTATGAGGAAGAGGGTGCTATCATTGAGAAGGGTGAATTGCCTTGTGATGGGAGGCAAGATGGTATAGACAATAATAGTAAGCTTCCTTCTAACTCTTATTATCACATTGATGCCTTTATTGATACTAAGGATATGGATACTATGGATAATTTTTTTTCTAAAGATAAAAATGACATTAGTTACATCAATTTAAGAGTAGGAGAGGGAGGAAAAAGAAAATTTTCAATTTATAATCTCCTAGAGCTAGCTGTTCACATACTGGTCATTAAACCCACTTTTTATGTTTAACTCTATTATTTAGAATGTTCGGGCCATTGGGTGTCCGGCCTCTATGCTTCGTGTTAAGAGTTTATGACACATTCATAATATTTCTATTCTTGTTTTATTAGAACTTCTTATCTCTTCTTCTAAGTTAATTGGTACATTTAGATATTTGGGTTTTAACGATGCCATCTTTAATGTTGCTAATAATATTTGGGTTTTTTTTAAGGACCCTATCCACATTGATGTTATAGGAGATTTCACTCAAGTTTTACATCTTAATATTGAGGCTTTTAATTTACACTGCTATGCTTATTTTATTTATGCTGCCTTGTTTCATTATACTAGGAAAGTCTTATGGGAGAAACTTACCCATTTTCATTGTTATTGTAATTTTCCTTGGATGGTTGGAGGGGATTTCAATAGTATCTTTAATACCTCTGAGTGTATTAGGGGGGCTCCTCTCCTATTTATCAATCTATGGAGGATATTATTAACATGATTATGGATTGTAATTTAATGGATATTGGTTTCTCTAGCAATAAGTTTACTTGGAACCGTGGCCATTTATGGAAAAGGTTGGATCGAGTTTTATTTAATGATTGTTGGCTTAACTCCTTTAATTATATTACTTTTAAGCTTCTTATCAAGACTTTATTTGATCGTTCTCCATTACTTATTTCCCTTATGTTTAAGCATGTGAAGCCCCTGCTCAATTTAGAATTCAAAACATGTGGTTTCTTAGTGATACATTTTTTGACCTGGTTTAGGAAAATTTGCAGGCCCATTTACATCCTGATAATTCTATCTGTGGTATGTGGAGACTTTGGTTTAAATTGAAAAGACTTAAGAAAGTCTAAACTGGTGGAATAAAAATATTTTTAAAAAGCTTTTCTATAACATTTTTAATGTTAGGGAGAATGTTAACACTATTGATTCTCATTATCAACTCACTCGTTCTGTTGTTAATTTCATTCTTTTGAGAGATGCTAAAGAGAATCTTTTAAAATTATAATCTCAGGAGGAAACTTTTTGGTAAAATCGACTGCTAAACATCTTGTTGAAGGTGATAACAATACCAAGTATTTCCATGCTTTTATGAAGAGGAAATGTGCTAAAAATTATATTTTTAAAATTAATCGTGATGATGGTTCCATTTATGAGGATGTTCTAGAGATTGCTAATTTTTATTAGTCACTTTCAAAAGAATCTTAATAAAGATTTTACCCCTACTATTATTAAAAATCCTGATATTATCCCTAATCTGATTTCTCAAGAGGAAAATTCTCTATTTTCAAAACCTCCTTCCATCTAGGAAATCAAAGAGATTGTTTTTAGCATGAAAGGGTGACTTTGTGGCAGGGCCAGATGGTTTTACTAATAATTTTTTTCAAAATACTTGGTCTATTATTAGTTATGAACTTCATTCTGTTATTACTGACTTTTTGATGGAAATTTTATTCCTAAGTTTTTACTTCTACTTCTATTGTTCTTATTCCCAAGAACAACCAGGTTAGTACCTCGAATGAGTTTAGGCCTAGTAGTATGTGCAGTTTTTTTAATAAATTACTCTCTAAAAATCTTGTCAATTGCTTAACTGCATTTTTTTTTCTAAAATTACCTCGCCTTACAAAATGCAATTTGTTAAAGGGAGGGGCATTGCTGACAATATCCTTCTGGCCCAAGAATTTTGCCAAGGTCTGGTTGTTAGGGTGAGAGCTAGCAACATGATTTTAAAACTGGATATTGCTAAGGCCTATGAAAGCATTGTCTGGAACTTTCTTTAAAATATCATGATTTTGTTTGGTTTTGACCTTACTGTTATTAATCGTATTACGAGTTGCATTGAGGGTTCTTACTTCTCTATCAATTTTAATAATAAAAGTAATGGTTTTTTTAAATCTTCTCATGGTCTTAGATAAGGAGATCCGTTATCCCATGCACCTTCATTCTTGTTGTTGATTATTTTTCTAGAGGCCCTACTAACCTTTTTGAAAATTATCCTAGCCTCTATTTCAAAACTTTGGGAGGTTTTTCTATTTCTCACCTTTGTTTTCCTAATGATTTTATTATTTTAACTGATGCTTCTGTTAATAGAATTACTAATCTTATCGTCTTTTTTCACCAATTTGAATTAGTTAGTATTCTTGCCCTTATTAAACATAAATGTTGTTTTATCCTTCCAAAGAAAGTGCCTACTGATCGTGTTTTGCCTATTTGCAATTCTACTAATTTTATGAATGCCATTTACCTACTAAATACCTTGGGAGTGCCCCTTTTTAAAGGTAAAAAAATAAAGAATTCTCTTTTTGATGACTTGATTACTTCTGTGCAAAACAAACTTCAGTCTTGGGATTCTTTTATTCTTTCTTTTGGAAGTCGTTTAATTCTTTTTCTTAGTGTTCTTTGTTTATTTCTGGTTTATATTTTTCATACTCTTTTACCTCCTCAGGCGGTTTGCAATAGGATTGCTAGACTTTTAAATAAATTTTTTGACAAGGGGACTAGTAACAATTCCAAAATTATTTGGGCTTCTTAGGATAAGTCGTGTGGCATTCTTGATGAAGGAGGCCTGGGCATTAAGAACATGAATTATTTGGCTCATGAATTTTTTTTTAAGTTATGGTACAACTTTTTCTCTAAACATAGCTTGTGGACCAATTTCATGTTTTCTAAGTATTGTGTGGGTAAACATCTGACAACTTGTTGCTGTTACCTTGGTACTCTAAGGTTTGGTAGAGGTTGTGTAATATTAAATAAAGTATTTAACCCTTTATTTTATGAGGTCTTGGTAATGTTTATATTTACTTTTGGAAAGACTGTTGGTTAAGTGGAAAATCTATTGACTCCCTTGCTAACTCTTCCTCCAACTTTGCGGTTAAGGTGAATCATTTATTTTTTGATCATTGTTGGGATTATGACAAGAATGCTAATGTTTTTCTTGATCCTATTATTCCTTTTTTTTTTTTGAAAGAAATGCATCATTGCATTAGAACATGAAAAAAAAAAAAGTTATTACGACTTAATAAAATCTAACGAATCAAATTCATCCTTCAAAATTTGAAAAAATGAAGGAGGAATTTCAATGTTAGTTAGATCATGCCAAACGAAACTTTTGCTTAAAGCTAAATTAGCGCAACAATCCACTAATTTATTACAACTTCTAGTATTAAAGCTAAAAGATACTTGATTAAAATCTTTAATGAAGGATAACTTATCTTCAATTATTCCTTTCTTCTTTAAGTTCCTCAAAGCTTGTTGAAGAGTCTTGATGATGTTGATGTTATCTCCTTCAATAATAACTCCTTGTGCTTCCAACATCTGATCTTGTATGACATCTTTTATCATGAATACCACTTGTAGTTCCATTTGACCAGTGTCCCAATGCATTTATTGAGTTCTAAATGCACGTAACATACTTCCTTTGTCATCTCCACAAACTCCAATAGCTCCGGCTGAGTGATTGCTGCTTAATGATGAATGCACATTGATTTGTATCCATCTGGGTGGAGGAGGACGCCAAGAAGAAAATAGCTTATGCTTATTGACATCCCAGTTTTCTATTTGGAAATTGATTACCGATGTTACAACATCCATAGATATAGAGTTGACTGTAATATATAAGTCTGATTCTTCCCTACCTTCATGAATCAGCAGATTTATGCTTTTCCATAGAAGAAAAACTGCAGTTTAATAGATGTTTACAATCAATAAATTCTTACTTGACATCCTCTTCAATTCTTTTAAAAAATCATTAAAGCATCCAAATTGGGGTACTTGAAATCCCCATTTGTTTAGCCAAACAATTACCTTCTTTAATTTGCCACAATCTCCAGAAATATGATTATTATTTTCTTCTTTATCACATCCTCTCGGACAACTACTACAAGAAATCAATTTTCTGTGAAATAGGAAAGAGTAGCTTGGGATAGCTTTCTTGTGCATTCTCCACCAAAATAGCTCTACCCTTGGCTTGAGCATGATTTTCTTCAACCATTTCCATAATTTACAATTTGCATCTTCTTTATAAATTGAATCCTCTGAGACTGCTTCCATGGATCGACCAGCTGCTTTCCATTTTAATTTAATTTGATTTGATCCTTGATCTTTATAAATAGGAGTTTGTAATATAAGATCAATTAGTTGCCTTCCAAAGAACATTTGAAGATGCTCCATGTTCCATTTGCTATCCAACAAAAAGAAGTTCAGGTTGTAATTGCTAATTTCCATGTTGCTTACAAATGTATTGCATTTGGATATATTTCTATTCAATATCGAAACCTTATTCATCCAGTTAATAGAATTCCCATTGAAGATTCTCCATCTCACAATATTTGTAAGATATTTAGCTCCATTACACAACATTTTCCAAGTAGAAGAGCTCCCTTCATTCCTTGCTTCTTCCATAGATCATCTCCATATTTAGCTTTTAGGACGCAATTGAGTAAGGATTCCAGTTTCATATATAATTCCCATGCAAACTTGGCCCTTAGATGTCCCACTTTGGCAACCGTTGAAAAAAGACCTCTCCTTCCGTTTTTGTTTTGGTTTACATAGCTCCTTCCAAAAGACAAAATGCAATCCCAAATTCCCATTCTTCTTATCCACTAGAAAGCTCTACACATTTTATCAAACTAATTTAAGATCCCCAAAGGCACCAAGGATAGAGTTGATAGAAAAATTGTAAGAGATAAGAAAGCTAATTTTAACAAAACCATTTTACCTTCCAATGAGATAAAATTCTTTCCCCAAATATTCAACTTATTTAAAGCAACTTCCATGAGTTTATTAAATACCGACCATACCATCCTCGTTAACATAAGCTTTATACCAAGATAGTTCATTTCTTTAACAGAACTGAACCTCAATACATTTTCAATTTCTTTCTTCCTCCTTTAGTTCACTATTTTACCAAAAACGATCATAGATTTTTTTGAAATTAATCCTTTGACTGGTCCATTTGCAATAGTTGTTCAAACTCTTTTTAATTTTTTGATCTTCTTCAAGTTGGCTTCAAAAAATACTAGAATGTCATCTGCATAAAGCAAATGAGATAGTATAGGTACTTTAGAAAAAAAATGAATACCCATCTTCCTTCCACTTTGATACAGAGCATCCGATAAGATTTGGGAACACAATATAAAAAGAAATGGGAATAGAGGACATCCTTGTCTAAAGCCACTCCTAGCTTCAATCCTATTCGATTTGTTCCCATTGATCAATAAGAAAAATCTTTGATCTAAAATGCAATTCATGATTAAATTTAAAAATTTTCTAGGGAATTTAAAGTGAAGAAGAACTTGCCTCAAAGCTTGCCAACCCATGTTATCATATGCCTATTCCATATCAACTTGGATGGCCAAAAATCCTTTCTTAGCTTTAGAGAGTCAAATTTTGTTCAAAACCTCTTGAGCCAAGAGAACATGATCTGTCAATGATCTACCTCTTAGGAAAGCCACTTGGTCATTCAAAATAACCTTGTGAATAACCATCTCCAATCTGTTCATCAACATTTTAGCTATTAATTTATAAGTAGTCATGCATAGGCTTATTGGATGGAAGTTTGCTAGATTAATTGGATTTTGCACTTTAGGAATTATCACTATCAACGTCTCCTTCCAATTGTGATGCATAATTCCTATTTTGAAAAACATATCAATAGCATTTAAAACATCATATTGAATTACCTTATAGTAGCATTTTATAAAAGAGAATGTAATTCCATCGAGGCCCAGTGAGATGTTATTCCCCAAGTTGTCCAACACTACTTGAAGCTCCTCCTTGGAAAATTCTGCATCTAGTTTGAGTTGATCTTCTCTATCCAAAACATCAAACCATTTTAGCCATCCATCCACCATACAGGTTATGTGTCTCAATTTAGCTTTGAAAAAATTTGAAAAAATACATTCAATCACATTGAGCTAATCTGTGAATACACCTTCTTCGTTTTTGACATGTTTGATCTCCTTCCTCCAACCAGCTAGCCTTGGCTCTTTGTCTCCACTAAATATTTAGTCTTGCCAAAGTACAATTTAACTCATTTACTTTTGACCGGAGTAGCAACAGCTTTGCCTCATTGAGCATCCCCTCAGCCTCTTCTAGTATTAAATCATAGATTTCTTTCTTCAATTAATCTCTTAACACATTTAAACTCTTTAATTTTGCCTTGCTTCAACAGAATAAGTCCTTAAGAGTTCTTTTAAACTTCAAGTTCAGTGAATTTGTTGAATCACTCCCTCTACCCTTCTTCCATGTACTTTCAACAATAGCAAATTCCCCATGATTGGTTGCCCACACATCTTCAAACCGCAAAGCTTTATAGTGAGACTCCACCAGTTTGAACACCTCCAGAACAATTGGAAAGTGGTTCGAAGCTATACAAGACAAATGCTTCGCCATGGCGAGATGAATAGAATTCATTGCAGAGAAGTTAATATGACATCTATCCAATCTTTCTAAGATACGGCCTCCTCCTGTTTTGTTATTACACCAAATAAATTTGGGTCAAACAAACCCTACTTCATGGAAGTAATTGTTGCTCATAAACATCTTCATATCTTTGGGTCCTTGAGAGAATACAAATTTTTGCCTCCTCTCTTCTCCTCCTATGATAAGATACAATTAAAATCTCCCCCAATAACTGCTGGTTTATTATCAGCATACACTTTTTCTGAAATCTCCCATAGAGATTTGCTATCCATCATACTCCTACTCTCATATACTGTGGAAACTAGCTAACTTCCTCTATTTAAAACTTTAAGATTCCCAATGATGACTTGAGAAGAAACTTCCAATACTAAAATAGATGCCAAGTCCTTCCTCGAAAGTACCAAAATTCCTCTAGAAAGGCCCTCAGAAGGAACCATAAACGATTCCTATTTGTCTCTGAGAAAACTCAAAATCTGAAGATTCTCCAATGAACTAACTTTGGTTTCAACAATCCCCACAAATAAAAAATCATTATCTCTTATAAACTCTTTGAGATAAAGAGCGGCCTCTCTCTATTTGGCCCCTCTAGAATTCCAAAAAGCTAAAGATGTCATTATGTAAAAAGTGGGGAAGGCCCCCCACCCTTTTTTCTTCTACCAATCTCCAATTTCATGTTATGATTAAGAATTTTACCTGACCCCAGGGACATCAATTCTTTGAGCAGCTTTACTTTCTTTCCTGAAGAAGATTTATCCATAGTTTTAGTATCCCAATAAGCTTCCTTACTCAGCCCTGCAACTCCCATCTTCAGCTCTTAATTACTTATTTCAGCTTTTTTTGAAACAACTGTATCCAGATCAGCAAGTATTTCTCCTTCTTCAACTTCTTCATCAGCCTTTTCCTCCCCATACTCATTCATAATACTATCTTCCATTTTAGATAGAATACCAAAATTATTCAGAATAGGGACAATCACTTTTGAACTAGAAACCTAATCCTTTTCACTTTCAATTTCAGCAATTTTTTCAATATCCAATGCCTCTTCCTGTTGTACTACTAGATCAGATTTGTCCTGGGCATTCTTCAAAACTTGTTTTGGTAAAGCTTGAACTTCTTCCAATACTGTAAAGTTCTATTTTTTTGGAACAAAAACTTTTTTTGAAAATAGTCTTTGCTTATTAGCTACTCCAACTGGTCTTCCATTACTTCCAGAAAACTTCTTCTTTCCATAATTTACTTGAATCCACGGACCATAGCTATTTTCATCATTTTGCTGACTTGAGTTTCCTGCTTCTCTTGAGTTTAATTGATCTTGAACATTCCTGACCAAATCAGGAACAACACTGGAAGTTACCTTCTTTTCTTTATAGATCATACATTATGCTATGGTGTGACCAATGAAGCCACATTCATAACATAACTTTGAAATGCCTTCATATATGATTTTCTGGAAAACATTTCCAGATAATCCTTCTACCCATACCCCCAAGGGTAATTTCTCATTCAAGGGAACATGAATGCAAACTCTAGCAGATTCTCTTCTACCCCATTGAAACATGTTCCCATCAAGCAAGTATGGCTTTCCCACCTTCCTTGCAATCCTGCAAATGTTGATATCATCCCAACATTGCAAAAGTAAGTTTGGTAGTCTTATCCATAAGGGAGCTGTAATCTCCTTCAAAGAAGTTGGAGAAAACATAAGAGACCATTTTTCCAAACCCACCACATGTCCTTAAACATACCAAGGACCTCCTATCAAAATTTCTTCCATAGTTGACGGATTTTCAAATGAGCAAAGCACTCATCCTGTGCCTAACATGTTATGTGAAACTTTCCAAATCTACTCCATTTCTTTCTAAGTTTAATACATACTAAAGAAAATAGTATATTATCACCAAATACTTTCACCACAAGAGCACAGTCCATTTTTTTTTTTTGCATTGATTCTTTCATGTTCTGAGAGAAGCTGGACAGTCCTTCCATCGTCAGATAGAAATGATCCTAGATCTAAATTATCCACCCTTATGTTTTGTTTCTTCTTCCAAACAAAATTTACTTCCCTTATGTTATTATCATCTTTAGAAATACTGATAACATCATCAAAATTTCCCTGTGTATCAACCAACAGAGGAAATTATTCATTAATCTTGTTCTCATTTGCTTTAATGTTTTTTGTCGGGGCTGAATCAACAATTTTACAGGAAATTGGTGAGATTGAGAGAGATGTCTATTTAAAACCTCTATTATAATAGCTCTTCCTTCCAGCCAACGTGGGAGCTTCCACATTTATATTCTCCGTCATTTCCTTGAACCCAGTTGCTATTTTAAACTTCTTCAAGCCAAGAAGTTCTTCTTCCTTGATTACCTCCTTGCCTTTTCCAATCACAAATAGAACCGCTTCATTTTTCAACAGTCCTCGTTCTTTTTTTTTTTTTTAAAGAAATGCCAAAATTGCATTTAAAAAACCAAAGAACTACAAATCAAACCAATCCTAAAGCATCACATTCCTCCTTCAAGCAATACAAGAAAGAAGGAGAAATCATAACTGGTGGGAAAAAAAAATTGTGTCACCACGCAGATTTTGATTTCTCCTATTTTGTAATCAAATACTGCATTGAGAATAAAGTACAATCTCGAGAGAATGACACAATATTCTATAATGGATTCAATATCAAAATAGGGTTTTGAAAATTGATATTTCTATAATCAAACAGTTCAAAGAATAACATATCATCTTAAAAGATGAACATGAAATTCTATAGAATATGTTTAAAGATAGAAATACGGTTTTTTTTTTTTTTTAAGTTTATTCATTCTTATATTTAGATATAACAAGAAGAATATTATATCATCTTGAAAGACGAAACTAACATTCTTCAAGACATCCAAAAGCAAGAATGAGTTTTATAAAATTCATCATTTCTAAAGTTTAATATATCAAGTAGGAATTATATTATCTGAAAAGACAATAATAACATCCTACAAACATATTTAAGATTAGAAATGAAGTTTTTAAAGATATCTGCATTCCCAAAGATTCTTCCCTTGTTTTATATGAATAAAATAAGGTTTATTTTAGTCTGAGGTTCTCAAATCCATATAGGAGCAAGCTCCTATAGTTAATTACATCCTAGGAGGAATGCTCCTAAGAAAACTCTCGATTAAAGCAGTGATTTCAAACTCTTTGACTACAAACTAAAAGACAAGAAACAGAAGTAGGAATTTTCCAAGGTGAAAGCTCATTGTTGAACATTTATTAGCGAGTCAATGGAGGAAAAGTAGGAGGTGTCGGATTCTGAGAAGCTCAGAGACAACCTCAGTCTATCCTATGTTGGGCTTTACATTTTAAGAGAAAATTTTATGTTTAAGTTGACATTTTATTAGAAAGTTGGGATTATATTCCCGGAGGGCGAGGACTTAAGATCTAAAAAGAATCTGCCTCAGAACCTAAATCTAATTTGGGTACTACAAAGTAGCGACCCAAACCTAACTAATGAAGTGCAAATCTGGACTTACCCCGGCCTGGATTGGGGAGCCAGCTAACCACCTAGGCGCTTTAAAACCATGTGTCCAGTCTCTTATGAAAGATGGGTAGGGATGTTGTTTAAGTTTTAAGGAATTGGGGCTGACATCTAAGACAATTCCTAATTAGCCCCTCAACTTATGTAGGGTGATAAATGTCTAGAAATGCAATTAATATTTTAGACTCTTTTTAGTTTGTATCTAATGCAATGCATGCTAATTGACTCAGATGCATAAAATGATAATGAAGCAGTTTAAAAATTTAGGCTTAGAAAATAGATTTTTCCCTAGAGATTGCACAACTTCCCCTTGACAGAACTGCACCCTCATAGGTCAAGTGGTCTGCCAGAACCAGCAGGCGGCGAGGTGCCTAGCAAGGAAGAGAAAGTATTAATATGTTTATGCTGACTCTCGGCGGTCCCGAGCTTACATCTTAGATCGTTAGAGTTACTATGTGAGCCTAAAAAATTTTATTTAAAATTACAAGTAGAAGAATTTTAAGCGTACCCTTACAAAAAAAATCTCTCCGTTTCGAATCCAGGCTAAAACAAAACACGGCATGCAAGGTCCTAAAAAAATCTACTGCACAAACAATGTAAACAATCAGTTTTAATAATCCAAATATAATGTCCAATGTCCAATGTCCATATTACACCCAAAATTTGCAGAAAAGTAAAGTGGCCGGGCACCACTAACAACAAACCCGGATTCTAATCCTAAGAATGACGCAAGTAATTTTTGAAATGGGATATACTGTTCCTTAAATCTTCATTTCTTCCTCTTCTTTCTTCAATCTTCTTGTTCTGTCTTTTCTTCTTCTACGAACTTCTTGGGTCCGTCGGGTTCTGGATATCCAAATGAAAAGAAACTCATCCCTAAGAGGGGTATTTTCTTTTCTATTTGGATATTGAATCATCCTAATTTGACTTTCCAAATAAAAGAGAATAATCCTTTAAGGTATATTCTCCTTTCTTTGGATTCTAAATTGGATGTAATATCCCACTTTCAAAAAATCACTTTCATATTTATTGACTCTTGATATATTATATTTACATTACATTTCATTTCACAGAAAGGGAAGAAAAATCTAGTCCACCTGCAAGGTTATCCTAAGCAATTTATAACAAAAATCATCCCACGCAGTTATATATATATGCAATTGAATTTAAATTATTAAGCCACACTTGGCCACACTCTTCCTCATTTGGGGGCTAAGCAGCTGAAGCACCTGTACCATTTATTTATTATTAATTAATTAGCCCCTCTTTTTCTGCCCTGCATGAGTGTGGCCACCTGCAGAAAATCATATTAACAATCCAGATCGCTCCTAGCCTATGGGTAATCTAATCGTCAATCAAACCAACACAGAGTGCAGTAAAAAATAAATAAACAAACACACCAACATTTTACAACCAGCATGCAATAAAACTCGAGAAAAAGCCCGTCACAGTGCAGTAAGGAAATAAACACCGGCCTAACCTAAAACTAGAGTCGGTTGTCCTAACAAATAAATCTAAGTGTGTGCAGTAGGCTGTGAGGTTTTGAAATGTCCTAAGTCAATTATTGGCTAAAGCTTTCTAATTGATTGAATTCTAATTTAAAGATATTTATTAATTCTAAAGTGAGATGTCACTAAATTTTCTATGTTATAAGTTTCTATCCTAAAGTGTGCATGCTTCCTAAGTCTAGATTTTCTAAGACCCGGTCCTTAATTTTTGTCCTTAAGTGTCACTACTGTTGTATGGGATAAAAATTTATTATTACTAACCCTTACGACTTTGAGCATGTGTAAAAGGGGTTTAGGGATCTAAGAGCAAATAAAAGTAAACCTAATAAAATTGAAGTTACTACAGGGACCTAAAAGGGAAGGGTTAACGCACACCACATCAAGGGCCCCTAAAGGTTTTCTAAGTTTAGAAATACTCACAGTCACCGGGGGCTACGACCCGGTGGTTCCGCCCGTAGCACCTCTACCCGGTTGGATAGAGGCGACTGACGCCTTTAGCTCCTTGTACCTTTGTTCCCTCGACCCGTACCATTCCTCGCAATTTATACAAATAAAATAGGAAAAACAAGGGAAAAACAGGGATTAGAAGCACTTTTAATAAATAAAAATAAAATAATTGAAATTTTACTAAAAATAAAGACGTACCTTTCTTCGGGCTTGAACACCAACACTGTTGACTTTACTTTTGAACGTTTATTTTGTAAGCATATTGTATACCTTTCCAATATTCACCATAAAACAACAACAAAGATGAAGTAAAAAAGAGAGAGACGTAGAGGGAGGGAAAGAGAGTTCTACTTCCTTTTATTATTTACCCAAACTAAACAACACAAACACACCCTCTCTCTCTTTTCAAAAATCATACATCTTCAACTTTCGAACATACACTTCTCTCTTAGCACTCACATTCATAAATCACCCTTTAAAATATACACTTTTCACTTTTTTAAATCACACAAATTTAAACATAACTCCATTTTTTTTTACACAATTCAAAATATAACTTAACCTTTATACATTACTTTTTTAATACAAGCACAAACTTTACATCTCCAAAACTTTACAAATATACACATAACACCCTGCTTTTCACATATACAACTTTCACCTAATTTTTACTTTTCAACCCAACATACACACTTTACTTTTCTTCTCCAAAATACAAAATTTATATTCTCCCAAACTCACACAAGTTCACCTTTCAAAATCACACACTTTTCATTTCTTAAACTGTATACACTTTTCACCTCTTTGCTTACACACAAAACAATTTACCCTTTATCTTTCATAAGCACCACCCTTCAAAACCTATACTTTCACTTTCAAAATTCATACTCTACTTTTTAACACATATATATACTATTCACTTCCTTCCATTTTCAAGATACATGCTTCTCACTTTTCAAATCACCCAAGTTCATTTTTCAAACCCATCTTTTCACTTTTTTCACCTTTCAAAATACACAAGTTTTAAAATTCAAAATTATACATTTTTCTACAAAATCAAATACTTTACTTTTCCACTCTTTATCTTTCCTATCTAAAACTCTTCAACATATATATATATATAATCCACTATTCGACACATATATTTTCCAACACAGACTTTTCAAAATCATATTTTCATTATTCAAAGTTAATATATTTCACTATTCAACAAACATTCCTCACCATTCAAAGATCTCACATTTTTACTCTTAACACTCACATTCACAAATCACCCTTCAAAATATAAACCTTTCACTTTCACTTTTCTATAATATACACTATTCACCTTTAAAACAAACACATTTTACTTTCCGAAAGTTCAAAATTTATTTTCCAATCCTTATATACTTTACCCTTAGAAAACTTCACCATTCCGTCTTTTAAAACATATAGGAATCACTACATATAAATCTCATATTATCACCTTCCCAAAACAAACAAAAGTTCCATTTTTATTCTTTCCAAAGATTCATGAAATTCTCATATAAAGCATACAAACCTGAATCTATCAACCATACATCAAGTTTATCAAAATTGTAACTTTTCATAATCAGGAGTTGTTGGGAAGGAGAAAATATACAAATGCTCTCTTAAAATTTTTATTATAAATAATACAAACACATTTTCTATAAAAAGAATAAATCACAATTTAAAACAAGAAGTTATTGCTTTAAAGGAGAAGGAAACTAAATATGCATTTAACACCTCCAACTTTTTCTTTAAAGTTAAAGCAAACGACATAGATAACCTTAACCATGAATGCTACAATCATTAAATAAAATGAAAAATATGTATTTCTTGCAATCATGACACCACCCCCTTTACTCATTTCATCTCAATCATTATGCCAAAAATTATTATGAGAAAGAGAAGTTGGAAAATTTCATTCTCTTTTAAGAAAATATTAAAGGATTTTCTAATGAAAACTAGACAGTTTCATATACAGTTGATATACTTTCAATCTTTGAAACAAACTAATAGACAAAGTTATTTCAATACACCCACAAGCCTTTACATAACATGATATCTAGTCACGGTATATAATATTTAAGATTCAAGAATGTACATAAGCATGTTACAATCATTAATGATTTCTTTAGGCAAAAACATATTTCGATCAAGGCATTGATATTTATACAGGGAATTTCGAAATATTATATGCAACAAATCAAACTCTTTCAAATACATGTAGATATTTTCTAAAGAACTCATATTCATCAAGTCATGTAACCAATTTGGCAATGAAAACCCATATCCAACAAAGACATAATAATGTGGAGAGAAAGCTTTAGAAGAAGAAGTAATAGAAATAAACTTTCTTAAATCATTTTTTTTTATTAAAAAAATGCTAAAAGTAAGAGAAAGAAGATGAAGATATGAAAGAAATTACCCAAAAATTAAGAAAACTGCTTGTGTCGGTTAGGGCAAATCGGTGAGAGAGCATGTCAAAGAAGAAGAGGTAGTGGTTTTGGTATTGCCTGTAGATGTGCGAGCTGAGGGAATTTACCTAGATTTCTCACGCGAACTGAGAGGAGACGAAGGGCTTCTCACAAACTGGAAGTAGGTGGAAGAAGGCGACGGGCTTGGGGTTCGTTCGATTTGGAGAGGAGCGAATGGGAGCCTGGAGTAGGGGCAACGGAGTGGTTTATTTCGCATGGAACTTCTCACGCCAACAGGGGAAAGCGCGATGGGGAGAAGGCTTGGTGATTTCTGAACTGGTCAAATGCAGAGAGAGTGGGCCACTGTTTCGTCTGGGTTGTGCGAATTCAAGGAGTGATGGGCGAATGTGGAGCTTCGTCTCTGGCTTCTCATGCGATCAAGAGAGGGACGGCGTGTAAATGGGGGCAGTTGTGCGATCCATAGAGGAGGCAGACTGGGTGATTTCGTGAACTTCCTGGGAGAGGTCGCCAACTGCTAGAGGGGATGGGGGTCTTGTTCTGAGCGAATGCAAGAGCAAGAGAGAGGATCAATTCGCCAACTGCAGGGAGTTGGGGTCGGTTCGTGAATAGAGAAGGAGAATGGGGCTGTGTGTTGTACCGTTCGTTGGACATTTGAAGGCCTCAATGATTTCGGAATTTGGTGATCTTGAGCTCATTGGATTTGTCTCGTCGAGCCGTTCGATTTGAGTATAAGCTCGTCAAAATCGGAGACCTTTTGGTCACTCAAATTGCGGTTTGAACCTTCCAACAACAATTTGAGCCCTTGATTTGGACTCATTTGGGCTCGGATTGGGTTGATCTTGGTGTCGTTGGGTTTGTATTCCTGAGACGCTTAGTTCGACTGTAAGTTTGCTGAAATCGGAGTTGGGTGGTTTCCGAATTAATTTTTGAAGTTTACAAACTTGATTTTGCATCGAGATTCGTGCCCGATTAAGATAATTTTTTACAACGTATCAATTATTATTATATATATACTTGTGACGAGTCAAAACGGGTTAATCAGAGCCATTGAAATCGAATTCAATTTAAGTTAATTTGATTTGATTTTGATTTGATTGGTGAGTTATTTTAAGTCCAATGATATATCAATTTGATCAAAATCGAATTAGATTATATTAAATTGAGTCGATTAACATCGACGAATCATAAAGAGGGCTTGATTTGAGTTCGTTTGGAGTTGAATTAAAATTGGATTGAATCGATTCTTATTCAAATTGAGTGATAGGCTCGAGTCGATGCTACGTCAGTGGGCGTCCACTTAAGGGAAATCCTATGGGCGACGTCTATACTAGGCTACGAAGACCTAGGTGCTAGAGTTGGATTTGGGGAAATTGACCTCAAATAATGAGGTCAACAATAACATCATGAAGATCTTCCCATAAAAAATATCTCACAAGAGCCAAATTAGCACAAATATCCGCTAATTTGTTCCCATTCTTAAAAGAATAGGAAAATACAATTTGCTTAAACTCAAGTAAGAAAGCCAAATTCTCATCAATTTGTCTACTAACCTTCCAATATTTGACCGATTTTTTAAGAATTTTGATGATATTCAAGTTGTCTCCTTCAATGATCACTCTTTGAGCCTCCAACATCCAACATTTGACCACATTCTTCAGATTGAGAACAACCATTAACTCCAAATGTGAAATGTCCCAATGCAAGGAATTGTTGCCAAAAGCCATCAAAAACCTCCCCTTTTCATCTCTGACAATGCCACCTATACCTGTCAAGTGATTCCTTTTAAGAGCTGCATCTATATTTATTTTAATCCATCCGGGAGGAGGAGGATGCCAAGGAGAATTCAGCAAAAACTGGTTAGCACCCCAGTTTTTCGGTTGGATATTAATAAAGTTGCTTCTCACGGCAAAAGAAATAGCATTAGCAGCAATGTAGTTTTCTGAATCTTCACAATTAACATGAATAAACTTGCACCTGCTCTTCCAAACCAGAAAAACCGTATTACAGAAAATATTTCCCGAAAGCAGATTTTTCCCCACGTCATTTTGTAGGCTGTGTAAATAGTCTTTAAAGCAGTGAAATATAGGGATGTTAAAGCCCCAAAAATTCAGTAAATCAATTACTTTCCTGATTTTGGAGCAATTCCCAACTAAGTGATTGTTGTCTTCTTCTTCCCCACATCCACTAAGACACCCAGAAAAATTACTTAACTTTCTTTTGACCAAAAAAGAGTTAGAAGGAATAGCATCATAACAGAGTCTCCACCAAAAAAGTTCAATTTTCTGCTTCAACTTTAATTTTTTAAACCACTTCCAGTGAACAAACTCCTCCTTATGATCCAAAGTAGCTTCATATGCCAATGCTGTAATCAATTTCCCAGAGAATTTATCATTCAAAACAACAAAATCAGAATTTCTATCAGTCCAGATAGGGATTTTAAGTATAAGATTTAATAGCTGTTCACCAAAAGCAATCTTCAATTTATCCATATCCCAATGGCCATTGGAAATAAAAGATTTAAGAAGTAATTCATAATTATCCTAAGTGTTGATAAATGTCAGCCAAGAAGCAAGACTTCTATCTAAAATCCAAGTGTCCTGCAGCCAGTTGATAGAGTTACCGTAGGATACCTCCCATCTAACAATTTTTTTAAGGAAAAAAGCACCCATCGTTATAATTTTCCAAGTCGGAGAACAGCATTGCTTCACTGTATCCGACCACAAATCTCCACCATATTTAACTTTGAGAATTAGATTCAACAGAAAATTAGGCTTGGTTAAGAAATTTCAAGAAGACTTGGCACGTAATGGACCAACCATTAAGGTAGCTGAGAATAATCCTCTACCCCCCTAAATTTTTGGTTTTCATAATAGATCCCAAGAAGCATAGTGAAGACCGGCTTTACCATTATTTTTACTCCATAGAATCCCTTTACACATCTTGTAAAATTCTCTATGAATACTCAAAGGAACCAGCGAAAGAGTAGACAAAAATAGAGGAAGAGAAAGGAAAGTTGATTTAGCTAATATCAGTTTACCCTCCAAAGAAATACACCTTTTACCCCATGTGTTCAATCTACTGGATGCAGCTTCCAATTAAGGCTGAAAATCCGATGCCACCATTCTTCTTAGAGTCATTTAAATTCCAAGATAGTTAATCTCCTTAACAACAGTGAATTTAAGTAGATTAACAATTTTACCTTAGGTTCTTCTCCTTGTATTCTTTCCAAAAAGAATCATAGATTTAGAAGAGTTAACCTTTTGCCCCGTCCAACTACAATATTTAGAAATAATTTTCTTCAAATCTTTCACCTCTTTCATCCTTTCCTCGGAAAAAATTAATATGTCATCCGCATAAAGTAAGTGGGAAACTCTTGGAGCTGAAGCAGAAATCAAAATTCCCATTCCATTCCGTCTTAAAAATAAAGTGTCAGACAAAATTTGAGAACATAATATGAATAAAAATGGAGATAAAGGGAAACCTTGCCTAAATCCACATTTCCCTTCTATCCAATTCGTCTTCTTACCATTAATCAAAATGCAATATTTGGGATCTAGAACACATTGTAATAAAAGCTCCATAAATCTATTAGGAAAATTAAAATGAATGAGAACTTAACTAAGTGTTTGCCACCCCATGCTATCATGAGCTTGCTCCATGTCGAGCTTAATTACTAACACCCCTCCTCTAGATTTAGACCATCTAAATTTGTTAAAAACTTCCTGAGCAATCAGCACATGATCTGATAAAGAACGACCTCTAATAAAAAGCCGCTTGGTCCACCGTGATTATTTTAGGAATGACTCTTTCCAGTCTGTTCAACAACATTTTTGCTATGATTTTATAGATGGTCATACACAAGCTGATAGGACGGAAGTGAGTAGGCTCAAGAGGACTTTTTATTTTCAGGATCAAAACAATCAAGGTCTCTTTCCAAGATCGATCCATTGCACCAGAAATACGAAAATGAAAGTTTTTTGGATCAAATCAATATCTTCCGAAATAACACCATCCTTAGTCTTGATATGACTAATCCAATTGGTATTCCATCTAGCATTGGCAAAAGTATGTAAGAAAGACAAATTACAATCAGCTTCATCCATCCATCTAGCTTTAGCCCTTTGTCTCCACTATGTGTTGAGTCTTGCCAAGGTCACATTGAGTTAATTAATTTTAAACCTCAATAGCTGTAATCTCTCAAAATAAATCCAGCCTTCATCCTCCTCCTGTTGAATTTCCTGAATCTCAATATTCAATTTATCCCTGAGTGAGTTGAGTTCAACTCCAAGAACTTAGCCTTACTCCAGTAGAAGAGTCCTCTTAGAGTTCTCTTAAGTTTTAGGTTGAGAGCAACTTGAGGATCAGACAAACATTTCCTAAGCCAGATTTTCTTCACCAATGTCGCAGCTCCATGATAAGATGCCCAAGTCTCCTCATAATGAATTTCTCTATTAAAATTTTCTTTTGGTTTGTATATATCCAACAGCAAAGGACAATGATCCGATGAAATGTGGGGTAGGTGTTTAACAATAGCAAGTTGTAAGAAGTTTAAAGCTGAGGAGTTAATTAAACACCTATCTAATTTTTCCAATATCTGGGCATTAACATTTTTATTGTTACACCAAGTGAATTTAGATCCCATCGAACTCAGTTCACGAAGATCATTAACAATCATGAAATTACTGAAATCCTTCGATCCTTGAGTTAAGCAAAACTTCTTACCTCCTCTTTTCTCATCTTGGGATAACACACAATTGAAATCTCCTCCCACTATCATAGGAAGATCATTAGAACAATGCCTTTCAATATCAATCCAAAGTCTTCTTCTTTCTTGGGCATTGTACTGCCATAAATGGAAGCAACAATCCAATTTCCCTTGCCTTAAACCTCCAGTTTACCCAAGATCATCGGAGACGTATCTTCAATAACCGAAAAAGCTGCTATGTCATTTCTCCATAACACCATGATTCCACCCGATAAGCCAACCGAAGGAACAACAAAAGAATTCCAATTTGTGCCCAGAAACTTCATCAGGTGACTATTATCCTAAGTGTTAATTTTTGTCTCCAATAATCCTATAAAGAACACCCTATAATCCTTGACCATCTCCTTGAGATATAGAGTAGCCTCCACCTTTTTGGCTCCTCTACAATTCCAAAATAGCAATGAAGTCATTGCTTGGTAATGGGGTAAGGGCCCCCCACCTTTTTAGTTCCTCCACTTCCCACCTTCCTATTATGAGGAATAACGTTACCAGATCCAAGGGATCTAAGTTCTTTAAAAAGTTTAGACTTTTTCTCAGAAGACTGATTTCCTCCCACTGATGGGTTAATAACAGGTAAATCCCTGTTTTCATTCCGAGAGACTTTAGGTTGCTGAATTAAGCCATTATCAGATTCGTTAAAATCTGGCTCTGTATTTGATTCTTGAATTTCCCCTTCCTCCATACCATTCTCATTTTTAACATCTAAATCTTTTGCTTCATTAGAATCTAATAATTCTGATAACACATCAAACTTGTTGAGAGTTTCCACACCGGGCTTGACATTTGAATTGATCCCCACCATACCTTCCGCATCAGGTAAAATACCCACAGAATTAACATCCACCACAACCTCAGGAGAAAGGATATCATTACTAGCTTCAAATTGCTCCTCTATCAACTACCCCATTTCCTTCAAATTGGAAGTTCCTGGTTTGGGAATAAAAATTTTCTTCATAGGTACTGAACTTCTCTTGTTAAAAAATCTTCTGTTGACCGAAACTTTATTAACTCTTCTTTTACCATGCTTCACTTGGGTCCAGGAATTAACAGCAGTCTTCACTCCTTCAGCAACAGATTTCACAGCCATCACTTGATTTACCTTATCACCAACCACACCAGTAGGAAGAGATGTTTTAGATTCCAGAATAAGTTTTTTCCTTCAACTCAGCACATGATTTTAAAGCTTGCCCAATTTTACCGTAGTTAGAACAGAGATTAGGAATTCCTTCATACTCTACTTTCTGATAAAATTCTCCAGCCAGACCCTTCACCCAAACACCTTGTGGTAACTTCAAGTCCAGAGGAATGCGAACGCAGACTCGAGCAAATTCCCTTCTACTCCACTGGAACGTATTCCCATCAAGAAGAAACAGCTTGCCCACCAGAGAATAAATTCTATAGATGTTTACCTCATCCCAACACTGCAGTGGTAAATTATTTAGTCTAATCTATATAGGTGCTGTAATTCCCTTCAGCGACGTAGGATTGAAATTCACCGACCACCTATCCAAACCAATTACTTGTCCCCTGATCAAGGAAGAGCCACCTAAGAGAATGCTTTCTAATGCCTCTGAGTCTTCAAAAGCGCATAAAAACCAGCCATGTCCCAGGCCCATAATATGGAATTTGCCAAACTTATCCCATAGTCTTCTCAAATCTGTGCTGATCACATGAAACAGAATGTTTTCCCTAAAAATTTTCACAACCAGGGATTTGTTTAATTTTTTAGCATTTTCTAACTCCTTGTCAGCATGAAGCAAAGCCACTTTACCATATTCAGATAAGAAAGAGCCCATGTCCAAATTGTCAACCTTAACATATGGACGTCTACTCAAAACAGAATTTACCTTCACATTGCCATCTTTATTCACAGTAGAATTAGATTTGTCCACAGTAACATCTGGTCCATCCGTTGGGAGAACGACTTTCATTAGAGACAAATTCACATCTACATTACTTGCATCCTCTGTATTACGGATAACCGGAGATTCTGAGTAAGAATCTCGATTAATCAGAGATGAAGGCAGAGATTTCGAATTAAAAATTTTATTAAAAATAATTGTTCTTCCAGCAGAAGAAGAGGCCCCTAGATTCCGCCCACTAATATCATTGTTATTCACGACCTGTAGAGGCAAAAATTCTTTCACATTCAGAAGATGTTCATCCAATAATTCCTTACCTTTGCCAAGGACATTTGTAGGAATAACTTTCTTGTTCAACAGACCTCCCTCGTTGATAACCAACGACTTTTCCTTCAAACCTTTAAAATTCTGGTTGAAATTTTCAAGAACCTCAGAACCGCCAATAAAAACTTCAGAAGCATCAATGACCGATATAGCCAAATTTTTCCTGTAATTCTTCCATGCATCTGACAGAAGAATACGTTTATTCTCCATCGATTCCTCCCCGTCCCGTCGGAGAGCCGGTAGATAGCCGGATTACTCCACCGCGAAGAAAATCAAGAACCGCCGAAACAGAATTTTGAATTCCCAGACTTTCTCTCTCTAGATTTCTCTCTCCTTATTTCCTAATTTTCATATGCTATCCAATTCACAGTCCTCCTTCTTTGATAAGCAATGGCTTCTCCTTGAATTGACTATTTTGTATCGAAGCAATCCTCTATCCTCCATAAAAAACCTCTGAAGAAGATCGCACCAGAGCATTGAGACATCTTCAGATATTTGCCAAAGATTTTGACGACGCCAGGTGCTTCCCCTCTATCGCTGTCAGCTAATTCCATTGGCAAGGTGGCGGAGAACGAACAGCCAAAATAGCCAAAAAATCCACGGGAAAATAAAAAAATTGAAAACAATGGATTTTTTCAAACTCCTAAAGTTTCTCTCACTAGTACAAAAAAAAAAAAAAAAAAAAAAAAAGACATTCTGATCATTTTCCTCTTATATGGCTTGTCCAAAGATGGGTGTTTTAGATTAAGGGATGTGTGGCATGCCTATAGATCTAAGAATAAGACTTCTCATATTTTCCATTTTCTTTGGCATAAAAGCATTCCCTCTACTATTGCAATTTTTGTGTGGAGAGTTTTACATAAATTCATCCCACGGATGACATCTTAATTAATAGAGGTTTTACCCTCCCGTCTAAATGTCAATAATGTTTTCATGTTGAAAATATGCATCATGTTTTTCTTTTCGGCACCTTAGCTGTTAAAAATTGGAATTATTTTGATGGCATTTTAAATTAAATTATTTTAATGCTAAAATGTCTATTTCTACTTTACTTAACTATTGGTATATCAAAACCAAAGGCCATATCAGAAACGTTATTCCTTCCCTCATTTTTTGGTTTTTATGGCTGGATAGGAATAGATCTACCGTTAATAGTTTTGTTATGAGCCACCAAAGGATTACTCAAAGGGTCAATGACAAGGTTGTTGCTCTCTTCTCTGTTAATCTTCTCTCTGTCAAGAATTTTAAGAATTATTATTTTGCTACTTTTGAGTTAGGTATTAAGTTGGTGATTGAGCATATTCCACATGATCCAAGGCTTATTTATTGCATCAAACCACCTCTTAACTCTTATAAATTTAAGGTGACTAATACTATTTTTGGGCATTCTTCAGGTTGGGGTGGGTTATCAAAGATTTTTATGGGAGCCTCATTATGGCTTTTACTGGTCCTTTATAGAATTGTGATGATAACAAAGCTTTTACTTTGACTATTCTCTATGGTGTTAGGACTTGCATTTCTATTCATTTAACCAACATTAGTATTGAAGTAGATTCTAAGTTCTATTTCCAAATTTTTAATGATTTTGATGATTCAGTTTGTAATTTCTATCTTTTATATATGGCTAGGGACATTAAGCATCTGTTGATTTTTATGAATGTCTCTTTCTCTCTTATTCAAATGGATGGTAATATGTGTGCTAATTTGATTTCTCATCAGTGTGCTGGCCTCAATTGTATTACTGATTTTATTTCTACTATCCTACCTAGGCCTTTATGAAGTTTTTTAAATTTCGATAAAGTTTCTATGCCATATATGAGATCATAATTGGCTTTACTTGTTGTGGTCATTCACTATGTGCATCTTCCTTATAACGGTATGCTCTCAGTTTTTTTCTGTTATGAAATTCTTCTCTTTTTTTTGGGTTATTACTTTTCTATTGTATTTGGTGTGGTGATTTCTTTTGCTCTGGATCATTGTTTTCTTGTGTTGTAGGTTGGTGGGTTCTTTCTACTGGCTACTTTATTTCTGGCCGGTCTCGTATTTATGTCTTTGGCTGCGGTATCCAAGATTTTCTTTATTTTTTAGTGGTTTTCTCCTTCTTGGGAGAGTTTTGTTTTGAGTATTTTGAGTGGACTTTATGTTATTTACTGGAGTTCATCTCAATTTTTTTTCTTAAATTGTGTGGTTGGTTGGTGGTTTTCTAGTGCTTTCTGCTAGGTATGATTATCTCTTGGTGTTGTCTGAAGAGGTCTCTTAGCCTTCCTATGGTTGTTCATTTTTTATAGGGTCTGAGTAGTTTGTGTAATTCTAGGGCTTACTCTATAAACCATCTCTTGGTCAATTTTTTCTGTCATGTTACTGGTTATGGCATTTCTCATTGCTATAGCTTCTTCTTATATTACTTATGGCCGAACAGTCATGGTTGGCTTATTTTTATTATGTTGGGGAGCTGGAGGTAGCTCTCTATTTCTTGGTCCTAACCTCAGGTGCTAGTTTTCTAGGGATGCCTAATTGACCCTTCGTGCACTAATTGTGGCTCTACTATCTTATGGTGTTTGCTCTGGATACTCTATCGAGCTTGTCTCGAATTAGGTAGTATTCCATGTTAGCCCTTTGCTATTTGTAATATGATTTATTGGTGGAATTTTCTTCCTCTTACAAGTTATGGTTTATTGTACTATCTTTTTTGTGGACTACATCCACACAAAAATCGCAATAATTGGCATGCCTATAGATCTAAGAATAAGACTTCTCATATTTTCCATTTTCTTTGGCATAAAGCATTCCCTCCACTATTGCGATTTTTGTGTGGAGAGTTTTACATAAATTCATCCCACGGATGACATCTTAATTAATAGAGGTTTTACCCTCCTGTCTAAATGTCAATAATGTTTTCATGTTGAAAATATGCATCATTTTTTTCTTTTCGGCACCTTAGCTGTTAAAAATTGGTTTATTTTGATGGCATTTTAAATTAAATTATTTTAATGCTAAAATGTCTATTTCTACTTTACTTAACTATTGGTATATCAAAACCAAAGGCCATATCAGAAACGTTATTCCTTCCCTCATTTTGTGGTTTTTATGGCTGGATAGGAATAGATCTACCGTTAATAGTTTTGTTATGAGCCACCAAAGGATTACTCAAATGGTGAATGACAAGGTTGTTGCTCTCTTCTCTGTTAATCTTCTCTCTGTCAAGAATTTTAAGAATTATTATTTTGCTACTTTTGAGTTAGGTATTAAGTTGGTGATTGAGCATATTCCTCATGATCCAAGGCTTATTTATTGCATCAAACCACCTCTTAACTCTTATAAATTTAAGGTGACTAATACTATTTTTGGGTATTCTTCAGGTTGGGGTGGGTTATCAAAGATTGTTATGGGAGCCTCATTATGGCTTTTACTGGTCCTTTATAGAATTGTGATGATAACAAAGCTTTTACTTTGACTATTCTCTATGGTGTTAGGACTTGCATTTCTATTGATTTAACCAACATTAGTATTGAAGTAGATTCTAAGTTCTATTTCCAAATTTTTAATGATTTTGATGATTCAGTTTGTAATTTCTATCTTTTATATATGGCTAGGGACATTAAGCATCTGTTGATTTTTATGAATGTCTCTTTCTCTCTTATTCAAATGGATGGTAATATGTGTGCTAATTTGATTTCTCATCAGTGTGCTGGCCTCAATTGTATTACTGATTTTATTTCTACTATCCTACCTAGGCCTTTATAAAAGTTTTTTATATTTCGATAAAATTTCTATGCCATATATGAGATCATAATTGGCTTTACTTGCTGTGGTCATTCACTATGTGCATCTTCCTTATAACGGTATGCTCTCAATTTTTTCCTGTTATGACATTCTTCTCTTTTTTTGGGTTATTACTTTCTTATTGTATTTGGTGTGGTGATTTCTTTTGCTCTGGATCATTGTTTTCTTGTGTTGTAGGTTGGTGGGTTCTTTCTACTGGCTACTTTATTTCTGGCCGGTCTCGTATTTCTGTCTTTGGCTGCGGTATCCAAGATTTTCTTTATATCTTAGTGGTTTTCTCCTTCTTGGGAGAGTTTTGTTTTGAGTATTTTGAGTGGACTTTATGTTATTTTTTGGAGTCCATCTCAAATTTTTTTCTTAAATTGTGTGGTTGGTTGGTGGTTTTCTAGTGCTTTCTACTGGGTATGATGATCTCTTGGTGTTATCTTAAGAGGTCTCTTAGCCTTCCTATGGTTGTTCATTTATTATAGGGTCTGAGTAGTTTGTGTAATTCTAGGGCTTACTCTATAAACCATCTCTTGGTCAATTTTTTCTGTCATGTTACTGGTTATGGCATTTCTCATTGTTATAGCTTCTTCTTATATTACTTATGGCCTAACAGTCATGGTTGGCTTATTTTTATTATGTTGGGGAGCTGGAGGTAGCTCTCTATTTCTTGGTCCTAACCTCAGGTTCTAGTTTTCTAGGGATGCCTAATTGACGCTTCGTGCACTAATTGTGGCTCTACTATCTTATGGTGTTTGCTCTGGATACTCTATCGAGCTTGTCTCGAATTAGGTAGTATTCCATGTTAGCCCTTTCCTATTTGTAATATGATTTATTGGTGGAATTTTCTTCCTCTTACAAGTTATGGTTTATTGTACTATCTTTTTTGTGGACTACATCCACACAAAAATCGCAATAATTGGCATGCCTATAGATCTAAGAATAAGACTTCTCATATTTTCCATTTTCTTTGGCATAAAAGCATTCCCTCCACTATTGCGATTTTTGTGTGGAGAGTTTTACATAAATTCATCCCACGGATGACATCTTAATTAATAGAGGTTTTACCCTCCCGTCTAAATGTCAATAATGTTTTCATGTTGAAAATATGCATCATGTTTTTCTTTTTGGCACCTGAGTTGTTAAAAATTGGATTTATTTTGATGGCATTTTAAATTAAATTATTTTAATGCTAAAATGTCTATTTCTACTTTACTTAACTATCAGTATATCAAAACCAAAGGCCATATCAGAAACGTTATTCCTTCCCTCATTTTGTGGTTTTTATGGCTGGATAGGAATAGATCTACCGTTAATAGTTTTGTTATGAGCCACCAAAGGATTACTCAAATGGTGAATGACAAGGTTAATTGTTGCTCTCTTCTCTGTTAATCTTCTCTCTGTCAAGAATTTTAAGAATTATTATTTTGCTACTTTTGAGTTAGGTATTAAGTTGGTGATTGAGCATATTCCTCATGATCCAAGGCTTATTTATTGCATCAAACCACCTCTTAACTCTTATAAATTTAAGGTGACTAATACTATTTTTGGGCATTCTTCAGATTGGGGTGGGTTATCAAAGATTGTTATGGGAGCCTCATTAGGGCTTTTACTGGTCCTTTATAGAATTATGATGATAACAAAGCTTTTACTTTGACTATTCTCTATGGTGTTAGGACTTGCATTTCTATTGATTTAACCAACATTAGTATTGAAGTAGATTCTAAGTTCTATTTCCAAATTTTTTATGATTTTGATGATTCAGTTTGTAATTCCTATCTTTTATATATGGCTAGGGACATTAAGCATCTGTTGATTTTTATGAATGTCTCTTTCTCTCTTATTCAGATGGATGGTAATATGTGTGCTTATTTGATTTCTTATCAGTGTGCTGGCCTCAATTGTATTACTGATTTTATTTCTACTATCCTACCTAGGCCTTTATGAAGTTTTTTAAATTTCGATAAAATTTCTATGCAATATATGAGATCATAATTGGCTTTACTTGCTGTGGTCATTCACTATGTGCATCTTCCTTATAACGGTATGCTCTCAATTTTTTCCTGTTATGACATTCTTCTCTTTTTTTGGGTTATTACTTTCCTATTGGAATTGGTGTGGTGATTTCTTTTTCTCTGGATCATTGTTTGCTTGTGTTGTAGGTTGGTGGGTTCTTTCTACTGGCTACTTTATTTCTGGCCGGTCTCGTATTTCTATCTTTGGCTGGGGTATCCAAGATTTTCTTTATATCTTAGTGGTTTTCTCCTTCTTGGGAGAGTTTTGTTTTGAGTATTTTGAGTGGCCTTTATGTTATTTTCTAGAGTCCATCTCAATTTTTTTTCTTAAATTGTGTGGTTGGTTGGTGGTTTTCTAGTGCTTTCTGCTGGGTATGAGGATCTCTTGGTGTTGTCTTAAGAGGTCTCTTAGCCTTCCTATGGTTGTTCATTTATTATAGGGTCTGAGTAGTTTGTGTAATTCTAGGGCTTACTCTATAAACCATCTCTTGGTCAATTTTTTCTGTCATGTTACTTGTTATGGCATTTCTCATTTCTATAGCTTCTTCTTATATTACTTATGGCCTAGCAGTCATGGTTGGCTTATTTTTATTATGTTGGGGAGCTGGAGGTAGCTCTCTATTTCTTGGTCCTAACCTCAGATGCTAGTTTTCTAGGGATGCCTAATTGACCCTTCGTGCACTAATTGTGGCTCTACTATCTTATGGTGTTTGCTCTAGATACTCTATCGAGCTTGTCTCGAATTAGGTAGTATTCCATGTTAGCCCTTTGCTATTTGTAATATGATTTATTGGTGGAATTTTCTTCCTCTTACAAGTTATGGTTTATTGTACTATCTTTTTTGTGGACTACATCCTTTTTTATATGAGCTTTCTTATGCAGGTGATCGTGTTGTCAATTTTTTAGATATGAAGCTGGATCTAAATGTTATTTTTGGCTATCTTACTTCTTTTTAGGTGCTCCTTCTTATGCACTATAGAATGTATCTAGGTGTTATTGTACTTTTGCCTAGTAAGGATATTGAGCTCATAGGTGATTTTTCTTTTTATTTTGTAACTATTCTGAGCATTAGAGAGCTCGAGGCCCCTTTAAGAACTTTGTACTTTTTTTCGTATAATGAACACGTAAGCACCTTTATGGGTTTCCCCTATTATGTATGTATATGTATATATATATATATATATATATATATATATATATATATATATATATATATATAAGGTTCATCAAAATCATTCAATATATGCAGATATATTACTCGGAAGCTCAATTCTGAAATAAAATAAGTAGACAATGAGCAATATTTGTGCTATCAGGAGAAATATCACTATTATTATGCAGGCAAGGGTAGTAAGCCTGCATATAATTTAAAAATTTTATTTTATAAAACTTCCATAAGAGAAAGCTTAGATTATTAGTTTATTTTGGTTATTAATAAGTGCAAAAATAGTATTAAAATATAATTTTTTTAAATTAAAAAAGTTAAAAACCTTGAGGCTTCAAGATTCATATATTCAAACCTTGCAGTATATTTCCTCAATTTATTTCTTTAGATTTTACACACCAATCTCTAGTCAAAAAATTTGTGTTAGTTCAAGTAGAGTTGTAGCTATTCTATATACTAGTTTTGGCTTGATACCATAAGCTTTAAGAGTTGCCTACTCTTAATAATCCATTCAGTGTGTAAACAAAGGGCACCATTAGAATCATCTGTGACTCTCCAACGAGGAGAACCATTTAATGGACTGTGCATATTACCGAAGAGTATCAATACGTTGATTTTCATGTGCTTGTCTTATTGGATAGATTGCACTTGTTACTCCACTTCTTCTCTTGAATATAATGTTTTAAATGTCTCTATCATTTCTTTTTATTTTGATCAGGATGAATGGAGAGCAGGTCCATGTGTGAATGCAGTTAGGGATAGCTTCTAAGTAGTTAAATCATGGATGGTAGAAAATGGCGACTGGAGCCATAAAGATTATATCAGGAGCTCTTTGCTCGGCCAACCGTAAATCCCTCTTGAGTACCTATCATCAAAAAGGTTTTAAAAATACAATCATGCCAGACACCAATCATTTCAGCAATAACTGTTAACTACATAAAACTTCTATGAATGAGTTAATAATGCAAATTTAGGCTCTAATTCACTCTTACAAAATGTAGAAGCCAAACGAAATGACTATTAAAAGAAGGGAAGAAAGAAGATGAAATTATAATGTATTTCGAATATTAATCAAGAATTAATTAAGAACATCAAATAATAATCTTGCAAACTTTATACAAAAGTATTGGGTAATGGTAGTGATGTTGTTTTATTAGTGAAATTTTTTAAATAAATTTTCTCTTTGTAATTAAAACATTTGTCCTTTTGAAGTTATTATTCATATTCCTTGTAGATAAATGCATAATAGTGGACAAGAAATGCATAAATCAGTAAAAGTCAGAACTCCAGGTTATAATTATAATATAATTTAATAGTGGTAACTTTGAACAATATTATTAAGGACAAAGTTTTTAAACCATTCCATGCTAAGCTTCTTTCCTCAAAACATTTTAAGAATTATTCTTTCGCTGCCCATCACTTTGGTATTACTCTGTAGACAACTTGCTACTTGGAGGATATTATTTTTGTGTATTGGAGAAAACCCCTGCTTAATAGTTTTAAACTTAATGTGGATGGTTTTATTAAATATAAAGCATTTGGGTATGGAGGTATCATTCGGTATGATAAAGGTAATATGATTATGGAGTTTGCTAGCCCTTTGGAGAAGTGCTCTGTGGTTTATGCTGAGCTTTCGACCATTCTCAATGGCATTAATTTATGTTTCTCACTTGGTATTACCAATATTTGGATTAAATTGGATGCCACATTAACTATTAATTTTCTTATGCATCAATCGAATAGTGTTTGTAGTCCAGAGGTTTTCTATCTTATTAGAGAAATTAATTAGTTGTTGATGTTTGTTAACTTCTCCATGCCTCATGTGCATAGGGAAGGCAATGTGTGCGCCGATTGGTTGGTAAATTTGGGTTGCACTTTAGAGATTCTTACTATTTTTTCCATATCTAATCTACCTTTGATTATTAAAAGGATTATTAGGTTGGATAAAATGGGATTGCTTTATATCAAAAATTAGTCTCTTATCTGTTTTCCTGTTGTGTGTCAATTTTGGGTTTTTTATTTTCCATTTCCTTGTTCTACAGATCTATTGGTTCTAACTTTGTTTTATATTTTCTTTGTTTAATTAAAATATTGTTATGGGTGTTGTTGTGATGGGCTTGAGCTGTGATTGCACACTTTTATATACTGATGATTTACTTATTTATTTCTCTCCTACCTCCATGAGGTGTTACGTGACCTGGCATTATTTGTGTTGTATGTATACATGTAACTTTGGGAGCAAGGTTGGGGATTGGGGCAATGTTCATTATCTCTGTGTTGGGGTTCTATTTATTTTTTCTTGCAGTTTGGTTGTTTAGGCTTAGAATTTTAACATTTGCTGTTACTAGGAGCTTTTACTTTATCTTTGCATTCTATTATTAGAGGTGGATTTACCATTTGTCTTAGTTGGGGGGTTTGCTAGTGTCCTGCAGTTGTTTGGCCTTCAATCTATGGTTTTTATTAGGTTAGTTCACCATCAAGGATTTTATCTATCTATGTTCTGCCTGCTATGTGCCTTCATTCTAGGTACCTTTATTATTTTATATCTATTTTTAGTTCTCGGTTGTGGCTGATTTGTTATGGTTGTTTTTTGGTTTGGAACTTCTTGAGCTCTAATAGCCTGTCCCTTTGCTTGGTTTTTTTGCTTTTGATCGTTTTTTGTAGGTCTTATACAGGCTTCTTCTTGTGGTATTTTTGATTGTGTGACTTGGCTGAATCATTTTCCTGTGCATGGTCAGGCCTTCCAGCTATTTTGGTCCCTTTCCAAGGATTGACTTGAATTTCTATATTACATATTCATATTTTGATCAATTATTTGAAATGGCCTATACTGTTTGTTATTCGGTCGACACTCTACCGTGTCTCAATAGTAGTATATATGTAATGTCAAGCATCATAACCTTTTGCTTATCGATAGAATGATATATTTCTCCAATAATATTTCTTTTTTTTTTTTGTTAATTCTATTTGGGTTTTGTTTATTGCAGGCCTTTTCTATAGGTTTGTAGAGACTAATGATAATTTTGTGCATGGTCCTCTTTGGATAGGAAAGGTTGAGCTGAATGAAGTTTCTTTTTCCTTTTCCATTTTGTTTCTTAGAATGTTATTAGGTTATTTCGTACTCATGCTTAGTGCGGATCGCTAGCTCTAATGTTTTTTTCTTTTTATGTTGTATCTCTTTCAAGCAGTAGTGAGCTAGCAATCCCCTTTAGGACTTGTAACCTCTTTTTTATATTATTGTGTAGGCCCCTTTGTGGGTTTGAAAAAAAAATTAATGAAAAAAAAAAAAAAACTTTGAACAATATTTAGTATAAATAATGCTTAGAATGGAAGATTTAAAAATGAAGGCATCCCTGTGATTATAAATTTTTTTATCAATATTTGGATGACATAAAGAAGTATTGTTTTGGTGCAGAATTTGACTGTGTTAATCAATCATGTTATACTATTAACTCATTTCTCAATTCTAATAGTTGAGCTCATCATACGTATGATTGTAAGGGGGCCTCCCCTTTCCTTTCTTTTTCTTTGTGTGTGTGTGTGTGTGTGTGGGGGGGGGGGGGGGGGGGGGGGGGGAGGGGGGGTTTAGTAAATTTTCCATATTTTTTTTTTCATACATTATTGTGGTTCTGTACATTAGGGTGACGCAACATTATACACTTTCTATATTGTAGCATTATGGGATGTACCACTGTGATACTACCATAATTTTTTGAATAAATAGGTGTAATCTATGAGATAAAACATGCATGAATATGCATTGAAAATTCTTAAGAAAAATATAAATATGAACCAAACATAAAATCCATCTTTTATCATAAAGGATACTTCCATTCGTTTCCTTCTAACATGCAATTTTGATGAGATTTGATCCTAAGATTGATCTTAGAGAAAATTATTTTACATGCCATAAAATATAGAATATAATTAAATAGAAAAATCTCACTACCAAAATTTTGATATTTTTGCAGCACTAAAAAGTTATAATTTTAAAATTGCCACTAAATGACTCTTTAGGTAGTAGTCAAAACAACATTTAGTACAAGTGGTTAAAACTTGATCTTAAAACCACCACTATTATTGGATTCAAATAAACTAAAATTGTAAATATAACACTTATCACATGATCAACCAATAGCTTCTTCTTATATATGTGATATAACTGCTCCTTTCTTACAATAACATCTCCATTTTCTTTAAGTTCCTATAATCTCTCCTTTCTCTCTTGTCGTTTAAACCATAAAATTGAGATCACCAATCACCACAGACAGACATGTTTATCCATGTTAGATCGTTATATTCATCATTTTTAATTAGATTCTTGAGAACTTTGCATAATTTTGGTTAAATTATTAATTAATGAATCCCTTGTATGAGTTTTTTAGATGTTGCAACTTTTCAGATATTTGGCCAAATGTATCCACATATACTTTATACTTTTGTCATTCTTTTACCTAGGTAAAACTTTTTCCTTAAATTATGAATACGAATGATTTTTGTTCTAGTTGAAAGCCTCCTTTCCTTCTTTCATTTTTTTAGAAGACTTTCTTATCCTATGGAGCTATTCCATGGTTCCAATTACTACATCTCAATTTTTTTTTTTTATGGAAATGCTAAATGCATTAAAACCCAAAACCAGCAAAACAAAACAAATCAAGTCCTACCTAAAGCATTACATTCATCCTTCAAGCAATACAAGAAAGAAGGAGGAAAGGAAACATCCTGGATATTATCCCATAAAAAGGACCCACCTAAAGCCAAATTAGCACAAATATCCGTTAATTTGTTACCCTCTCTAAATGAAAAAGAGAAAACAATTTGATTGAAATTCAACAAAAAAGCCAAATTATCATCAATCAACCTACTAACCTTCCATGATTTGACGGCATTTTGAAGCATCTTAATGATATTGAAATTATCCCCTTCGATGATGACACCTTGTGCTTCAAACATCCATTCCTTCACAACCTTTTTCATATATAAAACTGCCAATAGCTCCAATTGAGAGGTGTCCCAATGCCAACAATGCTCACCGAAAGCCACCAAGAATCTGCCTTGCTCATCTCTAGCAACTCCACCTATACTAGCCATATTATTCCTTTTAAGAGATGCATCAACATTTATCTTAATCCACCCAGGAGGAGGAGGATGCCAAGAAGACAACAACACAAGCTGATTAGCATACAAGAAACCCGGTTGAATATTTAAGAAATTACTTCTTACAACAAACAAAATGGCACTAGCAGCAATATTACTATTTGAATATTCTCTATCACCATGAATCATATTATATATGCTTTTCCAAATGAGATAAAGTGCTGTACGAAATAAATTTGCACAAAGAGAATTCATACCCCTCATTCTTCGAAGGCAATCCAGGCAATCCTGAAAACAGTAAAAAGTCGGAATCATAAAGCCTCAGCTGTTTAGAACAGAGATCACATTCCTGATTTTGACACTGTTACCAACCAAATGGCTTTCATCTTCATAAACACCACATCCTCTCGGGCAATCAGGTACATTGCAAATTCTCCTAATAACCAGGAAATGATTAGAGGGAATGCAATTATTGTAAAGTCTCCACCAAAAAAGTTCAATTTTTGGTTTCAACTTAATCTTCTTTATCCATTTCCAATGAGCAAACTCCTCTCCATGATCCAAAATAGCTTCAAAAGCTATAGCCGTAATCGATTTACCGGAAAACTTATTATTCAGTTCCAATTGATCTGAGTTCCTGTTGGCATTAATAGGAATATTAGAAATGATCTTCATAAGCTGCTCCCCAAAACAGTCTTTCAGTCTTTCCAAGTTCCAGCTACTGTTTGTAATGAAAAAGCTTAACTTCCCTGCTGAGGTATTCTGAGTATTGACAAATGTAGGCCACTTAGTGATACATTTATTTAAAATCCAAGAATCATTCAACCAATTGATAGAATCCCCATTTGAAATGCTCCATCTAACAACATTCTTGAGAAAATTTGTTCCAATAGTAATAATCTTCCAAGTAGAAGAACTACCACCCCTAACATCCTTCGTCCATGCATCATTCCCATACATAGCTATAAGAATCTGATACAATAAAGTATGAGGCTTCCGATAGAAGTTCCAAGCTAATTTGGCATGAATAGGACCAAACATAGAGACGGCTGACTTCAAACCTCTACCACCCTCCCTCTTCGGTTTACATAGCAAAGCCCAAGAAGCATAATGTATTCCCGCACTGCCATTATTTTTACTCCAGATAAATCCTCTACACATCTTGTCAAACTCCTTCAAAATACTCAAATCAACTAAAGAAATAGAAGACAAAAACTGAGGTAAGGAAAGAAAAGCTGATTTCACCAAAACCAACTTCCCCTCTAATGAAATGAATTTCTTTCCCCAAGTATTGAGTCTGTTAGAAGCAGCCTCCAAAAGGATTTGGAAATCAAAAGCAACCATCCTCCTAAGTGCCAATTTCACACCCAGATAACTAATTTCCTTCACAACTTTGAAATTAAGTATCTTAGTAATTTCTTTTGGATACTCCTTTTAGTATACTTTCAAAAAATGATCATAGATTTCAAGGTGTTCACCCTTTGTCACGTCTAATTACAATAATTGGAAATAATACTCCTTGACTTCTTCCATCTTAGCCTCCGAAAATATCAAAATATTATCAGCAAAAAGAAGATGAGACATCCTTGGAGCAAGTGGAGATATAGAAATACCCAAACCATTTCCTCTAGAGACTAAATCATTAGATAGAATTTGAGAGCAAAGAATGAATAGAAAAGGGGATAAAGGACACCTTTGCCTAAATCCACATCTCCCATCAATCTAATCAGTTTTATTCCCATTAATTAAAACACAAAACTTTGGATTGAGAGCACTTTGAAGTAAAAGCTCCATAAATTTAGTAGGAAAATTAAACTGAATAAGAACTTGCCTTAGTGTTTGCCATCCCATACTATCATAAGCTTGTTCCATATCAAGCTTAATAGTAAACATACCACTTCTAGCTTTAGACCACCTGAACTTGTTGAAAACCTCTTGAGCCAAAAGCACATGATTGTTGACCTCATTATTCGAGGTTAATTTCCCCGGATTCAACTCTAGCACCTAGGTCTTCGTAGCCTAGAATAGACGTCACTCGCAGGATTTCCCTTAGGTGGATACCTACTGACATAGTATTGACTCTACCCTTTTTTTTTTTTTTTTTTTCAAACAAAATCAAAATCAATTTCAATCTAGATTTTAATTCAACTCCAAACGAACTCAAATCAAACCCGATTTATGATTCGTCAATCTCGATCGACTAAATTTAATGTGAACAAATTCATTCTCGATCGAATTAATATATCATTAGGCTCTAACTAACTCACCAATCAAAAATCAAATTCTTCCTAATAAAATCTATTTTATTTTTAAATCAAATAAAGATCAGCCCTTAGATTTTTTTTTTTTAGGGCTTAAACCAATCTAAGGCGTCAAATTTATTTTGAAATAGGATTTGATTAAGTGCAGTTAGGGCCGGTCTAACCCCCACGTCTCTCTCCCTCATATTTCGGAAACCACCCAGCACACACCTTTTCAAAAAAAAAAAATTTTTTGGAAAACTCCAAGCAGAATCGCCTCGTACTCTCTCATTCGCACATACAGAGCAAGTCCCCCTTTCGATTTCTCTCGGCATTTCACAACCCCCCGTCCATCTCCTCTCTTATTCACAGAACCCAGCCTGTTATCCCTCTCTGAATTCGCACAAAACACACAGTCCGTCTCCTCTGTTCGCAGAACCCAGACGGAAAACCGGCCCCAACTCCCTAAGCAGTTCCGAAATCTCCAAGGAAGAAACGAACCCCCTCACGCCTGCAGTTCGCAATCTCCCAAGCCCTGGCCGAACATCCCCTCTCCATTTGGACCTCTTCAAAGGCGCCACCCCCCAGCCCGTCGCCTTCCAGTTCGCAAACCCTTCCTCCCGCTCAGTCGCTCTTTCCCTCTCGCTCAAGAAGACAGCACGCCTCCAGGTGCCTCCCGTCTCCTTCCATTCTCACACCTCACAGAAAATACAACATCCGAACTCCCTCTCCTGTTCGTGTGAGAAGTTCCCAGCCGGCCTCCCTGCGCCGCACGACATTAAGGCCAAACACCACACTTCGTCGCCAACCCTTGCTGACCGAACTCCTCCTCCCGTCGCCGTCGTGAACCTTAGCGAGAACCTTGCTGTCGTTTGCTCTCGCCGCCAGTAATCTCCTCAACTACAGGTTTGCAAGAGCGTATGGATCATCTCCTCCTTTATCTTCTTATTGTTCACTCTTAAATATTTCTCTTAGTGTTTTGCTCATTTGATAAACTAAATTTTGAGGGTTTTAAATTTTAAATCTTCCTAATAAATGAATCTGAAACGAATTCTTAATTCCCTTCTCTCCATTTTGTTATCTTGACTAGATCTGGAAGGATTCAAATTTTCTTAATTGGAATCAAAAGAGATTTTTTATATATTTTATGAACAAAAACGATAGTTGCATTCATGTTCTTGGTTGCTTATGAAAATTTTGTCAGGGATTTAACGAAAGTTCTAATTTTTCATAGAGGAATAGTATTGATGTATACTTGTAATATTATTTAAAATCAAGAATCTAGGATACTTAGTTTCTTTTTGCGATTTTCAATAAATATGCAATTAGAACATTTTTATTATTTTCTCATCAAAGTCATATATTATATTCATGTTTACGTCTTGAGAGAAGTGTATGAAAGAACATTTGGCTTTAGATAATCATAACTAATGGTGGTATTCTTGAAACTTAGTACGTTATATATTTGTTTAAAGTAATGTGATGAGAGAGTTGGTACCTTTATGGAAGGATCTTCATATACCTTTTTTTTATGTCAAGTTTTGAGTTTTCCATAATTTTTTTTATGTGAAGTTATTATTTTTTTGAGAGATATCTTAAACTAATCGGAAGGAAATATATGAGCTTACCTTTTCTTTTTCTTTTGTAATCATAATCCGTGGTGATGAAAATTTGTACAAGGTATCTTGCATTATTTATGTTATATTTTGGGAAAAGAAATGGTGGAGCTTCACTTTTCTTTAATGATAAAAGACAAGTTGTCGTTAGAAGACGGGAAAGAGGAATTTTGGAGAAGAAGTAAAAAGTATGGGTGTAGTTTGAAAAATGGATTCTGTGGTTTAAGATAAAAGGTGTATGTTTTTTTTTTTTAAAAGTGATTTGTGAATGTGAGTACTAAGGGTAAAGTGTGTGATCTTTGAGTGGTGAAAATGTGTATAATGAAAAGTAAAGCTTGAGATGTGTGAGAAGTGGTGATTGTATGCCTTAAAAGTAGAAGTGTATGCTAGAAAAGAAAATAAAGTGTTTGATTTTGTGGTAAGTGTATATTTTCGAAATTGGAACTTGTGTGAGTTTGGGAGAATAGAAATTGTGTATTTTGGAAAAGAAATGTAAAGTGTATTGTTGAGTTGAAAAGTAAAAATTAGGTGAAAGTTGTATATGTGAAAAGTATGATAATGTGTGTATCTTTGGGAAGTTTTAGAGATGTAGAGTTTGTGCCTATATTGAAAAGTGATGTGTAAATGTAAAGTTGTATTTGAACTTGTGTGTAAAGGTAAAGATTTAGTTGAACTTGTATATGATTTGGAAGAGAGAATTGTGAAGATTTGAAAGGAAAAGTATATGTGTGTTGAAAAGTGAATCAAGTGTATAATATTGGAAAAGCAAAAAGTGCATATCTTGAAAAAGGAGGTATGTGAGTTTTAAAAAAAAAAAAAAGTTAAAGTGAAATTTGTGTGTTTAGGAAAGGGTGATGTGTGTAAATGTGGAAAGTAAAGTGTGTTGGAAAAGAAAGAGTTGGATGTCTTGAAAGTGGAAAGTGTATGAGTTTTGAGAAAGGAGATGAAAAGTAGATTGTGTTAGAGAGTGAATTAGTTGGAAATTTACTAGAAAATGAGAATGAAGAATGTAAAAAGTCCTCCCTCTCTCTCTCTCTCTCTCTCTCTCTCTCTCTCTCTCTCTCTCTCTCTCTCTCTCTCTCTCTCTCTCCCTTCTTCTCTTTTCTTATGCCTTGGGGTAAATGTTGAAAAAGTACAAAGTGTGCTTTCGAAAAGGAAAAATTCAAAAAGCAAAGTCAACAAATTGATGTTCAAGCCCGAAGAAAGGTACGTCTTTACTTTTAGCAAATTTCAATTATTTCAATATGATTTATTAAATGTGCTTTCTATTCCTTGTTTTTCTGTTTTATTTGCATAAACTGCGAGGAACAGTACTGATCAAGTGGACAAAAGTATAAGGAGCTAATGACGTCAGTCGCCTCTATCCAACCGGGTAGAGGTGCTACGGGCGGAACCACCGGGTCGTAGCCCCCGGTGATTGTGAGTATTTCTAAACTTAGAAAACCTTTAGGGGCCCCTTGATGTGGTATGCGTGAACTCTTCCTTTAGGTCCCTGTAGTAACTTCAATTTTATTAGGTTTACTTTTATTTTCTTTTAGATCCTTAAACCCCTTTTACACACGCTCAAAGTCCCAAGGGTTAGTAATAACAAATTTTTATTCCATACAACAGTAGTGACACTTAAGGACAAAAATTAAGGACCGGGTCTTAGAAAATCTAGACTTAGGAAGCATGCACACTTTAGGATAGAAACTTATAACATAGAAAATTTAGTGACATCTCACTTTAGAATTAGTAAATATCTTTAAATTAGAATTCAATCAATTAGAAAGCTTTAGCCAATAATTGACTTAGGACATTTCAAAACCTCACAGCCTACTGCACACACTTAGATTTGTTTGTTAGGACAACTGACTCTAGTTTTTGGTTAGGCCGGTGTTTATTTCCTTACTGCACTGTGACGGGCTTTTTCTCGAGTTTTATTGCATGCTGGTTGTAAAATGTTGGTGTGTTTGTTTATTTATTCTTACTGCACTCTGTGTTGGTTTGATTGACGATTAGATTACCCATAGGCTAGGAGCGATCTGGATTGTTAATATGATTTTATGCAGGTGGCCACACTCATGCAGGTCAGAAAAAGGGGGCTAATCAATTAATAATAAATAAATGCTACAGGTGCTTCAGCTGCTTAGCCCCCAAATGAAGAAGAGTGTGGCCAAGTGTGGCTTAATAATTTAAATTCAATTGCATATATATATAACTGCGTGGGATGAATTTTGTTATAAATTGCTTAGGATAACCTTGCAGGTGGATTAGATTTTCCTTTCCTTTCTGTGAAATGAAATGTAATGTAAATATAATATATCATGAGTCAATAAATGTGAAAGTGATTTTTTGAAAGTGGGATATTACATCCAATTTGGAATCCAAAGAAAGGAGAATATACCTTAAAGGATTATTCTCTTTTATTTGGAAAGCCAAATTAGGATGATTCAATATCCGAATAGAAAAGAAAATACCCCTCCTAGGGATGAGTTTTCTTTTCATTTGGATATCCAGAACCCGACGGACCCGAAAAGTTCGTAGAAGAAGAAAAGACTGAACAAGAAGATTGAAGAAAGAAGATGAAGAAATGAAAATTTAAGGAACAGTATATCCCATTTAAAAAATCACTTACGTCATTCTTAGGATTAGAATCCGGGTTTGTTGTCAGTGGTGCCCGGCCACTTTACTTTCTGCAAATTCTGGGTGTAATATGGACATTGGACATTGGACATTATATTTGGATTATTAAAATTGATTGTTTACATTGTTTGTGCAGTAGATTTTTTTAGGACCTTGCATGCCTTGTTTTGTTTTAGCCTGGATTCGAAACAGAGAGATTTTTTTCGTAAGGGTACGCTTAAAATTCTTATACTTGTAATCTTAAATAAAAATTTTTAGGCTCACATAGTAACTCTAACGATCTAAGAAGTAAGCTCGGGACCGCCGAGAGTCAGCATAAGCATATTAATACTTTCTCTTCCTTGTTAGGCACCTCCCCGCCTGCGGGTTCTGGCAGACCACTTGACCTATGAGGGTGCAGTTCTGTCAAGGGGAAGTTGTGCAATCTCTAGGGAAAAATCTATTTTCTAAGCCTAAATTTTTAAACTGCTTCATTATCATTTTATGCATTCGAGTCAATTAGCATGCATTGCATTAGATACAAACTAAAAAGAGTCTAAAATTTTAATTGCATTTTTAGACATTTATCACCCTACATAAGTTGAGGGGCTAATTAGGAATTGTCTTAGATGTCGGCCCCCAATTCCTTAAAACTTAAACAACATCCCTACCCATCTTTCATAAGAGACTGGACACATGGTTTTAAAGCGCCTAGGTGGTTAGCTGGCTCCCCAATCCAGGCCGGGGTAAGTCCAGATTTGCACTTCATTAGTTAGGTTCGGGTCGCTACTTTGTAGTACCCAAATTAGATTTAGGTTCTGAGGCAGATACTTTTTAGATCTTAAGTCCTCGCCCTCCAGGAATATAATCCCAAATTTCTAATAAAATGTCAACTTAAACATAAAATTTTCTCCTAAAATGTAAAGCCCAACATAGGATAGATTGAGGTTGTCTCTGAGCTTCTCAGAATCCGACACCTCCTACTTTTCATCCTTTGACTCGCTAATAAATGTTCAACATTGAGCTTTCACCTTGGAAAATTCCTACTTCTGTTCCTTGTCTTTTACTTTGTAGTCAAAGGGTATGAAATCACTGTTTTAATCGAGAGTTTTCTTAGGAGCATTCCTCCTAAGATGTAATTAACTATAGGAGCTTGCTCCTATAGGGATTTGAGAACCCCAGACTAAAATAAACCTTGTTTTATTCGTATAAAATAAGGGAAGAATCTTTGGGAACGTAGATATTTTTAAAACCTTATTTCTAATTTTGAATAGACTTGTAAAATATTATTATTATCTTTTCAGATAATATAATATTATACTTGTTATATTCAACTTTAGAAATAATGAATTTTATAAAACTCATTCTCGCTTTTGGATATCTCAAAGAATGTTATGTTCGTCTTTTAAGATGATATAATATTCTTCTTGTCATATCTAAATAAAAGAATGAATAAACTTTTTTTTAAAAAACCGTATTTCTATATTTGAACATATTTTATAGAATTTCATGTTCATCTTTTAAGATGATATGTTATTCTTTGAACTATGTTTGATTATAGAAATATCAATTTTCAAAACCCTATTTTGATATTAAATCCATTATAGAATATTGTGTCGGCCTCTCGAGACTGTACTTTATTCTCAATGCAGTATTCGATTACAAAATAGGAGAAAATCAAAATCTGCGTGGTGACACAATTTTTTTTCCCACCAAGGTTTTTCTGGTGACTCCGCTGGGGATCAATCCTCTCTCCATCTTTAGCAGTGTTTTATACCCTTTAATCGGTAGTATACTTGTTCTTAGCATAAGTTGTAACTACCTTTCTTCCGCCGGTTCTTTTATTCATTTCATTCTTGAATAATTTGGCCGGTATCTAAAAATTTTTTTTTTAGAGGTCTTATTTTGGACCCCGTTAGAAAATTAACGAGGAGCTCCTTTATAATGATCTATTTGTAAAGTAAATCCCCGTGTTAATTTGAACGTTGTAGTTACATTATTTTTGTAGCTTGATGTTTGAATTAGCACTGGGTCCAAAATTTTAAAAGTTGAAATTAAAACACTAAATAAAATTCATCCTTATCTCAATATTATGTATTGTAGTTATATTTCCATATAACTCAATATATATGAAATAAGATAGGATTTAGTTTATTTAGTTGGATTAATTAAACTTTTACAATTTAAATAAATTTTTCAGAGTCTAATTAAAAATTTCCTTTTAAATTTCAGGAAAAATGATGGGTAAATTAATCTTTTCCCTGTCTGATAACATGAACCTGTCCTACAATCCGTTTGCTGATGGTAGTGTAATCAAGTTTGGAAAAGGATTTGAGGATTTGCAGTTGTCTGTTAGTGGACCTGAGTTCACTATTGTTCCAACTAGTGAGGTTGCAAATCAGAAACCTATCCTAGAATTCACTTTGGGATGCGGGTCTTAAACTGCTCCTGTAGACCCTAGGCCCTCTGTGTTTACTAGGATTGAGCAACTTAATCAAGACCAGAAACTCAAGTCAGTTATAGTAGCAAACAGTTCAGTCCCTTTCAGTGCACCCAGTCAGTTTGAAATTGGATCTTCTTCTAATTTATCGACGATTATGACTAAGACTCAGAGAAGGAATAAGAATCGTCGTATAAAGAGAAGAATGGAAAAACTAGGAATGCCAAAGAAAAACGAGCTTATCCCTCCAACCTCTCCACATCTTAGTGGTAGTAGGTTCCATCTCCTCTCCGCTGCTGATGGAGAGGAAGATGCGAGGTTGATTGCTCGATCAGCCCCTACTACTGTTAAAAAGTCTGTCATTGAGCCAACAAAAAATAAGGAAACACATGTTCAGAATTTAGTAAAGGCTATAGTACAAGATTGTGCTGATGGTCCTCCACAGACTAAAGAAGAATTTTTAAGGAAAATGAGAAGATTGATCAGTGATAGGATTGAAGAAGAAACCTTAAGGCAAAAACTCATTAAAACTAGGGTAGGAGGTCAGTTGAGAACAAGAGATAGGAAAAGAAATTTCAAACCAACTGCCATCTCTGCTCTCACTGATGGATACCCTAGGGAACCAAGGAGATCCAGTAGAAAGACAGACAGTATTGTGTTGACTGATGCTTCAGTGAAATTTAAAGCTACCCAGCATATTCCACAGAAAGTTAGCCGTCAGTTGTCCCCTTCTTCTGCACCACCATAGAGTCATAGTAAGATTCAACGTAGTTCTCGTACCCATTCTTCTCCCCGGATAGATAGGCACCACTCTACGGGTCCTACTCCATCTTCTTATCCTGATGTAGAGCGGTTGGAATCCTCAAACCAACCCTCTTCGACATCTGATGAGAAGAAGGTTTGGAAACCCAAGGAAAAAGCTACTTCTCCTGTAGTAGCTTCACCTAAGAAGCCTATAGAAAGTGAACTTGAAGAGAAGAAGAGGGTTGAGAATACTACTCTAGATCCCATGGATTGTGAAAAGTATGTTCCTGTTGATCCCAACTATGTTTCTGGAAGATCTATAGAGGATATGATAGGTGAACTAAAAGACAGTATTAAAAATCTGGATGAAGAAGAAGCTTTGAACTTTGACTTAGATGGAGATGATATGTTAGATGATACAGTGGCTGATGTCTTTATGGTTGAAACAAGAACAACATATTATAATGAACAGATTGAGGATGCTGTATTACAAGATGTTGCAGTTGAGGAAGGCATAGCGCCGGACTTAACTCAACGTCTTGTACAGCAATTAAAACAAAAAGATGAGCAGATTTCAAGTATGGAGAAGAAGATAGAAGAAATGATGGCCACTATGGATTCTTTCCAAAGTCAAGGTCCTTTACCACCACGAGCACAGGTTGAGTCTTCTCAACCCGAGCCTGTTCAGGTGGTAGGAAAGAAACAAATGATTGAGACTATAGAAGAACACCAACAAAATCCAGAAATAAAGGCTTCTCAATCCAAAGAATTAAAGCAAATGGTAGAGAAGCAAGTAAGGGAGGCATTAGCAGAATCTCAAAGTGCGTCATATACTCCAAAAGGTAGACCTTACCCAGAGGAGTTTGATGCAGTTCCTTACCCAAAGGGGTTTGTGCCTCCCTCCTTCAAGATCTTTGATGGTACTGGAAACCCAAGACAGCACATAGCATACTTTAGAGCCAGTTGTTGCAATGCTGGGGGTAGCGATGCTTTGCTTTTCAGACAGTTTGTCAGTAGTCTGTCAGGGGTAGCATTTGATTGGTATGCAGATCTTCCAAATGGTTCAGTGCACAGTTTCACAGAGTTAGAGAACATATTTGTTAAGAGATTTGCAGGCAGTCAGCACCATGTTACAGTTGGGGATCTTGTAATAGAGAAACAAAAGCCTGGAGAAAAGCTAGTTGATTATATACTTAGATGGAGGAACTTGAGCATGAAGTGTGAACCTCAATTGCAAGAACAACATGCAATTGAGATACTGCTTAAAAACATTCATGGACCGGTAGCCTTTCTTTTGAAGGGTTTTACCATTAAAACATTTGAAAAATTCCTCAATAAGGCCTCCAGTCTCCAAGAAGAAGCTTCACAGCTCTCCTTCCTTGTTGATCAGTCCTCTTCAGACCCTAAGAAGCTGAAACCCCAGAAGGTCTTTGAAAAGAAATCTGGGACGGTGTCAGCTGTGGATAAGGGAAATCAGCCAATGAAAGTGCAGGCAGAAAGGTCCCCTCCTCAGTTTTATAATCAACAGTATCAGAGACCGCAGTATCCGCCACCACAACATCCTCCACTTCGGATTCAACCAGAATTCAACCAACAGCGACCTTACCTTACTCCAGAAGAAAGAAAGGAAAATTGGGATAAATTTAATGCATTAATTGGTAAGACTTACCCCTTTAAGAAGGAGGCTTTAAAGAAGATATTGAAAAGTCTTCTTAAAAAGCCAGACTTCAAGTTACCTGCACCTAGAAGGCCAGAAGAAGTGGGTAGGTCAGATCACCCCAATTATTGCCCTTACCATCAGATGTTAGGTCATCAGCTTGAAGAATGTGTCACTTTTAAAGAATGGCTTGACAGAAACATGAAATTAGGAGCTGTAGTGATTCCCAAGGAATACTTAGTGGATCCAGGGCAGGGATCAGCTAAATGTGTGACTGGTGAACCTATCGTTCCTACTTCTTTTTCAAATTCTGATTCTACTTGGGATATAGTTTTATCCCGTTCTTCAAAGAAATTGCTTAACAAACTTTACTTTTCTTCTCTTCAGGAGTCTTTGGGAGCTCAGAAGCCTCTCCAGGTTGATCTGATAGTTCCAGAAGATGATGTAGAGATGACTCCACCTTCAGAGCTTAAGGAAGCCCGAGTCAGCCAGGGTCCTATAGTTCAGGAGAAGGAGGACACTAGAGATCATTTTATTGCTTTTAGTAGTGTTGATTGTGATGTATATAGTAGAGTTGTGTTTTCTTCGGATGGGGAGACTGTTATCCTCAATCCTCTTATCTTAGATGACTTTTGTTTTGTTAAGTGTGATGATGTCAAATCAATGAAAAAGGATTCTGCTTATATCTTGTCTATTTCTGATAATGATGTTACGGATGACTTAAAAACTACACCTGAAAATGATTCTCTGCATGATCAATTTAATTTTGAAGAATTAAAACATTCTCTTGGTTATTATTCAGATAGTGATGTCCCTGCTCTTGATTTGCAGGGTATGCCTGTCTGTATTGAAGCCGAGATGTCTGATTCTGAAAATCTAACAGAAGTAAAATCAGAATTAGCTGAGGTCGAAGAAGATAACCTGCCTGTCGCTTCTTCTAAAGAGATAGTGGAAATCAAGCTTCGTAGTGGCAAAGTGTTACCACCTCACGCTTCTTCTGAAGATAAAGGAAAGCAAGTTATTAACGAGCCAGAGTCTTTTCTTCCACCTCTACCCGTTCCTTTTCAAAATCCAATTGAGAGTGGAATGCCCAAGGTCGATTACAATGTCCTAGCTCATCTCAGGAAGCTACCTGCAAAACTGAGCATTTACGATGCCTTGATTCTTTCCAAAGAAATGAGGGAAGCCCTAATCAAAGCATTGTTAGATCCAGATATTTGCATGGCCCAGTTAGCAGCTGCACAGCCTGATGAAGCTTTTTGTTCTAGAGGAGTTCCTGAAATTTCTTTTTCTGATGAAGATCTATGTTTAGGGACGGCTGATCACAACCGTCCACTATACATAACAGTGAACATAGATAACTTCAGATTATCACGTATCCTTGTAGATCCTGGTGCATCAGTTAATATTATGACTCTAAGAACTCTTGCCTATTTGAGAATAGACGTCCGTAAGCTCAGCTCAGACAAGATGATCTTACGGGGTTTTAATGAAAATGGCGAGAGGGCTTTGGGTTCAATTACTTTATTGTTAGAGATTGAGGATTTTAGAACTGAAGCGAAGTTTCATATTATAGACGCTCCAACATCTTTTAACGCTCTTTTAGGTAGACCCTGGCTTCACGAATATAGGATGGTTCCTTCATCCCTGCATCAGTGTATCAAGTACATCAGAGATGGTACTGAGCACTGTATTAAGGGAGATTTGCAACCATTCTCGGTTCATGAAGTAGGAATTTATGAAGATGCCGCTTATTATTTGCCTAAAAAACAAACAGTTGTTTCCAAAGATCTTAAATTGGCCAAAAATGAAATTGCACTTGAAAAGAAAAATGAAAAAGAAAAAGAAGAAAAAGAAAATGAAGAATATCCCTGCCTCGAAGATAGCATTCGTTGGCATCCTGCTCCTCCCTCACAAAGAGGTGGTAGGATGACCCAACGAGGGCGAGGTAGAGGCAGAGGATGGCAAAATCATGAAAGTGCAATGTATGAAAACATACAAAAGCAAAACCCTACGATACACATCGATTTAGAATCTGGTTCAGATGATGAATCATGTGTACGGAAGGATGAAAATAGTAACAAAAGGCCAAAATTTGAGATCTCTTTGGAAAATGACAGTGATGAAGATAAAATTCAGGCAAATATAGAGGATGATTCAGATTTGTCTACCTATGAAAGACTTAAAGGATATGTGAAGACTTTAGCTTTAACCCCACTATCGCAAGATAGTATAGCTGGGTTGGCAGTTAAAGTTTCACCTGCTTTGAGCGATGATTGTAAAACTGCTAAGTTTATTCCTTCTTCTAGCAAAAATATTGAAACTGATGTACATGTTGATGATACTTTTATGAATGAAATAGTGGAACTCCCTTTTGATTGGTATCCTTATTGTGTTAAAAATTTAATTGAGCAAGGTCTTACCCCATCTACTTGGACTAAACGTCAAGCTCAGTCTTTTGAAAGTCTTTGGAATACGGAATTCCATAAACCAAAGTCAAAAGCAGGACTAGGCTTTAATACTGTTTGTCCATTTGATGATGATGATTATTGCTTAGTAATTACTAACAATGTAGGATCTAATCATCTTTTTGTAGAGGACATTGAAAATCTTAATGAATTTTGCTTAGAAACTTTAGATGATTCGGATGACTTTCAAGTTTAGGAGGCACCTCCTGAACTTGAGGAGGAAATCCAATCAACTATTGACGAACTAAAAGAAATTGACCTTGGTAATGAAGAAAATTCACGTCCGACGTTCATAAGTGCCTTATTGAACGAGGATGAGTCAAATAACTTAGTCAAATTACTTTCAGAGTTTAAGGATTGCTTCGCTTGGAGTTATGATGAAATGACCGGATTATCTCCAGAAATAGCAGTTCACAAACTTGAAATTCAACCTGACATAATTCCTGTCAAACAAGCCCCGCGACGCATGCGCTTAGAAATTGAACAACAAGTAATAACTGAAGTTAAGAAATTGATCGATGCAGGCTTTATTCGAGAGGAGAAATATCCCTCTTGGTTGGCTAGTGTCGTCCCAGTAAAGAAAAAAAGTGGTCAAATTCGCGTATGCATCGATTATAGGGATCTGAATAAGGCATGTCCGAAAGATGAGTTCCCATTACCCATACCAGAACTCATGGTAGACATTGCCTCTGAGCATGAAATTTTCTCTTTTATGGACGGTTCATCCGGATATAACCAAATCAAGATGGCTCCTGAAGATGAAAAATTTACTGCATTCAGAACACCTATAGGGGTCTTCTGTTACAAAGTCATGCCCTTTGGACTTAAAAATGCTGGTGCAACTTACCAGCGAGCTATGACCCGAATCTTTGATGATTTAATCCACCAACAAGTGGAATGTTACATTGATGATTTGGTTGTCAAAAGTCGTCAAAAGGAAGACCACCTTCATGATCTGAGAATCGTTTTTGAAAGGTTGCGCCGCTATAACCTAAAGATGAACCCCTTGAAATGTGCTTTCGGAGTTACTTCAGGGAAATTCTTAGGGTTCGTAGTGAGACACCGAGGTATAGAAACTGATCCTTCCAAAATAAAAGCCATCTTAGATATGCCACCTCCTAAAAGTCTAACCCAATTAAGATCTCTTCAAGGTAGGTTGGCATATCTACGAAGATTCATTTCTAACTTGTCTGGTAGGTGTCAACCATTTGCTGCTTTATGTAAGAAAGATGCCCGATTTCATTGGGATGAAAAGTGTCAAAACGCTTTTGAAAACATAAAACAGTATTTGTTAACACCTCCAGTCTTAGCGGCTCCTATTCCGGGAAAACCCTTAATACTTTACACCGCAGCTTTAGACAGTTCCCTTGGCGCCTTGTTAGCCCAAACTAATGAGGAAGGAAAAGAGAACGCACTTTACTACTTAAGTAGACGACTCTTACCAACTGAAGCTAATTACCCACCTATTGAGAAACATTGTTTAGCCTTAATTTTTGCTGCCCAGAAATTAAGGCATTACATGTTAGCTCATAAAATCAATCTCATTTCTAGAGTCAATCCACTCCAATACCTGATGACTCGTCCAACATTGTCAGGACGTTTGGCAAAATGGTCAATGTTCTTACTTCAGTTTGATATCACGTTTATACCCTTACGTGCTATCAAAGGTCAAGCCGTAGCTGACTTCTTAGCAGCACACCCGATCCCTGCTGAGTCCCCTCTAAATGATGATCTCCCTGATGAACAAATTATGAGTTTAGAGGAGCAGGAAGGAAATACCTGGGAGTTATATTTTGATGGTGCCGCATCTTTACAAAAGATTGAGGAATCTCAGGAAATAATCCCAGGGAAGGCCGGTATCGGGTTGGTTTTCATAACCCCTGAAAAAGGTTTGTTGCGTTATTCTTATCATTTATTAGAGCCTTGTACTAATAACGAAGCTGAATACGAAGCTCTAATAACTGGTTTAGAATTAGCAATATCAATGGAAATTAGGGAAATCAAGATCTTTGGAGATTCACAACTTATTATCAATCAAGTTGCTGGTATTTACAAAGTCTTGAAACCTAAACTTCTTCCGTACTATCAATACACTATGAAGCTTCTCGAACAAATTCCAAATGTAACTTTGTATAGGATACCCCGTGGAAGAAATTCTATGGCGGATGCCCTTGCAAAACTTGCAAAAGAGTTAGCTTGTATAGAAGAAGAGTCAATCTCTATAGAGGTTCAAGGTCGCAAAATCTTATCTCCTATAGACTTGGAATACATTAATAAGATTTTTCCTTCTGAGGGTGAGGTTGTTCTTGCTGTTAATGATGAGACGGTTGACTGGAGAAAACCTTTCATTGACTACTTGCAAGAAAGCAAACTCCCTCAAGAGAAATCTGCCGCAGATCAGATTAAGAGAAGAGCTCTCTCTTATACACTGATAAACAACACTTTGTACCGCCGGTCTTTTGATCAATTGTGGTTACGTTGTCTTAACAAACAAGAAGCCCAAAAGATTGTGACCGAGGTACATGCCGGATTGTGTGGTGCTCACCAATCTGGTCCTAAAATAAAGATGAAAATTAAAAGACTAGGATATTATTGGCCCTCAATGATTGACGACTGTATGTCTGTTGCACGTCGTTGTCACCAGTGCCAAGTACATGGTGTAGTCCTACACCAACCTCCTAATGTCCTACATCCAACAATTGCTTCATGGCCTTTTGAAAGTTGGGGTACGGATATCATTGGCCCTATCGATCCTCCCTCTTCTAAAGGTCACCGGTTCATCCTAGCAGCAACAGATTACTTTTCAAAATGGGCGGAAGCTGTTCCACTACGAGAAGTCAAGACTCATAACGTGCTCCAGTTCTTTAGAGACCATATCGTATATCGATTCGGCATTCCTCGCCGAATTATATCCGATAATGGTCCTTCTTTCAAAAGTACCAAACTGAATAATTTTGCTAATCGTCATAATATCGATTGGAGATACTCTACAAGCTATTATCCACAGGCGAATGGATTAGCGGAGGCCTTCAATAAGACGTTGATAGGAATTTTAAAGAAAAGCTTAGAAGACAATAAGCGACAGTGGCATGAAAAGTTGAGTGATGGGCTTATCGAACCACATATAGAACCCCAACTCAGTCTACACCGTTTGCTTTAGTCTTTGGGGCAGAGGCTGTTCTCCCTTTAGAGGTACAGCTTCCCTCTCTAAGAATTGCAGTTAATAATAGTATCACATCTGAACAGAACGCCCGACTTTGACTAGAAGAACTCGAAGGTTTAGAAGAGAAGCGACTGCAGGCTCAACAGAACCTCGAGTTATATAAATCCCGTATGGCTCAAGCACATGATAAATTAGTCCGCCCTAGAACCTTTCGAGTAGGAGAACTTGTGTTGGTCTTACGTAGACCTATCTTGACTCATCGAAGGTTTGGGGGTAAATTTGAGCCTACCTGGGAAGGTCCTTTTGTGGTGGAGAAAGTCTACCAAGGAGGATCTTACCAATTGGTGGATTGTAAGGGTGATCGTCCTATGTTACCCATCAATGAGCGTTTTCTTAAAAAATACTATGTGTAATGACGTTGTTATGATGATTTTGCAATAAAATTATAGATTTCTCAGAATATACGTTGTTCTCAAGTTTTTGAAAGTCACATATTGTACTGGGTCCAAATGATTTATATACTTTTGAAAATCAAAATTGAAAGGTTGCAAGATTTGAAATAATTGAGATGTTCTATAATACCACTGTAGAATTGTCCTTTTATTAGTTTTCCTTTTTCAGATATGATAATCCAATATAAAAACAAAATTCCCAGTGGAATATTTGTAAGTTATAGGGATCATCTATATTAAAAAAAAAGGAACAAATTTTCAATTCAATAAATGTTCAAAAATTTTTCTTCCAAATATTTTCCATTCTCTTCTAGAAAATGACATATACAAATGTTTTAATCTTTAATAGAATATTTATATTTTGTCAATGTCATTTGTGACGAAGGGAAATGATTTAAAACTTTGAAGAAATCAACTATACTTCTAAATTCTAAAAAAAAATCCAGTTTAAATCAGTCTTTAGGTCTAAGTCCGCTTTTACGGCATCCTATTGGCTTTCTGGCTTAAGTCCGCTTTTACGGCAGCCATTCAATTAAATCAGTCTTTAGGTCTAAGTCCGCTTTTACGGCATCCTATTGGCTTTCTGGCTTAAGTCCGCTCTTACGGCAGCCAATCCAGTTTAAATCAGTCTTTAGGTCTAAGTCCGCTTTTACGGCATCCTATTGGCTTTCTGGCTTAAGTCCGCTTTTACGGCAGCCATTCAATTAAATCAGTCTTTAGGTCTAAGTCCGCTTTTACGGCATCCTATTGGCTTTCTGGCTTAAGTCCGCTCTTACGGCAGCCAATCTAGTTTAAATCAGTCTTTAGGTCTAAGTCCGCTTTTACGGCATCCTATTGGTTTTCTGGCTTAAGTCCGCTTTTACGGCAGCCATTCAATTAAATCAGTCTTTAGGTCTAAGTCCGCTTTTACGGCATCCTATTGGCTTTCTGGCTTAAGTCCGCTCTTACGGCAGCCAATCCAGTTTAAATTTGTCTTTAGGTCTAAGTCCGCTTTTACGGCATCCTATTGACTTCTGGCTTAAGTCAGCTCTTACGGCAGCCAATCTAGTTTAAATTTGTCTTTAGGTCTAAGTCCGCTTTTACGGCATCCTATTGGCTTTCTGGCTTAAGTCCGCTCTTACGGCAGCCAATCCAGTTTAAATTTGTCTTTAGGTCTAAGTCCGCTTTTACGGCATCCTATTGACTTCTGGCTTAAGTCCGCTCTTACGGCAGCCAATCCAGTTTAAATTTGTCTTTAGGTCTAAGTCCGCTTTTACGGCATCCTATTGGCTTTCTGGCTTAAGTCCGCTCTTACGGTAGCCAATCAAGTTTAAATCAGTCTTTAGGTCTAAGTCCGCTTTTACGGCATCCTATTGGCTTTCTGGCTTAAGTCCGCTCTTACGGCAGTCAAACCTGATTAAATTCATCTTTAGGTCTAAGTCCGCTTTTACGGCATCCTATAGACTTCTAGTATAAGTCCACTCTTACGGCAATCAACCCTTAAATCTATCTTTAGGTTTAAGCCCGCTCTTACGGCATCCTATTGATTTCTAGCTTTTATCAAAATCAAAATCAAACTCTCAATTCCTTCCAAACTACATTCGAATCATAACATTCAACTTTTTAATATCTTGACTTTACCAAATGATACTAATTTCATTAGTTATTATTTGCTAAAGCTATCAATGCCGACATCAACTTCAAAATCACTGAATCAACTCGAAATTCTATCAACCTTTATCCTAATTTTCTATCAAACCTCAAAATTCCTTCAATTCATATATTCAGATCTTCAACTTTAACTCTGGATCTAGTTGATCAATTCGGTCAACACCAATACGCACGATAAACTTTGGCAAGTTTATCATACTTATTGGGGGTCCATTTGTTGACCTCATTATTCGAGGTTAATTTCCCCGGATTCAACTCTAGCACCTAGGTCTTCGTAGCCTAGAATAGACGTCACTCGCAGGATTTCCCTTAGGTGGATACCTACTGACATAGTATTGACTCTACCTTTTTTTTTTTTTTTTTTTGTTCAAACAAAATCAAAATCAATTTCAATCTAGATTTTAATTCAACTCCAAACGAACTCAAATCAAACCCGATTTATGATTCGTCAATCTCGATCGACTAAATTTAATGTGAACAAATTCATTCTCGATCGAATTAATATATCATTAGGCTCTAACTAACTCACCAATCAAAAATCAAATTCTTTCTAATAAAATCTATTTTATTTTTAAATCAAATAAAGATCAGCTCTTAGATTTTTTTTTTTTAGGGCTTAAACCAATCTAAGGCGTCAAATTTATTTTGAAATAGGATTTGATTAAGTGCAGTTAGGGCCGGTCTAACCCCCACGTCTCTCTCCCTCATATTTCGGAAACCACCCAGCACACACCTTTTCAAAAAAAAAAATTTTTTTGGAAAACTCCAAGCAGAACCGCCTCGTACTCTCTCATTCGCACATACAGAGCGAGTCCCCCTTTCGATTTCTCTCGGCATTTCACAACCCCCCGTCCATCTCCTCTCTTATTCGCAGAACCCAGCCTGTTATCCCTCTCTGAATTCGCACAAAACACACAGTCCGTCTCCTCTGTTCGCAGAACCCAGACGGAAAACCGGCCCCAACTCCCTAAGCAGTTCCGAAATCTCCAAGGAAGAAACGAACCCCCTCACGCCTGCAGTTCGCAATCTCCCAAGCCCTGGCCGAACATCCCCTCTCCATTTGGACCTCTTCAAAAGCGCCACCCCCCAGCCCGTCGCCTTCCAGTTCGCAAACCCTTCCTCCCGCTCAGTCGCTCTTTCCCTCTCGCGCAAGAAGACAGCACGCCTCCAGGTGCCTCCCGTCTCCTTCCATTCTCACACCTCACAGAAAATACAACATCCGAACTCCCTCTCCTGTTCGTGTGAGAATTTCCCAGCCGGCCTCCCTGCGCCGCACGACATTAAGGCCAAACACCACACTTCGTCGCCAACCCTTGCTGACCGAACTCCTCCTCCCGTCGCCGTCGTGAACCTTAGCGAGAACCTTGCTGTCGTTTGCTCTCGCCGCCAGTAATCTCCTCAACTACAGGTTTGCAAGAGCGTATGGATCATCTCCTCCTTTATCTTCTTATTGTTCACTCTTAAATATTTCTCTTAGTGTTTTGCTCATTTGATAAACTAAATTTTGAGGGTTTTAAATTTTAAATCTTCCTAATAAATGAATCTGAAACGAATTCTTAATTCCCTTCTCTCCATTTTGTTATCTTGACTAGATCTGGAAGGATTCAAATTTTCTTAATTGGAATCAAAAGAGATTTTTTATATATTTTATGAACAAAAACGATAGTTGCATTCATGTTCTTGGTTGCTTATGAAAATTTTGTCAGGGATTTAACGAAAGTTCTAATTTTTCATAGAGGAATAGTATTGATGTATACTTGTAATATTATTTAAAATCAAGAATCTAGGATACTTAGTTTCTTTTTGCGATTTTCAATAAATATGCAATTAGAACATTTTTATTATTTTCTCATCAAAGTCATATATTATATTCATGTTTACGTCTTGAGAGAAGTGTATGAAAGAACATTTGGCTTTAGATAATCATAACTAATGGTGGTATTCTTGAAACTTAGTACGTTATATATTTGTTTAAAGTAATGTGATGAGAGAGTTGGTACCTTTATGGAAGGATCTTCATATACCTTTTTTTTATGTCAAGTTTTGAGTTTTCCATAATTTTTTTTATGTGACGTTATTATTTGTTTGAGAGATATCTTAAACTAATCGGAAGGAAATATATGAGCTTACCTTTTCTTTTTCTTTTGTAATCATAATCCGTGGTGATGAAAATTTGTACAAGGTATCTTGCATTATTTATGTTATATTTTGGGAAAAGAAATGGTGGAGCTTCACTTTTCTTTCATGATAAAAGACAAGTTGTCGTTAGAAGACGGGAAAGAGGAATTTTGGAGAAGAAGTAAAAAGTATGGGTGTAGTTTGAAAAATGGATTCTGTGGTTTAAGATAAAAGGTGTATGTTTTTTTTTTTTTAAAAGTGATTTGTGAATGTGAGTACTAAGGGTAAAGTGTGTGATCTTTGAGTGGTGAAAATGTGTATAATGAAAAGTAAAGCTTGAGATGTGTGAGAAGTGGTGATTGTATGCCTTAAAAGTAGAAGTGTATGCTAGAAAAGAAAATAAAGTGTTTGATTTTGTGGTAAGTGTATATTTTCGAAATTGGAACTTGTGTGAGTTTGGGAGAATAGAAATTGTGTATTTTGGAAAAGAAATGTAAAGTGTATTGTTGAGTTGAAAAGTAAAAATTAGGTGAAAGTTGTATATGTGAAAAGTATGATAATGTGTGTATCTTTGGGAAGTTTTAGAGATGTAGAGTTTGTGCCTATATTGAAAAGTGATGTGTAAATGTAAAGTTGTATTTGAACTTGTGTGTAAAGGTAAAGATTTAGTTGAACTTGTATATGATTTGGAAGAGAGAATTGTGAAGATTTGAAAGGAAAAGTATATGTGTGTTGAAAAGTGAATCAAGTGTATAATATTGGAAAAGCAAAAAGTGCATATCTTGAAAAAGGAGGTATGTGAGTTTTAAAAAAAAAAAAAGTAAAAGTGAAATTTGTGTGTTTAGGAAAGGGTGATGTGTGTAAATGTGGAAAGTAAAGTGTGTTGGAAAAGAAAGAGTTGGATGTCTTGAAAGTGGAAAGTGTATGAGTTTTGAGAAAGGAGATGAAAAGTAGATTGTGTTAGAGAGTGAATTAGTTGGAAATTTACTAGAAAATGAGAATGAAGAATGTAAAAAGTCCTCCCTCTCTCTCTCTCTCTCTCTCTCTCTCTCTCTCTCTCTCTCTCTCCCCTTCTTCTCTTTTCTTATGCCTTGGGGTAAATGTTGAAAAAGTACAAAGTGTGCTTTCGAAAAGGAAAAATTCAAAAAGCAAAGTCAACAAATTGATGTTCAAGCCCGAAGAAAGGTACGTCTTTACTTTTAGCAAATTTCAATTTTCAATATGATTTATTAAATGTGCTTTCTAATCCTTGTTTTTCTATTTTATTTGCATAAACTGCGAGGAACGGTACTGATCAAGTGGACAAAAGTACAAGGAGCTAATGACGTCAGTCGCCTCTATCCAACCGGGTAGAGGTGCTACGGGCGGAACCACCGGGTCGTAGCCCCCGGTGATTGTGAGTATTTCTAAACTTAGAAAACCTTTAGGGGCCCCTTGATGTGGTATGCGTGAACTCTTCCTTTAGGTCCCTGTAGTAACTTCAATTTTATTAGGTTTACTTTTATTTTCTTTTAGATCCTTAAACCCCTTTTACACACGCTCAAAGTCCCAAGGGTTAGTAATAACAAATTTTTATTCCATACAACAGTAGTGACACTTAAGGACAAAAATTAAGGACCGGGTCTTAGAAAATCTAGACTTAGGAAGCATGCACACTTTAGGATAGAAACTTATAACATAGAAAATTTAGTGACATCTCACTTTAGAATTAGTAAATATCTTTAAATTAGAATTCAATCAATTAGAAAGCTTTAGCCAATAATTGACTTAGGACATTTCAAAACCTCACAGCCTACTGCACACACTTAGATTTGTTTGTTAGGACAACTGACTCTAGTTTTTGGTTAGGCCGGTGTTTATTTCCTTACTGCACTGTGACGGGCTTTTTCTCGAGTTTTATTGCATGCTGGTTGTAAAATGTTGGTGTGTTTGTTTATTTATTCTTACTGCACTCTGTGTTGGTTTGATTGACGATTAGATTACCCATAGGCTAGGAGCGATCTGGATTGTTAATATGATTTTATGCAGGTGGCCACACTCATGCAGGTCAGAAAAAGGGGGCTAATCAATTAATAATAAATAAATGCTACAGGTGCTTCAGCTGCTTAGCCCCCAAATGAAGAAGAGTGTGGCCAAGTGTGGCTTAATAATTTAAATTCAATTGCATATATATATAACTGCGTGGGATGATTTTTGTTATAAATTGCTTAGGATAACCTTGCAGGTGGATTAGATTTTCCTTTCCTTTCTGTGAAATGAAATGTAATGTAAATATAATATATCATGAGTCAATAAATGTGAAAGTGATTTTTTGAAAGTGGGATATTACATCCAATTTGGAATCCAAAGAAAGGAGAATATACCTTAAAGGATTATTCTCTTTTATTTGGAAAGCCAAATTAGGATGATTCAATATCCGAATAGAAAAGAAAATACCCCTCTTAGGGATGAGTTTCCTTTTCATTTGGATATCCAGAACCCGACGGACCCGAAAAGTTCGTAGAAGAAGAAAAGACTGAACAAGAAGATTGAAGAAAGAAGATGAAGAAATGAAAATTTAAGGAACAGTATATCCCATTTCAAAAATCACTTACGTCATTCTTAGGATTAGAATCCGGGTTTGTTGTCAGTGGTGCCCGGCCACTTTACTTTCTGCAAATTCTGGGTGTAATATGGACATTGGACATTGGACATTATATTTGGATTATTAAAATTGATTGTTTACATTGTTTGTGCAGTAGATTTTTTTAGGACCTTGCATGCCTTGTTTTGTTTTAGCCTGGATTCGAAACGGAGAGATTTTTTTCGTAAGGGTACGCTTAAAATTCTTATACTTGTAATCTTAAATAAAAATTTTTAGGCTCACATAGTAACTCTAACGATCTAAGAAGTAAGCTCGGGACCGCCGAGAGTCAGCATAAGCATATTAATACTTTCTCTTCCTTGTTAGGCACCTCCCCGCCTGCGGGTTCTGGCAGACCACTTGACCTATGAGGGTGCAGTTCTGTCAAGGGGAAGTTGTGCAATCTCTAGGGAAAAATCTATTTTCTAAGCCTAAATTTTTAAACTGCTTCATTATCATTTTATGCATTCGAGTCAATTAGCATGCATTGCATTAGATACAAACTAAAAAGAGTCTAAAATTTTAATTGCATTTCTAGACATTTATCACCCTACATAAGTTGAGGGGCTAATTAGGAATTGTCTTAGATGTCGGCCCCCAATTCCTTAAAACTTAAACAACATCCCTACCCATCTTTCATAAGAGACTGGACACATGGTTTTAAAGCGCCTAGGTGGTTAGCTGGCTCCCCAATCCAGGCCGGGGTAAGTCCAGATTTGCACTTCATTAGTTAGGTTCGGGTCGCTACTTTGTAGTACCCAAATTAGATTTAGGTTCTGAGGCAGATACTTTTTAGATCTTAAGTCCTCGCCCTCCGGGAATATAATCCCAAATTTCTAATAAAATGTCAACTTAAACATAAAATTTTCTCCTAAAATGTAAAGCCCAACATAGGATAGATTGAGGTTGTCTCTGAGCTTCTCAGAATCCGACACCTCCTACTTTTCATCCTTTGACTCGCTAATAAATGTTCAACATTGAGCTTTCACCTTGGAAAATTCCTACTTCTGTTCCTTGTCTTTTACTTTGTAGTCAAAGGGTATGAAATCACTGCTTTAATCGAGAGTTTTCTTAGGAGCATTCCTCCTAAGATGTAATTAACTATAGGAGCTTGCTCCTATAGGGATTTGAGAACCCCAGACTAAAATAAACCTTGTTTTATTCGTATAAAACAAGGGAAGAATCTTTGGGAACGTAGATATTTTTAAAACCTTATTTCTAATTTTGAATAGACTTGTAAAATATTATTATTATCTTTTCAGATAATATAATATTATACTTGTTATATTCAACTTTAGAAATAATGAATTTTATAAAACTCATTCTCGCTTTTGGATATCTCAAAGAATGTTATGTTCGTCTTTTAAGATGATATAATATTCTTCTTGTCATATCTAAATAAAAGAATGAATAAACTTTTTTTAAAAAACCGTATTTTTATCTTTGAACATATTTTATAGAATTTCATGTTCATCTTTTAAGATGATATGTTATTCTTTGAACTATGTTTGATTATAGAAATATCAATTTTCAAAACCCTATTTTGATATTAAATCCATTATAGAATATTGTGTCGGCCTCTCGAGACTGTACTTTATTCTCAATGCAGTATTCGATTACAAAATAGGAGAAAATCAAAATCTGCGTGGTGACACAATTTTTTTTCCCACCAATGATCAGAAAGAGAATGACCTTTAATGAAAGCTGCTTGATCCACCGAGATAATTTTCTGAATAACCTTCTCCAATCTATTTAAGAGCATCTTGGCAATGAGTTTGTAAACCGTCATGCACAAACTAATCGGTCTGTAATTAACTGGTTCTTGTGGTTTTTAGTTTTTGGAATCAACACAATCAACGTTTCCTTCCAAGATTGATCCATAACACCAGACAATAAAAATTGACTGATAGCAATCCAAACATCGTCTTTAATCAAATGCCAAAAATCTTTGATAAAGGCAAAGGAAATTCCATCATTGCCAGGAGAGACATTTCTCTTAGATTCATCTACAAAAACCTGTAATTCCTCCCGAGAGAAATCAGCTTCAAGCATTTTTGTGTCCATCATACTAATGGTATTCACTGGCTCCAGCAATCCCTCTAAAGAGCATTTCCTATACTGCCATTTGAGTCTGAAAAAATCAGAAAAAAATTTCTGGATCACAACATCCTCCTCAGAAATATTCCCATCCAAAGTTTTGATATGAGTAAACTACATCTCAATTCAATCCTAAAGTATAGTTTAATACATAACATTAAGCATATATTTATTATGTTTTTAGTATATATGCACTATATAATTAGATTATCATTATAGTGGCTTATTTACCTTTATTATCACTTAGGAGCTAATTTAAAAAAGGCCCATATGTTTGAAACATAAAAGGTGCTTTTATTAGTACTTCATTTATTATTAATTATTAAAATTGATGGTCATGTGACATACATCAAATGGTTGTGTTCTCTAACGTTATGACTTTGCTACCCTCAAGTTGTGTTTTGTTTGCTAATTGGGTTTTTTCAACCATTAATTCTTTAATTAACTTTCTATGGCTTCTACCCTTAGTTTTTTATGGTAAAATATTTGGGCTTCAATTAAAATTAGTGGAATTGAAATTATTCATTATCATGTAAATATTATCATATTTGTTTAATAATTATAATATGAATAAATATTATTTATTATTAAAAATTTTCTTATTAAAAGTATCATAATTAAAGTCACATTTTATTTGAGAATGGTTTAATATGATATCTAAGTTTAATTATTTTTAACTATTTCTTTATATAAGGATTTGTAGGTAGTTTTGAAATCATAAATTTATGTTTGATAGACCAATTTAATGATGGCTAATTGAGCAAAAAATTTATCTCAGAAGCTAGTAGGAATTTTATTCCTCAAATGAAATCGATGAGAGTTTGATATCAAAACCTAAATGGAGTCATAATTAAGTGAAAAGTGTTGAGAAGTTTTTAGAATTTGGAACACCAAGTCCAAGTTCAGCGTAACAAATTTTTTGTGCATTAAAATTTTTTTTCATTTACTCTCCAATGGATTTTTTTCTGGATATAATGTGGCAATCATAATTGCATCAATTTTGTATGAATGTGGTGGTTATAAACACTATTATAGCTAGCACTTTCAAACATCTATCGTAACAATCTTGAAATATATGTAAAATATCATTGCAGTGTATTATAATCTTGGTGGTCATCCACTAGTTATCAAACAACTATAAGAAATATAGTGCTAGTGAAAATTTTTGGGAAGGCCTATTATTAATGTTGTGATAGCCCTCTTTTTAGTAGTGCATATACTTGATAGTGATTTTAATGTCACATCTACTATTGTACACATATGTAGTAATATCCATTGGGAAAAGAAGTGCAGGAACTAAGATATGATGCCGTAAATATAACATCTTGATAGTAAGATGTCAACCTATTTTTTAATCTCTACATATTTATTTTGGGTATAAAGTAGTGGGGCAAATTAGTGAGTGATGAACCAAGAATCAAATCCATGGCATGTTGGAAATCTATAATGGAGAAAACTCTTAATTGAATTTCTTAGAGCAAAAATTCTAAATATATAAAAAAACATCTTCTTCTAAAGAAGATTTTATAGTGGATTGGGTTGTGGAAATGAAGATAATAAATGAAAAGTTGATTTTTCCATCGACCTCTTGTTCAAATACTCGTTTATTAATAGTATGAACGGATTTCTATTGTATAAGTATAATGGAATCCTGATACTTATGCAGAGCAATTTCTTTAGAAGAATATAACACATAATGTATGCCCTCAAACTCAAATGAATATGTGTTTTAATGTCTATAATTTGTGACATCCATATAAAAAATATAATGTCTTCTCGTTAGTATGTGAATAACACGCATAAGAAGGACATCACTTGTAATATTATATATAAATTATGCTAGTTATACAAATATAAGATAACATATTGTGGTAGAGATGGCGGGCTTATCTACCCAATCGACCTTGTATGGTTATGGGTGAGTCTCTAGAGTAATCTTCATCGTAGCTGAAGTGCAGATTCTTATAATATTCATGCATCTAATATTAATAAGAATTTGTATATAAGTCTATTCTTCGCTCTTAAAATAATTGTAAAAAATTTAGGATATGCCACAAATCCACATTCTACTAATGTAAAGAAGAGAACTTGTCTTCATAAGATGGGTATTGTAAACTTTGCGTACAGGTAAAAAGAGATATTACTAATTTAAATGTGTAATTTTAACTCATATATACTTCATCTTTTATTTACAGTATTTTTAAAAGTTCTGTTGTTGTCTATCAAGGACAAGTTGTAATTATAGAAGATTAATAGGATGCATAAAGATGGGACCTAGTCTTTTGAAGATCCTATGGAATAATAAATAAGTATAAATAAGTTGTTTGTATTCTACAGTGACTGTTTATTACTACTTATAATCTCTTCATAACAAAATTTAACTATATTAATTTAAATATTTAGACAAGCTTGCAATCTTCTTACTGTGAAATGGCTCACACCAAAAGGTCGAAATGTAGAGGCTAATGAAAGGATGTTCAATTTTACTATAGGGCCCTAACATCCAAGAAGAGTACTAACATAAGGTTTAGTGTCACTCCAATGCAATACTTTCATCATAGAACCACTAAAGCTACAAGTGGTAGCAAAAATAGTTTTGATCAAATAACAAGTTTCAAAGAAGACCTCATCTCACTATGATTTGAGACTAGAGATTTCTATATTTTACATTCTAATATAACATAATTTTTGAAAAAAAATCTAAATGCATCACCTAGCACCAAGAAGCTCATAAATGGTATGTAATAAATTAAAATACTAATTTTAAGGTATATTATTTTATAATTAGTTCCTCATAGTCTTCATACTTTAAAAGGAGGTAATGAGAATACATCTTCTTGCTGACATTTTAGCAAAAGAATCCTCTTAGTGTATTATCTTTTTTTTTTGAACTTGAGTTGTTCTTCTAATGTTTCTCCTTGTATGCATGTTTTTTTCAAGCTTTGTAAGGGGTATTGTTTATTTTATTTTATTATTATCTTTTTATTCTATCTTGGCTATGTTTTCCTTGCATTTTCTTTACCAAATAAAACATTGCCATTTTAGAGTATTTAGGGGCCCATCTTTTTGAGTGAAAGATGTTTTGGTAAAGATTATTAATATGAGTTGAATCTAATTTATGTGACTTTATGTTGTGAATGCTAGTGGTTTGGAATCTTAAATAAGGGAAAGGCTTAGTTGTGAATATTTTGGCATGCAGAAAGAATGTTGTTATTTGACCTAATGAACATGATATCTTCACATGAAAGAAATATAAACTTGTTAAAATTGCATTCATGAAAACAACAAATATAAATAGCCAAAATATGAAACAAAATATATGTAACAAAAATTTATTATGTTTACCAACTTATTTGTATGAAGTGTTCCTTTCGCAGCATAGCCATTATTATAATGTTTAAACTGAATAAGTAATGGCCTTACCAAATGGTAGATAAAAAAAATCACTTTTGAGTTATATAAGATAAACTATTACATTTTAAAATTATAACACGATTATATGCTCTACTCATTGGCTTAAAATTGCAAGAAGTGTACTCTATACAGTTTGAATTGGATCAATCTCTGAAATCCATGTAACACTTCCTACAAACAATATTGCATTAAATAATTTGAAGGCTAATTAGACCAAAAATAAATTAGCTTATTTTATGTAGAAGTTGAAGATAAATAAAGAGGTAATTCAAATTCGAAAGTGAATTTTTAAAGTTCCTTGTCATTTTCCTTTCATTACATTGCTTTTTGTTCTTTTTTTCTAAACTTATTTTCTACAAAATTTATAACATATTTTTTTGAAGGTTTTATGTTCTAAATAATTATCATAACCTTAATGCATTTACATGTGGATTCATTTGATTCATTGTAATAGAAATATTTTGTTTATTGGAGCATTGTGGGAAGATGATTAAGATTTTTATTAAAAGAAATATTTGAAGCCATTATGGAAGTTATAACGCCCACAATACTATAGATTTGTATCTCTTATAACCACTACAATTTGATAAAACATTATTGCAGTTTTAACCTCTATAATAAGTAGGCAAAACTAGTTGTTAAAAATGCTTCTACTCTATAACATTGTGGCGGATAAAACTTTTGTTATAACTAACACTTAGAAAGTTTATCCCAACGATCTTAAAATAACAACAAATTTTTTGCATCTTATTATAATCATGTTGAACTTGTAATGATTTAGAACTGCTGCAAGCAATTTAACATCAGTTAAGACTATAAAAAATTTCCTAAAATTAGTGTTTTAATAGTCTTTTCTCTCTCTCTCTCTCTCTCTCTCTCTCTCTCTCTATATATATATATATATATATATATATATATATATATATATATATATATATATATATATATATATTAACTAATACTTTAGTTACAATACTATTTTTGTGACATTTTATAGAGTTGAAACTTAACCTTTTTACTTAATGTTAGGAATATATAGTCAAGAAGTTCTTATATAGTAGAACAATGCCTAAGTGGGAGGAAAAACATGATTTAATTATTAGTCATGTTGTTGCAACTGGTACTGATGTTTGGTTTCGTTAATCTATTATAATATCCATAAATTAAGAGATGGGTAATGAAATTTAGCCCTAAGTGCAACTTAAGAATTGAATATTTTTTTATGTATTTGTTGTATGTAATTAAATTTTGCTTACTTTGTGTAATGTGAAGTTTTTAATTTTCTAAAAATTTCCTATATTACAAATTTCACCAATCATATAAACATGTATGTGCCTTTTAATTTTCTTTATTTATTAGTGCATGGTATGTTATAAACGACAATAAAATCCTTCATTTATTTCAACCTTCAGACCATCTTAGTGCTATTACATTATTTATGTGCTTTGTCTTTTAAAAGAACAGTATCTTATTTCGGAGAACCAAAACTAAAAATTCTCAATTACTAGCATGACAATAGAGTAGGACAACAAGTCAAACAATTTGTTAGCATTGTAATACATACAAATCTCTTAAGAAAGAAAAAAAAGATATATAGTATTTTAAAAATAGCTTCACCATATAGAATATTGACTTCAAATTTAACTTGCATTAAAAAACAAAAAATGGATCTTACCATACTTAGTTTACTCCAATATCTCAGGTAGTTGACAATAATGTAAGAATATAATTATTATTGCCTAGAAGTTATTATTAATTGAGCAAATCATATTTGTTAAGATGTAGAGATGGTAAAATATTAATATATGTATATAATGATAGTTTGATTTAGATATTGTGCACATAAAAACTATGCAAGTCATAATTAAAAATAATATTCATAAGGCAAGCAAGACTTGTGAATAAAATATTGCACGTACGCTCTCCATCTGGCTTCATAAATGCTTTAAAAGTTTGTTATTAATAGAAATTTACCAAACAAAATTCATTTTTTATCACTGTAAACTTGGAATTTTGTAAAATATATACAACTACAAAAAATGAATTTAGTGGAAAATTCCATGATTTAAGGATGTTTTAAACATTGGAAATTATCATACAAAAAATTTTAGAACTCTAAAAATGTAATGATTGAAATGCATTAGAATGAGTTCTGACAAAAACTTTATAACCATTAGTGATGGAATTTCACATCACTTAATGTTGTAGTGGTTAAAATAGTTACAATCCTTTTGAAATTATTTTAACCATTATTTGGTTATAAAAATAATGATAATATAAAGAGATCAAATTGTCATGCTCCATTGTTGAAATCAAAAGAGAAATGAGATAACAATATTTGTTAGAGAAGAAGGAAAACAAAACCATAGATCTATGTTTGGAGAAGTGTGATGGAAAACACATCATGTTCTAATTAAGATCACATTGTTGAAATAGTTAGATCAAATTGGGTTCCATTGGGTTCCCAAATCTAAAATATGATAATTTTATATATGTGCTCTCATAAAAGTCCTCATGAGAGGATGTGGTACCTAGATAGAGGATGTTTATGACACATTGATTGGAGATGCAAATCAAATCATTTTGCTGGCAGCCAAGGCAGGAGGCAAGGTGACACTTGGAGCTAACACCACCAGGAAAGTGGAGAGATTAGGTATAATTAGCAACTCAAAAAATTTCATTATTGAAAATATTTTTTACTGGTAGATTGCTTAAAATATAACTTGGTTAGTGTAAGCCACCTTTTAAAAAAGGATTTAGCATTAATTTTTTATATAATAGTTGCATGATTATCTTAAGTGGAATTACTATGCTACAAGGAAATAGAATTAATAATTTTTAATTACTTGATTTAAAATGTGTTAAACCTGCTGCTTCTTTTTGCCTGAAAAATATTTATAGATAAATCCTAGTTATGGCATAAGATACTGTGTCATGCAAGCTTGAAAAATTTCAGGAAAATCACCTAAAAAGACTTAGTGAGAGGAATTCCCAAACTCGAGTTTACTAAAGACCACTTGTGTGATGCTTATCAATTAGGGAAATAAGTCAAATCCTCGTTCCACTCAATTAAAGATATTAACACTAGCAAATCCTTAAATGTCCTTTACATGGATCTCTTTGGACCTATCAGCACTGTAAACCTATGAGAAAAAGTGTTTAGGTATGTAATTATTGATTATTATTCAAGGTTTACTTATGTTAGATTTCTATACTTATGTTAGATTTCTATCTCATTAAAGTGAAATATTCGAGGAATTTATTATATTTTCCACTTGGATTCATAGGAAGCTAGGTTGTAAAATTTTAACCATTCTTAGTGATAATGGTGAAGAATTTAAAAATAAAAAATTAAAAACCTACTATAGTAGGGGCATGGCATAGATCATATATTTTAAGTTCCTCTAACCCCTCAGCAAAATAGGATAGCTGAAAGAAAGAATAGGACCCTAGTACAAGCCACTAGAGCCATGTTAGCTGAATACTCCTTAAATATTTCTTGGTAGAAGCTATGATATCAGTATGTTATGTTCTAAATAGAGTTAATATTAGATCTAATCTGAACAAGTCACCCTATGAAATCCATAAGGGTAGGACACCCATCCTCTCTCACCTTCATGTCTTTTGATGTAAAGTGTTCATTCTGAATAATGGGAAATCTCTACTAGAAAAGTTTGACCTTAAATCTGATAAAAGAGTGTTCCTAAGTTACTCCAATATTTAGAAATCTTAAAGAGTTTTTAATAAAGGAACATTGGAAATAAAGGAGACCACTCATGTTGTATTTTAAGAATCGGATTACTTTTGGAGGTTCAAAGGTAGAAGAAGAAGATGTTGTAGAAATTACCCAAGGAGTAGAATCTATAAATCTAGAGGAAAGGGTAGAACTTGAAAATACACTGCCTAGAGAATGTAGATATTATTCTAAAAGTTCATTACGATTATTAAGCCCTTATAAACTAGCCCTACGCTAACCAAGCGGGGGTGAATTAGTAGTTTTAAAAATTCTTAAACAAAAAGCAAAATCTTTTGAAATCTATTTTGAATATTTAAAAAAAAAATACAATCAACCATAAAAATTAAAATGCAGAAATAATGTGCAGGAATAAAATAGAAAGAACACACCAAACTTTATAGTGGTTAGGTCAAGTTGACCTACATCGAATCCTCGGAGCCTCTCCTCCAAGTATTACACTAAAACATAGTGGCTTCCCTTTTGCTCCCACATCAAGATGGAGAAGCCTCTACAAACTCCTTTTTACCAACCTTATTGAGACAGAGAACTCATAGTCCTTTTACTTCCTCCTGTAGCAAGCAAAGAACCTTGATGTGATACTGATGAAAACCTCCCTAGAGCCACCAAAGAGCCAAGAATGATGAATGGAGAAGATGACTCAAATCCTTTCTCAGAGTAACCTTTGTGAACACCTCACAAACTCCCCCTCATAAGATTCTCTCTCTCTCTCTCTCTCTCTCTCTCTCTCTCTCTCTCTCTCTCTCTCTCTCTCTCTCTCTCTCTCTCTCTTTCTCTCTTTCTCTCTCCCCCAAGCTCTCCCTCTCCTTCTATGAACTCTCTAAAGTTAGGATAATAGCAAAAGATTCTCCCATTAATAAATAATAGATCTTATAAAGAATGCCTTAAGAATTGCCCTAATTTGCAACTTTCCATCAAAGATCATCCAGTATAATCTAGTCATGATAATCTAAGTGTGTTGGACGATTAGAAGACGTTATTGTTTTGGATCATCCAAGATGATGTGGATATTAACATGTATGACTCGTTAAAAATCAGACATATCATCTATTAGATAGTTCAGGACATCCAAGCGATAAATATTGGACGATAAAAAAGCATAATTGATCATCGAGAATGCTGCTTAGATCATCCTATATGATTAGTTCAAAATCAATGATTATCATCCAACATATAGTTTGGGTTGTCCAAGAGTAAAATTTAGATGAAGAAGAATTATAATTGATCATCCAGCAGATAGTTTGGGACATCTAGGTGTTTTAGGAGAAGTCTAAGGTTCTTCTTACAAATCATCCAGGACGATCCTGTGATCTGAGATGATATGATTTATCAATCTATCACTAATTACTTTTTTTAATCACATGACTAATTTCGGCATGATTGTAATAAATCATCCAGGATGATATTGGATAACCCTGTATGATTAGAATAAAAATATAAAAATAAAATCTTACATAGATGAGATTGGCAGCTGAGTATCTTTGATTTGAGCATATTGTCTAGGACAATGGGAGTATCTTTTAGGATGATTTACTTAAGCAAGTTTACATGACCCAGATGGTAGTTAGTGCTTCTATTTTTTAATTTATTGTCTAGGATGATTTTCAAATCATCCTATATAATATGGTTAAAAATTGAAAAACTCTAACTCACTAAATTTTTCTCCCTGATGTGTGTGTACAAGGTTACTTAGCTTTAGGATCAACAAAGGTACATTTGACTTAAGAAAAGATAAAAGATACATAGAAATAGAAATTATAGACTAAATCAATCCTAGTCTACCTGATCTTGAGCTTAGCTCAAGCTAGCTCTCTTTCAAAATCTTTAAAGAGTTTTAGTTATGATAAATATCTTACAGATAGTAGAGAAGAAACAAACTCACTCTTTAATATATTGAAGAGCTAACCACAAAATAGAATCATATTCATATGATAAATGTAACAACATGATCAAGTAAGCTTGAAAGTGATATTTCTTCACCTAAAGATGTTATTTCTCATCAATGGATGATGATGGTTTTACTCCTATATAAAAAAAAGGAATAGAGAAAATAGAAATGTTCGTTCGCCCACCCTTCGTACTAAGAGGGCTCAAACTTTTTAAAATTATAATAATTGTTAAAGCTGTTATTTGGAATGTGAGGGGTATTTGGGATATGATTTTAAATAAAGAGTTAAACATCTTTGTAGGTTGGATAATATTTAGGTTTTAGATATTTTGGAGCCTCTTTTTTGTTTTTAGTTGAAACCCTCCGAGGGGCCTACGAATTAATATAAAAAATTAGTATAAGGTCCTTAAAGGGTCCTTAAGCTCCTTACTGCTCAAAAGAGCTACAACAAGAAACCAAAAAAAACATATGAACTCGTGGTCCCCACTAACAAAAATTACAATATAACCTAGATACATTCTACGGTGTACAAGAATGGGCACCCAAAAAAGACCAGAGATCCAAAAAATAGTGACCCGATCCAGCTTCCCTTCCAAGATGCAATCAAAACACTCACTTGTAAAAGAAGGACACTGCAAAATAGAATATGGCTGGATTGGAATATAGCCAAAGTAGAGACAAATAATGAAAATACAATAGGTGATCTTGCACAGAAAATTCCATAAGTCCAACCAGCTAGGATACCAAGCAGTCCCAGAAACAAGGCAGCAACACAAGTTAGTAAATAACCAGCCACAGGAAGAAGAATAGAAATAGTAATAAACCCAATAAACTTGATCACCAAGGGTAAAAATTAAAATATGAAGGCTAAGCCTATAAATAGGATGGAGAGATAAACAAATTCCATAAAATACTCCCAGCCAAAAGGGTACCTAAGGCCAAACTACATCCTTAAAAGAGAATAATCATAAAAACAACAATACAAGAAGGAACTATCAAAACCACTGAAGGCAGTGGAGAACATAACCAGGTAGTAAAAAAATAAAGCTTGCACTCAGCAGTAAGACCAAACCACTAAAATGCCTCCACCCAGCCAAATTCGAGAAAACACCCCATCAGCTGCAGCAAAACCCATAGGTTGTAGCATAGCCAACTACGACAGTGAAAATACCAAACCTCCACCAAAACACTGAACCTAAGCCAATAACAGACAACACCAACAACCTTGAAGCCAACAACAAGCTCCCAAGAAATAATAAGAGCCAAAACAAAGGTGCAACCAACACACAACCTTAGATCAACCATAGGGTCACCAGAAAAGTAGCCAAAATAATAGAGGGAAAAGAAAATCGACATAGAAATCACCCTCATAAACCCAGCAAATAGAAGCAAAAACTAAACCCGAAGGCTCAACAAACAGACCAACAAAAAGAAACAACCAACCCAGCAAGCAGGAAACCTGTGGCTTCCTGGGAAAAAACCAATAAAAACCAACTCTAAAAACATAAACATTAATGACACACATAAGGAAAACTACTCTCATCAAAATATATCAGACCTCCAATATGAAGAGGAAGGTTTGGAATGCTGACATCCTACAAAGTCTCCAAGGAACAACCCCACCTGGAAATACCAAGAGCACAAACATTCCCCTCCAACTTAATAATAGAAAGGAACAATTGTACAAACTTAACCACTGCTTAGTACTCCTCCTAATATAAAACACATAGAGGAATAATTATTATCCTAGGCTAAAGCAGAAACCTGATAACAGTGGTGAAAGCCAAACTCAAGCACAATGTTCTTGATATTAAGAGAAAAACAAAGTTTTAATCCATAAAAGATTGTATAGATAAAAGTGTCATTGACATCATAGTTGTAGAAGGAACCAGCAAAGCCCATCATGGATTTACCATTAGCATCTCTAAGGATACCACCACAACCAACACTAGAGCTAATTCTAATAGTTTCCATATTATGTTTGATAAAATTAACCAAAGGCTTCATTTAAGATGTAAAAATAGGACCATTTTGGAGGAAATATCCCCCACCAAAGTAATACCAAAATCTACCACAGCAAAATCATAAATCTTAAAAGATTTAGGCATCAAAATTTAGCAAAAAAGATGGCTACCATCTTATCTTTAATTCTTTGAATAATCCAATTATGATTCATGGTAACACTATTAAAGAGGGAGTTATTCCTTTCCAACCATAAAAACCAGAGGATAAGAGACTGAATCATGTTCCTAATATGACCTCTGAACTTAGCAAACCAAGAATTAACAATAGAAAGGATCGAAGCCCTAAAATGAAAAATATTTTAAATGCAAAATAACATCAAGGAATGTCCAAACTTTTAATAGTACAAGTTCTAGAACCAAACTCATGATGCATATTCTCCAAATGAAAACAACACTGACATTTAGAAGGGAAGATAAAACCAGGTTTAACCAAATTATCATCAGTAGGAATAAACTTATGTAAAGTACGCCAAACAAAATTGGAGATCGTAAATGGGATATTTTTATGCCAAATCATATTAAACAACTTGGGGGCCTCCTGCTTAGTACAAAAAGAGTGTCAAACATCTTTTAATATAAACTTACCATCTTTGGATAAAGCACACATCTGAACATCAAGATAATAAAAGTTTATAGGAATCAGTAAAATTTGTTGAATAATATAATTAGATAGAACAATATAAAGCTTATCAACGTCCCATTCATAATCATTAAAAAAATAATGGACTCTAATGGAATCATAAGAAGTAGTGTTCAAAATAGAATCAATATATTGCCTTTCATCCAACAATCCTGCTAGAAACAAATTACAAGAACCGAGACCCCAACAAATATTCTATTCCTAAAACCAGTTCACTTTGCAAATCTGATGCCACACTTTAGAATTACCTTTACTATAAGAGCACAAGGTGGGATGCTTCACACCATAATACGTAACATTCATAAACATAGCCCAAAGACTCAAATTAGCATGAAAATTATGCCATAACTTAAAAGAGAAATCAAAGTCCATATCCTTCAGAGACTTACAACCCAAAGCCTCTTCAGCCAGCATGCCACAACAATTGTCCAGAGAAGACCAATGAATTTTAAAATTAGAGCTTGCACCTCTCTAAAAAAACTTATTAAAAATCCTCTCAATCGTATTACAAATCGCCTAAAAGGGAAATAAAGTTTAAATATTGTAAACATGAATAGAACAAAGAACATTTTTAATAAGAGTTAACTTACCACCAAAGCTTAAAAAATTAGAATCCCAAGATTGCAATCTATTATTAAGAGCCGAAATTAAATCATCGAAGAGGGAAGAAACCATTCTACCCTTATAAAGCGAAACACCAAGATACATTAAAGGTAAGCAAGCATGGTTGAAACCAGTTAAATTCTTAATACGCTCCAAAGAAACTTTATTAGCAGTAATAAAGAAACATGTTTTTTTATTCAAAGCCAGACCACTAGCAGATTCAGACTGATTAAAAAAATTTAAAAGCCTTTGCTTCCTATTCAAATAAGCATTAGTAAAGATAATAAAATCATCGGCAAAGCCTAAATGAGAAATCTTAAACCCACCTAAAGTTCTAGAGTAAACACTAAGAACATTATGAAATAAATCAGCAAGCCTTCTAGATAGATACTTTGCAATAATAATGATGAGAGTCGGAGGAAGAGGATCCCCCTGTCTCAGCCCATAAGAGGCCTTAAAGAAACCATTAGCTTTACCATTGAAAATGTTGGAAAAATAAGGACTTTCAATGCAAAGATTAATAAGTTTAATGAAATGATAACCAAAACCAAATAACTTCAAAACCTCATCAAAAAAATTCCAATTAATTTGTTGTAAGCCTTAGCGATGTCAAGTTTTAAAATCATGTTCCCACCTGTAGTTTTAATATCCAAATATTGGCAAAATTCTTAAGCCAAAAGAATATTATCAGAAATAGAACGCCCTTTAACAAAACTCAATTGTAAGGGAGAAATGATCTTTGTCAAAAGAAGAGACAATTGATTCATCAAAATTTTAGAAATAATTTTATAAAAAAATAGCAAAAACAAATGGGCCTAAAATCATACCAAGAAGAACAATAATTACTCTTAGGTATAAGAACAATTGAAGTAGTAGTAAAAAACTTAGAGATAATGTTACCATCAAAAGAAAATAGTAATGGTAGAGAAAATGTCATTACCAATAATATGCCAAGTTTTTTGGAAAAACATAGCCTTTAAAACATCAGGACCGGCACCAAGTCACTGTTCATAGCAATGACAATCTCTTTAACTTCTTCCATAGAGGGGTGTCTAACCAAAAAGACATTATCATCTTGAGAAATAAGAGAAGGAAAAATGTTAGCCTTATTAAGAGCATTAGGATTGAAATTTTTTTTTCAGATTATTCTAAAAGTGCAAAACAGCTAGGTTCGCAATTTCCACCATATCATCAGTAAAGGTAACACCGGGCCTATTAATTTTATGAATGCAATTAGTAGGGCGCTTCCTTCTAACTAAGGCATGAGAATACTTAGTATTACTATTTCCTTCAACAATATGTTTAATCGCCGCTTTTTATTTCCAAAAGTTTCCTCTTAAGCTTGCAACTTATAATGTCCCTCTTTAGCTTCTTTCAAAAGGCACAAGTTGGCCTCAGAGGGGAACACTTGACATTGATTCTCCTAAAAGGACACTTTATCTTCTATAATTAAAATGTTAGCAAAAATATTCTTAAAAACATTATGGTTCCACCAGTTTAAAACAAACTTGAGTCTTTTGAGTTTAAATCACATTCTTCTAATAACAGAAAAAGAATTAACCATATGTAAAGGAGCATTCCAATTATTTATAACCAGATCCATAATGGAATCATGAAGAAGCCATATGTTTTAGAATCTAAAAAATGAAGAAAAATTCCTCCTATTAGAATTAATTTTAATAAGAATTGGAGAATGATCAGAAAGAATCCTTCTAAGAAGCTCCACATTTATAGAATCAAATGAGTTCAACCAATTATCTTTAAATAAAAACCTATCTAATCTTCACCACAAATGCCCACGATGCCAGGTAAACTTATCACTAGAAAAACCAATATCAATGTGGTTACAATCTATGATCATGTTATTAAAGTCCTTCATAGAATTATAGAAAGTGAGAGAGCCTGACATACGCTTAGAAGGACAAGCAATGGTATTAAAATATCAACCAACAAACCAAGGATGATTATAGAATTTATAAAATTGAACAATTTGATCCCATATAATCTTTCTAGTCTAACGAGAAGCAGTTGTATAAGAAAAGAAGCACAATATTGCATGTTAGGACTTTCAATATCATAGTGAATGACTTGAGTAAAATCACTGATGACATTTACACAAACAAAATCTTTTCAAAAGATCCAAATTTTATTAGCAACACTAGACAAGGCATTTTTAAAACCCAAGAATTTAGAAGTACTATGTAACTTGCCAGAAGAAATAAGAGGTTATAGTAAGACAATCAAAGAGACATTAAAAATACGACATAAATTCTTAACTCTCACCTTGGAGGAAGAACAAACAATAACCCTAACATTCCAAATGATAGCATTAAACATAAATACACTAATTAATGGGAAGTATGTGAGCGGGTCAGCCGAGGGGACTATAAAATAATATTTTTAGGTTTCCCACCTCTCTTACCACGACATTTAGAAAAATAGTATCATTATTGTCTCTAGCAAAACATTTGGCCATTAAATTTGTATCTTCAATATCAATAAAAACAACACTATGATAATGCTCATTCAAGGGAAAATTACTTTCATTCAACATACCAGAGTGCTCCCTAGAATGATGTAAAACCTCTTCATCGAAAAAAACATCACCTGCCATATTACTAAACTTGTTGGCCACATTATTCCCAAGCTTTAACATGTCAGGTTGAGAAAAATTCAGAGGACCTATAACAATTTGAACAATTTTATCATCAGGCAAATACTTTTGCTCTAAGGGACAAAACTCTCTCACAACAGATTTCCCTTTATCAAGACCACCCTCACCTTAATTCTCTTAATCTTTCTCCTGAATGAAAATAGTAGAAGAATTAGTGATCAAATTAGCAGGAATATTAGAAACTATAGAGGAAATCTTATCAGTCAAAATGTTAGTAGATCCACTAATCTTATCAGAGATAGAAACATTAATAGAAAAATAACTACAATCCAGCCTTTTTCCAATAGGATCATGGCACTCAAATTATTCAAGACCAACATTTGAAACTTCTTTCGGGATAAAATAGTGTCATTATGAATCACCATATCCAAATCCTCTAGGACCTTAGAAACATGATCCTTAGAAATATGGGAAGAATTTTGAACCACCATATAATTTGAATTAGAGACATTTCCTTTCCCCACTTGCAGAAAATGATCCTCATTTTCATTGACATCTAAAACTTTAGATGGTACTTTCTCCTTACAAAGATTAGGATGGAATCAAAAATATTCATTCACCCCATGTCCATGCATCTTACAATGAGAACAAAAAAAAAGGAAGATTTTCAATTTCCACCTTCTGAAAATAACCATTCCATTCAGAACCCAACCATATCTCATTAGGATGCTTTTTAGAAACATCTAACTCAACTAGAATCCGAGCCATGGACGAATGAGATAAAGTTGTGGTAGCTTGGTCAGTTTGTAAAGGTCTACCAAACACCAATGCCAAACCAAATAGAATTTGCGTATTAATGAAGTGAAGACGTAAGTTTGGAAAGGAAATCCACACAGGTGTAAAGGGAGACTTCTCCCGGATATAAAAATTCGGTGAACATTTGAGTAACCTCATTTGATAACAATGAATATAATACTATCTCTGAGTGAACATAAGACGATAATCCAAGTCATTAGTAAGTTGAATAGCAATGTGACGTGAATCTAGCAAAACAAGATTAAATGAACCCAAAAGTTTAAGGCTGAGAAAAAACTTGTGAATCACATCTAAATTAGGACGATGCAGAACAAATTTACCAACCAATGTAAAATCAAAAGGAGTCTCAATCTTAGAAACAACTGAATCCCCAATCAAAATAGTAGGAATAATTTAATTGGTTTGGAAAGGTTAGAGAGAGAAACTCCCATTAAAGAGAGAAACTTCTGTTCAGTTCCTGACTATCGATAACCTTCATCGCTGACATTTAGGCGATGGCGGCGGATGGCCACCGACCTTCAGTTGGTGCTTCTGGTCAAGCTGGAGGATTAGGTGGATAAGTTAGAGAAGACGTACATCATGTCAGATTAATCTCGGTCGAGATAAGAGCGACGCGCATCTGATTACACGACCTTTGATAATCAAGGAGGTGAGTGATTCAACCATTAAGAAGAAGTTTGATTTTGTGGAAGGAAAGGGAAAAGAAATTTTGAATATCTCTACATATACTACTCCCCGACTGTTAAAGGCTAGTGTGGAATCACACCAGAAATCTAATGAATTTGAGGCATCTTCATCAGATATGAAGATTTATATTAATAAATTTTGTTATTCAAATGCAATCCCTGACCTCAGGCAAGGGATAAATGCGAATTTCTTAAATGTGATTAATAATAATCTTCCATCTAATGACAAGCAAATATTTGGAGATTCAAAAATGCCAATTTTAGTGGAAATAAGGAAGGGAGTATCTACCATTGAAGATAGGTCTGAGAAGGAAAATATCAGTCATATTCCAAGTGTGCATGACTTAGATGATGTGATATAACGTAATGTGGGTTCTAATTTTCTAGGGCAGGGTATTTCCTGTATTAAACAGAAAAAATCTGAACTAAACAGTGTAAGGAACTGGGTATCTAGTGATCTTGGGAATTGCAAATCACCTACTAGCTACTTGGAGAACACTAAAAATTAATCTAGTAACGAATTGAAGAATGCTTGGAGAAAGAAAAAAAACATAAGAGCAATTGATATTAATCTGAGTGAAGGATTTATTGAAAATGGTACAACAGTTAAACTGCATACAGTGAATGAGCTGGAGAATTCAAACATACTTCAAAAAGCATTGGTGATTAAAATTTTTGGTGACAGCATTCCCTTTCATATCATAAGTATGGAGCTAAGGAGGCAATGGCGAGTTTTTTGAAAGTTTCACTTGACCTTACTTGGTATGGGTTAGGTTCTCTGTGCTTTTGAGGATCCAGATGTAATGGACAGGGTGTTCACCACTGGACCGTGGTATGTGAATGGGAGTATAGTGGGGATGGATAGATGGTTCCCATCATTCTCTCCTACTTCCTTCAAAGGATTGATTGCTCCTATATGGATTCGTATGCCGAATCTAGGCATTCCTTATTTGATAGATGGGAACATGTTTCAATGGGAGAGAAGAGAATTTACAAGAGTATGTATCCGGGTAAAGCATGATGAAAAACTTCCCTTGGGAGTTTGGGTTGAAGGAAGTTTGGGTAAATTTTTCCACTGCATTTAATACGAAAGACTTCCCACATTCTACTTTAATTCTGGGAAGTTAGGACACTTGAAAGAAAATTGCAATGAAATAGTAACTTCAACCCAATCTCAAGCAGTGAATGAAAACTAGAAGGAAAATATAGGTTTTGGTGGAGAAACTGATAAAAGGAATACTCATATAAATGAGCATGTTGTTGGAGATGATTATGGACCTTGGGTCCATGTGAACTATGGGCGGAAAAATTTAAAGAAGCTAGATGTTAAACTATTAGAAAAACAAATCAATAAGAAGAATGTTGTGAAAAATTTTATATATCAGATTCCCAATGGAAGGAAAGTTGTACTACTGAAGGATAAAATAGAAGCTGTTGAAAATACTGGCACATTAACTGTGAGGGAAGGAAATAATGCTGAAGCTGAAAGGCTAGAAGAAGCTAGAAGAGAAAATCTATCTATCATGATAGATACAGATCAGTCCATAAAACAAAAAATAAATGTTCAATCGAAGGTAAATTCCATCAGTTCCGAAATTCAACCCAAGAAATCTGATCTAACTCTGACTGGTGATTTGGGAAATGTCATGGAATGCAAGAAAAATGATAGATGCATCAATGGTAACAAATTTGATTATTTAAATAATCTAAATGAGGAAGGAGAGTTGGTTATTAATTCTCCTGTGAAGACCCTTATGCAAAAGATTCAATGTGAGAATGGTGCAAATTATGTCAAATGCTTGAAGTCTGGAGGGAATTATAAGGAAGAGGGAGATTATGTAAATAAAAAGAAAGGTGTGAAGCAATTAAAGAACCTGGGTCCAATCATATCAGAATCTAGAAGTAGAAGAATGGTAGGAGATTCAAAGGAGAAGTGGGGAAACCTTCCCCTCTCACCCAAAAATGACTTCATTATTGTTTCAGAATTGAAGAGGAGCCAAGAATAAGAAGGCTTCTCTATATCTCAAGGAGGTGGTGAAAAATTATGATGCTCTATTCATGCGTATTTTGGGGACTAAGATGTCTAGTATTGATAGCAATGATGTCAATTCTTTGATTGGTTATGCTTGGGATCACTTTCATGTCCCTTCAGAAGGATTATTCGGACGTATTGTGGTAAGTTGGAGAAGCAGTTTGGCATCTTTCAATGTTCTATAATTCTCTTCCCAAAATATCATTAGGGATTATGAAGTGGCAAACAAAAGCAAATGGAGGATTGCTACTATATACGGCAACAAAGATACTTATAGAAGAAGATATCTTTGGGAAAGGTTGGAAGCCTATGTTAATGTTGATTTTTATATGGCCATAGGTGGGGACTTCAACTGTTTACATAATAAGGAGGATAAAAGGGGTGGGAGGAGATTCACATTCTCTTCGGGTCCTAAAGAGATGAAGACCTTTCTTACTTGCAAAGACCTCAATGAGGTTAATTTTGTAGGGCCAAAATTTACTTGGTGTAACAACCAATTGGGTAATGATTGGATCCTAAAAAGGCTAGACAGATGCTTTATGAATTCTTGGGCCATTAACTCTACTAGTGGGTTAGTGGTTAAACACCTTCCAAGAATAACTTCTGATCATTGCTCCATTATGATGAACCTTTTTTGGAATTCAAAATTCAGCCAAAAGAAATATCAAATTTGAAGAAATTTGGTCTTCATATCCAGCTTCGGCAGGTATTGTGAGGAAGGCATGAAAACTATAGAGAGTTCAGCTCAAGTGAAGAATCAAAAAATGAAGAGGGCTTTGAAGTCCCTATTCTTTTGGAGTAGAGCAAAGTTGAAGGACTTGAATCAACTAAAAGAAAGGTTAAAGCAAGAAATTGGTCAATTACATTTAAAAGAAGGAGAAGGCTGATTTCTTCCGGTTGAAGACATCTGGTGTTTAAACACAAAAAGCAGTGAGCTTAATTCAACATTAATGCGCCTCAATACTTGGTGGAGGCAGCAATCAAAAGTGTAATGGATGAAGGAAGGTGATAACAATACTAGATTTTTCCAATCATTTGCTAGTGCTATGAGGAACTCAAATTTTATCTATAGTATAAAAGATGAACATGGAGATATTTTGGAGAATCAAAATCAGATTGAGAATGTTTTGCTAAGATTCTTCAGTAGCAAATGGGGAGAAAAAAACTAGTCACTGAACGAGTGGCCAAAATCGAGATGTATGCTGGATGAGGAGGACAGAACTTGCTTGAACCAAAGCTTTTCTATTGAAGAAAAGGAGAAAGTGGAAAAAGAATCAGTGGGATTCATTTCTCTTGGGTATGATGGCATATCATACTCATTTCTCAAAAACTATCTGTCTATTATCAAAGAGGATGTTTGGAATGCTATGAACCTTTTTTTCAATTCAGCCAATATGTGTGAGAGTTGGAAATAAACCATCATTATGCTAATTCCTAAAGTAACTAACCCTTCAACTCCATCCAATTATAGACCTATTAGTTTGTACAAAACTATTTACAAGATTGCGGACAAAGTTTTGTTGAATAGAATGTCTAGCTTGATCCCAAAATTAATCTCTAATGAGCAAGTGGCCTTCTTAAAAGATAGATCTATTTCAGATAACATTCTTATGGATCAAGAAATTTATTATAATTTTTTTTTCAAATTAGTTTGTTTCATTCAAAATTGACATGGAGCAAGCATATGACTCCATAGGTCGGCCGGCTCTAAACAAATCCTTGGAGAGCTTTGGATTTCCTATTTTTTTTCTCGAAACTGATCATGGAATCTGTTATGAATCCATCTTTTTCTTTGTTGATTAATGGGATTAAAATGGATGGAATAAAGGCAATGTGTGGTTTCGGCATGGGTGTCCATTATCACCATTCTTGTACATTATTTTCTCTCAAGTACTATCTAATGCTCTATTCGAAGAGGACTTAATTGGCATAAAAATTAGTACAAACGGCCCAAAGATCTCCCTCTTACTTTATGCAAATGGCATAGTGATATTCGCAGATGCAATGATTAAAAATGTCAAGAAGATCAAAGGTAGTTTGAAAGAATTATGTGGATGGACTGGACAGAAAGTTAATGAAAGCAAGTCTGTTATGCTATTTGGTAAAACGGTGAGAAGATGGAAAAGGAAAGCTATTTCAAACATCATGGGATTCAAATCAGTCAAAGAATTTTTCTACCTTGGAGTTATGGTGTCTTTTAAGAAGATTAATATTAAGAAGATTAAGAAGGATGGACTTCCAATTTATCATTGACAAAGTGTTGAAGAGGTTAAACACTTGGGGAGTCAAATTCATCTCTTTGGCGGGGAAGATCACACTTGTCATGTCGGTACTGCTCTCATACCCATCTTTCCATTCTACTAATTTTTTTATTCCAATTACTACTTTGAATAAGATAGATAAGCTATGAAGAACGTTTATTTGGAGAAAGATGAATGGAGGTCTAGGACATCATTATATGAGTTGGAATAACATGTGTAGACCTTTGGAAGATGGTGGACGTGTGTTGCACTCATGTTCTTTCAAAATGGATCATTAAGAGCAAATAAAGCGTAGAAATATATTCAAGATAGAGAATCTATGTTGAATACATGTCTACATCCAAAATATGGACAAATCTGGAATCAAAATGCTGGAAGGAAATCTTGTTGACCGACTTGAAAATTAATCAAGAGTGGAGGCAATTATCTTAAAAAGATTGTTATATGGAAGATAGCGATTGGGGAATCAATTGATATCCTTAATGATATATGTATCATGGATTATATCCTTAACATGTGGCCAACATTTGTGGTTAGCTTAGATGGTAATGGGGAAACTATCAATAATTTAGTAATAGAAGAAAGATGGAACATTGTTGTATTCAAGAAATACTTTAGAGATGAGCTAATAGAGAGGATTTGTAAAGTTCAAATTTTTTCTAATAAGCAGGAAGATGAATTGGTGCTCATTTAAATAGGTTCAGGAAAGACTTTTTCTACATTGGCTTGTTCGGCAGCTAAACAGAATTGTGCAGGTTACAAATTCTAGAAATGTTTAAAGAAAGCTAAGCATAATGCAAGGGTGGAGACTTTTTGGTGGAGACTTCTGAACAATGCTATACCAATATTCAATGTCTTATCATATAGGAGATTGCAACAAAACACCTGTTGTCCAAGATGGTGCAATGAAGTAGAAGATTCTAACCATATGATTGTATGTTTTAAAAAACTGAATGATATAATTCTTCTTCTAAATCAATGGGGGTTTAATATTCCAATGGCTACAAGATTTGAAGATCGATGGAATAGGATGAGGAATACAAATCCTTTTATGGTAAACATCTTTTATAACATTATTTACTTTACATGGAAAGGAAGGAATGATCTTGTCCATGGAAAAACTGAGAGGTATGCTGTTTATATAGCTTCTGAATTAGTCAATTTTGCAGCTGTTAACAATGGTTTTGAATGTAGCACTTCGGAAATGTTGAAAGCCAATCAGCACTTACTGTTGGACAAAGCTTGGCATCCTCCACCACTCGATTGGATTAATGTGAATGTTGATGCAGCATTATTATCATCCTACAAAGAAGGGATCAGTGGTGTATTCAAAGATTACAAAGGAAAGTTCCTTTTTGCTTTTGGTAAAACATGTGAACATTGGGATAGTGCTTTTGGAGCTTCTTGCTATGAAGAATATTAAAGAGATGATAAAAGATTGGATGATGGAATATAAAGGCATCATGAAAGAAGGAGATAATGCTAATGTTATTAAGCTCATCTAAAATTCTTACAAAAAGAATAGGAAAGATATTGAAGAGTTTTCTTTTCTTAAAGATTTCAATTATGTAATCCTTAATTGTATAGATAGGAGTGGTAATAAGTTAGCAAACTTATGTTCTAACTATGTCATTTTTGGCTCATTTTGTAAGGATGATTTAGTTCTCAATAAGTTTCTACCTTCATTTTTAGATTTATTGAAGAAGGAATCGATAGGTGATAGTTTGCAGTTGGTTCTTTTTGCTTTTGTACTAATGTAGTTAATGCTTTATAAAAAAAAAAATCAAAATGGTAGGACAACCCTTAAAGGAAGAATACACAATCTGAACCGTAGAAGATGAGGAAGAAGATCCTGATACAACATCCTTAAAGGAACGGGTCTTACTATTAGGGGCATAGAGGAAAACAGGATGGATGACTTCAGAGATGTCATCTTCCACTCAACAAACCTTTAGAAAACCTCAAAACAACATTAGGAGAGAACACAATGAAATCCAAGATAAGGAAAAACATGAGAAAAGAGAAAGAACCAGGAAAGGAGAAGGATCGGGGAAGCAGTAAGGTGCAAACCCTAGAATTGACATGAAATTGTCCAGAATACCAAAGCAGAAGACAGAGCACAATAGTTCATTATTTTGGAGCCTCTTATTTCTATTTCTTGCCTCAATTTCGACATGAGTTTTGAAAATAGCTCCAACAGAACTTTGTATTTTTAGAATAATCATATTTTGTTATAATTTATTTTTACTTACGTTATGAAGTTTGTACTCATATTGGCTACATCTAGATCATTTTTATTATTTTTTTGGCTTATGCCTCTTCTTCACATTCTGGAAAACTTTGTCTGTGGAACAATTTAACTGAATATTATATTAATGCCACTGTTGTTCGGCTTATTGGTGGTAATTTTAATATTTGGTTATTTCTTCTAATATAATTAGTGGTAAACTTCCTAATCATCATGCTATAGAAGATTATAATAGTGTGATTTTTTAATGTAACTTACATGATATTGGCTTTGTTGGTAGTGCTTCCATGTGCAATAGAGCCACTATGTGGAAAACATTAGATCTCATTTTGTTTATTGATAATTGGATTTCTAATTATCCCAATTCTCATGTGGAGCATCTGAGTAAAACTCTTTCTGATCTTGCTCCCTTTTTTCTTAATATCAAATTTCTTTATAATTCTAGTTCTACTTCCTTTAGATTCAAAAATACGTGGCTTTTAGAAAAGGGTTTATGGAAAATTGTGAATAAAAATTGTCATGTACAACTATTTCTTGATGATAACATTTTTTGTATGATGAGACTTTTATTTTAGGACAAGATATTTAAGCAAATGATGATTTGGTTGAATAAATGAGTTTTTGAAATCCTTTTACTAATATTTCGGAAGATGAAAAGAAGGTTATTGAGTTGAATGCCAATATTATTGATAAACCTATTCTTGCTACTTTAACTTTTCTTAATCAAACTAAAGCATTTCTTTTTAAACTATTGGAAAAGGAAGAAGTGTTTTGGAGACAAAATGTGTCTTTAAAATTTCCTTTGGAAGGTGATAATAACACTAGATTTTATTACAGCATTGTTAATAAAAATATGATGATTATTCATATTCATAAGATTTATTTTACTAGTGGTATTTCTTACGATAATGAGGATGTTATAGCTAGTTCTTATAAAGTTTTGCAATGGTTCATTAATAATCTTTTTGTGGGGTACTAATAATGCTCATCATGCTATTCTTTTGTCTTCCTAGACTAAGTGTTGTGGGGTGTTTGATGAAGGGGGCTTGGGTGTATGAAAATTCTAGAAGTTTCTAAGGTTTTCTTAAATAAAAAATGGTTCTCATTTATATTTAATAAGATTTTATGGGCTAATTTCATGTTACTTAGGTATTACATTGGTAAGCACCCTGAATGTCATTTTAAAAAAGGTAATTATATGGTTTGGAAGCGATTGTTCTCCATTAACTCGGTGGATGAGCCTTTGATCTCTTGGAGCATGGCCATGGTATGGTATTCTTTTGGAAAGATTACTCAAAGAGGATTTCCTCTATTCATAAATTTCTAAACTCTCATTTTATTGTTGCTCTAAGAGTTCATAGCTTTATTTTTCAGAACAAGTGGAATATGGATAAACTTACTAATTTTTTCTTGATTGCTTACTAGATAAAATTTTTAAGATTCATTTACAGACAGATTCCTTGGATTGTATTATGTGGAAATTATCTACTTTCTGGAAATTTTGAGTTTATGATTGCATGGAAGAATCAAGACTGATAAAAGAAAGCCCTATCTTTCTCTTATATTTGGCTTAACAGTAATTTTATGTCTTATTCTATTTTAGCTTAGAAAATTCTTCATAATTATATTCATGCTAATATTTCTCCTAATGAATAAGTGTTATTTTATCCCTTATAAATGTTGCAAATCTATTTTTTCATGGCTTATGTTTTGATGATTGACAAACACTATTTCTCTTGGACTGCTTGTTGCTTCTAACTTTTCAGGAATCGAAGATCGGACAAACAAGACAAAGCTAGTTCAGGATTACGTAGGTTTAGGGTTGAGTCAATCTGTACTTTTGTTTTTCACTTTTTGAGTCTACTTGTAATGGTCAAAGAGACTGATGTTAAGTAACCCTTCACACACACACTTGAGAGACTTAGAATTTCTGTTTTTACTCATATCGGCTAGGAAGAGTTTTTTATCGGCCTGGACGATCATGCTTAAAACAGAAAGTCTAAATAAGGATTCTTAATTAAGGCAGTCATCATTAACAGATCATCCTGGACGATACGTGTATCGGTCAGGACAATATTCTCAAAATAGAAAAAAGTTGCCGCCATAGACAATTAAGGTATACTGTATTTTTAAATTATCGGCCAGGACGATCCTTTATCGTCCTAGACGATATTCATAAATTATGCTTTAATTGATCAGGAAATCAAGGGAGTAATTAAGGATGATTGATACGATCATATCGTCCTGGACGATCGCAGGATCGACCAGGATGATCCAGTCAAAAACCTTAAGTTACTTCAGGACTACAAATATCGGCCAGCTCATATCTAGGGCTATTCTCAGGACGATTTTCCTCAGATTTGAACTGATCGGCCAGAACGATCGTGAGATTGGCCTGGACGATCAAGACAAATTTCAATCATCCAGCAGTGTATCCAGGGCGATGCTCTGGCCGATCTTCTGAGTTTTATACTGATCGGCCAGGCCGATGTCCATATCGGCCTGGACGATAGAGTCGACAACTTGCAATTAATGAGCTCCTTTGAAGCTCTTCTATTGAAGAGCTCATGTTCAACATTTTGAAAGACCTTTGGCTGCTGCCTTGACCTGAGATGACCTTGAGGAGAGAAAGAGAGAGAGGGAGAGAGAGAGGATCTTGTGAGGGGGAGCTTGTGAGGGGATTCACAAGGGTTGCTTCAAGGAACGCTCTGCTTTTTCTTTGTCTAGAGTTTCTCATCCGTGGAAGGGTCGGTAGAGGTAAGGAGTTAGGTTTTGGTTGTGGTTCTCTGCCAGCTTCAGGAGGAAGCAAAATGAGGTAGGTTCTCTGCCTTGCCGGGGTGGCAAAAAGGAGGTTCTTGTGATGGCTTCTCCGCCTAGCCGTGGGCGCTAAAGGAGAGTCACGTTTTGTAGTGCAATACTTGGAGGGTGCCTCCAAGGAGTGGACATAGGTCGAGTTTACCGAACCACTATAAATTTATGTGTTCTTATTTTTTGCTTCCTCACTTTTAATTCCGCATTTATTTTTGTGGTGTGATTTTGGTTTATGCAATTTTTATTCTTTGAGAAAAGAAATTTTAAAATACCAATTCTGCCCCCCCCCCCCCCCCTCTTGGTTAGCTTGGGCAAGTTCTATAGGGTTTAACATCCCTAACGAACTGTCAAGTGGTATTAGAGCGGGATTCACAAATTTAAGTTTGAAAACTTTTTGAATTTTATCCATGGCTAACCTTGAGAATCGTAACACTACGGAAGGGTATTCTATTACCCGACCTCCCCTGTTCGATAACCTACCTTTTGACTTTTGGAAAATCCGCATATCAACATTTTTACAATCTATTGATTATCGTATGTGGATGCTTATTCAAGAAGGTTATTCTCCACCTTCTCGTGAAATTAATGGAGTTAAAATTGAAATTTCTTTTACTGAATGAACTTTTGATGAACGAGATTTAGCTCAATTAAATGCAAAATGTTTGAACTGTTTTTTCTGTGCTTTAAAATCTGAGGATTACATGCGTGTCTCAACTTGCAAAATTGGTAAAGAGATTTGGGATAAATTGTGCATCACCTATGAAGGTACTTATGAGGTTAAATAATCCCGTTTAAACATTCTCTTGCATGACTACGAACTTTTTCGTATGAAACCTCATGAATCGATTTCTGACATGTACACTAAGTTTACTCAGATAGTTACTTCACTGCATGCACTAGGAAAAGAACTTTTGAACTATGAAAAAGTAAACAAGATTTTGAGATGCTTGCCTTCGTCATATGATGCTAAAATCACTGCAATCACTGAATCTAAGGATTTGAACACCTATTCTATTGATAACTTACTTGGCTCACTCATTGCTTACGAGCAAGGGGTGAATATAAGAAATCTTGATGCAGGTGAGAAGAAAAAGGAGAAAATAATTACACTGAAGGCGCACAAATCAGATTCTGAATCTTCCGGGTCTAAAAGCGATGAAGTTGCCTTCATCACAAGGCAATTCAAAAGCTTTCTAAGGAAGAAACAAAAGCATCATCAAAGTTGGAAAAAAGGTAAGGAACATAAACATGTTAAAGGATCTTCTGATGTTGTCTATTTTGAATGTAGGAAGCCTGGACATGTGAGAACTGATTGCCCTACGCTTAAAGATCACTCAAGCAAAGGAAAGGGTGAGGAGAAACCTAAGCCAAGGAAGGACAATATGAGAGTACAAAAAGTATTTTGGGCGGATTCAGCATCGGATTCATCAGAGACAGAACTAGAAGATGAGACATCAAAATTGTGCTTGATGGCAGACAACAATCCTGATCAAGAAGAGGTATGTGAACTTTCCTACGATCAACTTCTTGAAGTTTTAGAAAAAATTCATGCATCGTATAGGAAATTAAAGAAAACACATGCTAGCTTAAAATTAGAATTTTTAAATCTACAAAAAGAGCATGAAATCTTGATTAAAGACCATCAAACAATTGATTCAAATCATATGACTTTACTTGATGAATTTGATGAGTTAAATAAAAATCAATATGAGTTAGTTGAAAAGCTTGATGAATTAAAAGTCGCACACACATTACTTGAATCTAATTTTAAGAAGTCTAAGGAGATAGAGAAAAATTTGAGGATTGAAAATGAAGTTTTAAAAAGCACTAATTTGAAGATCCAAAATGATTTAGAAGCATGTGAGAAAACTAGGATGACATCTACTTTTGATCAATTGCCAAAACCTAGGAAGAGGCATTATAACTCAAACCACTTAAGAAATCCCTTTCTTGGAGTTAGATGTTTTTCATGTGGCATGCTGGGACACATCTTACACACTTGCACCATTCACCGTAGTACACATTGGGTGTGGAGACCTAAGATGCATAATTCACAACATACCATACCTGCACTGCATTCTACTTTTCCTAAGAAGGATCCCATACCTTTTTGGGTTCCTAAATCTGACTGTTGTTGAGTTTTACAGGAGTGCTCTCACCAAAGACCTCGTGGGGGCATAGGATAATTGGACATATGAAGGCTCGCAGCTCATTCTTGCTCAAACCTGCTGCTTCAATAATTTCTTGAAATATTTTTTTTGGTGTGTTTTATTTCCGCTTTGTTTGTTGTTATTTTTTTTTTTTTTACTTCACTTTGTTTTTAAAAATTGGCCTTCCATATGTTGAATCTTTTCAAGATTTTAGATTTTGGAGTTTTGAAGATTGTGTTTAGTTTTTCTAAATTTAGTTAAAGGGAGAAACACCGTGGATAGTTTCCCTCCTTCTGACCTTATTTAGTGGTATAATTTTTCTTCTCTAAACAAAAGTCTAACTCATTTTAACCAATGGTTTTTGAAATGAAGATTCTTTCTATCTTGCTACAATTTTCTATCTTGTTCATAATATCCAAAGCTCTTTTTTATCTTTCGAGTTATTTAAAATCTTGTCATTGCTTTTATCACATGTTTTTGATTTTGTGACTTATTAATCTCTATGTTAGAGAGAGAGCTCCTATTCTCTAATATTTGGAGGATATACTCACAACGGAGCTTCTTTTAAGTGTTTGCAAAAGAGCTTTTAGCTTGCAAGAATTAAAAAGGAAAGAGGCCAATGACGCCAAATTGAAAAAGGAAAATTATACACAATTGTGTATCAAAAATCAAAAGATGCTCAAAGAGCCAATCAAAGTTTCAAGAGGCATAAAATGAGCCAACTAAGAGCAAGCTATCCCCTCTTTTTGAAACTTTTAAAACTTAAAGATATCATTGACTATTTGATGAATTCAAAGGCTTGATTTCAAATTCCATGATTGAGAAGAAGTACTTTGTTTTATTATTTATGAGATGGTTTTTGCAAATAAGGTTGATTGAATCTTCTTTTTTCCCAATTAGGTTTATTCTGAGTTATGCATTATAGTTTTTCAAAAGAAATTTTATACCATAAAAAACGTCTGATTGAGGGTTAACAAAATCGGATATCTTACCTTTGTCTTATTAGGATTTGCTGAACTCCTTGATCTTATGGAACTCTAAAAGTTTAACTTTTTGAAAATTTCTCATATGATGCCTCCATAAAACAAAAAAAATTAGAAAAGTTAAAATCCAAAAATATTCATTTTTTATTCTATTTTCCTTGTGTTTTTTGCTTTTCTTTTACTATGTTTTTCTGATTGTTTTTTCTTTTGGTTTATTTTTGAGGGCCTTGATCATCACCATCATCTTTATGTTTCAAATTCTAGTCACATCGCCTTGGCCGATACTTTATCGTCCTGGACGATAGGGCAAATTCTCTTCAAAATCCATCTGCTGAACTTTTCTGTGCTTGCTGTAACTCATCGGCCTGGACGATCCTATATCATCCTGGACGATATGATCGAACTCTGTTGAAAACTTGATGATAGTCCTGGCTGATAGAATATTTTTTCTGGCCGATGCAATTTATGTGCATCGTCTGGGCGGATACACTGGATCGTCCTGGACGATCTACGTGTCAGCACGTTTAAATCTTTAAATTCGGCCCCAGACGATCCATTATTAGATAATAGGCCGGGCCGATCCACTGTTCATCCTGGACGATACACGTGGTAGTGATTTAAAACATTTTAACTTCGACCGGTACGATCAATTATTGTGCATCGTCCTAGACGATACACCTAATCGGCCCGGACGATCTACTTTTTCAACGGTCGTCCGGCTTGACTCCTCGGGACGATCGCCTGTGTCTAATCATCCTGGACGATATCTGATTGGCCCGGACGATCGGACCACCTTTTTGACCAATCGGCCTGTACGTAATTATTGAGCCATATCGGCCTGGACGATTCTACGATCGGCCAGGAACATATGGTCATTTCTTTAAATTTTGGCCGTTCCAGCCATGGTTTTTCACTCTCCACCCTTTCTCCTCTTGTGTTTTCTTGCTAACTCCTCTCTATGGCTGGTGGGAAACATGTACGACAAACTTCTAGGAGTTCTTCGAGGGCTAGGATTGACCCTCATTTCAGGGAAGCAGAAGATGAAGCCGTCTACCATCATTACAATGAGTGTGGGATAACTGTCTCAAGAATCATCAATCCTGCCCACATCTCATACCCGGTAATGGATCTTTTCGCGCACACCTCCCTTTGCTTCATTATGTCTCTTGCTTTCCCTTTCAATTCCGAGTTTCTTCGAGATTTTTCGCAAACCTTCGCATTAACCCTACCTTCACAGCCCTGACCTCCTATGTGAATCGACGCCCTGTAGAAATCACATATCAGGATTGTTTTGATCTTTTACAGCTATCCACCACCGGGGATAAACTGCACTTAATCGCCTCAGATCTTGATCTTGACTGGTCCACGGTGAATCACTTCCTTCGCCAGATTAATGCGCCTTACCATGTTGGAGAGACTAGCTCTTTAGTCAAAGATGCTAGGATAATCCAACATGTCCTTCGCACCTCCGTAATTCCAAAAGCCAAGGACCGAATCCACATCACCCCTCTACTTTCCCTCACTACTTTCTACATCATGGCTCATAGAGAATTTAATACTGTGGACCTAATTTTTTGATACATTGATCACTTAACCACAATCCGTGATCCAAGTCATAAGAGGAAACCCAATCTATCCTTAGGACACATCATAGCCTATGTCCTTAAAACCAAATACCAACTTCAGTATCTTATTCCACCAAACCTCCCAACTCCCTTCTACTCAAACAGTTCCTTCAGTACTCTTAACAGTACACGTCTCCACCCTGAGGAACCTCGGGGGGATAGAGAGGAAGAGGCTCCCGCTCCCGCTCCCTTTCTTGACCCTATTCATCTCCACCAGCACTCACCAGTTGATCAGTTGATTGAGAGGTTTGATCGATGGGAGACACGATTTGACGCCTACGTTGCTGCATAGGAGCATCAACACTCTGAGGACATTGCCCGCTATGAGCAGCATCACACTGAAGATTTAGCCTGATTTGATAGTTTCCTTACTCACCAGCAGCAGCAGCAGCATGACAAGGACATCGCCTGGTTCAATGCTCAGTTTATCAAGCTTGTCAGCTACTTTCAGCAGCCACCTCCACCACCTCCATCAGATGATCAGGATCCCTCGTTTTTTTAGTTTGTGCTTTCTATTGTTTATTTCCTTTTTTTTTGTAGTTTTGCTTTTTAGTCTTTGTTTGTTTTTTCTTTTGTATCTGGACCCTCTTTTTATGATGACAAAAGGGGGAGTAGGTGTGTGGTAGGAAAAGTTGTTGAAACCTTGAAATTCTATTGGACTTTTTTTGATATTTTCCTACTTATATTTGCCATCATCAAAAAGGGAAAGATTGCTGCAAATCTATTTTTTCATGGCTTATGTTTTGATGATTGACAAACACTATTTCTCTTGGACTGCTTGTTGCTTCTAACTTCTTAGGAATCGAAGATCGGACGAACAAGACAAAGCCAGTTCAGGATTACGTAGGTTTAGGGTTGAGTCAGTCTGTATTTTTATTTTTTACTTTTTGAGTCTACTTGTAATGGTCAAAGAGACTGATGCTAAGTAACCCTTCACACACACACTTGAGAAACTTATAATTTCTAAATCAATAGACAATTAAGGTATACTGTATTTTTAAATTTTCGGCCAGGATAATCCTTTATCGTCCTAGATGATATTCATAAATTATGCCTTAATTGATCAGGAAATCAAGGGAGTAATTAAGGATGATTGATACGATCATATTGTCCTGGACGATCGCAGGATTGGCCAGGACGATCCAGTCAAAAACCTTAAGTTACTTCAGGACGATAAATATCGGCCAGCTCGTATACAGGGCTATTCTCAGGATGATTTTCCTCTCATTTGAACTGATCGGCCAAGACGATCGTGAGATCGACCAGGACGATCAAGCCAAATTTCAATCGTCCAGGAGTGTATCCAGGGCAATGCTCTGGCCGATCTTCTGAGTTTTGTACTGATCGTCCAGGCCGATGTCCATATCGGCCTGGACGATAGAGTCAACAACTTGCAATTAATGAGATCCTTTGAAGCTCTTCTATTTAAGAGCCCATGTTCAACATTTTGAAAGACCTTTGGCTGCTGCCTTGACCTGAGAAGACCTTGAGGAGAAAAAGAGAGAGAGGGAGAGAGAGAGGATCTTGTGAGGGGGAGCTTGTGAGGGGATTCACAAGGGTTGCTTCAAGGATCGCTCTGCTTGTTCTTCGTCTAGAGTTTCTCATTCGTGGAAGGGTCTGTAGAGGTAAGGAGTTAGCTTTTGGTTGTGGTTCTTTGCCAGCTTCAGGAGGAAGCAAAAGAAGGTAGGTTCTCTGCCTTGTCGGGGTGGCAAAAAGGAGGTTCTTGTGAGGGCTTCTCCGCCTAGCCGTGTGGGCTAAAGGAGAGTCACGTTTTGTAGTGAAATACTTTGAGGGTGCTTCCAAGGAGTGGACGTAGGTCGAGTTGACCGAACCACTATAAATTTCTGTGTTCTTATTTTTTGCTTCCGCACTTTTAATTCTGCATTTATTTTTGTGGTGTGATTTTGGTTTATGCAATTTTTATTCTTTGAGAAAAGAAATTTTAAAATACCAATTCACCCCCCCCCCCCTCTTGGTTAGCTTGGGCCAGTTCTATAGGGCTTAACATCCCTAACAAACTTTCATTAAATGCTAATGCTACTACGATATTAAGCATTTCAGTCATATTTTTGTGTATGTACCTAGTGTGATTAAAGTATGTATTTATTTTATTGTTCTTTTTTATATCAATTAAAAGTTTGCTAGGGATGTTAAACCAATATGAACTAATCCAGAGGCTAACCAAGAGGACAAGTGAATTAGATATTTAAACCTTATTTAACTAAAAGAAATAACTTTTTATATCTTACAATGGAAATAAAATAAATCACTAATAAAAATATTAATCAGAGATTTCACCCAAGCAATTAATCATAATAAAAATAAAGTATATAAGTAATAAAGAAAAGAAAACACCAAATTTATAGTGATTCGGTCCAACTTGACCTACGTCCACTCCTCGGAGGCACCCTCTGAGTATTGCACTAAACCTTTAGTGACTCTCCTTTGCCTCCCACAGCTAGGCGGAGAAGCCCTTATAAAATCACTTCTACATTCCCTCGTGCGACAGAGTAGCCGGGTCCTTTGACTCTAAAGAGATATTCTTCTTATCAAAATTTCCCTCAAGATGAGCCTTGAATCTGATGGTACTAAGATGCAAGCTTGGCGAAGCAACTGTGTGAAACCCCCTCCACACTCTCTTAAAACCCCTTCGAAGGATCATCTCCCTTTCTCAAACTCTACCCTTTCCTCTCTGCATTTCAAGTTCTCCTTCAAATTTTCTCAAGAATAATAAATCTTTAATGGATGTCAAAGACACATAACAAGTGCCTTGACAAAGCTTAAATAGAGGATTTTGAAAAACCCTAAAAATTAATCTTGGCAGTAAAAATCATTCTGTATGCTCACAGGATCAACCCATATGATGTGCTAAAAAAAAGGCTTTAGAAAATTTTAAAAGCTCAATTTCTGCTCCAAATATCATCCATGACAATCGCAGAATCATCTTGTACGATGTACTAAAAAATAAGGCTTCAAAAAACCCTAAAAACTCAATTCTGGCGATAAAAATTATCTTAGAGGATTGTAAGATCATCCAATACAATGTGTAAAATTGATCTAGTAGTCCCAATTGATATCAAGATAGTCTTGGACGATCAATACAAATTTGTACAAATCGTCAAGGATGATACTATGGATCAACCTAGACAATTAAGTATGTCAGTAAATATCATCTGGTATGATATATAAATCATATAGGATGATCTGATTGGATAATTTAACCATAATTAATCCCCTAATCACATGATCAATTTAGGCATAATTTGTATTAATTGTCCAAGATGATCTAGAACATCTAAGATAATATAGATCGTTTGGGGTTATTAGAACAAAATTTTAATCTTAAATCCTTATCTAAATTATCATTGGTGGCTATTTTCCAAGATCATAATAATACTATATGATCAAAATTGTCCAGTACGATTAGTTCAATGAGCTGATCATCCTGGATGATATAAATTGTCCAATACGATTAATTCAAAACTTGAACTTCTAGTTTTGACTAATCTCACTCCCTCTAAGTGTGTGTGTGTGTGTGGATGGCCACCAAGCAAGCATACATCCTCATAGGACTTAACTGAAAAAATAAAAAATGCATCAATGAATATTACAAAAATTGTTACAACAAAAATGATAGCATGACCCTCTTTAACTTCTAATTATAATAGTGATGATTTTTCTGATACTGAAGATTTCCATATTGCTGATAAATGTTTTACCTGGGATGATAATGATATTGGCTTTAGTAAAGTTCATAGTAAAAAAGGAAGGAAGCCAAAGCATATTTCTTTGCAACCTCCTAGAAATACTCGCTCACATACTTCTCCATAAGCTTTTCTTTTAGGTTTAGTGTTATTATTTGGAATGTGAGGGGCATTAGTTGTGGTTCTTCTGGATTTCGTGTAAAGAATTTATGTCGTGTGCACAATGTTTCTATTCTTATGTTGCTTGAGCCTCTTATTTCCCCTTCAAGACTGTTTAGCACCTCTTAATTTTTGGCTTTCAATCATGCAATTTCGAATGTGACTAACAAGATTTGGGTTTTTTTGAAAGATTCGATTAAAATTGATGTTATTGGTGATTTTAATCTGCTTTTGTATTGTATAGTTGGCATTCTTAATTTTCCTTATTGTGCATCTTTTGTGTATGCCTCCTCTTCCCTTTATACTAAAAAACTGCATTGGGATCAAGTTATTAATTTTCATAGTATTTGTAATTTGCCTTGGCTTGTTGGTGGTGATTTTAATGTCATCACTAACCCTTCTGACAGAATAGGAGGTTCCACTCCTTATCGCTCAATGGAGGATTTTAATAATATGATTCTAGGTTGCACTTTAATTGATATTGGTTTTTTCTGGTAATAACTTTACTTGGAATAGGGGTCACTTTTGCCAATGGTTGGATCGTGTGCTCTTTAATGACTCTTGGCTTAATTCTATTAGCTCCACCAATATGCAACATCTTAGTAGAACTTTGTCTGATCATTCTCCTTTTATTATTAGCCTTAATTTTAGACATGTTAATGCTCCTTCTCAATTCAGATTCCAAAACATCTGGTTACGTCATGACTCATTTTTGGTTGTTGTTTAGAATAATTGGTAAGCTCCTTTACACCTGGATAATTCTATTTATGGCATGAGGAGCGTTTGATTTAAGCTAAAAAGGTTAACCTAAGTTTTAAAGTGCTGGAACCATCATGTTTTAGAAATCTTTTTTCTAATATTTTGCAAGCTAAATAACTTGTTAATTATATTGAGCTTTCTTGTTAGAATGACTCTACTGATGCTAATTTTACTCTTTTAAAGAAGTTAAAAGAGGATCTTTTTAATTTCCAAGCTAAGGAAGTGGTCCTTTTGAAGAAAAAAGCTACTGCTAAACTCTTGGTTGAAGGTGATAAAAAAACAAAATATTTCCATGCCTTGGTTAAGAGGAAAAGGGTTAAAGATAGTATCTATAAAATCTAAAGGGAGGATGGTTCATTTACTAGTAACTCTGTGGAGATTGCTAATTTATATTTTCATCATTTTCAAACCTGTTTCAATAAAGTTTTGTATCCGGCTCTGATAATGGATCACTCTTTTATCCCCACACTTAGATTCCATGTGGATAATGCCTCTTTCTCTAGGCCTCCTTGTTTCGAGGAGGTTAAAGAGACTCTTTTTGATATGAATAGTGATTCTATGGTGGGGCCTGATGGTTTTACCACTCTTTTCTATCAAAAATCTTGGCACATTATTAATAATGATATTTTTGTTTCTATTTTGGATTTCTTTGCTAGTAATCCTATCCCTAAGTTTTTTACTTCTACATCTGTAGTACTTATTCCAAAGAACAACTCTGTTAACACTTGGAAGTCTTGTACCTTTTTTAACAAATTGATTTCTAAAATTATTATCAATCATCCTACTTCTATTCTAACTAAAATTAGTTCTCCTTCTCTGATTGGTTTTGTGAAAGGTAGGGGCATTACGGATAACATTTTCTTGGCTCAATAATTTTGTCAAGACTTTGATGTTAGGGTGAGAGGGGGTAATTTAATTTTGAAGCTTGATGTTGCTAAGGCTTTAGAGTTTTTTTGGCTTTTATTCTATTTTTATTAAGCTTATTAAGAATTGTATTGAAGATGTCTATTTCTCTATAATTGTCAATGGTTCTAATAATTATTTTTTTTCAAATCCTCTCGTGGCTTAGGCCAAGATGATCCTATTTCTCCGATGATTTTTATTATTATTGCTGAATTTCTTTCCAAGGGTCTCACCAATTTGTTTGATAATAATCTTAGTCTTCATTTTAGAACTTTGGGTAGCTTCCCCATATCTTATTTGTTCTTTGCGGATGACTTTATTGTTTTTACTAATGAGGCTATTAATAGAATTCATAAACTTATAGATTTCTTCTATCAATTTGAGATGGTTAGTGGCTTATCCTTTAGCAAAAATAAAATTTGTTCTATTGCCTCTAAGAGGATTTCTAACGATCATATTTTAGCTATTAAAGATTTAACTGGTTTTACCCATTCTCACTTGCCCATCAAATATCTTGGTATCCCTCTTTTTAATGGTAGGCAAAAAACCTTTTTGTTTGATGACCTTGTTGCTTCTATCCAGAATAAGCTTTTATCTTGCGGTTCCAATTTCCATTGCTTTGGTGGTATAGTTACTCTTATCAAATGTGTTCTTTGTGCTTTACCGGTTTATAGTTTTCAAACTATTTTTTTGTCTCAAGCGATTTGCAATATGGTCCACAAGCTTATTAACAAATTCTTTTGGAAAGGAACTTCTACTAATTCTAAAATTACTTGGGCTACATGGGAGAAGTGTTGTGGTGTTCTAGCTGAAGGTGGTCTTGGCTGCAAGAATTTAAATGATCTTGCTAATGCATTCTCTTTTAAACTTTGGTATAATTTCCGCACTAAAGAGAGCCTATGGTATAATTTTATGATTTCGAAATATTTTGTTGGAAAACATCCTACTAATTGTTTCTCAAAGCGAGGTGATTGTAGTGTTTGGAAAAGGCTTTGCAATGTTAAATGGGATGTGGAGCCCTTTATCTCTTGGGAGCTTGGTGAAGGTAATATTTTCTTCTGGCAAGATCGATGGTTAGGTAAATATTCTATTGATTCTATATTGAATTCTTCCTTTACTACTTCATTTAAGGTTAACTCTTTTTTTTAATGATAATTGTTGGGACTATGAAAAGTATTCTAATATGGTTCCTAATTGCATTATTCATAGTATTTTAAACTTGGCAATCAATATTGTTTCTAAAGACATTATCTTATGTGATTTATCAAAAGATGGAGGTTTTCAGATAAAGAGTGTTTGGCCTACTTTTAGAGCTAAAGGTAATTTTGATAATATTTTCACTTATATTTTGTATAAGAGCATTCCTTCTACTGTTTCTATCTTTATTTGTACAATTTTGCATATATTTACTTCCATGGATGACAATCTCACCAAAAAAGGTTAAATTTTGTCATTAAGGATCAATGTCATCATGTTTTTATCTCTGGTCCGGTTACTGTTAGAATTTGGGTCTATTTTAGTGATTTTTTTTAGTTAAATTGCTTTAATACCCATCTTTCCCTTAAGTCTATGATGAAGGCTTGGTTTACTAATTATAAGGGACAATTACATAATGTTATTCCTTCTCTAGTTCTTTGGTTTCTTTGGTTGAAAAGGAAAAACTCTCTTTTCAATGATGTGCGAATAAACCATCATAATGTTATTCAGAAGGTGAAGGATAAGGTTTTATCTCTTGTGGCTATTAAATTTCTTTATTTAAAGAATTTAAAAAACTATTATTTTGTTGGAACTACTTTAGGACATAACTTGGAGGATGATCCTTCTATTTTTCAGGCTAATATTATCTACTAGACCAAACCCCCCATTATTTTATTTAAATTGAATGTGGATGGTGCTTGTAGTGATTTTTCAGTGGATTATGGTGGTGCTATCAGGGATAGTAATGGCGGCCTTATTGTTGCTTTTGCTGGCACTATTCATAATGGTAACTACTTTTCTCTAGATACTATGGCCATTCTTTTTGGTATTTAGTTGTGCATCCCTCTTCACTTAATTAACTTATTTATTGAAGTGAATTCTGATTATGACATTCATTTTCTTCAAGCTGATGATGATATGTGTTGTAGCCCGAATCTTTTCTATCATGTTAGGGAAATTAAATATTTGTTGTTGTTTTTAAATTCCTCATTTCACCATGTTAGTAAGGAAGGGAATGGATTTGCTTCTTAGCTTGCTAATGGGTATGGTAATCTTAATTATTTCTCTACCATTATTTGGTCTTCTATTCCTATGGCTCTTCCTAGTTTGCTTAAACTTCATGCTTGTTGTACCCCCTATATTAAATCTTAATTATTCGTATACCTAGAGACTGTATTGGTTGGTTTGCTTGCTCTGGCTTTTTGGTTACTGGGTTGTATTTTATTTTTGGGCTCCTTAGTTTCTCTTGCTACCCAACTATGGTGTTCCTATATTTGTATTACTACCTGGGTCCTTCTTTATGATGGCTGGGCTATCTGTGTGGTTGAGGATATTTTTTCTCTTGGTATTGCTTGTTGGCTGCTTTTTTATGTTATTTGTTGGAGGTGTGTGGTGCCTCTAGTTTTGGAAGGTAGGCTGAATGGTTGCTTTTCTACTTTTGTTGGGGTTCTTCTTCCATCTTTGGGGTTATTTGTGTTGTATCCATCCCGTTCTTCTGTTCCGATATTATTTTGTTTGGTTATTTATTAGCTATTGCTAGTATCTAACTGTGTCTTCCATTTTAGCTAAGGTCTTGGTGGATTTAAACTTGAGCTATGATTTCACAGATTATATTGTTGATGTTTATTACCATTATTGCTCTCCTACCTTCAGTTCTCGGTTTGCTGGGGGCACTCGTGAGGCTATGGCATGGTTTTTCTATTATGTTGATGTTGTTGTCGGTTTGACTTGGATTTTGCTTGTTGCTTGTAGCTGGTTGATTGTTCCTTGGATTTTGGCTTGGATTATGTTTAATTAGTTTTGGTGGATTGGAGTGGGTATTATTGTTGACTTTTTGGAGAACCCGTACTATTTTTTCTGGGTCTGCTTCCTTTACAGGATGGGTTCTTTAAAGGCATTTTTGGGTGACCATGAAGGTAGGATTGACTAGCTTGTGGATTTTCATAATGAGGCCTTTTATATTAATTGTATTATAAGCTCTTTAAGTCTTAGTCCCCGTCTTAGCTTAATGTGGAGCAGATATTTCTTCTTCTCCTTTTTTACTAGCTTAAATTTACACTATTTCTATTGGTTAACCTATAACTTTTGGTGGTTTAGCTTGTCCTTTTGCAACAATTTTACTTTGAAGGTGGAGCTAATTTTGGCTGACTTCAAGCTTTTTTGTAAAAAGATTATGCTTTATTCAATTACTATTATCTTTCTTTTTTGGATGCTTGTCTATAGCATCGTTAGAATGTTACTAGGGTACCCTATATTTTTGTTTAATGGATATAAATGGCTTGTAAGTTTTCTTTTCATTTGTTTTGTAGCTCATACGAGCATTAAAGGGCAGATATTCTCCTGTAAGGACTTTGTAATCATTTTTTATTATTAACGCGTAGGCCCCTCTGTGTGTTTTAACTAAAAAAAAAATATACTAAGTTTGCTGGAATTGGATTTTTTGGATTTTCATATCAATATTTTTTATGTTCTTGCTTACATATTAACTATGATTAACCAAAATGTTAACTTTTTGGCTTTCATTCATTTCTAGTGGTTTGATATTTTTAAAAAATATATGACCCTAGTCTTTTGTCTATGAGTTTTCTTAATTTGGAATTTTCTTAAATTAGTTAAGATTTTTAAAAATTCTACCATTTGATTGAATTTTTAAATTATTTGATTGACTGGGTTTTAATAGTTTTATTCAAAATTGATTTCAAATTTCTTGAAATAACTTCTTTAAGTCATTCTTGGCCTTTAGATTAATTTCTTGAAATTACTTCCAATGGTCTGGAATGACCTAAGGAAGTGTTCTTAAGTGTTTGAAATTTTTTTGGAATTTTAATTATTTTTAATTAATTAAATTAATTAAATATTAATTTTCTTATAAAATTAAATTAAACTTAACATTCAACTCCAGTCAAGGGGATTTTAATTTTCTTAAGTTAAGTATTAAATTATGGCCAGTTTGATGTATTATTTCTATCTTTTTATTTTAATTGAGTTTATTGTAATTTTTAGAGGTTTTCTACATAATTAATAAATTATTTTTTAATTAATTAAATAGTTGACTTAATGATTTTTATAATTAGTAAGAATTTGTTTTAAGGTTGATAATGTGACAAAGTTTAAGTTTTTCAAATTTGATCCCAATTAGATGTAAATTTGATCTTCTAAAAGTTTTCTAAATTTCTAAAATGTGTTCTCAAGTTTCACTAAGTTAAGTAGATTTAAAATCTATGTCTGATTAACACTTCAACACAATCAAAGGGAACACATCATATCAATTAAGAGCGCTAGACAATGTGCATGTGAAAACCTAAGTTCAAAATGAAGATACAAGTTAATTAATTTGAAATTTGAAGGTTGAGTAATTAATGCAAATAAATCATTAATCTATCCCCATTTAATCCATTAAAACATAAATAAAATTTGTATAAGTTTTCAAATCAAAGTTAAATGCATAAAAATAAAATTTAAACTATAATTAAAATTTATATTTCAAATTTTGAATATTGAAACAAAAGTTTTATTTTTGAAATTTCAAAATATTATTAAAATTAAGTTAAAAAGATCTATAAAAAGTCACTAGATATCAGACATTTTTCAAAATAATTTTCCTCAAGATTTAAGAACATTTATATTTATATTTAATTAGATATTAAAAAAACCAAATATTTAATGACTAAAATAATTTAAAATATATAAATATTTTTAATTAATTTTAATTTTAAATTGATGTGTTTAAAAATCTGAATAAAATGAGGTAATACACTTAATTTTTGTAATTAAAATCAATTTTTAATAAATTTTTAAATTTTATATTAATTAAATCCTTTAAAAATTTATTTAAAAAAAAATAAAATGAAATCGGTGATGTGGTGGTGGTGGAAGCACATGTGACAAGCTCAGATTCCCTAATCCAAACCTTATGCTTATCATTAGAATATGGTGCATTAATTGCTAATGATTACGACACCGACAATCCTTAAAAGTTAATGAATGTGGTTGCATTGTCCATGCTATTTAACTAATCCACATCAGTAGCCTGTCATGACTGTCTGTTCAAACACATTTCAAATCAACATCATAGATTGTGTTAGACAATGGTCTTGGTGGCAAAATAGATCGTGTGGTTTGATATTAATGTAAAATGGCAAAATAAAAAACATTGATCATAAGATCAACGATTATCATCTTACGTAACTTAGAACTTCTTGAACTCCAATATGAAAAAAAAATCTCATTTTTTAAACTGGCTTGATGGATTTTGATGAAATTTTAAACACATATTCAGTTCCTCGATAGAAGCAATGGGAACCTAGAATCAAAGCGTAAAAAGAACTTATTCAAAAACTTTTTTAACTACTGTGTCCTAGAGTAGGGTATTCATTTTACCTAATATAAGCATTAGATTTTTGAGATTTTGGACTCGTTGAGCTTGTAGATTTCCCTCAGATATTTTCTTAGTTAGAAGTGAGATCTGAAAAAGCTTAGGAGCACCCATTTCTAGAGTTGGATGGAGTTGGGATCATTGTGGTCAGAATCTCATCACTGATGGGGATATACCGGCTAGATTGAGTTAAGTAAGTGGAAAGGGAACTATGGAAAGCGCAAAAGAAATGGGGGCTGCACATGAGAAGATCTGTCCAGATAGATAACATTAGGCTTGGAATAAGACTTATTTTGTGTCTTTTACATTGATCAAAAGCTCAAAGCTATTGAGGACGACCATAATTTCTTTACAAAAATTACTTGATGCTTTCCAAGTGTCCTAAAGTATTTAGAATGGCAAAATATCAAAGGACCAAAGGATATTACATGACGAGGAGATTTTATCTTTATCAAGCCATTTGGGACCACAAGGATTTTTTAGGCTTAATCCATAGGAACAACTTAAATTGAGAGATGCGTAAGAGCCTTCTAGAATAGGTTCAAGATAGAGTATAGCATAGAGTGAAATTGCTTATATAACATGATTTGAACATTTGAGCTTGCCAAGACCCTTTATTAACTGGTTAGACCAGTTAACATGTCAACATTAGGTGAGGTGGCATATAAGAAGACTTTAGGAGTTGCTTGAGTGAAGTCTTTATGGTTTAATATAAAATACATGAATATTTTACTAGAAGTATGGGTGTTTTACTAAATAAATTAGTTAGCTTTAGTCAAAGTCCCTATAATTTGACTTATATTGAACTTGAATACATTTAAACTCTTAAATGGGATAGGATCAAGAGCTTATATGCTTTGAATAAAGTGATAATTGAAATGACCAAAGGTAGGATGGTTTGGCCAAGTCTACTGTGTTGACTTCATCAACCCATCAAGGCTTGACTCACTAATATTTGGGAAGCTTTTAAACAAAACGTTGGGTTAGATTTGGAGGTTTTATATGATTTGAATGAGTTAAACTAATAGAGTGCATTGGTTTTACTTAATTGGGTCTCGTTTGACTAGACATGGGTCAAATTAATTAAACCAACTATTTACTTGGTCAAGGCGACCAGTAAGACCCAACTCATTATGGCTGTATTCAAAGAGTTTTGATTGAGTTTGAATGCATTTGAAGCTTGATTTAATGTGAAAAGGTCTTAGTGGTTGATCTGGTCAACCATTGTTCAGTTGGTTAACCAAGTCAAACTAGGTGTGGGATTTGAGCTCCACAAATTTTTTTTTTTATCATTAGATACCAATGGATGTGATTTCAAGGGTTAGAATGGTCATTTGGGTGAAAATAACAATTTGGACCCTTAAGAGGGCCATTTGGTCAACCAAGGTTTACTTAGTCAGCCAAGTTAAACCATGGTCAAGGTTTAGTATTAGTAGGTTTGAAATGATAATTTCACTTGAATGGATGTCATCCCATTCAAAGATGAGGCCATTTGGATTGAAATGGCCCTTAAAGCCCTTAAAGGGCATTTGGTTAAACTAGGATGACTTAGTTAACCAAGCTTGAACAAAGTCTAGGCTTTAGTCTATTGCACTCATAATGGTGTTTTGGATGCAGTAGAGAAGGTTCTAGAATTTGATTTGACAGAGCCATTTTAAGTTTGGAGAGAACTTCAATTATTCCCTTTAGGGGCATTTTAATCATTTTTACCCCTAGTTAACTAGGAGTTAAATTGAGTCCACCAAAATGCTATTTAATTTTTGAAATGTCATAACAGAGTTTCTGGACACAATAAAAATCTTTGTAAAGCTACCAAGGTCAAATTCCATAAGGTTGAAGGTCAAGTTGCATAGGACATAAATATTTAAAGGTTTTGTAGTTTTTGGGAAACAATTCATACTTTAGAGATAGAGAACTTAGATTGAGCTCAAATTTAGAGGGTTGACCCTAGAAATATGCCTAATCAATATGTAATTGTGAAACAATAAACCAAAAGTCATTTTACAAGGTTTTGAAGATTTTAATAAATCACGTTAAAAGCATTTTAGGACTTAGGCCTTTAACTATAGATTTTTTCTTGGAAATCTAGATTTTTCATGAGTTTTGTATTTAAATGTTTGAATTTGAGTTATTCACATCAATCACAATCAAATGGATTATTTAGAATTATTTCACAAGATTAGAGCTTAATTGAAGATTAATTTAGGGTTGGATTGATGGTTAGAGTCTGGATTTAACTTGAGGTATATTGAAATCTTAATTGATAGAAGTCTGGATTGATTGAAGTTTTGAATAAAGCTTCGAATGAGGCCTAGATTGATGTCTGGATTAAATTCTAGATTGAAGAATCTAGGCTAAAGTCTGGATAAAATTCTAGATTCATGAGTTTTCGCTGAAGTCTATAATGGTATCTAGATTAAAGTCTGATTTGAAGATTGAATAGAAGTTTAGTTTTGTGGTCTAAATTGGAATTTAGATTGAGATTTGAATTGATCTCTAGATCATTTAAAATTGTATGATTTTTAAATATTAGATCAAGAGGTAGAAGTCTGGATATATCTTGTTGACCTTAAACAAAAATAAGGTCAAAAGCATAGTCTCCTGCAAAAAAGTTGATTAGAAAAAATATTCATATCACCTCAAATTTTGATAAATCCACCAATCACAGATCATAAGGAAAACATCATCACATAATACTTAACATGTAGCCACAACAAACAATATCATACACATAATAAGATAAAAATAATTTTATATTTAAAAAAAATACATAAAAAATAACAACCTAACCAAAAGCTATTGTGGGTTGTCCTAACAAAGAATCGATAGTGTGTGATAAGCTGTAAGGTTTGGATAATCCTAAGTTTATTAAAGTTAAACTTTTATATAATTTTATTTTCATTTATTTTATGTTAAGGGATATTTAATTTTCAATTGTAATTTTAATGTTTTAATATTTTATAATATATAGTTTTTAGAATGATTTATTTTTATTTGAATTTTAAATTTAGATTTTAAAGAACCGTGTTAGTTAATCACTTCAAATTAGTTGAAGTCACTGACTTCCAAGTTCTCATTCTTCATGATTTAAATGCATGCGATTCCTCAAAATGGATCAATTCAAGTGCATAAAGCCCTTTCAGTTTATTAATGTTTTATTTAATGATTTTTTTTTTGTTTAAAGAACTTGATTATTTAATAACTTCAAATAAATTTAAGGTTATTAATTACCAATGTCTTAGGCTTTTCAAATCAAAATTATTTTGGCCCCTAAAAATGATTAGGGAAAATAATTAAGGCCCCTAATATAATTTTTTAGTGATTAACCAACTAAACGATCACATAAAAATTATTTATTCAAGCTTATCCATTTTATTTAATGTGTTTAATCCATGAATTTTTCTTTAAATTGGATTTAGTTTGTTATTTTAATTTTATTCTTTAACAAAATTTTTAATAAATACAAATTTTAGTTAAATATTTAAATTTTATTCCATTTTAATTTGTTTTGAATAAACATTTATTCTTTGATTTTTCATTCATTTAGTTGGTAAATCACTTAATTTTTTTATAATTAAATGAATTTCTTTTATTATTTATTTTTTTATTGTTCATAGAGTTTGTGTAACCATTAAGTTTTAATTTGACTAAGATTTTGCATATTTCTAATTTTTAATAAATTGTATATTTAATCTTCAATTTAATGTAATTGAGTTTGTATTTTTAAATTTTTTATTTATTTAATGAAGTTATTACAAAATTATTCATTTAATTGATTAATTACTTAATTAGAGTGCTTTATTAATGAACTAAATCAACTCCCGAGTTCTTAAAATCTTCATAAAAAGTTAGTGATGACCCAAAGAGAGATTATTTTTTGAATTCATAATCATTTAATTTCTTTATTTATTAATTATGTTTTCTTTAATTTTAAATTAAATTTTATTTTTCTAGATTGTGAATGGGTTTTTATTTTTATTTAATAGTCCATTTCAATTTGAGAAATTTTCAATTTACTTTATATTTTTTTTAATTAATTTTAATTATTTATGAAATAAAGTTAATCTTATGTCAATTATGTAAAACAATTTTGGGCTTTATAATTGACAGATGAAATAACCTCCAAATTTCATAAAATTTAAAAAACAAGTTCTACGAAAATAGAGGTTCAATCTTAATAAATTTGAATATAATTAAGTCCTCTTTAAGGTAGTTAATTAATTTCCAAGATAAATAAAACTATATCATTGGAAATTCATTTAAGGCAATTTGACTATAGGATTGGGTTAAAATCAAGCACATTATAGAGCTTGTGACATCATTTAAAAACCACAGAAAACTACAACCAAACTCCCAATGGATTTTTGTTTAGCGCAATTGGAATTCATAGCTTAATTTTTGGCCCATGACTTTGAATTTGCTAAGTGAAGCATTTAATAACTTAAAACATAAGTGAATAATTTTCAAAATGTCGAAGATTATTCCTTTTAAGATTCTTTCCAAGATGAATCAATCTTATGAATCATTCAATGTATTGCCCAGATATTATTCTTCAATTTATTTTAAATTTTTATTTAATCATAACTTCAAAACATAGGGATTTTGTTCTCCTCATCATGCCAAATCCAATGATCCAAAAACACTTAATCTTTCCAAGTGTGTGATGAGTTAAGAATTTTTAAGGATCCATTTAATTTTTTTTATATATATAATTTCAATTACATAGTCAGCCCTGCTTACCATGAAGTGCACTTTAATTATCTAAGCAATCATTGGTGCAAGATAAACTTTCACATGGCATTAATCATAGCTATTCAAATAAAGATCAAATTAACCTGAATAAACCTAACAAAATGTGGACAGGTTGGATGGTTTAGAATGCAATGTAATCAAGACCACTATCTTAAATCATTACCCCAATTTTTTTTTCTCCACCTCCCCTAGTCTCTCTTGACCATAAGGGGTTTTAGGCAAGATTTACAAAATAAAGTGAACATATCTTATACAAACAAATCATAGTGCATCGTCTAGATAAGAACCTTCGATATAATGGTCAAATCCTTTTGGTTTGAAGGTTCTCTTCACACATGGATGGAACCTACCACTAGGGAGTTCAAGTTTGATCTTTTACTTCAACATGTGTTCAATTTGATTAGGAGTGGATTAGGTTGTGATTAAGTGACTAAAGGGAATATTTTTTACTTTAGGTTATAAGACCAAAATGGGATTGGATCATAATTTGAACATTAGTCCGAAAAGGCTCATCGAGGCTCGCTTTAATTCATTGGAGATCACCAAAGGACAGGCTGAGAGGTTAGTAAAAATATCTCCCACACTCAAGAAGGTTTTGAATACAAGAAATGTAACCCTTTATTGCAAAATTTAAAAGTATTTTTATGATGTTTAAAATTGAATTTTAATAAAATTTTAGCCTCTTCTATCCATATAAAAGAATACAAATTATTGAGGGTGATTTAGTAAGGGGTCAAGGATGTTTTTTGATAGTTTGGGCTCATGCGAGTATGTGGACAACTAGTTAAGGTAGAACCCACAAAATTGGATTGTAGATTATTGAATTTTGGATAGCCCAAATGACCACATGGTATGGGCATATGTGGCAAGGTGTCTAAAATGTTTTATGTTCCATTACTTGTGTGAATTTAACTTGGGCATGCCTTGGTATGCAATATAGTTCAATTGTTTTTTTTTTTTTTTTATAACATTTTGTCAACCTATTTACCCATGATGTCCCAAAAGCTAAGCTATCAGGTTGGGATCAATAAGCCATGGGGCACTTGATGCAACCAATCTTTTGGATAATTTAGGATTAGGTTTGAAGATGGTTTAGTTGAAACCTATTTTGATCACTTAAGTCAAGCCATATGGCTAACTTAAGTGAACCCAAGAGTTGGATCAGTAAAGGATAATACTTAGGGACCCATTAGATAGCCTCAAAGGGTCTGGTTGGTTTGGAAATGCATAGAGAATTAGATATTGGTTTGATATGATTTAGGTATGGGTTGGCGAACATGGTTTGACCTAAGGTTATGGTTAGGTTCAACTCATTCCAAATCACATTTGGAATTTGTTGGAAGAGGTCTTATGAAATGAATGTATGGAATTTAAGGTTTCATTTTGTTAACTATTGTTGATTTGGCAAAGGTTGACAGAGGCTTTGGTTTGGATCCTACCCACTCCAAATGAGATACGGATTTTGTTGGAAGAGGTTCTAAAGGTTAGCAAGATTGAGCCAAGTATAAGTTTATCCAAGAATTTAATTAGGTTATTTAGAATTTATGGATTTCTTGGTTATCCATGGTGATTCAATCGTTCAATGGGGTGCAAATGAATTTGAAAATGATCACAAACAAGTTCAATGGTTTTGGAAAGGTTTCAAAGGTGATTTTCCACATGATATTTGGTCTAACGACATAAATAAAAATATTATAAGTTATTATATGCCAAGAATATGCTTTGGAATTTAAGGTTTAGAGGAATATAAATGCCACAAAATTTTATGGAAGACTAGAAAGACATGATTAATACGAATGCAACTAACCAAATACTCTTTTAAAGCTTTTTGATAGGTTTTTCAATAAATAAAAATTCCCTAAAATTGGGAAAAATCCAAAGGTTTTAGATTCAAATTTTAACCTTGGATTTTGAATTCTTTGATTTTGAGTTGTATTTGAATTTAAATTTGATGTAAGATAGAGGTTTATTAATGAATGAAGGGTTTATGATTTTGGAATACTCATCTAACTGAAAATTATTTGGGTGATTCTATGTGATTGAGTAGGAAATCAAAGGTGATTGTGAAATAAATCATTTAGAGTTTTGATCTCATACAAACATGAGATCAACAATGCTATAGACATTGAGGTTCATGTAGTTTGAGTGTTTCTTGTCACACCCAATATTGTGATACTAATGGTGACTAAGAAATCTTTGATCATAGCAAGCTGAAATATTACATAAGCTATACTATATACTCAAAAATGGGAAGCTTAGGGACCCACACATATTCCTAAAATATCTTAATTTCTTTAATTTGACCTAAATATAGATATAAGTAAAGAAAGCATGGGAAGCCACACCTAACCTTAAGATAGTAAAGATTTATTAAACTATAATGGGGCCTTACAGGCTTAAATCCAACACTAGCTAGTCTAAATCCTAAAAAATATGAAGCACAAGGACTTAAACATATTTCTTAAATGCGATAATTTCTCTAATTTAATGTATCTGGTACTCACAAAAAACCATAAGATACTAAAGGGTGACTAAGCTATTATGGGGCATAATAGGCTTAAATCTAGCACAAGCTAGCCTAGATCTTAAGAAATTAGAAGCTTAGGAATTCATACCTATTTCTAAAGTTAAAATTTTATTTTTTTTTTATTTTAATTTTAGTTTGGTGCCATGGAGCTTTATTTAACACTTACAAATCTAACCCTTAGTGAAGGAAGCATAAGGACTCAAACCAATCCTTAAAATACTAATAAATTCATTTTTGATTATATATCCTCAGTCAAATATCATTGTCAACATAATAGGACATCCACTAAGGAATACATATTAGTGTAGGTAGAACTATACTAAAAATAAAGGCTACAAGTAATTTACCTCCTTAATAAGATTTATTAAAATTCAAGAACTCTTTGGAACTTTGATTAAAATTTAGGTTTAAATTTAAATTTTAACTGAGATTGAGATTGATTTTTATTTAAGAAATTCCTATTTTTGTTAAGAATTTCAATTTGAAGGACTCTAAATTTAAAAATATAAATTTGGATAAAAAAATTGAAAGTCTCTATTGATTTTGATTTAATTTGCATTAAACATATTATTCTTAAGGTGTGTTTAAATAATAGGAAGCATTGGTTGTTTCCCTTTATAATAAATAAGTTAATATGAACCTCCTTCATAGATTTTCCATGATGAATAGTCAATCCCATGTTTTTTTAAACTTTCTGCCAATCATTTGATGGGCTAAAATAGGTCTTTAATGAACCAAGATCAGGTCTCCTACCTTGAAGGTTCTTGGGTGAATTAATTTATTATGGTTATTAACCACCCATGATTTGTATAATTAAAGATTTTGTTGTGTTTACAAGTATCATTCTTTAATACCTACAAGTTCCTCAAACCTATGTTGGGCTTTTTTGTAGATTATAGTTTAATTTTGAATGTCAATTCTTAGTAAAGGAAGCTACACTTCTAGATGGAGAATAGCATCAAAAACATTGATTAAAGTAAATTGAGTAGATTTTTTTGGTGCCTATAAGTCATCAGATAGGCCCACAAAGCTTTGATCAGCCTCTCATACCACTTACATTTTTATCATATAAGGTCTTCTTAAATATTTTAACAAAAGTCATATTAAAGGTCATGGCTAGTTCATTAGCCCATGGGTAATAATGTTCTGAGTATCTCCAATCAATATTATAGCATCTAACAATTTTTTTTGACTTGAATATGGACCCATTATTAGATATAATTTTGCAGGATACACTGAATCGATGTATAATGTGATCAGGGAACATTTCCAAAACATGGTGTGATATTACTTGTCATAGAAGAAATTCTTCTTCCCAATTGAAAAAATAATAAGTCGCTACTATAATGTAGTGATGACTCGTCAAAGGAGGGTTAAAAGGCCTAATAATGTCTATGCCCCAACTTTTGAAGGGCCACAAAGATATTGTGGCTTGAAATACATTAGGTAGATGATGTAAAAGAACACCATGAACTTGACATTAATGAAAATATCTTGTAATATTTATGCAATTATTAATAAAAAAATACCAATAATATTCAAGTTTTTTAATTTTCAATGTTATTTTGGGACCAAAATTGTGTGCATAACAAAATTTATCATGCACCTCATTCATGATTTTTTGGGCTTTGGATTTGACTAAATAATGTATCCATATTTGATCGAATAACCGATGATATAGACTTTCATTGATAAGTGCATTGATAAAGCAAGCTTCCTAACTTAATTTGTTGATGACCTATCATGGGGGAGTTTTTCTTTTCAAAGATAATCAATAAAACTTATCTCTAATAATCATTTTTTTCATCATTTATTTAAAGGCACATAAAATCTTAGAAGATAGTTTTTTAATAAACTCCAAACCTATAGGAGCCAATACATATTGGTTTTCGACTAATATATAAATAATGTCTTCTTCTATGTAGGTTATTTTTTTATAACCATCCATGAAGAAATCTATACAAAGTTATATTAGGAACCATCTCAAGGAGGTGATTAGTGTATTGATAACATTTGAGGAGTTTAGGATTTAGAACTTTGTAGGTTCCTGTATTCTAGTTTAGAACCAATTAAGAATCTCTACATATTTTGATTTCTTTTATTTCCATTAATATAAAATGTTCCATACCAATTATCAGAGCTTCATTTTCGTATAAGGCTTAGATAAATAATAGGAAAAATTGAACATTCTCGTATCTAGTGTTTTGAAGACCAAGCCTATCCTGACCATTACATGGAGAGTAAATCATTGTGCATCATCTCATTGAGAAGATACCATGCCACTAAAATTTTATCCACAAATAGGAGTATCATTTTCTTCAAAATGTACGACTTGCTTATCATGTAGATCTTCATTTAGAGGATATTTTATTAAAAGTGGGAGTGTTGAAAGGAAGTTAGTGATGGTCTACCGTTTCACAGCACATAGAGGAATGAAGGTGAAGACAAATTTAAGCAATATCTTAGACCATCGTGCCAAACATCCTGATAGTGTAGGCTTAGTCATAGGAAATTATAATATATTTTTTTATGTGATTAAACTTACCACATGAGAAAGCATGTAATGTTACTTTTTGTATTATAAAAACTAAGATAAAGCAATGTTTTGCAATTGATGGGTACCTTATTTTAGTTAGATTAAGCCAACGACAAGGATAATAGAGAGCATTTTGCTTGCCATTTTCATTAACTTGAGCTAATAAGGAATGAATAAACTCATATTAGGTTGATTTGTATAAGATTAATATAATCCATGATGTTGGGTCCACCAAAAATAAAAGATTGATTAGATATTTTTTAATGCTTTCAAAGGCTTTATGAAGTTTTTCATCAAAAATGAATTTGTAGTCCTTCTTATTCAAAATAACAAAAGGCTAACATCTTATAGATAGATTTGAAATGTACTACTTTAGATAAATCAACCTTCCTAAAAGTGTTTTTAATTAAGGCTCTAGGGAGGTTACATATCCAAGATGGCTTAAATCTTAGCATAATCAATTTCAATTCTATTATGCATCACGATGAAGCCCATGAATTTCTCTGAAGTGATACAAAAAGCATAATTAAGGGGTTTGTTATGTGAAAATAATTATGCAACTATTCAAAGATAGTCCTTAAATCTTATAGATGGACTTCTTTGACTTTGCTTTTGATGACTAATTCATCAATGTAAAATTCTACTAGAATGTGAATTAGTACATAAAAATTTCTAATCATGGCTCATTAGTAGGTTACATCAGCATTTTTAAGACCAAAATGTATCACCTTGTAATAAGAAATTCTTATTGGTGTTCTAAATTTCGTGTTTCTCTCATCATCGCGAGCCATCTTAATTTTGTTTTAATCAGATGAACCATCCATGAATGAGAAAATAACATGGGAAAAGGAAATATAAACCATGAGTTTTAGTATAGGGATTAAAAATCCATCTTTGGTACATGCCTTATTTAGAACCCTATAGTTGACACAAACTCAAATTTGAACAATTTTCTTTCTAACTTACACAATGCTGGCCACCCAAGAGGGGTATTATTTCTCTAAATTCAAACCAGCCTTGGCTACTTTCTTTATATTTGTAAAGACTAATTTGTTTAATTTCATGCCACATTTATCTAGGAGCTTGCTTAATGGAAATGGTATCAAGTGAAATTCCAATTTTGTGAATTGCTTCTTTAGACGATAAGCTTGGCTTTTCATCATATCACTAAGCAAAGTAATCCTTAAATTTAGTGAGCAATTTAATTACGTTGTTTGATTCATTATGAATCAATAAAGTTTTTTAATTAAGTCATATTCTTTTCAAAAGTTAAGTTCCTTTAGTTCATCAATTATGAATTTAATTTCTTCCTAAATTTCACGGGTGCATCCCTAACTTAAAGCTCATATGAGTAATCTGAAGATTCTAAATAAAATACATTAAAAGAGTTAATTGTTTCAAAATAGACCCTATCAAATTCAAGATGATTAGTTATCATGAAATTATACTCATTATCTTGGAATGTACCAATGATACCAAAGTCTATACCATCTCATGAGTTTCTTCTATTTTTAATTTGCTAAAAGCTTTCATGATATCTAGTTTGACCATTTGTCCATTATCATGGCGTGAGACCTTTGCAAACATATTTTATATTCACAGAGGTAACAACCAATGAGTAAATTCATTAATTTATTAAAATCATCTTCCTCAAGTTTTTGATCATCTTCCATTCTTAAGATTAATAGACAAGTTAAAAACTTTTAAACCCTTCCCACCTCACCAATAAGACAAAGAGAGTCTATAACTACTAACCCTACAACCCTACCATTTTACAATAGAAATAGAGCAAAGGTTTTAATTCTACTTTTTAGGTTTTCATTCATCATTAAATCAAAGATGTAACTTTGAATTTTTGGAATATTCTCTTCTTCATCGTTGTCTTATTCAACAGTGATATTTAACTTTGGAGTCAAATTTATATTATTATATTAAAAAGATATTAGTGCACCTCATATACATGAATCATCATCTGATGCTAATTCTAATTTAATGTGTATGTGTGCTCCCCTTCTTTCAAATGAACCCTGATAGTGCTCTTTGGGCCATCCTCGCAACCCTTTGAGGGTAAATATTTGGAGGCCTAAATATAAAAATTTTGATGTCATACATACTATCAACATATATTATTTTTTAATCCTTTTATTTTTGTTTCTCTTTCTTTCTTTTCTTCTTCTTTTTCCTTCCTTTCTCTTTCTTTTCTTTTTCCTTATATTCTTTTTCCTCCACAGTTACATTTTTATTTTTGGAACATGCAATGAATTTCGTTGGTAAATAATAAGTAATACCATCATAAATCTCTACTTATTGAATTGTGATTGGTTGCAAATCACGTTGAATCATATATTAAATGACATCATGTTAGTACTTGATGAATTGGTGTAGGGTTCTATACTCATGAATCTAGGCCTAACTATGAGTATATTAAATGACATTTATGAATCAATTATGTGATTTTTTTCTTCTTTTTTTATCTCTCTAATTTATAATAGTAAAATAATTGAAAGTAAAGCCTTTTTTTAATTAAACCCACATCATATCATCTTATAAGAGCTAAGACAATGTCTATCTAGTCCAAGATAGTCGAATCTTTATTTTCATAATGTTGACTGAAGTATTTAGATCTATAAGAACTCTAGATAATTTTAAGTTTCCTATATTTATTGAAATATATAGTGTAAAATTTCTATCATAAGTAAATCCTCATTAGAAAAGGCTACTCCTAGAATTTTCATAAAGTACAAAGCTTCATTCTCTTAAGTTGAAATTAAGTAAGCTAGGAAAATTGTTATGATCACTATTATTTTTTATTTCCATTTCATTTTCAACACTAACCATCAAAATGTAGGTATAAGGATTTTCATTTCTTTATAACTCTTTATTTTGTTAGAATAAAGAAATATTCATGCAAAGTAAAGAACGGTAGGGTTTTAACCCCACCATCCATGTGAGGATACATTTCTTCTCAACCATATCTTCCCACTAAAATTTCACATCACACTTTATTTATTTATTTATAATATCTCCTATAACAATTATTTAGGGAATCATCCCAACATCCTCATGTGATGTGTGTAGCTTAACCTTCAAGATTAGGTCTTGGGTTCTCGTTAGCAATTGTTGAGAAAAATTCAAATATTTGATAATATCTTTCTTAGAGTTACAGAATAAGTAATATCCCAATCATCTTCAACAAATGAAAGATAAGTGTTACAAGATTTACCAAAAATTACAATGAGAAATCTCTGGTTCTGATTGATAAGGTACTCTTTAAGATATTCACATTCTTTAATTATAATTTATTTCCAACATGTATTTCAATGTTAAGTAGTCCTTAATTGCATTGCCTTGTATGCGATTGTAAGGAAAAAAACTATGGTCATCCCAGTTATATGTCTCTTCCGACTTATTGGCCTCGAACAATTTGAAGCCTATTTACTTAAGAAGATTTTTAAAAAATTTGCTAACTGACTCTCTTTAGAATGTTCAGCTTTATTCCTTTTGTCCTTAGAAGATGACAAGAATGAATCTCTAAGAGGATTGGATGCTACTTGAAGAGCTTGAAATGGAATATTTTCTCGCTAATTTTTAATGGTTTCTTTCCCATATCTATAGTTGATACATATGCTGGTTTCTTCTCAAATGCCTTCTAGGGCATGGCTATCAAATTTTATATATATTTACATTTCAAGAATCGTAATCAATAAGCCTCATCTTGTAAGCTCTTTTGCCTTATATAAAAAGTTTTAAGATGTTAACAGTGAACCTTTCTAGAAGAAATGCAATAGGTTTGTGAATGTTTTTCAACAAAATCTCCACTACATCCTATTTTTATAACTATGACTTACATTTTATGGATAGGTTCCTCCCTCTTTGAATTTACCGCACTAAAAATTCATTAGGCTTCTACATTTCAACAACCAAATATCCCATAGTTATATGATGTAGAGTCATAGAAAATCTTAAAAAAAAAACATTCGAACTCATTGAAAGTTCTTATTGATCTATTGGACATATTAATATACAATTCAATTGCTATTCAAGAATGTACCTGACAAAATGCTAGAATAAAAGAGCATCATTACCCCTAATATTATAATAGCTAGCACTTAAATGGGCCAAGTACTATCTTGGGTTCTTAGTATCACTCATTAGCTTGAAGGAAAGTGGCCCAAACCCCTTAGGATAGGGAAATAAAATACATTCCTCAAGGTAAAGTTTACGCTTTGCAATAGATGAAACCCCCTGAGATTAGGATAGTGCCTCCCTTAATTGGCTTTAAATCAGCTTCTTAATTTCTTTTTCAGTATGAAATGTAATTGTATATTTATTTTGTCCCTTTTCATTCATATATAGTGTGTGTTTGTCTAACATTTGAACTATTGGCTGAGGGCATTTATTCAAAATTTGTTATTATTTACAATCTAAATCTTCATTTCTGACATATTTATCATCATTTCTTCTATCTTCCTTTGAAACTTATTAATGTGTTCATCTATTTTTCTAAGTCTTCTCAATAAATCTAGGGCTTACTCTGTGCCAACTAGTTCTTCTGCTTCTTTTACACATAATATTTGGGATTATTATCTTTTAATAAGGATGTTCAAGTATCCACCATGAAGAAATTTCTACCTAGAATATTTTCCTCATTGGAGTCTATTAGTAGGTCATCCTCCTCCTGATCAAGTTCCTTTAAATTTTTCAATATATCTTTAATCTTTTTAACATCATGATCAAATGTTTTCCATTTAATAATTTTAGGGTCAATGGGGAGAAATTCTATGTCCCTCTTTATTATTTTAAGATCTTTTACCTTCAATTTTTATTTTATTCTTTCTATTTTTAGGTTTTTAAAGCTCTCACTACTCTCTTCAAAAACATTATCCATAGATTTCTTAGCCAATTGGTCTTTTCTCCAGAGATTTTATATTCATGATTCTTAACTTCTCTTTCCATTTTGAACTTCACTTCCCTTTATTTTTAGTTTTTTTTTTAATTTTCCTCTCTAATTACTTTTGATAAATGATGGGGGTGCTGGAGTGAACTTTTAAATTTAAAATAATGTTTAAGGCTCTATCTCCCTTAAATAATGCTTAATTTTTCTTTGATATAAAGAAATAATAAACCTCACTTAATATACTTAAGTATAAGTGCCAAATCAAATAATAAATAAATAGAGTAGAGGGTCAAACCCACGAGGAAATATGCTTTTAATAAATAAACCACTTTGTTTACTTTAATTATAAAATTATCCAAAAAAAAAAAATAGTTGTATAGATTCAATCACTGAACAAGATTAATAAAATAATGGTTATAATATTTAAATAAAATGTTTTGGATTGATGAATATAAATTTAATATCTTTCTTAATAAAATTCTTATCTGTAGTATGATTCAAAGCATATGCATTCCTAGATCTCTCTAGATCTTGTTGGGGTGAAAAGGATATATGATGACCTCCTATAGATAGATTATCTCCTTAAGAACCTATCATATTTTACATCCCATGTTTAGGTATGCAAATATACTATGCCAATATTCTAGGTTATATTTACATCATACTAGGTTCTAACAACATATATGGACACTACGTGCATTAAATAAAGAACATGATAATATTGAAAACCACATTTAACATTAGAGAAGAAGAATCATCATTAGCAGTTAGTAAGTTCACTACATCATTAAGCCAACCCCGAGTTTAAGCCAGACAAGGAAGATAAGCAAAATCATTTTCATTAAAATCATAGAAGAATGAAAATATAAGAGAACTATTATACCAAAAAGGATCATTGGATATCCTTTACACTCCTTCCTTAATATATGGAGTTTCTATAAAAGATAATGATTAAACACTCTAATGATTGTATCTAATACTTCTCTAGTCTTTTTAAAATTGACTATATGAGAGATCTAAGGAATTAAACTAAAAATATTAAAATTTTACAAGTTACTGAACTCCTTTACAAATATAACATAATAATTATTAAAGGAAAATATAAATTAGTCAGTTGGCATTTTGGCACTTTAAAGAACGGCACTGTGTGCCCTTAAATTATACTAACTCTACTACACTAATGTTTTTTTCTCTACCATGGTGATTGCTTATATATATATATATATATATATATATATATATATATATATATATATATATATATATATATATATATATATATATATATATTGAAGGAAATACAACAGGAGTAGAAAACCAAGGGCTCGTAACAGCGGATTCCTCCTTTAACAAAGACATAAATAAAGGAGGAACCTTATTCACACTAATATCATTCCAAATAAAAGAACTCAAAATGCCATAGTTAGCACATAAATCCGCTAACTTATTGCAACCTCTATCTACACAATTAAAAATAACATGGTTAAACTCATTAAATAAATGAACACTTTCATACCTTGAGTCTCCACTTTCTTTGGCATTTCTCAAAAACTTCATAACATTGACATTGTCTCCTTCGATTATGATTCCCTTGTACTTAAACATCCAATATTTTATCATCTCCATTATTGATTGTGTGGCCAATAACTCCAAAGAAGATATGTCCTAATGGACATATGGTTTACCAAATGCCAAGAGGAAACTACCTTTGTGATCACGTAAAATGCCTCCAATTCTAGCTTTGTAAGTGGAAAGTAAGGCTACATCCACATTTACTTTTATCCAATCAGGTGGAGGGGGTTACATAATGAAATTTGATAGCCTAGAAGGCTGATTAGCATCCCATATACCCGAGATTCTACTAAAACCTCGTACAAAAAATGAAGCATAACTCATTACATTAGAAGCAATAATCAATGAGCTATATTCCATCACATTTTGAATCAATTTTTTCCTTGACTTCCAAGTAAAGTATACCATGGTACAATACAAATTTATCAAAAAGAAATTTTGGATGTAAAGACAATTACAACAATCTATCAATGAATCAAAAACCTAAATTCCAAAGCCCCATTTTCCAATCTGATGAAGCACATCCTTTATCTTATCACACTTAGCAACAACATGATCACTATCTTCAATATCATTACAGCTTCTCAGACAGAGATTGCCCCTTTGCAATCTTCTATGCTCAAGGAATTTAAATGTAAGCAGACCATTATTGAAAATTCTCCACCTTTGTGTTCAGTTTCCATTCTTTAATCCAGCTCCAAAACTGATTTAGAGCAGAATGGCTCACCGAACTCTTGAATACCATAGAGAATATGGACTTCCCATTATTCTGAAATAACAGCTCAATTTTGTCTTCTTCTAATCCATCTGGAATATTAGTTTGTAAGATTAAATTAACAAGTTCTTCCCCCATGGTTCTTCTCATAGCTTCCACATTCCAACTTCCATTGGAAAGAAGTTTGAGAATGAAAATCTGCTGCTATCATAAGAGGTAACAAAGGAAGGCCATTTGCTAATACTTTTATCGAAAATTCTTATATCATTGAATACATAATTATTTTCACCATTAGTAACTCTCCATCTAATTAAAGGCCTTAGAAATTTACCTCCATCCAAGATGATCTTCCAAAAGGTTGAGCCCGTCCTTTTTGAATCTATATCTTCTAGCAGATTTCCATACTTCGGATGGAACACTTTATGCAGCAAAGATTCTTTATCATTCATGTACCTCCAAGCAATTTTTTCTCTCAATGGACCAACCTAAGTAAAGCAAGAATGAAGAGCTCTACCTCCCAATTTAATTGGCAAGCACATAGTGTTCCAATTGACATAATGGATACCATGTCTTCCATTTGATTTGTTCCAAATGAATCTTCTACAAATCTTGTCTGCCTCATCAAGTATACTCTTAGGCACAAGAGAGTTGGTTCAATGGAATATGGTGAATGATAACAATATTGTTTTTGTTAACAAGATCTTGCCTGCTAGAGATACTGCATATAACAAGTGGGAAATTCTAGGCCCACTTGCACCAAACTGAACTCCAATTGAGTTTCCTCTTTGTTTAAAAGCATTTGATAGCATTTGAGCACAAAGGATGAATAAATATGAAGACAAGGGACATCTTTGATGAAATCCATTATGACCATCTATCCAATTTGACAAACTCACATTGATTAAAATAGTGAATTTTGAATTTTGAATACATTCCAAAATAGCTTCTGGAATTGTAGGGGGGCTTGAAAGAGGGAGGCCTCCCTATATCGTAGGGAGTTTGTTAAAGACAATGATTAATTCTTTGTTGGTCTTACTGAAACAAAGATTTCTTGCTTAGAAAGACAAGACATTGATTCCATTATTGGAGTTGATTGGGATTACTACTTTCAACCATCAGTTGGGTTATCAGGTGGGATTTTGGTGCTTTGGAAAAGATGTTTGGCATCTTGTGAAGCCATTGAAGTTTCATCCCAATTGATAATGGGAGATTTGACTATCAATACTTTAGGTAGCTTGAAGGTGGCTACTATTTACGGTGGTAAAGATATTCAAATCCACAAAAATCTTTGGCATTCTCTGGAAGTTGGTATGCAGGGTGATACTCCGGCTTTAATTGGGGTGATTTCAATTGCATCCTTTCAAAGGAGGATAAGAAGGGTGGTAGGAGGTTCCATTTCTCTTGTGGACCTAAAGAGATGAAGATGTTCCTTACGAATAATGATCACCATGATCTTGATTATGTAGGACCAAGATTCACTTGGTGAAATAAAAAAGAAGGCAATTCAAGGATTTGGTAGAGATTAGATAGATGCTTTGTAAAATCTATTGCTTTACAAAGAATTCCTATGGCCAAGGTGAGACGTCTTTCAAGAATTGCTTCAGATCATGCTCTAATCGTGCTAAATTTGGTGGAACCACAGAACCAGAAATCTAAATTCATTAGATTTGAAGATAGTTGGAAATCATATCCTGCGGTTTGGCACATTGCGATTAAGGCATGGAGAAAATCTGACTATGGTTCCAGTGCTGAAAATCTGCATAGGAAATTAAAGAGAACCTTGAAAGTTGTTTACTTTTGGAACAAGAACAAGTGTAAGGAATTGAACTTGTTGAAAGAAAACTTGAAAGAAGATATTCTAAAGCTGCAGATAGAAGAAGCTAGTAGTGAAAATTTCACTGGTGATAGACTAAAGCTTCTTAGAAGTAAGATGCATGAATTAAATATTACTTTGGGTAGATTAGCCACTTGGTGGAACCAAAGAGAAAAAATCAGATGGCATCATGATGGTGATAGGAACTCAAGGTATTTTCATCAATGTGCTTTGGCTAAGAGAAATGGTAACCTTATATGGAAAATCAAAAATGAGAATGGTCAGTTTGTAGAAGATTTCGGACAAATTGAAGATGTCTTCTATGAATTTTTCACTAAAAATTGGGCTTTAAGGAAATGTCAGCTGTCGGGCTGGCCTTCAATTCTCATGAACCTGCAGCTTTCGGATGATGAAGCTGACCTCTTAAAGACTGAATTCACCAAAGAAGAGTTGATAAAAGCAGTTTTCAATCAAGGTAATAACAAGTCTTCGGGATTAGATGGCATTACAACATCCTTTTTCAATTTTTTTTGAAAAATTGTGGAAGAGGATACTTGGAAGGCAATTGACAGTTTTTTTAAGACTGATTCTATGCATAAGGATTGGAAGGATACGTTAGTAGTCTTAATTCCAAAGATAAAAAATCCAACCATGCCGTCCAACTATAGGCCTATAAGCCTATGTCAAACTACCTACAAGATTGTGGCTACTATGATTTTGAATCGAGTAAAGAAATGTATTTCCAAATGTGTTACTGAAGAACAAGCTACTTTTATCAATTGTCACTCTATGTCAGATCATTGCCTCATTGCTCAAGAGATTTTTCATAAGCTTAGAGTCACTAAAAACAAAAAAGGTCTTATGGTAGTTAAGCTTGATATGGAGCAAGTTTATGACAATATGAGTTGGGATGCTTTAGAACAAGTGTTGCAGATGTTTGGCACGCCGGTGAAGATGATTGGGCGAATTATGGAATGTGTTAAAGGTGCCAAATTTTCTTTCATCATCAATGGAAAAGCTTCCAAGTGGATCACTGCTGCAAATGGGTTTCGTCAAGGTTGCCCTCTCTCCCCTTATCTGGATATTTTGTGCTCTCTATTTTTTTCTTTAGCCATGGCTCAAGATGGTCAGGATTTGGGATTTCAAATCTCAAAGGGATCTCAAAAAATCAGTCACCTCTTATATGCCGACGATGTGCTGATATTCTCTCATGCTTCAAAAAATTTAGCCATTAAATTAAGAAGCATTTTTTTTAATTTCTGTAGTTGGACTGGTTTGAAAGTAAACAATGCAAAATCTCAAATTCTTTTTAGTAAATCCATGAAAAGAACAGAAAAGATTCGAGTAAAAAGAATTATGAATTTCAAAATAGCTAAAGAGCTGCATTACCTTGGTGTCCAGCTACTGCTTAGCAGGCCAGTTAGAGCAGATTTTCAATTTCTCATTGATAGTGTTCTGCATAAATTAAACTCTTGGGGAGGTAAATGTCTTTCTTTGGCAGGAATACTTATCCTTGCAAAGACATCTCTTCTCTCTTCCAAATTTCATTTCAACTCACAATATGGTACCTTAGATAGTTCTTCAGGAGATAGATAAATGTTACAAAAGTTTCATTTGGAACAAGAGAAATGGTAAGAAGGAGATGCATTATGTATCTTGGAATACTCTAAGCAAATCAACGGATAAAGGTGGTAGGAATTTGCATTCGGCTGTTGATAGAGCTGGGCCTCTTAAAGCTAGATTAACGTAGAGGATGATTCAAAAGCCTGAGTCTTTACTTTCACGAGTGGTTACAGCCAAGTATGGAGATAATGTCTGGAATATTAAATACAAGAGTAACACCTCTGTTGCTTGGAAAGTGTTAAATGAAGGAGCTAAATATTTGAAACCTCTCTTGAGGTGGAGAGTAGCTAATGGTAGAAGCATTGATGTTGTTAATGATGTTTAGTTATTAGATAAGAGTTTCAGTGAATGGCCTATCATGAATGATTGCTTGGGGTTGGAGGGTTTAAAGCTAAACCATTTTATCGATTAGAATGGATCTTGGAAGAAGGAGGAATTGCTCTGTTATTTTAATGAGGATCTGATTCCTGTGATTATACAAATCAAGATTGAGTATGAAATGCTGGAGGACTTTATGGAGGAAATTCATTCCTTATCTGGCAAAACCATTACAGCAAAGGCATATGAAACTCACTGCAATAGTAAGCAAGATTATGAAGCAGTTTCTGGATTTAATAGCTGGTTAAAAAAATTTAAAATGACGGCTCGTGTGGAAGTGTTTTGGTGGAGATTAAGTAGAGGTGTTATCACAACTAATAAGTTCTTGAAATTCAGAAAAATCTATAATGATGATCAGTGCGTTAGAGGATGTGGATAAGTTAAAAATATGCCACATATAACTACTATGTGTAATCATCTACGGGAAGTGCTGAAGAAGATCCATGAATGGGGTATTTTTGTTCCAGTTTTTAACTCAATGGAGGAGTGTCTTAGTGAACTTAAACGCCTCTCTATGACTGCACCAAATGTTGTTATTCTTTATTGTAATGCTGTGTACTGGAATTGGAAAAACAAAAATGAGGTGGCTCATGGAAAGGATGCTAATATGGTTTCAGCAACTGCATCAAATGTGTTATCCACAGCTTACCTATCCTCTAATCCTCTCATTGCTAGCTGGGGTGCTAATCTCCCTTGGGAGTTTCAAACTATTTGGCACCCTCCACCACAAGGATGGATTAAGATCAATGTTGATGCGGCTCTTCTATCTTTTTACAATGCTGGCATTGGAGGTTTCTTTAGAGATAATAAAGGCAGATTATTGATAGCCTTTGGGGAAAACAGAATTCATTGTGACATATCAAATCTTGAACTAGAAGCTATGATTTCAATCAGGAAATACCTACAACCGTGGATGATTGAATGCAAAGGACTCATAATAGAAGGTGATAACATCAATGTTATCAAATTCATTCAAGATTCTTTGAATAAGGCGAAGTGGAAAAGGTACAACTGGATAGAAGAGAATCTTCTATTCTTGTCCGATTTCAATAAGGTAATTTTCAACCATATACATAGAAATGGTAATAGAGTAGCTGATATGTGTGCTACTATGGCTTTAGATTACAATTTTTGTTTTGATAGTTTTTCTTTTACAAACATCCCTTCTTCTCTAGGCAATCTTTTGAAGAAGGAATGTGAACATTTTCTTTAATTTGTATCTTGTTTTCTTTCCCTTAAGGTATCTGCTATTGCAATCTAAAAAAAAAAAACAAATACATTCCAAAATCATATTAGAAAAATAAATTGGAAAACTGAAATAATTCAAAGCTTTTGCCAAAGTGAGTCATCCCATTAAATCATAAGCTTGCTCCATGTCGATCTTGAAGGACATAAAACTTTTTGAAGAGTTGGAATGCCTTAGTTTATGCATAACCTCTTGAGCTATCAACACGTGATATGATAAGGATCTTCCTTTTAAGAAATATGCTTGCTCTTCTGAGAACAGTTTAGGAATGATAGAAGACATTCTATTCATAAGAATTTTTGCCACCAATTTGTAAATTGTATTACATAATCTTATAAGTCTATAATTTGATGGGGTTAATGGATTGCTAACTTTTGGATTTAGCATAATTATTGTTTCCTTCCATTTAGAATCCATCTTGGATGATTTAGAAAATTCATTTATGGCATTCCACAAGTCTAATTTGATTATCTCCCAATAAGCTTTAAAAAAGGAAAAAATTTATACCATCATTACCTGGAGAGATGTTGTTTCCACTATGCTTGACAAAATCTTTCATCCCTTCTATAGTAAAAGCTTTATTCAACATTCCTCTGTCAACATCATCTAGACAACTCCATATATTTGGCCAGTCTTCAAGGTTGCAGCAATGGTTTCTCCACATCTATTTGAAATGACCAGCCATAACATCCTCTACAAAAGATTGATCCTCCACAATTTCACCATTTTCATATTTTATTTTTGAAATGAAGTTTAAATTCCATCTAGCTGAGGCAAAAGCTTGAAAGAATTTATAATTTTAGTCTCCCTCCATCATCCACTTTACCTTAGCCCTTTGCCTCAACCACGTATCCAACCGTGATAGTGTTGAATTGAGTTCGCTGACCTTTGCTTTCAGCAACCAACATTCTTCCAGTAGTTCTCCTTCATTAGCCTATTTTAGTTGAAGGTCATCTACTTGTTTCAACAATTCAATTTTTAATGAAAGTAAACTATGCATCTTTCCTTTGCTCCAATAGAATAAATCCCTTAAAGAATTCATCATTTTACAATTCAGGATATGAGTTGAACTGCCTTTACATTTCCTCAGCCAGACTTTTTTCACCACAGCCACCGAAGCCTTATTAGAGGCCCAAACATCTTTATACCTTTCTTATTTGATTGTTGCATCATAAGGTTTAAGAGTATTGGACAATGGTCTGAAGCCACACAAGCCAAATGCCTTACCATGAAACAGTTGGAAGAGCTTAGAACAACCGAGTTTATGACGCATCTATCTAGTTTTCAAGAATTCAGTCCACACCTTTTTTGTTGTTGCACCAAGTGAATCTTTGGTCCCACACACCCAACTTCATGAAAGTCATTGCAAGCTAGAAATGTCTTCATTTCTTTAGGCCCTAGGGAAAGTTTGAATCTTTTTCCTCCTCTCTTATCTTCACTTGAAATAGTGCAATTGAAATCTCGTCATATCATCATAGGCAAGTCATTGAAGGAGTAGATTTCCAGCCATTCCTATAGTCTTCTCCTTTTATAAATATCCTTATTGCCACAGACTGAAGCAATCCTCCATCTGCCTTTGTTAGGAACCTCTAAATCTCCAATAACAAATTGTCATGAAGTTTCTAAAACTTCAAAATTAGCCATATTTGTTTTCCATACCACTAGAATGAAAGTTCATTGGGGATTTTAAGCACTTATGAACTAGCCCAAGGTTAAATAAGAGGGGGGGGGGGGGGGTGAATTGGTATTTTAAAAATTTCTTTCAATCAAAATTCAAAACATAAATCACAATTCACTTTATAGAAAATAAAGAGTATGGAAATTAAATGTGGAAAAATAGTAGTAAAAGAACACAGAGATTTAAAGTTGTTCGGTCAACTTGACTTACGACAACTCCCCAGAGGTACCCTCTGGGTATTGCACTAAAACTTAGTGACTCTCCTTTTTCTCCCACAGTAAGGCGGAGAAGCCTTTACAAAATCTTTTTTCCACCAACACCAGTGAGGCAGAGAATCTAATTCCTTTTGCTTCCTCCTGAAGTAGGAAGAGAACCTTGACTATTTGCTGAAGTAAACCTCCCTTGAACCCCCAAGGATAAAGAACAATTATCAGAAAAGATGACTTGGAACCTTACTTGGAGCAACCTTTGTGAACCCTCTCACAAACTCCCCCTGACAAGTTCCTCTCTCTCTTCCTCTCTCTCCCTCTCCTCTAGGCTCTCTCAGGTCAAGACAGTAGCAAAAGTTGTTCTAAAGAATAGAACAAGAGCTCTTAAATAGAAGAGCTTTGAAATAGCTCATTAATTGCAACTTGCTGACTTTATCATCCAGAATGATATAAATATCATCCTATATAATCAGTGCAATTTAAAATCAATTAGCTGGGATTAATTGGAATGATCATAAGGTTTTTGTTCATATCATCCAGCACAATTAAATATCTTCCTGTATGATTAGTGCAAATCACAAAATATCTGCCAGACCATCTCTCTAAAAGGATGTCTAGACATTTGAAAAATAGCTTGATCGGCTGGGACAATCACACATTCATCACGGACGATTAGTACAAATAAGTGAAAATCATCCAGAACATTGCCCTGAAAAGATGCTGTCTGATATGTGATCGTCCAAGAGCAACTAAGGTTTTTGAACTAATCGTCTAGGATGATGTGATCATATCAATCAAGCCTTAATTACCAGATTAAATTAGTCATAAGTATATGTATCATGTAGGATGATGTCCTGGACATAGATCTCGTGATGAGCATATCATCCTGGATGATACAAACATCATCTTGGACGATGTGCTTAATGACAGCTTATCCCATCTGATAAGATGATATTAGGATCATCCTGGATGATGTCCTTAAAATAGAGAATTCTAAATTAGACTGAAAAAAATTCTCACAAGTGTGTGTGTATAAGGTTACTTATCATCATAAACCAAATTTTTTACAAATAGACTCAAGAAAGGAAAGGTTTACAAACTGACTCAGACATAATCTACCCAATCTTGAGCTGGTTTAAATTATAGTCTTGATCCTGTGGACCTGAAATGTTAGTAGGCAAGCCACTTGTAGTAAAATAGAAGTGTTTGTAATCATCAAAATCCTATTTCTGAAAATAGATACACAGTAATCTCCCCCTTTTTTATGATGGCTAACACAAAAACAATCTAAGTAGTTAAGGAAATTTAGTGTGAAGAAAAGACACAAATTAATTATTTAATAATAGAATTAAAGTATATAGAAAATAGTACAGCAGACCACTCCCCCTTTTGACATCACAAAGGAGGAGGAAAGGAGAACAGAAACAAAGTAGAAACTAAACAACCAATAAATAGAAACTATAATGAGAAAATAGCATAAAAAGAAAACTAGTAAAATGATGGCCCCTAATCATCTGAAGGAGGAGGTGGTGGTGGTGGCTGCTAAAAGTAGCTAGATAGCATGGCGAACTATGCTCTAAACCAAGCCATGTCCTGGTTGTGCTGCTGCTGTTGGTGTGTAATGTAGGTGTCAAAATTGGCTAAGTCCTCAGCATGGTGCTTCTCAAAATGGGCTAAGTCCTCAGCATGTTGTTGAACCTATGAAGTAATATCGAATCGCTCCACCAGCTCATCTATCTGAGAGTGCTAGCAAAGCGAAGCAGTTGTAGGAATAGGTGGGGGGCCTCCTCCTACTCATCTCCCTCGCCTTCCTCGTGCCCCAAGTGGCGATGAGAACTTTGAAGAATATGGAAGGAGTTGTTTGAGTAGAAAGCGGGCTGGAAATTTAGAGGAGCAGAATATTGGAGGTTATATTTGGATTCTAAGACATTAGCAATGATATTTCCTAGGGCTAGATTTAATTTCTTCCTATGGCCTAAGTCACAAATACTAGTTAGATGTTGAATATAATAAAAAATCAAATCAGTAGCATTAAAATTATGCTAGGCTAAAATATAAAAGGTGGTGATTAAAAGAAGAGTAATATGGAAGTGATCACCAGCTTTTGGAATTATGGATATGTGAAGGACATCTTGGATAGTCCTAGCATCTTTAAGTAAGTTGCTAGTCTCTCCCACATGAAAGTGGGCATGGGTGTTGCGAAGAAAGATGTTGGCTGGAGCCCAGTCATAATCTGGGTTAGAATACAGGGTATGAAGTTTATCCCCTTTGGTGGAAAGTTGTAAAAATTATGTATAGTCCTGGTATGTGATCTCGACGGGGCATCGATTCACATACGATCTAAGAGAAGTAAAGGTAGAATTAATTTGGAGGCTGGTGAAGAACTTTAAGAGAAGTTTGGAATTGAAAGGGATAGCAAGGGTAAGAATGATGCATAGAGAGGTGTGAGTGAATAAGTCAAGTATCAGATAAGATGAATGGTTTGGGTTGAAGGACCGAAAGATAGTGATGCCGGATGTCTTGTATCATTGGTAGGTAGCTTGATCATCTGCCTCCGTGAATCGAGGGTCTTGACTTCCCTCGAGGAACTTACAGAATGGTGGCGAGAATGCTTGCCTCCTGTCATGATCATAAAATAGAAATAAAAGAGGAAGTAGAAGGCTAGTATAAGGAGATGGTGTGAAACAAAATGGCTGGAGGGGCTCTGAATTTAAAGAATAGACCGGATCATCCAAGATGATCACAGAATCATCCAAGATGATCCGGTGCAATAATTGTAGCTGGATGATTGGTAAAAAAAGGAAGTTATATCATCCGGAATGATCAGATATCATTCTAGATGATAAGACACAGGCAATTATCCCGAGGTGACAATCTGGATAATCGTTGAAAAAGAAGATCGTCTAGGACGATTAGGTGGGTCATCCAGGATGATGAACAATAATGGATCGTATCAGCCAAATTTAAATTGTTTAAACGCATTGCCACATGTATCATCCAGGATGAGTAGGTGAATTGTCTGGGATGCCGGCTAAATTTAAGGCTTATTAACATATCTGCACATGTATCATCCAGCATGAATAAGTGGATCGTACGAAACGATTACCAATAATTGAGTAAAGAGTAAAAGCATCATCCAGGATGAAAGAGGATCATCCAGGATGATCAAAGATGATTGAAGTAGAAGACAATCAGATCGTCTAGGATAATAAGGCATCATCCAGGATGATAAAAAGCAGAAAGGTCAGAGCAGTTAACAGATGGATACTTAGAAGTGAATTAAACTAATCATCCAAAATGAAAAGGATATCATCCAGGATGAAGTGAAAAAAAAAATTTAAAATAGAGGATGGATGGAGATGACCAGACAAGGCCCAAAAACATTAAAATCAAGTGAAAATGATAAAAATAAGATATGAAAAAGACATAAAAATAAACAAAAAATAAAGTTTTTTTTTTTTTTATCAAGGCATGAATATAACATAGTCTCTATATGATTGATTTTAAATATTTGTAAGTCAATGAGTTAACACTATCAAAAATTCAAAAAAGTTGTAAAGTATCCGATCAAGTTAACTCTTAGCTCAGACTTCTCTCAGGGCAAAACTTTCTTTTGAAATCAAAAGACCTAACTCAAAAAAACTAATTGGATAAGAAAAATATATCCATTAAAGACTTGGTTTTAGAAAAATATCTTATAGAATAATGTATCAAAGTAATTTGTTACAATCACAAAAATTCAAAACCAAGTCTTTGAAAATCTCAAGTGATACATGAATTCTTCTAAGATTTAAAAGTTTGGAAAAGATAAGAGAGTTTGCTTTTGATGGGCTCATGTTATGCCTCTTGTCCATTATTGAATAGCGCACTTTGTGCATCTTTTGATTTTTGATACATTTTGGGTATATATTTTTTTTAATGTGGCATCATTGCGCATCTTTTGTTTTTGGCATCATTGGCCACCTTTTTTTTTTTTTTGTAAGCTGGATTCTCTTTCAAAAAGTATTAAATATTCTTAGTTGTGAATATATCTTCTAGATATTAGAGAAGAAAAATTCACACTCTAATATAGGGAAGAACAAACCAAAAAATAGAATAAAAATTCATATGAGAGGTGCAATGAAAGGATAACAATAAATTTTAAAGTAACATAAAGACTTTGATCATTATAAATATAAGCTAGATTACTGTAGCAAGGTAGAAAAGATTTTAATTACAAAGTCTAGTTGTTACTTTGAGATAGATTCTTGTTTAGAAAATTAAATTACACCACTAAAATATGTTAGAGAAAGAGACACAATTAACGATGTTTTTATACTTTTAGCAGATTAAGAGATGTAAAATATTGGCTAAAAATTTCCAAAAATAAAAACAAGACATAAGATATCATTTATGTAATGATCACAAAAACAAAATTGACATAATTAAATTTTGAAGAAAAAACATAAGTAGAAGGTGAGCCAATCAATTCTTGGAAATATAAGGAGTAGAAAAACAACAAGAAATAGAAGGAAAAGAAAAGAAACTACTCAGCAAGCAATAGATTAAAAACATAAAACTTAGAATTAATTAAGTAGTAGAATTATGTAATTAAGAGCTGTGAGCCTTTGTTGTCCAAGTACCACATGCTCTAACGATGCCTTTTGTGAGAGCATGCCTGCAAAATCATCAAACATCAGATTTAGGAACCCAAACATGTTTGGGTCTCTTCTTATAAAAAGAATAATGTAATGCATGTGTATTATGCTGTAAATTATACAGTTTTGGTTTCCATACCCAATATGTGCTACAGTGAATAGTTCAAGTGCCTGAGATGTGCCCTAATGTGCCACATGAGAAACATCTAACACTATGAGAAGGATTTACTAATCTATTTGGGTTATAATGCCTCTTCCTAGGTTTTGGCTTAAAATCAAGTGTGGGTGTCATCCTATTTTTCTTAAGTGAATTCAATACAGCTTTAACCCTTGAGTTAGCACTTTCTAAAGCTGCATTATCAATTCTCAAATTGTGCTCCCTATACTTAGATTTATTAATGTATGTCTTAAAATCTAATTTAAGTGAGGTGTTGGATGTTTTTAATGAATCATACTCAATAACTAACTCAAAGTGCTTTTTATTCAATTCATCAAACTCATCAAGTAAGACATGTGATTGTTATTAATTTGGAGGTGATCTTTAATCAAAACTTCATGCTCTTTTTGTAAATTCAAAAACTCCAATTTCAAATTAACATGTGTTTTCTTAAGTGTTCTATATGATGCATGAAATTTCTCACATATTTCAAATAATTGATTATAGGTTGGTTGACATACCTCTTCTTGGTGAGAATGTTCAAGATGATAATCAGCCATCAAACACAAGTTTGTAGTTTCTTCCTCTGCCTCAGTCTTAGAGGAGTCAGATGCAGAATCCACCCATAACGCTTTTTAAACTCGCTTCTTGTCCTTCTTAACCTTAGGTTTCTCCTCACTCTTCTCTTTCCTTGAGTGATCCTTAAGTGAAGGACAATCAGCCTTGAAATGTCCAGGTTTCCTGTATTCATAACAAACAACATCAGAAGAATTGTTATAATTTTTGTTATCCTTACCTTTTTCCATTTCTGATGATGCTTGTGATTCATTCTTAGAAATCTTTTGAATTGCCACGTGATTAAGGCAATATCATCACTTTCAGACCCAAAAGAATTTGTATCCATATAAGCCTTCAGTGCAATAGTTTTCTCCTTCTTTTTCTCACCTGTATCAATATTTCTTTGGTTCACTCCTTGCTCATAAGCAATGAGTGATCCAAGTAGGTTATCAATTGAATAATTATTCAAATCTTTGGATTTAGTAATTGAAGTAATTTTAGCATCAAAAGAAGAAGGCAAACATCTCAAAATTTTATTAACCTTTTCATAATTTGTGTGTTCTCTTCCTAAAGCATGTAATGATGTGACAATTTGTGTAAATCTAATGTACATATCAGAAACTGATTCATAAGGTTTCATACAAAAAAGTTCGTAATCATGCAATAGAATATTCAAATGAGATTGCTTAACTTCATTTGTTCCTTCACAAGTGATGCATAATTTATCCAAAATCTTTTTACCATTAGTGTAAGTTAAAACACACATGTAATCTTCAGATTTTAAAATACGGAAAAAATAGTTAAAAATTTTTGCATTAAGTTGTGCTAAATCCCTATCATCAAGAGTCCATTCAGTAAAAGGAAGTGGAACAGTAACACAATTAAGTTTACTAGTCGAAGATGTATAACCATCCTTAAGAAGCATGCACATGTGATAATCAATTGATTGCAAAAATGTATACATGCAAGTTTTCCAAAAATCAAAAGAAATTATCAAACAAAGGTGGTCGGGTAATAGAATACCCTTCCGAAGTATTACGATTATCGGAGTTAGCCATGGATCAAAATTCAAAAAGTTTTCAAACTTTATTTTTATAAATCCTGCTCTGATACCACTTGAAAGTCCGTTAGGGATGTTAAGCCCTTATCAACTAGGCAAAGGCTAACCAAGAGGGGGGTGAATTGCTATTTTAAATTTTTTTTCAATCAAAATTCAAAACATAAATAACAATTCACCTTAAAAAAAAAATAAAGAGTATGAAAATTAAATGCGAAAAATATAGTAGTAAAAGAACACATATATTTATAGTGATTCGCTCAACTCAACCTACGTCCACTCCCTAGAGGCACCCTCTAAGTATTACACTAAAACTTAGTTACTTTCCTTTTGTTCCCACAGCAAGGCAAATAAGCCTTTACAAAACTTTCTTTCCACCAACACCGGTGAGGCAGAGAATCTGACTCCTTTTCTTCCTCCTAAAACAGGCAGAGAACCTTGACCATTTGCTTAAGTAGACCTCTCTTGAACCCCCAAGGATAAAGGATGATGATCGGAGAAGATGATTTGGAACCTTGCTTGGAGAAACCTTTGTGAGCCCTCTCACAAACTCCCCCTCACAAGTTCCTCTCTCTCTCTCTCTCTCTCTCTCTCTCTCTCTCTCTCTCTCTCTCTCTCTCTCTCCCTCTCTCTCCCTCTCCTCTATGCTCTCTTAGGTCAAGAAAGAGCAAAAGATGTTCTAAAGGGTAGAACAAGAACTCTTAAGTATAAGAACTTCATAATAGCTCATTAATTACAACTTACTGACTTTATCATCCATGATGATATAAATATCATCCTGTATGATCAGTGTAATTTAATATCAATCAGCCATGATGATCTGGAATGATCAGAAGGTTTTTTTGTTCATATTATCCAGGATGATTAAATATCACCCTGTACTTGCTTAGTTAGGTTGGTCGGAGCATTAGTGGGAGTTGGTATCAACCGGGGCTGATTGATCCAACAATAGCTGGTGAGACTGAGCATCTTGTTGGGATGGTTTTCCCTGAATTCGTATGGGTGTGAATTTCACTTTTCTTCCTGCGTCTCTCAGTTCCTTCTCTAATTTGAGGGGGCTGGTACATAGGACCGGGATAGTAAAAAGGTAATTTCATATAGGAATATAGAGATAACCCAAAGATTTAAAAAAAAAAACAAGTCAATCATAGTAAAAGAAAAATTGTAAAGGAAATAACAACAAAATATAGATTCAAATAAAAGGAAACTGATCCAATTCCACAAATATAACTAATCCAAGAAACTTCTGAATACAATATCATAAAGATTAAAACATCAAAACATACATAAACAAAAACTAAAACTAACTAAATTAATAAGTCAGAGGATCTTAATCTGGAGGTGACTGTGGAGGATTAATCATGGTAAAGTAGCTATTAATGGTGGCTACTTGTGTTTTGATTGAATAAAATTGTCTTCTAACCCAACCTATATCTTTGTTATGTATGACATCCTGCTGGTCTAAGGGAGTCTTAATATGATCAAATCATTGATCATAATGAGACTCAAGTTGATCAAATCATTATATAATTTCTTGATAGAAATGATGCTCTGGTCTAGGAACAAGTGCAGATGCTGGAGCAGGACCTTCTTCTCCAATTACAACTCACTCACCCCCTTGATCCCGGTGAAAAAGTGTTCAAAATGAAGCATTAGTAAAATAGATTGGAAGATTATCTAGAGGATAAGGATGAATAAGATTATAAATTTTCTCCAAAATGTAAGTAATTAAGTGACCTAAAGCGACATTCTTTTTTCTTCTGGTGGAATGAAGTCTGATGTTAGTAAGGCTATTGATAAAGTCCAAAATCTATTAGGCTTCATTAATAGGTGTGTTTGACATTATAATATGTGTGATAATAAAAAACAAAGGAGTGAAATTCATATGATCATCTGCTTTAGGAATAATAGGTGTTCTTAAGACATGGTGGATGATCATGGCATTTTGATACAAGGTACAAACAAGGGGAAAATGTGAGACTGAAGATGTACCCCTATGTGTTTGATTTACTTGAGACTAATCAAAATCACTTCTAGAAATCATTGAATGAGCCCTAACTCCTTCAGGTCTCTTATAGGGAATTGTACCTAAATCTTCCTCAGTAATTTTGACTCTTTGATGTAAAACATATGAGAAAATTCTTATGGGATTTTCTCTTATTCTCAAGTTTGCAATAAAATAATAGAAAGTGCTTGAGTGGAATGCATATATTTAAGTTAGAATAAAGAAAATTGAGTAGACTCAAATAAAGGCATTACAGAAAAGTTAATGTCCTCTTGGATAAGAAGATTTGATGGAGTGATTTTTGCAGGAACAAACCAATAAAAGGCTTGTTCATTTTCTTTGGAAAGAAAGTCATCAACTCATTTGGTATGAGATGAACTCCCTTTTAAGGACATGATCACTTGCTGCCACTAGTTTTATGAAAATACTTGGTCAAACAAATTAGTGATGAAAGGATGGTGAAGAAATTCAAAGAAGGGCTTCAAATTTATGAAAATCAAATGATTTCGTATAGTATGTAAATAGGTTTGTACGTATAATTGGGAAATTTGTATAGTATGAATTGAAGTTCATACAGAAGATAAAAAACTCTTAATAGTAGTTATTGCAGTGAAAAGACTTATTGTATATTTACCTTTTTGAGTAGTTTTGTACGACCTTTGACCAACCTGATCGTATAGACAAATGAGTGTTTGCTCAATACAATCAGTTAATAAAGATCATACCTGCTAGTTAGCTTTGTTTGCATGCAAATCAACACCTTGATGTACATATGAATAGGTGATCCAACAGATGATCTTTGAAAAATAACTGTCCTAGGAATTCCCATGGTTTTTGTACAGATAAAAAAATTAAACAATTCAAATAGAAGATGACATCATCGTATAGTAGTATAGTATGATGTCTTTACAATTTTTTTTGTCTAATTAACTCATACTAAAAATCATGTAAAATTTTGGCACTTAGTATAGTATGATAGTGGTTTGTACATTATGAATTGAAAAGAAAATTTTGAATTACCACATAATGACTAAGATACTTTTCTAAGAACTACACAACACAAGAACAAAAATAATAAAAAGATAAATAAAAAATAAAATATAGAGAAACATCAACCAAAAACAAATCATGACAAAGAAAAAAACATAATAAAAAACGCAAAGGAAAACACCATAAACACGATTTGCAAAATTACAATTATCAGGCATGAATATCAATAACACAATTTTTTTCTTAAGGTTTTGAAATATTTGAAAACTAATGATTTTGGGAAAATATTATTGCAAACATGGATTTAAAGATTATAATTTTGATGATAGCAAACACTTCTGACATTCATATTTTCTTACTACAGTTACTATTGAATATATGTTTAGGTTGCCCTGCCTACTAATGGTTCAGGTCCACAAGGTCAATTACAATTCAAGCCACCTCAATATTGGGTATATTAGGATTGAGTCAGCTCTTAAGTGTACTTCAAGGGTTTTTTATTTTTTATTGAGTCAAATGTAATAAAGTGGATCCTGATGCTAAGTAACCTTGTACACATGTAATATAGAGGAGAAATTTTATCTATTTAAGAGTTTTCTATTTTTTGATCATATCATCCGGGATGATCTAAAATTATCTTAGACAATCAATTAAAAATAGAAAACCTAATTAGGTCATCCTAGTTAAGGAAACCAAATTAAGTAAACTGTCTTAGATGATATTAACATCGTCCTGGAAGATAGGCTCAAATTTGAAAGAATTTGTGACCAACTCTTTTAGGTATGATTTTATTTTAAGAAACCATACAAGATGATCCCATATTATATTAGATAATTCAATATAATCATGGCTAAATTAATCATGTGATTAAGGAAAGTAATTAGGGCTTAATTAAATAAATCAGGTCGTCCTAGATGATCGCAGGACCGTCCTATACAATTAGTTATAATAATCTTTATCTTCTCCTGGATCACCTAGATGAGACAATTGATGTGCTGAAAAACAATCCTTTATTTTGAACTAATCTTACATGATGATTCAAGGATTACCCTGGATGATATGTCATATTTCTTCATTTTCCAACATATATGACTCTGGACGAACATAATGATGTGTTGGACGATATGTTAGATTTTAAACTAATCATACAGGTTGATGTAACCATTGTCAGGGATGATCATAAAAAATAAGGTTTCAATCATCCAATCCTCCCATATCATCCTAGCTAAAAGGGCTAAAAATACACTGATCGTCCTGGACAATCTATTGATCATCTTGCACAATCTTTGATGGCTAGTTACAATTTTGGGTAAATTTTAAGCCCTTCATTATAAGATCTCTTGATTATTCAAGTAGAGATATTTTGCTGCTATTTTGACCAAAGAGAGTCAAGAGATGGAGAGGGAGAACTTGGGAGAGAGAGAGAGAGGATCTTATGAGGGGGAGTTTATGAGTGGTTCATAAAGGATGCTCCAAGTAATGATCCGAGTCATCTTCTCCAGTCAACATCCCTAGTTCCTTGAAGGCTCTAGGGAGATCTTCTTTAGCAATAGATTAATGTTCTTTGCCTTCTTTAAGAGGAAGCAAAAGGAGTCTGAGTTCTCTGCCTGCTTTAGCAGGAAGTGAAAAGAGTTAGGTTCTCTGCCTCATTGGGGTCGATGGAAAGAAGTTTTTATACATGCTTCTTTGCCTTGCTGTCAGAGCAAAAGGAGAGTCCCTGAATTTAGTGCAATTTCCAGAGGAGAGGCTCCATGGAGTGGATGTAAGTCAAGTTGATCGAACCACTATAAAATTTGGTGTGCTCTTTCTTATTATATTTTTGGATTTAAATTTATGTACTTTATTTTCTTGTGGGCAAATATATATTTTATGTTTTAAAATATTTCAAAATGATCATTCTTTTTGTTTAAGACTTTTTAAAACTTCCAATTCACTCTGCCTCATGGTTGGCCTCGAGCTAGTTCATAAGGGCTTAACAACCCTAAAAAACCTTCAGGTGGCATTAGAGCAGGATTCATAAAATATTGTTTTTGAAAAGTTTTGAATTTTGATTCATGGCTGAATTTTGTAATAGAAACACAGTGGAAGGTTATTTAATCACTAAGCCAACTCTGTTTAATAATATACCTTTTGATTTTTATAAAACTCGCATGTCCACTTTTTTTTTAAATGTAGATTATTCCAAGTGGGTGCTTGTTAAAGATGCTTATTCTACACTAACACGTGAAATTAATGGCATAAAAACTAAACTTTTGTTTAATGAATGGACTCTTGATGATAGGGATTTATGATAACTTAATGTAAAATTTTTAAAATATTTTTATGTGCACTAAAATCTGATGTTTACATGAGTGTCTCAACTTATGCTACTCATAATGAAATAGGAGATAAATTATATATTACTTATGAAGGTAAAATTGAAGTTAAGAAATCTAGGTTGAATATCTTACTTCATGACTATAAACTTTTTCACATGGAACCTTGGGAATCGATATATGAAATATACACTACGTTTACTCAAATTTTCACCTCACTGCATGCCTTAGGAAGAGAGCTAACTAACTATGAAAAATTTAATGAAATTTTGAGATGCTGGCCTTGTTCCTTTGATGCTAAGATTACTGTAATAACAGAATACAAGAATTTGAATAATATTTCTATTAATAACTTATATAGATTACTCATTGCTTATGAGCAAGGAGTGAACCAAAGATAACTTGATGCAAGTGAGAAAAAGAAAGAGAAAACTATGGCACTGTAGGCCAATAATACGAATATTGATTCTTACGGGTCTGGAAATGATTATGTTTACTTAATCACTATGTAATTCAAAAGCTTTCTAAGGAAGAAATAAAAGCACCATCAGAAGTGCAACAAAGGTAAGAGCAGTAAGAATTCTAAAAGATTTTTTAATTTGATTTGTTTTAAATGCAGGTAGCTAGGATATATAAAAGTTGATTATTCTACACTTAATGCGCACCCAAGCAAGGAGAGGGGTGAGAACAAATCCATATTTAAAATGGTTAAGAAGCAAATTCAAAAGGCTTTCTAGGTGGATTCTTCGTCTAACTCCTTTGAGACTGAAGATAAGGAGGAGAAAACAAACTTTTGTATAATGGCGAATGATTATATTGGTCAGTCTGACCAAGAAGTGGTATGTGAACTAACCTATGACTAATTACTTGATGTTTTTGAAAAAATACATTAATCATATAGAAAAAGTAAGAAATCATGTACTAGCCTGAAATTAGAATTTTTGAACTTGCAAAAAGAATATGAAGTTTTAATTAAGGATAATTTTATGCTTGATAGAAATCACAAGACATTATTTGATGAATTTAATGAGTTAAATAAAAAGCATAGTGATTTAATTATTGAGCATGATTCTTTGAAAGCATTGTATATTGAACTAAAAATTGTATATAAGGAATTAGATTCTTTTATAATGGATTTTGACAGTAAACAACATGCTTTGAAAATAGAAATTTTTATTCTTCAAAGTTCAAAAAAGTTTTTTGAAGCTCAATTAACTACTTACAAGGAGAATAGAAAACCATCCACAATGCTTGAGTTTCTTAATCCACCAAATCATCACGCATCATTCAAACCTAGGAAGAGGCACTATAGCTCTAATAAATTAGCAAAACCTTTTCCCGGTATTAAATATTTTTCATGTGGCATGATAAGACATATCTCCCATACTTTCAATGTTCACCATAGTATACATTAGGTGTGAAGACACAAATTATATGATTCACAGCATAACACACATGTATTTTATTCTTATTTCTATAAGAAGGGATCCTAACTTTTTTAAGTTCATAAATCTGATATTTTATTTTTTTGTAGGTATGTTCTTACCAAAGATCTTCTGAGAGCATGGGATACCTCGATAATAGATACTCATGAAATATGATTAGAGATTCCAATCAATTCATTTCACTAGAGGCCAAGGCTAGAGGTAAGTTTGTTGAGTCTAGTAATTAGGTTGTTAAGCCTAAGTTAATGTCCCAAAGGCTACCAAGAGGGGGGTGAAATGGTAGTTTAAAAAAATTTTAAGCCCTCTTTTAAAATTATGTTGAACCGAAATAAAAATTGTTTCTTTTAAGTTTTGTAGAAAAAGTTTTTCAACCACAGAGTTTTTAAGACTTAAAAAATAAAATGCGGAAACGTAAAAAATTGTAAAGTAAATGACACCAGATTTATAGTGGTTCGGTCTATAACCAGACCTACATCCACTCCCCGGAGGCACCCTCCGAGTATTGCACTAATACCACAAAGTGATTCTCCTTTTGCACCCACAGCAAGGAGAAGAAGCCTTTACAACACACTCTTTTCACCACTACCCGGTGCAGCAGAGAACCGTCGTCCTTTTACACAATCCCTAGTGTTGGCAGAGAACCGTCCGTCCTTTCACACTCTCCTAGTGTGGGCAGAGAACCCTTCCGTCCTTTCACACTCTCCAAGTGTAGGAAGCGATCATGTCGGCTATTCACACTCTCCAAGTGTCGGCAGCGAACCGGATCTCCTTGACAGATCTTCTCACAAGAAATCTAGAAGGAAGAAAGAAAAGAGTAAAGTAATCCCAATTCACAAGTAGAGATTCTTACCTTTGAACTCCAAGTGAAGCCTTCACACTCCAATGGTAGGAATCCTCCTTTGAATGCACTCTCACACTCTCTCCTTTGCTATTCTCTCAAGAGGCACGAAGATCAAATGAAAAAGTAATAGGGTGGCAGTCTAATTTGGACTATATATACAAAAGACAAGAAAAACCGCCCAAAAACTACAAATTTTCAATTCTATACGCAGTGGATCGTCCCGTTCGATCTAGGATCATCCTGGACGATTTTACTTAAATTCTTTGAAACGACCCTGTTTGTATATGTGTATGAAATATCTTCGTACACACTGATCGTCCCGTACGAACTAAGTTCATCCGGTACGAACGGTTATTACTAGGTCGGTCTAGAAAAACTGCTGAAAACCGTTCTAAGTCGGTTAATCGTCTGGACGAAAATTGGTTCGTCTGGACGAAATTTTTACAGAGAGCAGATCATTTTCTGATGATAATTAATTTCGTCTGGACGAAAATTTTACAGAGACCAGATCGTCCTGGACGATAATTAATTTCGTCTGGACGAAATTTTTACATAGAGCAGATCATTTTCTGACGATAATTAATTTCATCTGGACAAAAATTTTACAGAGACCAGATCGTCCTGGACGATAATTAATTTCGTCCCGGACGAATAGGACTTAGAAAATTTTTCAAGCCAGTTCCTATTCATTCTATGTGCTCAATAAGAGATAACTGTCTGATCGTCCCGTACGATCTGATATTGTCCCGTATGATCAGTATAACTTAAATATGACCTCCTTATGTGTGTGTGTATGATTTTATTCACTCAATTACAATCACTCCCTTTCAAATCTAATTCAAAGAAAATTACAAGCTTCAAAATCACAAAGTATCTCATGTTGAATTTGATTTGAAGTTTTCATAGTCTGGAGTCTGATTTTCCTGAAATGTTAGTACACACAAGAGCAAATACAAATCTTCTAAAATAGTTAGGAGATAACTACACATTTGAACAATAATGTTTGGAATCATCAAAACTATACAAGTTGCAAAAATGTAAAGCATGCAAATAACAACTATTTTAACAATCTCCCCCTTTTTGATGATGGCAAAATAATTATTATTTGTATGATTTCAAATTAAACAAATCTCCTAAACTCCCCCTGAATTGATGAATACATGAAAATAAGGAGGCATTTTGAACCAAAGAAAAAAAATTTTGGAAACAAAACATACAAACACATACAAACACAATAATTTCTCTCCCTCTTTGACAACAACAAGAAGTGAAGAAGAAATAGACAAGAAATGTAAGTAATTATATGAAATTCATTTAAAAATTTAATCTAAATGGTGATTATTATAAGGTATGAAATCTAAAACTAATAACATTATGTCAATCAAAGAAATTCATAAAATTTAAGAAGTGATATAACATTGTAAGTAAGAAGAATTTTTGAAAGACATGATTCAATTTAGACATTCGAATATAGAAAATCATTACAAGAGAGATGTATAAAAATTCTATATTTCAAAGTTCAATAGAATATAAATGAACATAAGATCAATTTGAATTAAGAGATTGAAAGAATTTGGAAAGAAGAGAATTACCACCTGTGGCGCTTTGCGCGTCTTTTTAAATGTTTTGGCACATTTTTGTGCATCTTTTGACATTGGGTTAATTTTGTGCCTCTTTTTCATATTTGTAAACCTTTGCGCATTCCTTTTGATTTTTGTACTCTTTGTACAATTTTCAAGAGTAATTGAGACCAAATCTTTCCAAAATCAATAATCTAAAATTTCAAATATTTCTAAGTGCATAAATATCACTTGAGCATAGAAATACAAAATAAGAAAACATCTATATTGCAATAATAATATTAACTTTTATGTAGTCTAAATGAATAGACATGAATTTAAAAGTTCTAATTATAACAAGTTATAAATAACTTTTTAAATTTAGAAAGACTAGATTTTCTAGTATAATTAATCTCAAATTACAATCTAATTTAAGCACAATTAAGATTAAATAAGACTAATGAAATTCATAAAAATTAACCACATTCCAAAAACAAACCAAATTTGAATCATGTACAACATGCATTGATATTAATGAAAAAGATTACATATTCATTTCATAATATTAAAACAACTAAGAAAATACACTGAACTTTTTAATAAAAACAAACTAAAAACAATCACTAAAAATAAACACTAACACAACAAAAACATTTAAAACAAAACACGAGTACAACAAACACAAAGAAATTCATCTCTCATTCTCTATTCTTCTGGAGGAGGAGGAGGAATGCCACTAAATAGATTGAAGTAGGAGGCCATTGTTGATTTAAATTCGAAAGAGATTGAAAGTGAAGTTTGGAGATGTGATTGTTGAGTTAAAATTCATTCATATTTAAAGAAAACGATACGTTCGTCCTGGACGAAAATAGTTCATCCTGCACGAAAATTATCGTTCGTCTGGACGAAAAAAGTTCGTACAGACGATCCATTTCATCCAAAAATGAAACGGCTTTTTGTAATCAACATAATTTACGATGCGTCCTTTCGTACAGACTTTTGACTTGATGATCATAAAAACGAAAAAATTTCGTACAGACGATCAAAAGTTAATTCGTTTTAATGTCAGTTGAAAACCGTCCCCTATAATGAAAAGACGTCTGTTCGTCTGGATGAACAAAAAGTTCGTACGGACGAACTTCACATTTAAAACTGCCTTATTCACTCAACCGCTGCATTCAAACGTCCCGACGTTTGAGAAAATAAATATTTCGTCCTGGACGATCATTAGATCGTTGTTGATGGAATTTTGGAAAACAGGTTTTGAAAAATATTAGTTTTCTTTGGAGATTTTAAGATCAAGGTTGAGTTCTAATTCTAAAGTCGAATCAACTCGTTAGAAAGAGTATATCACCCCGAAGGACGAAAATAAACTTTCATAGCGGTGTTTAGACTTAGAATTATGTAAACTCATCTTGAATGTTATGATCGGGTTCTAAGGAGAACTTTATATGGCCCCGAGGGGACAAAGTATAGTTCGACTAAGTACCCAATTACAACATTCAAGAAACACGATCGTCGCATTCACATCCAAAGCCTTATCGAAGAAGGGTGTATCTCCCCAAAGGGAAATAAGATCATTCTACGATAATCCTTCTAATGCAACTATGACGATCATTACTTAACTTTTTCCCAAGGAAATCTAATAAAATTTTGGAAATTAATTTTTTTTTTTTAAAAATCAGATGTGTGTGGTTCCAAATCTCCTACGAGCGCAAGCCCTCGTAGTTAATTACATCGTAGGGAGACCAAAAATCTCCTACGAAAACTCCCGATTAAAATGGTGGCAGAATTTTGTTAGAGTTTCTAGGAGTGATATCAAAGTATGAATAGAGTTATTGGAAAATCAGAAGGGAATGGATCAAAATCGAGCAGTTATTAACGGAGTTAAAGGAGGAGAGGTAGGGGACACCTTGAGATTCCAGAACCATCCGGAAGTGTCCCAATTAAATCTAAGTGTTGGGCTTTATGTTTTGGATTGAAATGATATTTAATTAGAGTTAAGCATTTTATTAGAAATTTAGGATTAGATTCCCAAAGTTTGGGGTCTTATAATCAAAGATCTGCCCCGGATCCTAAATCTATTTTGGACACTGGACCACAGTCGTCCGATCCTAACTAATGCAGTGCAAGATCTGGACTTACCCCGGCCTGGATTGGGGAGCCAGCTAACCACCTAATCGATTTAAAATACATGAATCCGGTCTTTTTATGAAAGAGTGGTAGGGACGTTGTAATTAAAGTTTTGAAGAGTTGGGGCCGACATCTAGAGATTCTCCTAATTGGCCCCTTTGACTTATGTTGGGTGCAAAAAATGCTAAGGACTATGAAATTAAAATTTTGACTCTTTAATTTGTATCTAATGCAATGCATGCTGGTGTTGACCTCATTTTTGTATGAGGTCACTAAGACCCATCCAGAATCCAGATTTAATCCTAGACCCTAGAATCCACTCTAGACCTTAGGATCCTTCTAGGTCCAAGACCTTAGATCCTATTCTAGAGCCTAGGATTCCCTTAAATCCTAGATCTTAGAATTCTTCTAGATCTTAGGATCACTCCAACTTCAAATCAATCTCCACCCTTGATCAACCTCAATTTTAAATCAATTCCTATATTTGATCCACTCCAATTTCAATTTGATTCCCACCTGTGATCAATTTGAATCTCAAACTCCATCCAATTCAAATCCAAATTAATTCAAATTTCAAACATATCCAAACCTTGATCCAATCAATTTGACAATCCAAATTTCAATCTAGACTTTGATCCAAACTTCAATCTAGCTTTGACCCTGTCCATTTATTAACAATCACCACATGATTGTAAATGGTTTGGATACTTCAATATTAATCATTATAACTTCAAATCAAATCCAAACCCAGAATTCAGACTCAAATCCAAACTCTAGAGGCCCTGTCCTAAACACCCTTTTCAGAGATTTTTCAAATATTTCAAAACCCAGTCAAATGATCTCTGATTCAGGGTCTATCACTTGCAAAGTAATAAGACATGTCTCTAGAGGTTACCCTCCAATTTTGAGCTCATTCTGAGGTCTCTAACCCCAGAATCTGAATTAAAATTCAAAGGCTGTAAAACCTTCAAATATTTACAGCCTATGCCACTGAACCTAACCCCTTTGAGATCTTGACCTTGGAACCCTTATCCAAGCCTCCAATCACTTCCAGACCCTTGATTTTAACCCATTGAGCAATAAACTGCATTTTTCAGACCCATTTTTTACCATAGTTGACCAATAGGTCAAAATTGACCAAAATACCCCTATGGGGCTCAAATAGGGATTCCAAACCAAATGAGCTCCAAATTGGATGCAACCACCTTTGAAAAATTTCAAATGTCATTTCAAATCTTTTGAACCTATTTCCAACCCTTGGGTCAACCTGGTTGACCAAGTCAACTGGTTTGACCCAAGAGGCCCTTTAAGGGTCCAAACATGTGTTTTGACCCAAATGACCTCTCTAAGTCATCCAACCACTTCCTTTGAACCTGAAATATCATTTCAAACTTGTTGAGCCCAAACCCAGACCCTGGGTCAACCTGGTTGACCAAGTCAACCCAGGTTGACTAAACAGGCCCTTAGGGGCTCAAATAGGGATTTTGGTCAATTTGACCTCCCCAGACCTAGGAACCACCCTCAATGGTCTTCAAATATCTTTTCAAATTTGTCCAGCCCAGATTCACCCATTGGGTCAACCTGGTTGACCCAGTCAACTTAGGTTGACCCATTAGCTCTTAGAGGGTCTAAATGGGTTAAATCGACTCATCTGAGCTCTTCAACCCCTATTACCTATTCAAATCAATTCTTGGATAAGGCTCAAGTGTCACTTGACATTTTGTCAACTTGACTCAACTTGAGTTGACCAAGTCAACCCTCAATCCTTAGTGACATTGGCTCCCATTTTCCCTACCCTTGACTTTTGACTTTTGACTCTTAATCAAACTATCCTAAATGACCTTTTACCTCTCCAAATGCCACATTACTAACTTTGACCTAGTTGACTGGTCAAACCAAGTCAACAAAGCCCTAAATCCCTCCTTGAATTGGTCAAACCATCTATTTAACATCAAGGAGTGTGAGATTAGGCTTGGAAGCTCTCCCATTGGCTGCTCCTACTTCCCTTCATGCCACATCACCAGCCTTGACCTGTTGACTGGTCAACCTGGTCAAACTCAAGCCTAAACCCCTTCTAGAAGGCTTTATCACATGCTAAGCTCCTTTCCCTTGATTTAAGCTGCCCAAGGCCGACCCATTAGTGCCCTAAAGCTCTCTAATAGGCCCCTTAACCGAGCTCTGCCCCTGGTTTAGCCATAAATGGCAATCCCTCTCCTCTACTCATCCCAAGTCCACCCAATGGGAATGAGGCATGTCCAGCCTTTGGGGCAGCCTTCCAGCTTTCCCAGGGACATGTGGCATCATCTGGAGAGCCCAGGAGTCAATCCCAGCCGTCCAAATTCACCCAGGCCGCTTGAATAGGAAAAAAAAGTTGATTTTGAGAGCATTGGATCAAAGCACTTTCTCTCACTCATTCTAGCCTCCCAGATCGAGCTCTCTATTCGTTTTGGATCTCCAAAGCCCTCTCTACCTCCCCACTACAAAACCCAAGTGGTTGCACGTTACCGGCGGTGAGTTTTCCAGCGAGCCCACCACCTAGACCGTCCCAAGCCTATAGCAGTCGATCCAGACGTGTTCGAGCTCGGGTTTGTGCTGGGGATCTTCACTTGGACAGTCTACAAGCTCATCCATCCAGAAATTTCAAAGATCTAACGGTACAACTCCTTAAAACCTTAGATCTAGTTCACATTAGTTAGATTTAAATAGCTTCATGTTTTTAGGGCTTTGGCTGAAACCAATCTTTCCCCATTATTTCTGTTCATTCCTACTCTCTAAGTTTAAAATTTCAAGTGATTTGGTCCACCCGATCGGGAGAACGAACAAAAAAATGGATTTTAGGGCGTCATTCGCAGTTCGCTGCAGATGTACGTTTTCTAGGCCGTTGATCACGCGATCAACGGTCTAGATCTTGTCGTTCCGCGCCTTGGTTTGACCGTGTATTCGGTTTAGCATTCGATCGATCGACCGGCAAGATCAGGGCCGTCCATTTGGAACAGCGGGATCAAACCTCCGCCGTTTGATCTTCTTCTGGTGAGATTAACCGCGGGATCCGATCTCAGCCGTTAGATCGAACCCGCGGTTAATCCAACGACTGCCATGAGCCGCTGACGTGGTTAAGTGGAAACCGCGTGAAGCGGCCCGCGGCCGACGCGTGTCCCCGCCGTCACGCGGTTTCGATCCCGCGAATCCGCGCGTGCCGCGTGTCTGACCGCCGCCGTTTAATTAAGGAAAATGTATTTTTAATTTGTTTTAATTACTGAAACTTCAAAAAATCATAGTAAATCAAATACAAGGTCAAAAAATGAGTATAATATATCATTTTCTTCAAAATTCTGTCTAGTTTATTTTAAAAATAAAATCAAACCTTTTTATCTATTATTTTAATGGTAATTTAAGAAATACAGAAAAGGCTACTCTATTTTTAATTAATTATTTATAAATTTTTTTTATTTGAAATTTGGCATGCATGTCTTTGAGTGCATGGCTGATCTCTAGAAAAATTTTCAATATTATTTGAGTGGATTTTGATAGTATTTAGAATTATTGGAGCATATTAATTTTTTTTTATATTTAATTAAATGTTAAATATTTTGAAAATTATAAGGAAAATCTTTTGTTATTATCAAACTTCCCTGGAGATCAGTGGTCTTTTCAACTCATCAAAATGTATTCTAATAATATTTTTAATTATTTTATAATATATATTTATATATATATATACATATATATATATATATCCATTTATATATATATACATTTCAAAACCTATTTTTAGACTATATATATGTAAATCTTTAAGTGTTTAAGAAGTCACTTGAGATCTTAAATGTAGGATGACCATGTTTGAATAGAAATAAAGGGGATAATTAGTGGATAATCGTTCCTTGATTATTCACTAATTTTGTCTTAATTATGTTAATTAGTTAATTGCATGCTTAAGGTGCACACACCACCTAGCCTAGGCTCTCCTAGATCTAAGGACTTGTTTGCTTGCTATTTGTGTATGCATGCCATGTTTACTCAAAGGGTTAGGGGAACTTTGATTTGAACCTATTCAAAACTAGTGACACAATTAAGGACAATAATTAGGAACTTTGAGTAGAAAACTTAGAAAATTTATTGTGCTTAGAATTGATATCCATTTGACTTGGAATTTGAACCATTTAAACTTAGTGACATTCTTAGCCTTAGACAATTTATTTTACTGATTTTTGAAATCATTAAGACCACTAATTAATTTTCTAAGTCTTAAACCCTTAATTAAGCCTTTAAAACTTCTAAAAATTGTAATAAATCCAATTTAAATCCAAAAATTACATATAAACCCTCAAACTGACCAGAATCTAGTCCTTAATCCATGATAATTGAAAGCCCCTTGATTTGACAGCAATTTAAACCCTAATTTAATTTTAAGTGAAAATTAATATTTAATTAAGATAATTAATTAATAAAATTAAAAAATCCCAAAATCTCCCAAACACTTGGGGATCCCTCCTTAGGTTATTTCTGACCTTTGGAGGTGTTTTCAAGAGATTGGGAACTTGTTTGAAGCAAAATCACAAAAGAGGCCTTCCAATTAAGAAATTCCCAAAATTCATTAAAATACCCAAACTTCAATAATCCATAACTAGTTCTAGAAAAATCCAAATCACCCAAACTCACTTGCATTAAAGCCCCCAAATCATAAAAAGAGCGTGGCTAGTGTGTTTACTTTCTTTTTGCTCATATACAACTGCTTGGGAATAACTGCTTTTTATATATTAATTGCTTAGGATAACCCTGCAGGTGAGTCTAGATTTTTATTTTGATATCAATGTAATTTGTGTAAGTGTCAAGTGTTGTGAAAGTTTATTTTTGAGTTGGGATACATAGATCCAAAGCTTGGATTCCAAAGAGGAAAGGATACCCCTTTAGGGAACACTCCTTTTCCATTTGGAAATCCAAATTTGGATCATACCTCTTCCTTACCCAAAGAGGAAAGAGTGGCCTTCCCCTTAATAGAAGTGTCCTCTTGTCCATTTGGGTAATCCGCTACGAAGATTCCAAGAAGATTGAAGAAAAGGAGTCCAAAGAAGAATGAAATTGAAGATTTGAAGATTTGAAGATTGAAAGTATCCCACTCAAAACAACTTGCGTCATTACTAGGTTTAGAATCCGGGTTGTTGTCAGTGGTGCCCGGCCACTTTACTTTCTGTAATATTCTGGTCTGTAATAAGCAAGGCAATTCTACCTATGGACATTTATTAATTAATTTATATTTGATGTGATGATTTGATTGCCTTTAGGATTACTTGTTTTTACTAGTTTTTTGGCGATTGCATGCCGCTCTTTGTTTTCGCCTGGATACGTGAGGCTCGTGAGGGTGTGAAAGTTTTCTACTCATAATTTTAAAAGTCTAAAATTTTAGTGAGTCTAAATAACATAGAAAGATAACGAATCTAGGGAATTAGCCGGGGATTGACCCCGGGGTCGCATGCATATTTCTGCATTACTCTTTCCTTGCTTTAGACCCTTCCCCGCCTGCGGGTAGAGTCCGGATAGTCTGACCTATGAGGACGAGGTGCCGGACCTGGGGAAGTCCAGTCTTCTAAAAAAAATTATTTTATAAGCCTGTTTTTAAAAATTTCAAGCATATTTGATTTGAGGTTGTTAACCAGCATGCATTGCATTAGATACAAATCAAAGAGTCAAAATTTTAATTTCATAGTCCTTAGCATTTTTTGCACCCAACATAAGTAAAGGGGGGCCAAATAGGAGAATCTCTAGATGTCGGCCCCAACTTTCCAAAACTTTAAATACAACGTCCCTACCACTCTTTCATAAAAGACCAGATTCATGTATTTTAAATCGTTTAGGTGGTTAGCTGGCTCCCTAATCCAGGCTGGGGTAAGTCCAGACCTTGCACTGCATTAGTTAGGATCGGACGACTGTGGTCCAGTGTCCAAAATAGATTTAGGTTCCGGGGCAGATCTTTGATTATAAGACCCCAAACTTCGGGAATCTAATCCCAAATTTCTAATAAAATGCTCAATTCTAATTAAAGCTTCATTTCAATCCTAAAGCATAAAGCCCAACACTTAGATTAAGTTGGGACACTTCCGGATGGTTATGGAATCTCAAAGTGTCCCCTACCTCTCATCCTTTAACTCCGTTAATAACTGCTCAATTTTGATCCATTCCCTTTTGATTTTCCAATAGTTCTATTCATACTTTGATATCACTCCTAGAAACTCTAAACAAAATTCTGCCATTATTTTAATCGGGAGTTTTCGTAGGAGATTTTATCTTCCTACGATGTAATTAACTACGAGGGCTTGCGCTCGTAGGAGATTTGGAACCCCACACACCTGATTTTAAAGAAAACTCAATTTCTAAAATTTCATTAGATTTCTTTGGGAAAAGTTAAATAATGATCATCATGGTCGCATTAGAAAAATTATCATAGAATGGTGTCATTTCCCTTTGGGGAGATACATCCTTCTTCGATAAGGCTTTGGATGCGAATGCGACGATCATGTTTCTTGAATATTGTAATTGGGTATTTAGTTGAACTATACTTTATCCCCTCGGGGACATATAAAGTTCTTCTTAGAACCCGATCATAGTATTCAAGATGAGTTTACATAATTCTAAGTCTGAATACCGTTGTGAAAGTTTATTTTCGTCCTTCGGGGTGATATACCCTTTCTAATGAGTCGATTCGACCTTAGAATTAGAACTTAACCTTAATCTTAAAATCTCCAAAGAAAACTAATATTTTTTAAAACATATTTTCAAAATTCCACCAACAAAAAATGGCACGCCCGGTGGGACAAATCTCTCTCTCCATCTTTAATAATGGCAAAATTTTGTTTCATCGGTAGTTTTAACTATCATTTCTTCCGTTGGTCCCTCTGCTCATTTCTTCCTTGGGTGAGTGTGGCCAACATCTAAAATAATAACAAAATATTAAAAGAGTGGTTCCACCTCTAAATTTGGCTTTATCCAGATTTTTGTTCTGATTTTGACCTTCTGCCCCAGCATAGCCTGTGAGGCGATAGTGTCAAATCAGATCTCTGGATATCCTTTTCAATCTTATGGGTTTATGGTCGATAAACTTCTCATTCAACATATAAATCCTTAAAATTGAAAAGAATTCAAAATTTTTTATTTCGTTTCAAACTATTTTAGTTTTAACCCCCTCATTTCCCCTTTGACTTCTAAGGGTGGGGAGGGTTAGACTATTTCTTTTTACTTGGACTTTCTCACAATTCCATAAGCCTTCGGGCAAGGGGAAACTCTGTCCATTGTGTTTTGGAACCTGTAAGAAAACCCCTTTCAAATTCTCAAAATTTCCTCAAAAAATTTTTTAAACTCCAAGTTGTCATGTGTTACCCCATACGATTTCCTCGTTGGCCAACATATGTCATACTTTCAAAAAAAATAATAATAAAATACTCTTTACCACTCTTTTCAAGTAGATCTAATTTCAATCATTTTCTTTAACTTTCAGAAAAATTTCAAATGGCTGGCCAACTGATTTTCTCCTTTGACCGAGAGTTGTCTTCGACTGTTAATGACCAAGGGAGCACTGTTATTTTTGGAATGGGATTTAGTACTCTAGAGCTCTCTATGGATGGACACCAGATTGTTAGTTTGGATGCCAGTAAGGAAATTCCTCCAGTGGTTGAGTTGATTGTGGGATCTGCACCCACCTTGCCAGTAGTCAGTGATGATCAGAAACAGTCTGAGCCAGTTGTTGAGCCTCCCACTGAAATTAAGTCTGTTTTTGAAGAAGGGTCTAGTTCTGGACTTAGATTCACCACTAAGAATCAGAAGAAGAACTATTTGAGGAGACTTAGAAAGAAAATCTCTAAGGCTAAGAGAGTTCTACCCTTTAAGACCTTGGCTCAAGTAGAACCTGAGGCTGTTGAGGAACTACCTATTCCTGCTTCTTCTCCCCTCCTAAAGGGAAGTCGCTTTTACCCCCTGGCTTCAGCTCAAGGGGAGGAGAGGATAGCTAGGATAGCCCGTTCTCCACCATGCCCGGTCGACTACTCGACCAAGAAAACCCATAAAGAAAGACATCTCCAAAAGACAAGGACTTTGAGAAATATAATTCATACCTGCGCTGCACAGACTGGACAGACTAAAGAAGAATATGTGAAAAATTTGAAGGGAGTGATCTCACATCGCTTCCAAAAAGAAGTGTTGAAGGAAGAAGTATCCGAAGCAAAGAATTTAACCCCACAATTCGTTAGAAAGAATAAGAAGTATGTTAGACAGCCTGCTACTTCAGTACTGGTTGATGGATATCACTGGGTGCCACGCCCTCCGTCCTCTCAAACAGAGGGTATTGTGTTGACTGGGTCCGAGAGAGGCCGCCATTCTACTGGTAGACCCCCGGTACCCCCACATAAACCTGTAAGATTGGCCTCAGTGATTGTGTCTGAGGACCTTACCTTACCAGATGTGGGAACTATCACTCTACAAGCTCCTACTTCTCCTGAGGAATATATCCCTCTCCCTGTAGAGGATGCCACTCTTCTGACTACCAGCTCTGGGATAGTCGAAGAGGAGAGAATTGACCAGGATTTAGAAATGGAAGATGATCTGGATACAAAGTCTCAACCAGATCCTAATCCAAAACTTACAGAAATTATTGCCCTTATGGACTCTGAAGAGTTGTTTGATATGGCTGAATATAAAGGATACTTACCCCTTGACCCTAAATCAATTGGGGATAGACCGGTCGAGGAGGTAGTCCAAGAAATAAGAAACATTTTGTTGAACAAAGAAGGAATGGCTTCTTTTGACCCCGATATGGATGATCTCCTTAGAGATGAAGATGATTATGTTGGGGGCATTCATGTGGTTGAAACTAGAGGATCTAATAAAGAAGCTGAGCCCAGCAAGCATCGATTTGCTAAAGATGGTGATCCACATACTGCTGAGTCAGATTCAGATGAGTCTGTGAAAGACAGAGATGAAGAACACATAAAAAACTTGGAGACTCAGCTCGCTAGCATGATGTCACAAGTTAGAGAAATGCAAGAGAAGTTGGACAAATCACAGCAAGAGTCTTTTATGATCCACCAGTCAGCTCGAGAGCTCACAGAAAAGGCCAAAAGGGCAGAATTTAATTCCAGACCTCTCGAATCACCACCTGTGACTCTCCCTTGTCCAATAGAGACACCTCCAGTTCACCCTGCAGTTTCCACCATTCCTCCGATCCCACCTCAGAAGGATATCAAGCAGTTAATTGAGGACCAGGTAAGGGAGGCCTTAGCCCATGCTCAAGGAACTGTGTCTATTTTAAAGGGTAGACCCTACCCCGAAGAATATGACTTAGTTCCTTACCCAAAGGGCTTTGTGCCACCAACTTTTAAAGTTTTCACTGGAATTGAAAATCCGAGACAGCATCTGGCCCACTTCCGAGCAAGCTGTTGCAATGTAGGAGGGTCAGATGCTCTACTATTTCGCCAATTTGTAAGTAGTCTATCCGGCATTGCTTTTGAATGGTATGCCGATCTGCCCAACGGTTCAGTAAAAACCTTTAGCGACCTAGAAAACCTCTTTCTTAAGAGATTTTCTGGAGCGCAACAACGCACCACCATGGGCGATCTCGTGGTTGAAAAGCAAAAGCCGGGAGAGTCTCTGGTTGAGTACATCTTGTGGTGGCGAAACCTCTCGATGAAGTGTGAACCCCAGTTGCAAGAGCAACATGCTGTGGAGATTCTTTTGAAGAATATCCACGGTCCTGTTGCTTTTCTCCTGAAGGGTTTCACTATTAAAACTTTTGAGAAACTTCTTAATAAGGCTAGCAATTTGCATGGAGAGGCTCCTAGGATGCCATTCTTACGAGAGCAGTCTGAAGAAAGGAAGGGTCTAAAATTGGTGAAAACATTTGAAAAGAAAGTTGTGGTCTCAGCAGTAGATAAAGGAAAGAGGCCAGTGATTAGTCAGCCTAGCACTCCACTTCCACCACAGCCGCCTCAGAAGAAACCCTTTCAGATAGTTCCTCAACATACTAGAGATCCCTCCTTCATCCCTTTTAGAGAGAGATTGGCAAAGCCTTATCCATTTAAAAGGGAGTCAGTTCAGAAGATCTTCAGGAGTCTGTTAAAGAAACCAGATTTTCAGTTGCCAGAGGCTAGGAGGCCTGAGGATGAGAGCAAGAAAGATGATCCCAAGTATTGCCCGTACCACAGGATGCTTAGTCATCCTCTCGAGGACTGCGTTGTGTTCAAAGACTGGCTTGAGAGGAACTACACCCAAGGTAACATTATAATATCTAAAGAATACTTGGTCGATCCAGAAAAGGCTTCAATTAAGACCATTTCAGGTAATCCTCTTAACTCTTCTTGTTTTATTGAAGATGGTTGGGACATTGCTTTGTCCCGGGCATTTAAAAAGTCGATTAACAAGTCTTTTCGTCTTTCTCAACAGCTGACTATGATAGCCCGGGCCCCGGTGTGGAAAGTTGACCTGGATGCTTCGCAGAAGGATGTTGAGCCACTTCCCTCTCCAGTAGTCTTAGGAACTACTGAGAAAAATGTAAAAGAAGAGAAATTTGATTTTGTAGAGAGGAAGTGTGTAGATGAGAGATGTATTAGAATGGCGGATGGCGGTGTTAAAACCCTTTCCCCTCTTTAGTTATCTGACTTTTACTTTGCCCCATCAAAGGCGAAGGGTCAAAAGATGAATAAAAAACATCCTTCTACTTCTGTCTTGATGATTAACCATGAATCTCAAATGCAAATTGATGACTCTCCTGTTTTAAATCAAACTTCTTATGAAATAAGTATTGAGGTTAATCAAACCGACCTCCCCGAATCGACTATTCAAGAGGAGGTCGAATGTGAAGCTTTATCAGAAAGTGATTTCCCTCAAATCAATTTCTAAGGAAATCCTATCTTGATAGAACTTTCAGATTCTGACTCGCTTTCAGGAAATGATGATCCAACACCTATGGTGTGTGTAGACACTGCCCTAGTTTGCCCGCCCGAAGACGTCGAGCAGGTGCAACTCCGTGGCGGTAAAGTCTTACCCCCTAAGTTGCCCCCTCAGGACAAAGGCAAGCAATCCTCATTCGAAAATCTAAGTCCGGATTCCCCTCAACAGTCCAGAATTCCCTTTAATTCCTCCGGGTTTTGAGTCTGTCGTTCCTAAGGTTGATTACAATGTTCTAGCCCACCTTAGGAAGTTGCCAGCAAAATTAAGTATTTACGACGCCCTCCTTCTTTCTAAAGAAATGAGGGAGTCTCTAATTAAAGCACTTCTCGATCCCGAGATTTGCTTAACGCAGTTGGCTGCAACTTCAGAAGGTGAGGCTCTCTACTTCAAAGAGGTCCCTGGGGTTACCTTTTCAGACGAATATTTACTCTTGGGAACTGCTGACCACAATCGTCCCCTCTACATTACCGTAGATGTGGGAAATTTCAAGTTATCAAGAGTCCTTGTTGATCCGGGTGCATCGGTCAACGTGATGAACATAAAGACTCTTGCTTATCTCAGAGTTGATACTGGCAAGCTTTCAACCGACAGGTTGGTGCTTCGTGGGTTCAACGAGAAGGGCGAGAGAGCTTTAGGTTCAATCACTCTACTCCTGGAAATAGGAGGGTTAAAAACTGAAGCTAAATTTCATATAATTGATTCGACTACGTCCTTTAACGCACTTCTAGGTAGACCTTGGATTCACGAATATAGAATGGTTCCATCTACCCTACATCAATGCGTTAAGTATCAACGAGACTGCATTGAACATGTGATTAAGGGTGATTTGCAACCATTCTCGATTCAAGAAATCGGAATCTATGAAGATGCTGCATATTTCATACCAAAAGGGTCCTCGTCCCGTTCTAAATTAGAGATCAAATTTGAGGAGAAAATGGTTGGACAAAAATTCAACCAAAAGAAAGAAAAAGATAAGAATATCAATCCAGAAATAATTCAATCGAGTAGTGAAGACGACTCTGATATCGTTGTCCTTAGACCTCCAAGCACATTACCTCAAAGAGGTGGGAGGATGGCTTTAAGGGCACGAGGTCGAGGCCGCGCTTCATTAGACAGGAGAGCAGCACCTGTGTATATTGATTTGGAATCAGATTCTGATGGTGAACTAGAAAGTCAAGGTGCTGCCCTCTCTCTCGATTATCAAAACATAAATACTCCTCCAAAATTTGATCTCACCTTAGACCAAGACAGTGACCCTGAGGTAGATATTTCAAAAGTTAAAAGTGACGAGCCCGAATTAACAATGTATGAAAAGCTCACTAGAAGGATTGAGGCCCTTTCTCTGACCCCACTGTCGGCAGGCAGGGTTGTAGGGTTGGAAGTCAAAGTGGCCCCCAACTTGGATGGTGAAGTTAAGAAAGTCTAGAAATTCTTTCCTGGCTCCTCCTCCGCAAGGGACGAAGGTGATGTAACCCTTGAGGAGGCAGATTTTAATGAATTAATGGAATTACCTTTCGGCTACTTCCCTGTTTGTGTAAAAAACACTTTTTCTAAAGGTTCTATACCATACCGATGGACTAAGGGTCAAGCTAGATACCACGAGAATATTTGGCGAACAAAAATAAATAAAAATCCAACAAGTGGTATTGGCTTTGGGACCGTTAGTTCATTCGATGATGATGAGTATTGCCTAATGATAACTTACCATCTCGATTCTCCAGATGTCCCTACAGATCCTCCTTGTCCTCTAGATGGACTCTGTCTGGAGACTTTAGACGATCCCGATGATCTTCAAATTCGGGATGCACCCCCTGAATTTGAAGAGGAAATTAAGTCGATAGTCGATGAGTTGAGAGAAATTAACTTGGGAAACGATCATGACCCCCGTCCGATTTTTATAAGTACTTTGTTGAGCAAGGGTGAAACCCAAGACTTAATCCAGTTGTTATTCGAGTTCAGGGATTGCTTTGCCTGGACATATGACGAAATGCCAGGTTTGCCTGCTGAGGTAGCAGTTCACAAACTTGGAGTTCGGCATGATGCCATCCCTGTTAAACAAGCTCCTCGACGCATGCGCTTAGAGATTGAACAACAAGTCATTTCTGAAGTTAAGAAATTGGCAGAAGCCGGATTCATTCGAGAGGAACAATATCCCTCTTGGGTGGCCAGCGTCGTGCCAGTTCGAAAGAAAAATGGTCAAATTCGGATTTGTGTCGACTATAGGGATCTGAATAAGGCATGCCCTAAAGATGAGTTCCCTCTACCAATACCAGAACTCATGGTGTACATTGCCTCCTCACATGCTATTTTCTCATTCATGGATGGCTCGTCGGGTTATAACCAAATCAAGATGGCCCCTGAAGATGAGAGAAATACGACGTTCAGAACCCCTATTGGAATCTTTTGTTATAAGGTAATGCCATTCGGCTTAAAGAATGCCGGAGCAACCTACCAACGGGCCATGACCCGTATCTTTGACGACTTAATTCATAATCAAGTTGAATGTTATATTGATGATTTAGTTGTCAAGAGCAAGGTTAAAGAGGCTCACCTGTATGACTTAAGAGTTGTTTTCGAACGGTTGCGCCGCTACGATTTGAAAATGAACCCTTTGAAGTGCGCCTTTGGCGTCGCCTCGGGAAAATTCTAAGGATTCGTAGTGAGGCACCGCGGAATCGAGATAGACCCTGCTAAAATTGAAGCCATCTTAGATATGCCATCCCCTAAGAGCCTTACTCAGTTAAGGTCTCTACAAGGTAGATTGGCATATATAAGGAGGTTTATTTCTAATCTTTCCGGGAGATGTCAACCCTTTTCTGTCCTCGCGAAAAAGGATACTAAATTCGTATGGGGCAAGAAGTGTCAGAATGCTTTTGACGATATCAAACAATACCTTTCTAACCCGCCAGTCTTGGCAGCTCCGATTCCGGGAAAGCCATTAATCCTCTACACCGCAGCTCTAGATGAGTCTTTAGGTGCCCTGTTGGCTCAAGTTAACGACGAAGGAAAAGAGAATGCCCTCTACTACCTTAGTCGAAGACTCCTTCCTACTGAAATTCGATACCCATCAATTGAGAAGCATTGTCTTGCTCTGGTTTTTGCAGCCCAGAAACTGAGGCATTATATGCTCTCCTACTCAATCAGTTTGATTTCAAGAGTTAATCCCTTGCAATATCTTATGACCCGACCTCCGTTGTCAGGACGTTTAGCTCGTTGGTCTATGATATTGTTGCAATTTGAGATTACTTTCACTCCTCTTCGTGCTGTGAAAGGACAGGCTGTTGCCGACTTTCTGGCAGCACACCCGCTGCCAGCAGATTCTCCTCTGAATGATGACTTACCCGACGAACAAATCATGAGTTTGGGGGAATCTGGAGAGGCCATCTGGGAATTATATTTTGATGGGGCAGCATCCTCTCGTAGGATTGCGACCCAACAATCTGTAATTCCTGGAAAGGCTGGAGTCGGTCTAATTTTTATTACACCAGAAAAAGGAATGATGCATTTTTCCTACCACTTGTCGGAGCCTTGCACAAACAACGAAGCTGAATACGAAGCTCTGATAACTGGTTTGGAACTTGCAATTCTAATGGAGATTAAAGAGATTAAGATCTTTGGAGATTCCCAACTAGTTATTAACCAAGTCGCCGGAACTTATAAAGTCTTGAATCCGAATCTCCTAAGATATCACCAGTATACACTTCACCTGTTGGAACAAATCCCTATTGCTACTTTCTATAGGGTTCCCCGTGGAAGCAATTCCGCGGCGGATGCCTTAGCAAAACTTGCAAAGGAATTTGCATGTCCTGAGGAAGATTCCATCCCTATAGAGATTCAGGGTCGTAAGACCCTCTCTCTTATAGATTTGGAACACATTAGTAAGACTCCCCTTCAGATCCTTTCTGCCTCTTCGACAACTGACGAAGAGAGCTTTGGAGACGACCCTTAGTCGATTACCTTAAAGAAGGGAAGCTTCCCCAGGATAAATCACTCTCCAACCAGATTAAGAAACGTGCCCTATCATATGCACTAGTTAACGATCTGTTGTACCGTCGGTCCTTTGATCACATGTGGCTGCGCTGTTTGAACAAGCGAGATGCCCAGAAAATTGTTAATGAAGTTCATTCAGGACTGTGCGGTGCTCATCAATCGGGTCCAAAAATGAAATTAAAGATTAAAAGACTTGGATACTATTGGCCTACAATGATTGACGATTGCATGAATACTGCAAAGCACTGTCATCAATGTCAGGTCCATGGTGTGGTTTTACATCAGCCGCCTAATGTGTTACACCCTACGATAGCCTCGTGGCCCTTCGACAGTTGGGGCACGGATATCATTGGGCTGATTGACCCTCCCTCCGCGAGAGGTCATCGTTTCATATTAGCAGCGACTGATTACTTTTCAAAGTGGGCGGAAGCAATTCCCCTACGAAACGTAACATCACACCATGTCTTAAAATTCTTTCGTGACCATATTGTATATCGATTCGGCGTACCTCGCAGAATCGTATCCGATAATGGGTCCGCATTCAAGTCTACAAAAATCAATAGTTTTGTAAGGCGTCATAATATTGATTGGAGATATTCGACGATCTATTACCCTCGGGCGAATGGATTGGCCGAGGCCTTCAACAAAACCTTGGTGCAAATTGTCAAAAAGACCCTCGATGATAACAAACGGCAGTGGGATGAGCGGTTGGTGGAAGCTTTGTGGGCCTATCGTACCACTTATAGAACCCCGACCCAATCCACCCCGTTTGCACTAGTGTATGGATCTGAGGCCGTTCTACCTTTGGAAATACAAATCCCTTCGCTTAGAATTGTAGTTCAAAATTAAATTACCAATGAACAAAATGCAAAACTACGACTAGAAGAACTTGAAGGCCTTGAAGAGCGACGTCTCCAAGCTCAACAAAGTTTAGAGTTGTATAAATCCCGTATGGTTCAAGCCCATGACAAGTTAGTGCGACCTAGGACCTTCCAAGCGGGAGACTTGGTATTGGTCCTTCGGAGGCCTATCTTGGCCCATCGGAAGCTGGGAGGCAAATTTGAACCTACGTGGGAAGGACCCTTCGTTATAGAGACTGTCTACGAAGGAGGCTCGTATCAGTTAGTAGATTGTAAAGGGAACCACCCGATGCTACCTGTCAATGGGCGTTTCCTTAAGAAATACTATGCTTGATGTAGCTCATTTTATCAATTAATAAAACTTCCTTTTCTTGATTTATAACTTGATTCTACCTTTTTTTAAGTTTTTTTTTAACGCTCTTCGCCTTCTCCTTAAGGTTAGGTCTTTCCTTCCCTTGGGATTGGACCCGCTAGTAATGGAGTACGCCCTCTGTGGCACCACCCTGGCATTTCACCCGGGGATTAGTGGTGGAGTACGCCCTTCGTGGCACCATCCTGATTCCCATTCGCTAGTGATGGAGTACGCCCTTCGTGGCACCATTCTAGGTTTCCAGTTGATCTGCCTATTAGGAGTAAGTCTTCTATCAGCATCCTGTAGGCCTAAGGTTGGGTGATGCCCTTCCTTAGACCCAAGGTTAGGTATTCCCTACCTTGGTTTCCAGTTGATCCGTCTACTAGGAGTAAGTCTTCTATCAGCATCCTGTAGGCCTAAGGTTGGGTGATGCCCTTCCTTAGACCCAAGGTTAGGTATTCCCTACCTTGGTTTCCAGTTGATCCGTCTACTAGGAGTAAGTCTTCTATCAGCATCCTGTAGGCCTAAGGTTGGGTGATGCCCTTCCTTAGACCCAAGGTTAGGTATTCCCTACCTTGGTTTCCAGTTGATCCGTCTACTAGGAGTAAGTCTTCTATCAGCATCCTGTAGGCCTATGGTTGGGTGATGCCCTTCCTTAGACCCAAGGTTAGGTATTCCCTACTTTGGTTTCCAGTTGATCCGTCTACTAGGAGTAAGTCTTCTATCAGCATCCTTTAGACCTAAGGTTGGGTGATGCCCTTCCTTAGACCCAAAGCTAGGTATTCCCTACTTTGGTTTCCAGTTAATCTGCCTATTTGGAGTAAGTCTTCTATCAGCATCCTATAGGCCTAAGGTTGGGTGATGCCCTTCCTTAGACCCAAGGCTAGGTATTCCCTACCTTGGTTTCCAGTTGATCTGTCTACTAGGAGTAAGTCTTCTATCAGCATCCTGTAGCCTGAGGTTGGGTGATGCCCTTCCTTAGACCCAAGGCTAGGTATTCCCTACCTTGGATTCCAGTTGATCTGTCTACTAGGAGTAACTCTTCTATCAGCATCTTGTAGACCTAAGGTTGGGTGATGCCCTTCCTTAGACCCAAGGCTAGGTATTCCCTACCTTGGTTTCCAGTTGATCCGTCTACTAGGAGTAAGTCTTCTATCAGCATCCTGTAGACCTAAGGTTGGGTGATGCCCTTCCTTAGACCCAAGGTTAGGTATTCCCTACCTTGGTTTCACCAGTTTTCCTTATCTAATAGGTGTAAGCCTTCCATTAGCATCCTATAGGCTTGAGGTTGGGAGATGATCTCCCTTTCATTCTCAAGATCCTACTCCTATTCGGTCAACGCCAATGTGTGCAGCAGAAGTTCCTTCTACTACACACATTGGGGGTCCATTTGTTGACCTCATTTTTGTATGAGGTCATTAAGACCCATCCAGAATCCAGATTTAATCCTAGACCCTAGGATCCACTCTAGACCTTAGGATCCTTCTAGGTCCAAGACCTTAGAGCCTATTCTAGAGCCTAGGATTCCCTTAAATCCTAGATCTTAGAATTCTTCTAGATCTTAGGATCACTCCAACTTCAAATCAATCTCCACCCTTGATCAACCTCAATTTTTAATCAATTCCTATATTTGATCCACTCCAATTTCAATTTGATTCCCACCTGTGATCAATTTGAATCTCAAACTCCATCCAATTCAAATCCAAATTAATTCAAATTTCAAACATATCCAAACCTTGATCCAATCAATTTGACAATCCAAATTTCAATCTAGACTTTGATCCAAACTTCAATCTAGCTTTGACCCTGTCCATTTATTAACAATCACCACATGATTGTAAATGGTTTGGATACTTCAATATTAATCATTCAAACTTCAAATCAAATCCAAACCCAGAATTCAGACTCAAATCCAAACTCTAGAGGCCCTGTCCTAAACACCCTTTTCAGAGATTTTTCAAACATTTCAAAACCCAGTCAAATGATCTCTGATTCAGGGTCTATCACTTGCAAAGTGATAAGACATGTCTCTAGAGTTTACCCTCCAATTTTGAGCTCATTCTGAGGTCTCTAACCCCAGAATCTGAATTAAAATTCTAAGGCTGTAAAACCTTCAAATATTTACAGCCTATGCCACTGAACCTAACCCCTTTGAGATCTTGACCTTGGAACCCTTATCCAAGCCTCCAATCACTTCCAGACCCTTGATTTTAACCCATTGAGCAATAAACTGCATTTTTCAGACCCATTTTTGACCATAGTTGACCAATAGGTCAAAATTGACCAAAATACCCCTATGGGGCTCAAATAGGGACTCCAAACCAAATGAGCTCCAAATTGGATGCAACCACCTTTGACAAATTTCAAATGTCATTTCAAATCTTTTGAACCTATTTCCAACCCTTGGGTCAACCTGGTTGACCAAGTCAACTGGTTTGACCCAAGAGGCCCTTTAAGGGTCCAAACATGTGTTTTGACCCAAATGACCTCCATAAGTCATCCAACCACTTCCTTTGAACCTGAAATATCATTTCAAACTTGTTGAGCCCAAACCCAGACCCTGGGTCAACCTGGTTGACCAAGTCAACCCAGGTTGACCAAACAGGCCCTTAGGGGCTCAAATAGGGATTTTGGTCAATTTGACCTCCCCAGACATAGGAACCACCCTCAATGGTCTTCAAATATCTTTTCAAATTTGTCCAACCCAGATTCACCCATTGGGTCAACCTGGTTGACCCAGTCAACTTAGGTTGACCCATTAGCTCTTAGAGGGTCTAAATGGGTTAAATCGACTCATCTGAGCTCTTCAACCCCTATTACCTATTCAAATCAATTCTTGGATAAGGCTCAAGTGTCACTTGACATTTGGTCAACTTGACTCAACTTGAGTTGACCAAGTCAACCCTCAATCCTTAGTGACATTGGATCCCATTTTCCCTACCCTTGACTTTTGACTTTTGACTCTTAATCAAACTATCCTAAATGACCTTTTACCTCTCCAAATGCCACATCACTAAATTTGACCTAGTTGACTGGTCAAACCAAGTCAACAAAGCCCTAAATCCCACCTTGAATTGGTCAAACCATTTATTTAACTTCAAGGAGTGTGAGATTAGGCTTAGAAGCTCTTCCATTGGCTGCTCCTACTTCCCTTCATGCCACATCACCAGCCTTGACCTGTTGACTGGTCAACCTGGTCAAACTCAAGCCTAAACCCCTTCTAGAAGGCTTTATCACATGCTAAGCTCCTTTCCCTTGATTTAAGCTGCCCAAGGCCGACCCATTAGTGCCCTAAAGCTCTCTAATAGGCCCCTTAACCGAGCTCTGCCCCAGGTTTAGCCATAAATGGCAATCCCTCTCCTCCACTCATCCCAAGTCCACCCAATGGGAATGAGGCATGTCCAGCCTTTGGGGCAGCCTTCCAGCTTTCCCAGGGACAGGTGGCATCATCTGGAGAGCCCAGGAGTCAATCCCAGCCGTCCAAATTCACCCAGGCCGCTTGAATAGGAAAAAAAAGTTGATTTTGAGAGCATTGGATCAAAGCACTTTCTCTCACTCATTCTAGCCTCCCAGATTGAGCTCTCTATTCGTTTTGGATCTCCAAAGCCCTCTCTACCTCCCCACTATAAAACCCAAGTGGTTGCACGTTACCGGCGGCGAGTTTTTCGGCGAGCCCACCACCTAGACCGTCCCAAGCCTATAGCAGTCGATCCAGACGTGTTCGAGCTCGGGTTTGTGCTGGGGATCTTCACTTGGACAGTCTACAAGCTCATCCATCCAGAAATTTCAAAGATCTAACGGTATAACTCCTTAAAACCTTAGATCTAGTTCACATTAGTTAGATTTAAATAGCTTCATGTTTTTAGGGCTTTGGCTGAAACCAATCTTTCCCCATTATTTCTGTTCATTCCTACTCTCTAAGTTTAAAATTTCAAGTGATTTGGTCCACCCGATCGGGAGAACGAACCAAAAAATGGATTCTAGGGCGTCATTCGCAGTTCGCTGCAGATGTACGTTTTCTAGGCCGTTGATCACGCGATCAACGGTCTAGATCTTGCCGTTCCGCGCCTTGGTTCGACCGTGTATTCGGTTTAGCATTCGATCGATCGATCGGCGAGATCAGGGCCGTCCATTTGGAACAGCGGGATCAAACCTCCGCCGTTTGATCTTCTTCTGGTGAGATTAACCGCGGGATCCGATCTCAGCCGTTAGATCAAACCCGCGGTTAATCCAACGGCTGCCATGAGCCGCTGACGTGGTTAAGTGGAAACCGCGTGAAGCGGCCCGCGGCCGACGCGTGTCCCCGCCGTCACGCGGTTTCGATCCCGCGAATCCGCGCGTGCCGCGTGTCTGACCGCCGCCGTTTAATTAAGAAAAATGTATTTTTAATTTGTTTTATTTACTGAAACTTTAAAAAATCATAGTAAATCAAATACAAGGTCAAAAAATGAGTATAATATATCATTTTCTTCAAAATTCTGTCTAGTTTATTTTAAAAATAAAATCAAACCTTTTTATCTATTATTTTAATGGTAATTTGAGAAATACAGAAAAGGCTACTCTATTTTTAATTAATTATTTATAAATTATTTTTATTTGAAATTTGGCATGCATGTCTTTGAGTGCATGGCTGATCTCCAGAAAAATTTTCAATATTATTTGAGTGGATTTTGATAGTATTTAGAATTATTGGAGCATATTAATTTTTTTTTTATATTTAATTAAATGTTAAATATTTTGAAAATTATAAGGAAAATCTTTTGTTATTATCAAACTTCCCTGGAGATCAGTGGTCTTTTCAACTCATCAAAATGTATTCTAATAATATTTTTAATTATTTTATAATATATATTTATATATATATACATATATATATATATATATATATATATATATATATATATATATATATATATATATATATATATATATATAATATATATATATCCATTTATATATATATACATTTCAAAACCTATTTTTAGACTATATATATGTAAATCTTTAAGTGTTTAAGAAGTCACTTGAGATCTTAAATGTAGGATGACCATGTTTGAATAGAAATAAAGGAGATAATTAGTGGATAATCGTTCCTTGATTATTCACTAATTTTGTCTTAATTATGTTAATTAGTTAATTGCATGCTTAAAGTGCACACACCACCTAGCCTAGGCTCTCCTAGATCTAAGGACTTGTTTGCTTGCTATTTGTGTATGCATGCCATGTTTACTCAAAGGGTTAGGGGAACTTTGATTTGAACCTATTCAAAACTAGTGACACAGTTAAGGACAATAATTAGGAACTTTGAGTAGAAAACTTAGAAAATTTATTGTGCTTAGAATTGATATCCATTTGACTTGGAATTTGAACCATTTAAACTTAGTGACATTCTTAGCCTTAGACAATTTATTTTACTGATTTTTGAAATCATTAAGACCACTAATTAATTTTCTAAGTCTTAAACCCTTAATTAAGCCTTTAAAACTTCTAAAAATTGTAATAAATCCAATTTAAATCCAAAAATTACATATAAACCCTCAAACTGACCAGAATCTAGTCCTTAATCCATGATAATTGAAAGCCCCTTGATTTGACAGCAATTTAAACCCTAATTTAATTTTAAGTAAAAATCAATATTTAGTTAAGATAATTAATTAATAAAATTAAAAAATCCCAAAATCTCCCAAACACTTGGGGATCACTCCTTAGGTTATTTCTGACCTTTGGAGGTGTTTTCAAGAGATTGGGAACTTGTTTGAAGCAAAATCACAAAAGAGGCCTTCCAATTAAGAAATTCCCAAAATTCATTAAAATACCCAAACTTCAATAATCCATAACTTGTTCTAGAAAAATCCAAATCACCCAAACTCACTTGCATTAAATTCCTAATAAGCTCTAATATTTATTAAAAATGTTAAATTCCAGAAATCTGCAATATTTCAAAAAGTCAACAAATTGGTCAAACCGTAGTTAAATCTAGTTCAAAACTTCAAACCTTCGTAATAAAATGCAGAAAAATCTGATTTTAACGTACTTACCTTCTAACTGATCGTAGTAAGGTCTAATATTTTAATAAAATACAAACATTCCAGAATTTGAGCTTAATCAGAAAGTCAATTTTCAACCCTTTAATTAAATCATTAAAATATTCAAAATAGTCCAGCCGATAAGCCTATTTTTTAAAAATTTCAAGCATATTTGATTTGAGGTTTAATGATTTAATTAAGGGGTTGAAAATTGACTTTTTGATTAAGCCCAAGTTCTAGAATGTTTGTATTTTATTAAAATAATAGACCTTACTACGATCAGTTAGAAGGTAAGTACGTTGAAATTGGATTTTTCTACATTTTATTACGAAGGTTTGAAGTTTTGAACTAGTTTTGACTTAAAGTTGACCGATTTGTTGACTTTTTGAAATAATACAGTTTTCTGGAATTTAATATTTTTAATAAATATTAAAAGTTATTAGGAGTTGAATGCAAGTGAGTTTGGGTGATTTGGATTTTTCTAGAATTAGTTATGAATTATAGAAGTTTGGGTATTTTATTGAATTTTGGGAATTTCTTAATTAGAAGGCCTCTTTTGTGATTTTCCTCCAAATGAATCCTAAACTCCTTGAAATCAACTCCAAAGGTCAGAAATGACCTAAGGAGAGATTCCCAAGTGTTTGAGAAAATTTTGGAATTTTTTAATTATAATTAATTAATTATCTTAATTAAATATTGATTTTCACTTAAAATTAAATTAGGGTTTAAATTGCTGTCAAATCAAGGGGCTTTTAATTATTATGGATTAAGGACTGGATTCTGGTCAGTTTGAGAGTTTATATATATTTTTTGGATTTGAATTAGATTTATTACAAATTTTTTAAGGTTTGAAGGCTTAATTAGGGGTTGAACCTTATGAAAATTAATTAGGGGGACCTAATGACCTCAAAAATCAAGGAAACTTTCTCTAGGGGCTGAGGATGTCACTAAGTTCAAATGTTCAAAGTTTCAACTCAAGGGGAAGTGAATCCTAATTATTGAGATTTTTCTAAGTTTTCTATACATGAGTCCTTAATTATTGTCCTTAATTATATCACTAACTTAATGGACTTGAATCAATGTTTGAACTAACCCTCATACTCAATACACAAGACATGCATGAATCACATAAACACATTCAACACCTAAATCTAGAAGAGCCTAAGACTAAGTGTTGTGTGATCCCTAAACATGCAAGAACTAATTAACATAATTAAAACAAAATTAGTGAATAATCAAGAAATGATTATCCAATAATCATCCCCTTTATTTCTATTCAAATATGCTCAACCTGTTGAGTCTAGTAATTAGGTTGTTAAGCCTAAGTAAATGTCCCACGGCTACCAAGAGGGGGGTGAATTGGTAGTTTTAAAAATTTTTAAACCCTCTTAAAATTAAAGTTGAACCGAAATAAAATTTTCTTTTAAAGTTTGTAGAAAAATGTTTTTCAACCACAGAGTTGTTAAAACTGAAATTTAAAATGCGGAAACGTAAAAGCAATAAAGTAAATGACACCAGATTTATAGTGGTTCGGTCTATAACCAGACCTACATCCACTCCTCAGAGGCACCCTCTGAGTATTGCACTAATACCACAAAGTGACTCTCCTTTAGCACCCACAGCAAGGCGGAGAAGCCTGTACAAAACCCTCTTTTCACCACTACCCGGTGCGACAGAGAACCGTCGTCCTTTTACACAATCCACAGTGCTGGCAGAGAACCGTCGTCCTTTCACACTCTCCTAGTGTGGGCAGAGAACCGTCTTCCTTTCACACTCTCCTTGTGTGGGCAGAGAACCCTACGGCTGTTCACACTTTCTAAGTGTAGGCAGAGAACCTTCTTCCTTTTACACTCTCCTAGTGTAGGCAGAGAACCCTCGTCCTTTTCACACTCTCCAAGTGTCGGCAGAGAACCGGACCTTCTTGAATGATCTTCTCACAAGAATCTAGAAGGAAGAAAGAAAAGAGTGAAGAAATCCAATTTCACAAGTAGAGATTCTTACCTTAGCAATCCAAGTGAAGCCTTCTTGCTCCAATGGTAGGAATCCTCCTTTGAATGCTCTCTTCCACTCTCCCCTTGGCTATTCTCTCAATAGGCACGAAGATCAAATGACAAAAAAATTGGGTGGCAGTCTAATTTGGAGTATTTATACAAAAGACATAAAAAACCGCCCAAAAACTGCAAGTTTTCAATTCTGTACGCAGTGGATCGTCCCGTACGATCCTGGATCGTCCTGGACGATTTTACTTAAACGATCTGAAATGACCCAATTTGTATATGTGTACGAAATGACTTCGTACAGCGGATCATCCTGTACGAACTAGGTTCGTCCAGTACGAACGGTTATTACAAGGTCGGTTCTAGAAACTGCTAAAAACTGTCCTAAGTCGGTTTATCGTTTGGACAAAAATATGTTCGTCTGGACGAATATTTTCCAGAGAGCCGATCGTCCTGGACGATTATTTATTTCGTCTGGACGAAAATTTTCCAGAGGACCAATCACCGGGGACGATAATTTGGTTTCGTCTGGACGAAAATTTTCCAGAGAGCTGTTCGTCCGGTACGATATTTAATTTCGTCTGGACGAAATGTTTCCAGAGGACTGGTCGCCCAGTACGATGGTAAAATTCGTCTGGACGAAATGTTTACAGAGAACCCATCGTCCGGGACGATATTAAAATTCGTCCTGGACGAATAGGACTTAGAAAAAAATTTTCAAAGCAAGTTCCTATTCGTTCCAAGTGCTCTATAGGAGATAACTGACAGATCGTCCAGTACGATAAATATCGTCCTATACGATCAGTATAGAATTTCATGTTCTCCTAATTTGTGTGTGTGAGATTTTATTCACTCAATTACAATCACTCCCTTTTAAAATTAATTCAAAGAAAAGACAAACTTTAAATAAACAAAATATCATATGTTGAATTTGATTTGAAGTTTTCGTAGTCTGGAGTCTGATTTTCCTGAAATGTTAGTACACACAAGAGCAAGTGCAAATCTTCTAAAATTGTTAGGAGATAACTATACATCTGAACAATAATGTTTGGAATCATCAAAACTACATAAGTTGCACAAATATAACTCATTCAAATAGCAACTATTCAAACAATCTCCCCCTTTTTGATGATGGCAAAACAATTATTATTAGTATGATTTCAAGTTAAAACAATATCTCTTATCTCCTAAACTCCCCCTGAATTTATGAGTACATTAAAATAAGGAGGCATTAAAGAACAAAAAAAATTTTTGTTTTTCAAAAATTTTTAACACAGAAAATTCAAACCACAAAAACACAAACACAAACATAATAATTTCTCCCCCTTTTTGACAGCAACAAAAAGTGAAGAAGAAAAAGATAAGAAAATGTAAATAATAATATGAAATTCATTGTTAAAATTTAATCTAAATTGTGATTTGACATAGGGTATGCAATTTTAAACTAAAGATATTAGGTCAATCATAGAAATTCATAAAATTTATGAAATGATATAACATTGTAAGTAAGAAGAATTTATTAAAGACATGATTCAATTTAGACATTTTGATTATTGAAAATCATTACAAGTGAGATGTAAAAAAAATTCTATATTTCAAGGTTCAATAGAATATAAATGAACATTAGATCAACTTGAATTAAGAGATTAAACGAATTTGGAAAGAAGAGAATTACCTTATGTGGTGCTTTGCACATCTTTTCAAAGTTTTGGAGCACATTTTTGTGCATTTGTCTTTGGTTGGGCTTATTTTGTGCCTCTTTTTCACTTTGCAAATTTTTGCGAATCCCTTTTGATTTTTGTACATTTGTACAATTTTCAAGAGTAATTTTACCAATTCTTTCCAAAATCTATAATCTAACATTTCAAATATTTCTAGGTGCATAAATATCATTTGAGCATAGAAATACAAAATAAGATAACATCAAAATTGCAATAACAATATTAAATTTTATGTAGTCTAAATGAATAGACATGAATTTAAAAATTCTAAATACAACAAGTTATAAACAAATTATAAATTTAGAAAGTCTAGATTTTCTAATATAGATAATCTCACATTACAATCGAATTTGAGCACAATGTAGATTAAAAACAATATTAATGAAATTCATAAAGATTAGCCACATTTCAAAACAAATCTAAGACAAACAAACTTTCATTGATTAAAAAAAAATTACATAAAAACATTTAAACTTAAACAAAAACATAACAACAACAAAAAAATACAACAGACACACATAAAAAAACTTCTACTGTTCTGGAGGAGGAGGAGGAGGAATGCCGCCAAAGAGGTTGAAGTAGGAGGCCATCAACATTACATTGGTATTTATTTCATGAACTTCATCTCTAATGTTACCAATGTCATGTTGCTGCTGCGTAAGATGAGCATCAAATTGATCAAACCTTTGATCAATGTGAGTCTCTAGTCTATCAAATCTCTCAATCAGATTCTGGTAATCTGATTGAGAAGCAGAAGCTTGCACTCCTTCTTCTTCTTCTTCTGAAGCACTGCCATGTGCTTTTTCTTTTTCTTTTTCCTCCTTGAAGAGCAGTCTGAATGATGCATCGTTGTAGTAAACTGGCTCTTCATATTCCTCATCAGGATGGACTATATTGTACTTCTTCTCCAAAACATAAGTAATCAAGTGCCCTAAAGAAATGTTCTTCTTCCTCTTCTGATCAGGATGTCCTATTTCTGAAAGCCCATAGATATGATCTAGGATGAGTTGGGCTTCATCAATAGGTTGTCTTTCCATGATTAAAAAAGTTAGACAAGAGAGGAGAGGAGTAATGTTAATCCTATCACCAGCTTTAGGAATAATTGAGGATCTAAGGATATGCTGGATGATTCGGGCATCTTGGGTCATACCGGCCACTCTAGCAACATGATTGTCAATTGTATTTTCTCTAATTACCCTATTGATTTCATACCAATGGAAGGTGTTGTCTGATGCTAGGGTGTGTGCTCTATATCCTTCAGTTCTTAAGTTTAAAAATGCACCAAGGTCGTGCTTGGTGATCTCAACTTTTTTCTTAAAAACAAAAGAACTAATGATAGAGTGGTCAGAATTGAAACTCATGTTGGCTAGGAAGTAATGGTAGGTTTGCTTATTGTAGAGGTGGACAAGAGAAAGAATGAAATGAAATTGGGTTGAGGCGAAGAGGTGTAATACCCGAAATTTCAACTCCGTTTGGATAAGAATGCGAGACGGAGTGATTTTTGCAGATGCAAAACGAGGAAAAGATTCCTCATTTGCTTTGGAAAGGAAGTTATCTGGGGCATTCCTGTTAGGTTTCTTCACCAAAACTTTTTGTCTTTTGCTAGAGGAGGCCATAGTTGAGTTGATGTAGAAAGGGATTGAAAAAGATGTTTGAAAGTGTGATTTTCAAGTTTGAAAGCCTTCATATTTAAAGAAAAACGATACGTTCGTCCTGGACGAAAATATTCGTCCTGGACGAAAAATTATCGTTCGTCTGGACGAAGTAATTTCGTACAGACGATCTAATTCGTCCAAAATGTAACGGCTTTTCGTATTCAACACAACTTACGATGCGTCCCTTCGTACAGGCTTTTTGACTTGACCGATCGTACATACGAAAAAATTTCGTACAGACGATCGAAAACCGTTTCGTTTTAATGACTCTTGAAAACCGTCCCCTACAATGAATCGACACATGTTCGTACATACGAAAAAAATTTCGTACAGACGAAGTTCGTATTAAAAACTGTCTTATCCACTCAACCGCTGCATTCAATCGTCCCGACGTTTGAGAAAAAGAAAAATTCGTACTGGACGATCACAGATCGTACAGACGATCCAAAAAAAAAACTGCTCTCAAAACGGTTTAAATTCGCGCAAACTGTTTCTTAACACATCGTCCCGTACGAAAATATTTCGTCCTGGACGATTTCCTCCAAAAAAAATTTTTGATTTTAAATTTTTTAATTTAACAAAATCAACAAAAACAAACAACAACACAGAAAACATAAGACAAAAATCATAAATCCAAAACAATTCATACAAAAACACACAAAATTCACAAAATTACAAAAACAAAACACAACAAGTATCAATGTTGCAAAGACATTTTGGTTAAGCATTCAAATCAATAACACCAAGCCTTGTTCTTAAAGTACTGAAGGTATCAAAGGCTAAAGGTTTTGTAAAAATGTCTGCAAGTTGATTTTCAGTTGAAACATGTATGAGTTCAATTTCTCCTTTGGATACATGATCCCTTATGAAATGATGCCTTATATCAATGTGTTTGGTTCTAGAATGTTGAATAGGATTTTTGGAAATGCAAATAGCACTAGTATTGTCACAATAAATTGGAATAGTGCCTATAGTTAATCCTAAGTCAATCAACTGTTGTTTTAACCAAAGTACTTGTGCCACACAACTTCCTAATGCAATGTATTCTGCTTCTGCAGTAGATAGTGCCACTGAATTTTGTTTTCTACTAGACCATGAAACTAATGAATTTCCAATGAATTGACATGTTCCAGAAGTGCTTTTTCTATCCACTCTACAGCCTGCAAAGTCAGAATCTGAGTAACCAATAATTTCAAATGAAGAGCTAAACTTAGGATACCAAATTCCTAAGTTTTGAGTTCCTAGTAGATATCTTAAAATCCTTTTCACTGCTGTCAAATGTGATTCTTTTGGATCTGATTGAAATCTAGCACATAGGCAAACACTAAACATTATATCTGGTCGGCTAGCAGTCAAGTAAAGTAAAGATCCAATTATCCCTCTAAATTTCTTTTGATCAACAGATTTTCCCTTAAGGTCTTTATCCAACTGAACTGAAGAACTCATTGGTGTACTAACAGGTTTAGCATTGTCCATTTCATATTTTTTGAGGATGTCCTTAATATATTTGGTTTGACTAAGAAAAGTACCTTCCTCAAGTTGCTTAATGCTAAATCCTAGGAAGTAATTTAAATCTCCCATTAGACTCATTTCAAATTCACTACTCATTGTTTTAGAAAAATCATCACAAAGATGTTTATTTGAAGATCCAAAGATGATGTCATCCACATAAATTTGAACAATAAGTATATCCTTTCCAATTTTCCTTAAAAAGAGAGTTGTATCCACACTTCCTTTTTCAAAAGATCTTTCAAGTAGGAAGGTGCTTAACCTCTCATACCAAGCCCTAGGTGCCTGTTTCAATCCATATAATGCCTTTTTTAATTTGAAAACATGATTTGGAAATTTAGAATTTTCAAAACCTGGAGGTTGTTCTACAAAAACATCTTCTTCAATTACTCCATTTAAAAAGGCACTTTTGACATCCATTTGAAACAATTTAAAACCTTTAAAACAGGCAAAGGTATTTCTTACAAATTGATTCAACTCTTCTTGCATGGCCAATATCCAAAATTCATCTGAAAGTGCTTGATCAATGTTAGTGGGTTCAACAGTTGAAATAAAGGCTGAATGATTGACTTCCTTGTTTAATCCACGCCTAGTTCTAACACCCTCACTTGGTTCACCTATGATTAATTCCTTTGTGTGGTTTTTAGAAAATCTCAAATCTCTAGGCAAAGGGTCTTCTCTTTCTAAATTTTCTTCCACATTTTCTTCCAAATTTAATCTATCAATCTTTTGGGAGTTTTCTTCAATTTCTTCTTCAACAACTTTTGGCTCTTCCATATTTCCATTTTCATCAAAAACAACATGTGTGGTTTCTTCAATGACTAAAGTTCTTTTGTTGAATACTCTATAAGATTTTCCAACACTTGAATATCCAACAAAAATTCCTTCATCTGATTTTGGATCAAATTTTCCTAAGGCAGATTTTCCATTATTATGTATGAACACCTTGCAACCAAATACATGCAAATGAGACAAATTTGGTGTTCTTCCTTTTAGCAACTCATAGGGTGTTTTATTCAAATTTGATCTCACATTCACCCTATTCAGAACATAGCATGCAGTGCTAACCGCCTCAGCCCAAAAATATCTAGGAAGAGAGTATTCTGCTAACATTGCTCGGGCGGCTTCTATTAATGTTCTGTTCTTTCTTTCAACTACTCCATTTTGTTGAGGAGTTCTAGGTGCAGAAAAATTGTGATCAATCCCCTTTTCTTTACAGAAATCTTCAAATCTTTCATTTTCAAATTCTCCTCCATGATCACTTTGTATAGAAATTATTTCACATCCTAGTTTTCTTTGTATCCAAGTTGAAAAATTTCTGAATTCCTCAAATGATTCACTCTTATGAAAAAGAAATTTAACCCAGGTGAATCTTGAAAAATCATCTACTATAACAAATCCATATACCTTTCCTCCTAGACTAACAGTGCTTACTGGTCCAAAAAGATCCATGTGTAGAATTTCTAAAGGTTTACTGGTCCTAAGATCTTTAATGGACTTAAAAGAGGACTTCACTTATTTTCCTAATTGACATGCATCACACAGATGGTCCTTAGTAAAGTCTAGTTTAGGTATTCCTCTCACCAAATTCTTTTGGGTAATTTTTCTAAGATTTTTCATACTAGAATGACAAAGTCTCCTATGCCAAAGCCATGATTCATCAGAAACAGTTTTCAAACAAAAAGCAGTAGGAGATTGAATACAATTTAAATCTAGCATGTAGACATTATTCACCCTTTTTCCATTTAAAACAATTTTCCCATTTAGGCTAATTATGCAGCTAGTAGGTAAAAATTTTACATTATAGCCCTTATCACATAGCTGACTTATGCTAAGCAAATTATGTTTCAAGCCTTCAACTAATAAAACATTATTTAAGAAAAAGTTTTTCAAATTTCCAATCATACCTGATCCAACCACTTTCTTTGTGGTATTATCTCCAAGTGTAACCTTGCCTCCACTCCTGGCTTCCAGCGTTATGAATTGAGCAGTATCTCCAGTCATGTGCTTAGAACATCCGCTGTCCAGGTACCATATACTCTCACGAGGTCTTGTGTGAGAGTATTCCTGCAAAATTCTCAAATGTTAGACCTGGGAACCCAAACTAGTTTGGGTTCACCTTTATGAAATTTATAATCAGATGCATGTGTGATATGTCTAGGTTTATGCATCTTAGTTCTCCACACCAAATTAGGTTTCATCTTTAAAGTGCAGGTGTGAGATATATGTCCCAAAAATCCACAATTGTTACATTTAACATTAGGAAAAATATTCCTATGTTTTCTCTCATATGATTGTCTTCTAAGGGATTTCATGAATTTAGGATAATACTTAGGATTTGTAAAATCTTCATGTTTAGGGGGGTTCCTATTATCCTCGAGAGCACTTATAGTAAGTTTGTAAAATGAATTCATTTCCTCCAAGATTCGATTTGTATAATTGACTCTATATGTCTTGTGCTCAGATTCATCCTTAAATTTCTCAATTCTTTTTCAAGTTCAGCATAGGATGATTTTAAATTCTCAAAATTTTTATTCAAGTCATCATATTCATCAAGTAGTTTCATGTGGTTGCTATCAATTAAAGCATGATCTTTCCTAAGGATTTCGTGTTCCTTATTAAGCTATTCCAATTCTAAAACAAAACTAGCATGCATCTTTTTCAGTTTTCCTATATGCATCATGCATGTGTTCAGAAACTTCAAACAATTCATTATAGGTTAAATCACATACCTCTTCTTGATCTGATTGTTCAGCTTTATCTGCCATCAAGCAAAGGTTGGTGACTTCTTCTTCTTTTTCAGTCTCAGATGAGTCTGAAGCTGAGTCCGCCCAAAAAGCCTTTTGAAATTTCTTCTTGCCCTTCTTTACCATTGGTTTCTCCTCTACCTTCTCCTTGCTAGGAGTGGCTTTGAGTTTTGGACAATCAGTCTTTATATGACCTGGTTTCCTGCATTCATAACAAATCACTTCATTAGAAACCTTGCCATTTCTGTTATACTTACCTCTATTCCATTGCTGGCGTCTCTTCTGCTTCCTCTTTAAAAAGCTTTTGAATTGTCTAGTCATCAGTGCTATATCATCTTCATCCTCAGGTTGTGAGTGTTCACTTTCTGACTCTTCCACATTTAGTGCAATATTCTTGTCCTTTCTTGGTTCACCTGCATCAATCTTTCTTTGACTTACTCCTTGCTCGTAAGCAATGAGTGAACCAAGAAGATTGTCAATAGAATAAATGTTCAGATCTTTTGACTCTGTAATTGCAGTAATTTTAGCATCGTATGCAGTAGGTAAACAACGAAGAATCTTATTAACCATTTCAGCATTAGTTAATTCCCTACCAAGTGCATGCAAAGAGGTGACAATTTGAGTGAATCTTGTGTACATGTCAGATATAGATTCATTAGGTTTCATGCGAAATAATTCGTAGTCATGTAACAAGATATTGAGTCTTGATTGCTTAACCTCATTTGTCCCTTCATAAGTAATACAAAGTCTATCCCATATGTCTTTTCCGCTTTTACAAGTGGAAACTCGCATGTAGTCTTCAGATTTTAAAGCACAAAAGAAACTATTTAAACATTTCGCATTTAATTGTGCTAAGTCACGTTCTTCTATAGTCCAATCTGCATAGGGTGTATCTACCCTAATTCCATCAACTAATCTAGTTGGTTTTGTGTAACCTTCCTGGACTAACATCCACATGCGATAATCAAGTGACTGTAAGAAAGTAGACATGCGTGTTTTCCAAAAATCAAAAGGAATATTGTCAAACAGTGGAGGTCTAGTGATAGAGTAACCCTCAGGTGTGTTTCGGTTTCCAAATGTAGCCATCTACGTTAATCAAAAAGTAGTTCAAACTTATGATTTTGAAACAATGCTCTGATACCACTTGTTGAGTCTAGTAATTAGGTTGTTAAGCCTAAGTAAATGTCCCACGGCAGGCTACCAAGGGGGGGTGAATTGGTAGTTTTAAAAATTTTAAACCCTCTTAAAATTAAAGTTGAACCGAAATAAATTTTCTTTTAAAGTTTGTAGAAAAATGTTTTTCAACCACAGAGTTGTTAAAACTGAAATTTAAAATGCGGAAACGTAAAAGCAATAAAGTAAATGACACCAGATTTATAGTGGTGTTCGTCTATAACCAGACCTACATCCACTCCTCAGAGGCACCCTCTGAGTATTGCACTAATACCACAAAGTGACTCTCCTTTAGCACCCACAGCAAGGCGGAGAAGCCTGTACAAAACCCTCTTTTCACCACTACCCCGGTGCGGCAGAGAACCGTCGTCCTTTTACACAATCCACAGTGCTGGCAGAGAACCGTCGTCCTTTCACACTCTCCTAGTGTGGGCAGAGAACCGTCGTCCTTTCACACTCTCCTAGTGTGGGCAGAGAACCCTACGGCTGTTCACACTCTCCAAGTGTAGGCAGAGAACCTTCTTCCTTTTACACTCTCCTAGTGTAGGCAGAGAACCCTCGTCTTTTCACACTCTCCAAGTGTCGGCAGAGAACCGGACCTTCTTGAATGATCTTCTCACAAGAATCTAGAAGGAAGAAAGAAAAGAGTGAAGAAATCCAATTTCACAAGTAGAGATTCTTACCTTAGCAATCCAAGTGAAGCCTTCTTGCTCCAATGGTAGGAATCCTCCTTTGAATGCTCTCTTCCACTCTT